>JAQQTO010000045.1:6792500-7452500 GCA_029884595.1 Ormosia semicastrata
GAAGGCATATGGAGATAGACCATGTCTGTTTGGACAACGGGTATGTTATACTTGTGGAAAGCCTGAACATTTATCAAGAGATTACAAAATTAACAAAGGAAATACATCGATGGCACCACAAGTTAAAAACCCTCAAACAAAGCCACAAATCCTAGGAAGAGTCTTTGCCCTTAGTAGTCATGAAGCAGAACAATCTCCAGAATTGATAACAAGTTAGTGCCTTATAAATAATATTCTTTTAACTGTATTATATGATTCTGAAGCCACACATTCCTTTATATCCAATGATTGTGTGAAAAATCTAAACTTACCTGTGACTGAGTTGTCTTATAATTTATTGGTAACCACTCCTATTGGAAGTCGAGTCCACACATTTTATGCATGCCTAGATTGTATTATTCTTGTTGAACATAAACCTTTTGTTGCAAACCTAATTTGTTTACCTTTTCAAAAACTTGATGTTTTTTAGGAATGAATTGATTGTCCTCTAACCATGTGATCCTAAATTGTCTTGATAAAACTGTTTCTTTTCCTTCACTCCTTGATAAAGAAAAGTCTCAGAGTACCCTTTTATCTACCATTCAAGTTGATAAGGGTATAATGGATAGAACTCAAGCATACATTCTCCTTCTCTCTTATGAAACAAAGAGCAAGCAGGATTTGGACAATATCTGTGTAGTTAAAGAATACCCTGAAGTTTTTCCTTCAAATATATCCAATTTACTTCCAGAAAGGGACATTGAATTTTCTGTTAACCTAATGCCAGGAATAGGTCCCATTTTAATTGCACCTTATAGGATGTCCCCTATAGAGCTGAGTGAACTTAAAAAGCAAATTGAGGAGCTATTGGAAAAGTAATTTATAAGGCCTAGTGTATCTCATTGGGAAATCTGGTGCTTTTAGTAAAAAATAAAAAATGGTAGTCTTAGATTTTATACGTAGATTATAGACAATTGAATAAAGTGGCTATAATAAATACTCATTCCTTAGAATAGATGATTTATTAGATCAAGTGCGAGGAGCCTCAGTCTTTTCAAATATAGATTTAAGGTTAGGATACCACCAGATTAGGGTTAAATAAGAAGATATTCCTAAAATAGCCTTTAGAACTAGATATGACCATTATGAATATTTGGTAATGTCATTTGGATTAACGAATGTCCCAGCTGTATTTATGAATTATATGAATAGGGTGTTTAGGCCATATTTGGATAATTTGTGGTAGTTTTCATTGATGATATTTTGATTTTATTCAAAAACAAAAGAGGAACATGCAATGCATTTGGAAATAGTGTTAGAAACCTTGAAAGAAAAATAATTATATGCAAAATTTGAAAAATATGAATTTTGGATGAGAGAAATTAAATTTCTACGATATATGGTAAACAGAGAAGAAGTTATTGTAGATCCTAGTAAAGTGGAAGCAGATATGCATTGGGAACAACAAAAGACAATAATTGAAATAAAAAGTTTCTTGGGTTTAGCTGGATATTACCGTAGGTTCATAAAAGGATTTTCACAAATAGCTTTGCCATTAATTAGGTTAACTAGAAAATGAACTCTTTTTGTATGGATGAAAGATTGTGAAAAAAGTTTCCAGGAATTAAAAAGGAAACTCACTACTGCTCTATTTTAGTAATCCCTGATCCTTTAGGACATTTTATGGTTTACAGTGACGTTTCTAAAAAGGGATTAGGATGTGTGTTAATGCAAGAAGGGAATGTAGTAGCTTATGCCTCTATACAACTTAGGTCTCACGAGAAAAATTACCTAACAAATGATTTGGAACTTGCAGCAGTAGTTTTTGCTCTAAAAATTTGGAGAAATTATTTATATGGGATAAAATTTGAGGTGTATATTGATCATAAAAGTCTAAAATATATTTTTGATAAAAAAAAATTGAACATGAGGCAAAGAAAGTGGATTGAATTTCTTAAGGATTATGATATGGAGATAAAATATCACCCAGGCAAAGCAAATGTTGTAGCTAATGCCTTAAGTAGGAAATCCTTACATTTGTCATATATGATGGTTCAAGAGGTGGATTTAATAGAAAAGTTTAGGAATTTAAATATTTCAGTAACCTTAGAGCCATATAGGATATGTTTAAGTGCCTTACAAGTTACTTGTAGTTTAAGGACAAAAATCAAGGAGGCACAAAAAGATCAATTTCTGCAAGCTCTCAAGGAAGAAATACTTGAAGGAAAACATCCAAACTTTAATCTAAAAAATGATGAAGTGGTTATGTACAAGAATAGGTTATGAGTTTCTAATAACTTAGAATTAAAGAAAGAAATTTTAGAAGAAGCTCATAAGAGTGAGTACACAATTCATCCAAGAATTAATAAAATGTATTATGATCTTAAAAGTCAATTTTGGTGGCCTGGGATGAAATCTAAAATAGCTAAGTATGTGTCACAGTGTTTAACATGTGAGAAGATTAAAATAGAACATAAAAAACTTTCAGGTTTATTGCAACCTTTAGAAATCCCAAAATAGAAATGGATAGTATTTATATGGATTTTGTTGTAGGTTTACCAAGTATCAATTTAGGATATGATGCTATATAGGTAATTGTAGATAGATTAACTAAGTCTACTCATTTTCTACCTATTAGGATTAATTATCCACTAAATAAGTTAGCCCAATTATATATTAAGGAGATTGTGAGATTTCATGGTATACCAACTACCATAATATTAGATAGAGACCCTAGATTTACCTTTAGGTTTTGGGAATCATTATAGCCAGCCTTTGGGACAAAGTTATCCTTTAGTACTACTTATCATTCCCAAACTGATGGCCAAACTGAAAGGACATTCCAAACCTTAGAGGACATGTTAAGGGCTTATGTGTTGGATTTCAAAGGAAGTTGGGATGCCTACCTACCATTAATAGAATTTGCTTATAATAATAGTCATCATTCTTGTATTGGTATGGCTCCATATGAAGCATTGTATGGAAGGAAATATAGGTATCCTTTATGCTGGTTTGAGACTAGGGAAAGAAATCTAATATGACCTGATTTAGTACAATAGACCTCAAAACAAATAAAATTATTCAGGAATAGAATGCTTGTAGCTCAAAGTAGACATAAGAGTTATGCATATCAAAGGAAGAAACCTTTAGAATTTCAGGAAGGAGAACATGTATTCCTTCGAGTCACCTCGACAACTGAAATTGGCAGGTCCTTGAAAACAAAGAAACTGAGCCCCAGATACATTGGACCTTTCCAAATTCTTAAAAGAGTCGGTCATGTTACTTACCAAATTGCCTTACCCCCTAACTTGTCAAACTTTCATGATGTGTTTCATGTGTCACAACTCTGAAAGTATTGTCCTGATTCTTCACACATCATTGAGACAAGATCAATACAGTTAAAAGATAATTTGACATATGAGGTACGACCTATACAAATAATAGATAGAATTTACAGACAATTAAGGAATAAAACTATTCCTATGGTCAAAGTACTATGGCAAGGACAAGATAAAGAAGACACTATATGGGAAGCAGAAGAAGATTTTAAGCAGAAATATCCAGAACTTTTTTAGCAGGTATAATTAAAAATGTTGAGGACAAAAGTTTTATTAGAGGTGAAGAATGTAACATCTCTGAAATAAACACGTAATATAGGATAACTTTGTATTATAAAAATAAAAATGCAATGTTTTAAGATGAATTTATTCGAATAAAGTTAATTTTATTCGAATGAAATGACTCTTAAGAACATATAAACGTCACAACAATATGAATTATTCAAATAACACTCCTTTTATTCGATTTAAGGAGTTGGTATCAGACTAAATGGAAGACACGGTACATTGCAGAAAGAATAGGAAACTCTAGTCTCTATTTAGTTTCTTTTTCTCATGCTTAATCAAATTAACTAGTCCCGATGAAACCAAAGCAGAACCAAGCCAAGATCAACAAGGACAAGTAACCACTTGACCAAGTAAACAATGATTGGCAATAATGATTATGGGTGACAAGTGCCAGAAAATAATTGGAAGAGGAGGCAAATTGTAAAGCCAAGCATGGCCATATGTAAACAGGTGCTTAACCATTTAATGAGCGTGAGTTAAGCTTGTAAAGATAGCATGACCAAGTGTCATTACGGGGAACTCCAGAAATTATGATTATGGATAACAAAACAAGTGGCAAAATCATGAATAAATATTAGAACAAAAACCATGATTACAGGGGAAGATTTTTTTGAAGAATAAACCTTGTTTTGACAGCAAAGCACTCCAACATCATTCCATTACGTAAAGCAACTTAAGTTCGGTTCTATAAATGCCCTATTTTCCTCCCAATCTCGTCACATCACACCCAATCAACTTCCAAGGTCTACAACTTTATTTTTGCAGCAACCAAACACCTCGACCATCATCCACTTTTTCATCCAATCCCAATTCTGGAAATAGGTATGAATTAGTAAAAACTCACTTTTTCTTCTTTATTTCTTCTACCCATATCATTTAACCCATTCCTTGCATCCATTACCAATTGCTCTGTTCAATTTGAAACAAAGAATAGCAAAAATGGCTTTTACTGGTTTTTGCAATGTGATTTTCAATTGTTTTATTCGAATAAATTTGAATAAAGCTTGCCAAAAAATACTTCCAATATTGTTTTTTTAAAAGATTTATTCTAATAAAATTCTTGTTATTCGAATAAGAGATTTATTTTGATAAAATTTTGTTATTCGAATAAAATTTGACAGAATGCTGAAAAATGAGTTTTTGAAGAGATTTATCCAAACAAACTTTATGTTATTCAAATAAACTTCCTTCAAACCTAAATTTGAATGCAAATCATTTTCTTTATCATTCTTTTGACATAGTTTACTCTTTTAAAGTCTTATAAATTATTGTTTTAGGTTAATTCTTTTTCTTTAATAGTATTTCTATTTCTTTACATTATTTATACTATGTTGATATCTACTTTGATACAAGATATTTTTATGGATAAGATATTTTTGTAATATCATCCCATGGATAAAAATGATTCAATGTGCAAAAGAGAATTATTGTGGCTATGATGAGAGGATTAAGGGACGCCTTAATCAAATTTATTATAATAACCATGATGAGAGGATCAAGGGACGCCTTGATCAAATTATTGTGATCGTGATAAGAGGATTAAGAGACATCTTAATCAAATTGTTATGGTCATGATGAGAGCAGAGGGAGATGCCCTAATGAAGAGAAATGATGCACATTTAGTAAAAAATATTGAAATGGGATGAAAAGAAAATTTTATGATAATGATGATAATGATGTAGAATAGAGTTAATCTTTCATTAAGTTACTTATTCATTCATTATTGAGTTACTTATCATTATCTTGAACTATATACTCGTTCTTATTGTGTTATTGATTTGTCTATTTACTTTTTGTTGGACTCTCAGATATGATATTAGAAATAGAGAATTTGCAAAGAGTGGTAAATATATAATTGATTTTCTCTTTCCTATTAAGATGTATATCTCACTCCTTTATGATGTAATATTTCAGATAATAGCAACAATCAGGGTTCTCATTGATTTCCATATTCAACAAGTTTATATGCCAGAAATAGGATACTATGTTTTTACTGTGACTTTGGGAGACCTGTTCTTGATCATTCTACTCTTTGATGAGTAGATATAATAATTAATATTTTGTAAATATGTAAAACGCTATAATAGCACCTTATGAAGGCTTTTGTAAGCCTCATTTTTTGGAAAAATAGGTGCCTACTTAGATATGTTGTTTGTATAAACCTAACTTTTGAAGGGTTCAATCCCTTAATGTAAAATATTATATAAACTAATGAAAATTACTGTAGTTTATGTAACATATTATTCTAATTTAGATATTAAAATATCTTACTAAGATAATAATAATAATAATAATTAGAATAGGATGTAACAGAAGCTATCCCGTGAGTAGTGAGATATGAACATTTACCTCCTTCTATTGATTTGGATTTAATAGCTCTAATTGTAGATAGAATTTTTTTTTACTCTTTAGATAGTCTTATTTTATTGTTTGAGTCGGCTTAAGTGTCTCCTAGTGTTTGAAACCTTTGTATGATGATGTAAATAGTGTTGGCCAACAAAAAAATTTAAAAATAAAATACAAAAAAATAGTTTGCTTGTTTGTTTATTTTATTGCAATTTTCTTTTATTTTTGTTATTTCTTTTCATTGCTAACAATTGTCAGTGTGTAGTTATCATTTTTTCTTCCCTTGTAATTTTTAAACATTTCGGATATATGACTCTTCTCCATTATTTTTTCTTCTTTTTGTCCTAATAATTATTTTGATACATATTGGTGATTATTTCTTAAGTTTAGGTTTAATTTTAAACATTGAGGACAATGTTTAGTTTTGATTGAGGGTAGGCGTTACTTAAGTATTCAGTCATGTTATCATTATGTCACTTTTGTATGAATTTTTTTCCTATCATCTTACTCAAAATGTTTCAAATATTCACATAACTATTTACGCATATCTCATTGTTAAAAAAAATGAAATAATTAGAGAACTTGAAGATGAACATGTGTATATTATTTTTACCTAGTGAGTTTTGAGCTATTCATTTTTATTGTGAGATTATTTTCTTGACCTTCCAATATTTATTGTTAGTGCTCACAATTTTTATTATTATTTTCTCACTGGATCATTTCATTATTGTTATTTTTGGCTAAAGAGAAGTTTTATGTTACCTTTGTATTTACTTTAATGCCATGGAAATTGATTGAGTTATGCATTTTCTTAAGAGATGATATTAGGCCATGTTTATTATTTTAAGCCTTGAAATAATATTTTTTTTGTTCTTTCACATTTTACCTCTAGTTACCTTTTTGAACCTATTTATTAAGTCTTTCTTTCTTAACCCTTTTTCAAAGTGTTTTAGGCAAGACGCATTGTGATTGCAATATGGGGTGATATGAGGAATGTTGTTATAAAAAATGAAGTGAAAATGAAAAAAAAATTAGAAAAGTAAGAAAAAAAATATAGAAAAATGTGAAGTTTGAAAAATTTAAGAAAAAGTGAAAAAAAAAAATTGGTATTGGAGATTAGCCAAATAAAGTGATTTAAAGAATGAGAAAGAAATGTTGAAAGTGTAGAAGTGAGCTTCAAAATATTTTTGAAACACTTTTGATTTTTATTATTACCTTTTACTTGCATTACAAGCTTAATAAAGTCTTGTTTGATTTTAAAGGATTACTTGGTTCTTTTAATATACATAAATAATCTAAAGGTGTGATGTAAAATATTTTCTTGACATTCTTCTAAAATGATATTTATTTTGCTTCCTCAGTGTTCTCTTATTTATTTTATATGTGAGATTTTTGTTTTGATTTGTGTCAACTACTGTTTTCACATATACTTGTTATTAGTGTTACAATACTTCTGAGTGATTTTCGTTGTTGAGCGTAACACTTGTGAGGATTACATATGGTTTAAATGTGTTTTCTAATGAGGATTCTAATTATAATATTTTGAGACATTGGGTATATGTTATAGTAGTTATATTATTCACACGCTTTGAATTTGATGATGGTTGAATGTTTGGTGACAATTGTGGTGCTATGATGCATGATTGATATTCCTAAGTTGAGATAAATTGGATTTGATTGAATTGTTTGGAGATATGATTCACTTTGAGTTTCGTTTGAAGTTGATTTCATTGCTAGGAACTAACAATAAGCTTATTGGGGGTTATGATAATAGCCAAAAGTTTTATATATTTTTCTTATAAAAATAGGCATTATTATATTTTAATATATTTAATTTTATTGATTTTGTGACATTATCATTTGTTTCTTTGAGATTAATTAATTACTAAATTATATGTTAATTATAGATATTTACAAGTAAAAGTGGTGTAATCAGTAAGATACTGGGACGTACCATAAAGATAGAGTTTTAAAAAGATCTTATCCAAATCTTACGTCTTATCTAAAGTCCCAATTAGATGCGTAAACTTGAAGATAAATATAATTGAAGATTGGATAGGAATCCTTAAAGAGAAGGGATTTTGTTGCAATTTCAGATTCAACTTGTATTTTTTGACCTTGGTACTGTATTTGGACTATATCTTGAGATACAGATATCATATCGATGAGATTCTTGCAACGTTGGAAAGCTAACAGAAAATATAATAACTTTTCTATTGACCTCAAAGGCTAATTTTGTCATCTAAAAGATAAGAAAAATAAAGAGAAAAAAATGAAAATCTAGCATCCTTCAATAAAAGGAGATTAAGTTTCCTAAAATTAATTTGCTAAATCTAATCTAGATCATTTCATTAATTGAGGACCAATTAAGGAGATTGAGTTTCCTAAATTTTTTTTCCTAAATTCAATCAATATATTTTTATTATTTGAAAACTAATTAAGGAGATTTTATGCAAGATACGTTCTTATTAGGTAAAATCTCTTATTAATAGACAATGAGAAGGAGGAGCATGGGGGGTTGTGGACGGGAGAGAGAGACGCATCGCCGCACGAAGTAGAGGAAGAAGGAGTAGCTAATTTTATTTTCTAGGATTAAGATGAAACCATAATATTTGTTTTAAACTATTTAACTTTGTTTAGGATATTTTTCTTTGTTCTATAATTGCACAATAATGATGATTATTGATCTTTAATTGTTATTCAATTTAATTTTTATTGATTATCTTTTAGTCAGTTAGTAATTTTAAATTGATATATTTTAATCACATGTCTAATTTTTGTAGTCTTAGGTATGGGTTGCGCAATAGTATTCATTGCTTTTGTGATCTAAGAATTGAATAGTGCATACTATATTAAATGATTTATGTTATAATTTAAATAGACCACGTTATTTTAAATGATTTATGTCATTAATTAGATTTCAATAATCTTTAATAGTGAGCAAAGCTTATAGCTGTAGGCACTCTATATAACAAGATTAATTCTCATTCAAGTTAAATTCAACTTTGCATAGTTAGTGATTGATTCAAGGTCTTATAATTGTTCTTTGATTGAACTTGTATTTTAATTTGAGTTATTTCATTTAGATTTATTATTTGATTTTAATTTTAGTTTAGCACGTAATTTAAATTCTTAGATTAATTAAATAAAATAAAAATATATTTTCTTTTTCTTTAAATTAATTTAGGTATATATTAAATTTTAGTTAATCCTATCACTCCCTCTGAGTACGAGACCTTTATATTTGTTAAATATTATATAGATCTTGTGTATTTACAAGTAAAGAGTAATTTTATTACTTGAAAATTCTCTAATAGAGACGTCACCCAATAAGTGAAAGTGTGTTAAAAGGAGTGTGAGGGAGAGTGTGTTGTCAGCATTTTTCTATTTTGTTTTGGATAAAAATCTCAAAATCTTTCTTACAAAATAAGGGGATATTTGGTTTATTTTCTGTTTTCATTTTCAAGTTATATGTTTTTACTAATAATTACAAAAATGTTATCTTATTTTCATTTTATTTCATGTTTTCGAATTTTGTGAAGAAAATGATGAAAACAACTTTTTCTTGTTTTCAATATTTCCTTCACAAAAGTCTAAAAACAGAAAATAAAATGAAATGAAGATGATATTTTTGTAACTATTAACATATCAATTGAAAATTAAAACAGAAAACTAATCAAACAGACCGTTACTTAGTCTTAAGGGTATTTTAATAATTTAAAATTATTAAATTTAATTATGAAAGAGAATTTAACAATTCTTATTAAATAAAAGAAAGAAAAAATAAAAAATATAATTATTTAGTTATTCTATAAAAAATAAAAATTACATAGTTTTAATCTTTTATAAAATAATTAAATTTGTCTAAATAATTAATTCATGTACTTAATTAAAAAGTTTTAATTATTTTATAAAAAATAAACTTGCATAATACGTAATTTTTATTTTTTATAAAATAATTAAATTTATATACCTGATTAATTCATGTACGTAATAAAAAAGTCACTTACCTAAAGAATCTTTGAATGAATAAATTTGTATATATTAATGATTTAACACTCTTAATAAAAAATTACATAAGTTTTAATGAATAAATTCATATATATTAATTATATTAATATATTTTAAAATAAAATTCAATAGTTAAAATTTAATATAAAGTTAATAATAAAGTCTGTTCTCTCTTCATTAAATATAAATTTAAATATTTTCTTTTTCATTAAAATCAACTTCTACTATTTTCTTTCTTCACTAGATGAGTTAATTTAAACCACTAGATGAAAATAAAATTAATGGAAAAATCGTAGTGTAAAAGTTTAAATAACTAAAATACCTTTAACACTAACTTATTTTATAAGAAAAATTTTGGTTTTTTTGTCGGAAACTTCAGGTTTTGATTTAAAAAATAAAAAAAACAGAACTTTATTTGCTTAATACAAGTATATCTTTTGAAGATTAATAAATAATATAGTTTAATTTTTTGGGTGAAAAACATAGTTTGATTTTATTATAACTATTTTTTTGACTGAATTTTTTTTTATAAATATTAAATGTAGATGTTATGCACTCAATTTAAGTAAATCTTTTGGACGGAAATAATATAATTTGATTCTATTATAAATATTAATTGATTTTTTCGGTGAATAATATAGTTTGATTTTATTATAAATATTTTGTGTTATAAATATTAATTGTAGACATTATGCATTCAATCGTAGTAAATATTTTGAACGGAAATAATATAATTTGACTCAATTATAGATATTAATTGCAGGATATAACTTGGTGAATAAAAGATTTATTTTTGCAATCACTGACCAATGAAAAATTTCAATTCTAGCATCAAAAATAAGTTTCGTAAACTAAAAATATGGGTAAAATTTAAATATCCTGTTTCCTAAATTGTAAGATATAATTTATATCTTAATAATGTTACAAGTTAATTCCTAACTTTCAATAAATTTATTTTATTGTGGTTAGATATTTGTCAGCGCACGTAGGCTAATTTACCTTCTTATTCGGGTCAAAGATAAAATATCCATAAGATTAGAATATTCATATATAAACATATTTGTCACAGTCTGTTTCCAAAAAATTGACATAAATAAAATTTAAATTAATAACCATGTGTCAAACCACATATCACACCTCTTCAACCAGTAAGCCAATCATTAGGTTTCTAACTTTTTATAAATTCAACTTTGTTAAACTCTAACCTTTATTCTCTATAGAATCTCAAGGCACGGTTTGAGGGCAGCCATTGAAGGTAAGGCACCTTCACTTAAGTAGTTTTACATGTATACTATTGTATTTTTCTCTGTTTTTATGTTGTTTTGGCTATCTAAAACCTTCTTTAAAACTCTTTCTTTCTTGATGAGAAGTGAAATTGGACAGGAGGCACACTTCTCTCTTTGAATAATGATTTGTCTAAAACATGTTATGTTGCGTACACGGGCTTTTTTTTTTATCAGATATAGTTATTTTTATTTATTTATCATTCTACCATACTTTTTAGATTATATACCAAAATGCATTTATTTTAAAAATATGTTCAAAAATTGTCATGAGTGATGGTAATTTTTAACTTGTGTTAATTTTTTTAATAAGTAGTTCAGAAGTTGTCATAAGTGATAGCGGTTTCTTACTTATACATTTATTTATATTTTTTGTTAAGTAACTTAGAAGTCGTCATTATTTACGACGATTTTCAAACATTATATTTTTCTAAAAAAATTGTATTTTGTTCACAAAAGTTGTCATCTGTGAGAGTGACTTTTATGTATGTAAAAGATAAAAAAAAATGTACATAGAAATCGTCATCATTCATGAAGGTTTTGTAAAAGAAGAAATTAAAAGGAGAAGAATTTACTGTATAACACGCTTCTAAAGACATTTTGCTATGTGTTGCATGACTTGATTGACTACTTACTATTGCATTACATGCATTTACACATGCTTCATTATGAGATTCTTTGAATTATTATGTGCATGATGTAATATCCTCCTTAATCTATTAGCCTTAATGATGGTTATAGTAACTTATTAACTTTTGTGAGTCATATGTTAATTTTGGTGATTTTTCGAGTTAATTTGAGCATAATGCTCTAACACACGATATGAAAAATAGCTCAAAAATTAGCATAAATTGCTCAATAATGAAAATAAATATGATTTTTTTAAAATATAAAAAATTAGAATGAATTATGATAATTTTTGAGGAATTAAATAAATTATTTTACTATTTTTAATAAATAAACTAAGTGTTTAAAGGCCAAAATTAAATAGGAGAATAGTTCATAAAATTATGAAAATTTGTGGAACTGTTAAATAGAGGATGAAAAATATTTTAAAAATGATTACGAGTTAAGACAGTTATATGTAAACAAATACAAGTTAGAACAAATACGTATTACTTTATATTATTTTTTATTTATTACATTGTGAACAAAATACAATTTTTTTAAATATAGTATTTGAAAACTATTCAACTATGACGACTTTTAAATAACTTAATAAAAAATATAAATAAATGTATAAATAAAAGCTGTTATCACTTAGGTAATTTTTAAACTACTTATTATAAAAAAATACACAAGTCAAAAGTTATTGGCACTCATAATAGGTTTTAAATATGTTCTAAAATAAACATATTTTGATAAATAATTTAAAAAATAGAATAAGATGATAAATAAAAAATACTTATATTCTGATAATAAAAGCCGCGTACACGACCAAATTTTCTTAATATTGAGAATATAATAATGAGAGTCGGTGATGCCCATGGAGGAAATTTCATCTTTTTTTGACTGTTGTTCACAAGAATTTCCAGTTCCAAAGCTATAAGCCCATGCCCATGTCAGGTTCTCCTTTACTTAATACTCCTCGCCATCTTCATGTCAAGTGGAATTCACCGAATGCCCTTGCCTTTCTTCTAAGTCCCAGTTTCGCCCTCTACCCCTCCGCTCCTTCAGAAACAAGGAAAATTATTATCTTACCTCATTTTTCATATCACTAATTTTCACATCCATATTAGATGAGTGTGATTAAGTGAGAGAAAATAATAAAAAAATAAATATAATAAATAATATTATAATAAATGTAAAAAAATATATATACATTATTTATGATAAAAAAATCAGAATTACATAAACAATTCGTGCAAGCTTGAACCATTAGTATACCCTATCATTATGCCTTCCATCATATTCATTACTTTTGCAACCCGAGGTTAAATTGAATGAACTAAGGAATTGAGATGGATTTTTTTCTTTTTCCCTTTTTTAAATTTCAGCAAGAAGAGACATATTATTATTATTATTATTATTATTATTATTATTATTATTATTATTATTATTATTATTATTATTATTAATCTTATTATTGTTATTGTTATTGTTATTATTGTTATTATTGTTATTGTTGTTATTGTTATTCTTATTCTTATTATTGTTATTGTTATTATTATTATTATTATTATTATTATTTAATTTTTGTGTTGTAGATTTAATTATATACTATCACACCAAGTTCTGTTCTATATAGTTTTAGTGACTAATTTCTGTTTATTATGTATGTATTAGAAAATGGGTCGTGCAAGATTACCCTTGAAACTCATCCCAAAGGAGAGAGCTCGTAAATTATCTTTCATGCAGAGAAAGAAGGTACTGATGAAGAAATTGTCTGAATTTTCCACCATGTTTGAAGTTGAAGCTTGCTTGATTGTTTATGACGCCAATAAGGACGCTCAACCAATGACTTGGCCCCAAGACCTCACAAAGGTACACGCCATCATTGAAAAGTATGAGCGTGAAAAGAATGAAAACCCTCCTGAGATGTTTGGTCTCGAAGACTATTTTGAGAATAAGAAGAACGAGGTTGAAGCTGAGATTTCCAAAGTGCGGAAAGAGATCCTCAAGATCAAGTATCCTACTTGGAATCCAAGTTTTAATAACCTACGAGAGAAGCAGCTGGGGGACTTTATTGCAATGTTGAATACTAAGATGGAAGCTTGTAAACAAAGAATTACCATGTTGAAAAACAAGCAACAAAATGAAGCCAACATCAGTTTTATTCAGAACATGGCTCAATTAGAGAGTGCTGCCCCAAACCCAAGCCAACCCAATCTCATGCAGAACATCTCTCAAGCTCCTATGAAGCCACTTGATGATAATAACCAGCTAGCAGCTTACCTACGTAAGCATGATAAGGGTTCTCAATCCCAAATGCCTCACTTTGATCCAAATCTTATGCAATTGATGGCAAAAAATAATAATGGGATGGTGGATTCTACTAATCAAGTTGATGTGCCCCTGGATTGTACTAAACAAACTGATGCTGTTGTAGATTCTACAAATCAACTGGGTGAGCCGGACTGGGCTAGTCTACTTAGTGAGCCTATGGACTGGGCTAGTGTACTTGGTGTACCTGAGGATTGGGCTAGTAACCTTGGTGAGCCTAAGGATTGGGCTAGTCAACTTGGTGAACATGAGGCTTGGACTAGTAAATTTGGTGAGCTTGTGGATTGGGATAGTCAAACTGGTGAGCTTGAGAATTGGGCTAGTCAACTTGGTAAGTTTTAAATTCTAATATGTTATTCAGTTTAGCCTGTTTCCAAGTTTTTTTCTTCTTCTTGTTTCCTCTTAACTTTTGTATTTATGTATAACAGGAACTGCTAGACTTGAAAGTTCTACTGATCAGGTTTTTAAACCTTCTTAATATACAAAATATTCCTTCTCCTCCTTAGGATTCTTATTTATAGTTTTTAAATGAAGGTTTTTGATACATTTCTGTTAGCTTTCCTGTTCCCATATAGTAAATTCTCTCTCTCTCTCTCTCTTTGGAATTCTTTAGGTCCAAACCAATAGCAACTTTTCAAGTTTGTGTGCTGAAACTCAAGAAAAGTGCTTTGCTTGCAAGAAAACAGTGTGCCCAACTGAAAAGGTATATAACTATTTTTAGCAAAATTTTCTTCATATCTAGTGATCTTTGTTGTTGAAGGTATCTTATTTCTAAATTATTATGTGGAGTAAACTAAGAAATATTAGAATCTCTTAATTCAAGTTCTCTGTATGCTTTAATCAAATTTAGACCTTTATATGTACCCCCCCCAAAAAAAAAATTAGACCTTTACACATGTGAAGACATAAGATATCTAATTTCTTCGCTCCACATTATTAAACATAGACATCTTTACTTAGTTTTCCTCTCAAAAATCATTTGATTGGTAGCCCAAAGATGCGGAATATGGTGTTCCTCAGTTCTAGGTCTAGCCGCTGTAAGAATTATGTTAGACCTTAAAATTGGCTCAATCAGAAATGACAATAAAAATTAAATCTGTGATACTCATCATAGAGAGCCCATCAAGTAAATGATAGCTTAGAACCATAGGAAATATGAGCTAAAAGTCAACAATGCTTCAGATTTGCCATTGGCCACCTGTTATATTTCATTTTTTTCTGAAGTCAAATATCGAATTAGTAGAAAGATATTTGCAAAAGGGGAAAATAAATAAGTAAAAGAACCGAAATTTAACACTATGAAAGTAAACAACTAAATAAAATTCTTGCTGAGTAAACTATGGAAGACCAACTTAATTAGATCTACTAGGACCAATAACTTACCTCTTTCACTACAGTCTTATTGTGAAACCCATATTATAAGATGAGATACTCATTTTATCATTTTCTGATTTGATCATTCAAGAGCAAGCATAAATAAATAGACAGCCCACAGGAAAACTTGTCTCTCTATAGCACCATTTGTAATTTGGGAAAAATCAGCAAAGAGTAAGTCCATTTAGTTTCTGGATATTCATTAGCAATGTCAACCCCTTATTTTCCTGTTGGTGGAGAAGAAGGAGGCACAACAACAACTTAGTCTCAATTCGTGTCTTTGTTTTCATTATGCGGGTGCAATGGTGCAATAGAGAGAAGAGTAAGAGACAAAGTAAGGGAGGTATTTTTTAAACTGTAAGGTCTTATAAATTTTTGAAACAATATTAGTGTTTTACATTATACCATGTCCTATATTCATGTTATTGGAGTCCAACAACCTCTATTTGGCTGATGGCACTGTCCACTGTTTGTTTTTTCAGGTAGCTATTGATGGAACATCTTATCATAAGGCTTGTTTCAAGTGCACCCATGGAGGTTGTGTAATTAGCCCATCAAATTATGTGGCCCATGAACATCGTCTTTATTGTAGGCACCACCATACTCAGCTGTTCCAGCAGAAAGGTAACGTCAACTTGACAAGCAAAAAAATGTCGATAGGGTGACTGAGAACACAACAACTGAGTAATACTAAGCAACTTTCAAGATACAGTGGCTATATAAGTCCAGATGGTGACTCTTTTTCAGGCGTCAAATGTCATTGTTTCAATTCACATTTCCTTTTTTTTTTTTATATATATGTGATAACTTTTGTGAGACAAATTTTAGAGGTTTAGAATTGAGAAGTAATTAGCAGATAGTTTGGCACTTCGGCTTATTTTTCAATAAATCAATTTATTGCTTGTTACCTTGTGCCTTAGTTTATTTAATGCTTGCTACTTTGTTGTGAATCTATATACTCAGAACCATTTTTATATAGTTAGTCCGCAACAACTCTTATGTTCTGCTTGTGGGACTTGTACCTAAGATATAGGATAACATATGCTTTTAAAATTTTACTTGATTAATTGATACAACAAGGAGAAGGGATTTCATGACGAATGGCATGCAAGTTGACTTCGTTACCTAAATGCATTTCCTGATGGTATTAGGAAAAAATCATAGATTATAGGTCAACTTTTAAGCCTATTTCTTTGTTTACTAGCTGTTGGTTTCTACATTTTTGTGAAAGATGAAAGCTTCTCTCTGGTAATAATTGGTCTCTTTATTAAGTGAATCCATACTTTCGGTCTAAGCATTGTTTGTTGAATTTGCTTTCAACAAAGATGATCGTCTGTTTGGAACCTAGAAAAGGGCCAATGGAGACACCCTCTTTTCTATTTATTTCACTCATTTTTACCAAATACACCAAGGGTTCAGGGTAAAAATAAGGGTGAAAGATTTATGGATCAATTTTTAATACA
This sequence comes from Ormosia semicastrata, assembly GCA_029884595.1. Lineage (NCBI taxonomy): Eukaryota > Viridiplantae > Streptophyta > Magnoliopsida > Fabales > Fabaceae > Ormosia > Ormosia semicastrata. The sequence continues at coordinate 6,809,526 of JAQQTO010000045.1, forward strand.
ATTTTACTAATAAAATTGATTTATGATTTTTTCACCACCATTTTTACTTAAAGAAGATTTAACATTTGTAGATAGATAGGTCAACAACTGTAGATTGTAAGGGAAATGGAGTTTTTTTTTTTTGTTTTTTTTATTTTTTTTGTGAATGTGGATGGGAGGAACATGTGTAACATTCTTTTACTCTGCATTAATTGCAAAACATGTATTGTCTTAGCAACGGGTTACCTTAGGAATAATGAGTCATTGTCTCTCACAGTCAGATTTTTTTACAGTTGGTTAAGCGGCAATTATTTAGGATGAAGGATCCATGGCAAACTGACATTCGATGAGCCTTTGTAGTATGGGACTTTCTCGAATTTGATTAACCTTTGGAGGAAAAGTATGATTCTTGGTAAAGAGAAGTTATCTCAAGTGCTTCTTGTAGTTACATAAAAGAGATGAGCTTAAATGATAGTATCTTTTAGAGGTGGGTATGTGGGCTGATCTGATTCGTATTGGTCCAATTTGCAATAGACTACAATTAAACGGATCGGTTCGGGTTGGTTGCGTAGAACTGTGGGTTTACGGGCTAGTCTGCGGCCCACATTTTTTTTTGCCTTTTAAATAGCTAAAATGGAAAACGGCGACGGTGAGATCGTGACAAGGACGAGCTAGCGATGGAAGTAAGGCGAGACCATGGCAAGGATTAGCTGACGAGGTGAGATCATGAGTTCATGACTGACAGGGACGAGCGGCGAGGAATGGAGCCAGCAAGGCGAGGCACAGCAGCGACGAGCATAACGGCAAGGCAAGATTACCAGCGAAGGCAACAGTGTCACAGTGAGGTGAGTGAGTCGAGGGAGGGGGCGGCAGTGAGAAGGTGATTTCAGAAATGGAAAATGAAATGAGAGAAGAGAATAGCTAAATAGGGTTTTCCTTTTCATTGTTTTTTTTTTGTTTTTAATGATTAATTATTTAATTATTTTAATTTTAATGTTTTTTAATTTTGTGGGCCAAAATGCCCACAACCCAAAATATGATTAGAGTATTGAGTAGTAGTGGACTGGTGTCTTGCTGATTGACTTGGCCAAATTAAATGGGCTCGTGGGTTGGTCCACAAACTGCGGGCCAAAGTCCATTTAAATTGTAGGTTAAACGAATGGGGCTTGTAGACTTGTGTTTAAATGGGCTTACATTTTGTTTGGTCTTAACCTGTGTGAGCTGTGAGTTAGGCAGATCGGTCCGCAGATCGCGACATCTATACCCACCTCTAATCTCTTCACAAGCTTAAGTGATAGTGTCCTCTGTAGACAAATCACATTTATGTTCTTGTAAAGGTTTTCAGAGCAAATACTGAATTCCTAATCAGACATGTCAAAATTTAAGAGGATCAAGTAGAATATAAGGACAATTTACCATCTTAAACTCATTTAGGCAACTGTTCAAAACAAAAAGACAGCAACTCAAAAGGTGAATATTTGTCTTCACAACTTGCACAAGAGCTCGCATTAATTGCTTGGCCTAGCACTCCATCCAAATTCCAAACATAAGAGCTTTCACAGCAATATACCAGAGGCGTAGATGAGGAAAACGATGTTCTTGTCCCCTATGAAAGGAGGAAGCAATCCAAAGTTGATTTTGAGAATAAGTGCGGGTAATATTCCAAGTCACTGCCACAAAATATGAAGGTTACGTTAAACAGAACTTAAAATTTGGTTTTAATACTAAGAACTCTTCTAGACAATGAACAAAGTATAAATAGTTATTCATATCTACTAATTAATTGTTTGAAGAAATTTCAAATCCATCTCATCAACAAAGGCAATACTGTTATCAGGAAAAATTGGAAATGAAACATGAAAGTGAAAAATATGTGAAAAAAATGAAGTGCCATAACTATAAAAATAATCAAAGCTAAAAAGGGACTTCAATTATGTAAGGCATCTTTATATAATAAAGACTAATACATACATATCTTATATCTATATGTTGGTTTTATCAGCAAAGTTTAGAAAAGGCACATGTATAACAACAACAACCAAGCATTTTCCTATTAAGTGGGGTCGACTACATAGATCAAATGACGTCATTGTGTCCTATCATAAACTAAGTATTCAGAAATGTTATTCAAATCTAAATCTTTTTTAATCGTTTCACTTATAATCTTTCTTGGTCTTCCTCTACTTCTAGCTATTAGACTATTCTCCACCTGATCTACTCTTCTTACAGGGGTTTATAAGAGTCTTCTCCTTACATGTTCAAACCACCTAAGGCGACATTCTCCCATTTTTTTCACAATAGGTGCTACCCTTACTTTCTCTCTAATGCATTCATTTCTAATTCTATTTTGTTTTGTATAACCACACATCCAGCGCAACATCTTCATCTCTGCAACACTGATCTTATGCTCATGTTGGCCTTTTACTGCCTAACATTCAGTACCATACAACATCGCGGGCCATATAGCTGTGCGGTAAAATTTACCTTTAAGTTTGAGAGACATTTTTCTATCACAAATAACTCCTGAAGCACTCCTCCATTTCATCCATCTAGTTTTAATCTTATGGTTTACATCTCCCTCTGTCTCTCCATCATTTTGGATGATAGATCCAAGATACCTAAACTGTACGTGACTTGTGGTATGGCATGATCTCCAATTTTTACTGCTAAACTAGCATTAATACGTCTCTTACTGAACTTACATTCTATATACTCTGTCTTACTCCTGCTTAGACGAAAGTCATAATCTTCCAAAGCTCGTCTCCATAGCTCTAAGTTCCCATTTGTTTCCTCTCTCAACTCTCTAACTAAGACTATATCATCTACAAAAAACATGCATTATGACACCAGCTCTTGGATATGCACAGTAAGCACATCCAAGACAAAGGTAAAAAATTGGCTATTGGTGCAGCCCTATAGTTATAGGAAAATCTTCTGTGATCTCACCCTGTATTCTCACACTAGTTTTAGCCTCATTATACATATCTTGGATTGTTCGAATATAGGCGATACAAACTCCTTTTTTCTTCAAAGCCTTCCACAAGACCTCTCATGGTACCCTATTGTAGGCTTTTTTCCAAATCAATGAAAACCATGTGCAGGTCTTTTTGCTTCCTCCGATACCTCTCTATTAATCTTCGTAGAAGATAGATTGCTTCCATGGTTGACCTCCCAGGTATAAAACCAAATTGATTCTCTAAAATATGAGTCTCTTGTCTTAATCTCCGTTCAATTACTCTTTCCTATAACTTCATAATATGACTCATGAGCTTAATCCCTCTATAATTTGCACCTTGTTCTTATAAATAGGGATTAAAGTACTTCTCCTCCATTCATTTGACATTTTCTTAGACCTCATTATCTCGTTAAACAGCTTTGTGAGCTAGCTTATACCTTTCTCTCCTAGGCACTTCCATACCTCAATAGGTATATTATCCGGTCTGACCATTTTTTCATTATCCATCCTCTTTAATACTTCTTTTACCTCAAATTCCTGAACTCTACGATAAAAGGTTTTATTTTGACCTTCCTCTCTAGTGTTTAGAATGTCTGAGTCCTCTAATATCTCATGTTCCTCATTAAATAACTTGTAAAAATAACCCTTCTATCAATCCTTGATGTCTTGTTCCATAACCAAGACTTTACCCTCTTCATCCTTAATGTATTTCACTTAATCCAAGTCTCTAATCTTCCTTTCCCTACTTTTAGCAAGCTTGTAGATATTCCTTTCTCCGTCTTTGGTGCCCAACGATTGATATAACCCGTTGAATGCTTTAGCTTTTGCCTCGCTTACCGCCTTCTTTGTATCTTTTTTGCTGCCTTATATTTTTCTCAATTTTCATCATTTTTACACACGTGTCAAGCTTTATAACATTCCCTTTTAACCTTAACCTTATCTTTTACACTTGCGTCCCACCACCAAGATTCTTTATCCTTGGGTCCAAAGCCTCTTGATTCACCAAGTGTCTCTTTTACTACCTTTCTAATCCCTTTAGCCATCTCGTCCCACGTATCATTAACACTCCCTTGTACCTCCCAAATCTCTTTCTCCATAATCCTCTTCTGAAAGAGCATTTGTTTTCCTCCCTTTAGTTGCCACCATTTGATTTTTGGCTCTCTGTCTCGATAATTTCTCCTTACTCTCATTTTAACCCGTACATCCATAACCAAAACCCTGTGTTGGGTAGTTAAGCTCTTTCCAGGAATCACTTTGCAATCCATGCAAAGCTTTCTATTAAATTTCCTTATTAGAAAGAAGTCAATTTGAGAGCAAGAACCCCCACTTCTATATGTGATAAGATGCTCTTCCCGCTTCCTACAACAAGTGTTAGCTATTATAAAATCAAAAGCTACCGAAAAATTTAGAATCACTTTGCCCTCTGCATTAGCTACTCCTATACCATAACCCCCATGCAAACCCTCGTACCCCCTAGATTCGCTCCTCACATGACCATTTAGGTCCCCTCCTAGAAAAATCTTCTCTCCTAATGATATTCCCTCAACTAAACCTTCTAAATCCTCCCAAAATTTTATCTTGTAGTGCTCGTCTAACCCTACTTGGGGTACATACACACTGATAACATTAAAAGTCTCCTGTTCCACAACAAACTTCAAAGCTATGATCCTATCTCCGAGCATTCTCACATCCACAACATTATTCTTCCAATTCTTATCTACTATTATGCCTACCTCATTTCTAGATTTTACTTTGCTGGTGTACCAAAGCTTAAAACCCGAAGTGTCAAGTTCATTTGCCTTTTCTCCAACCCACTTAGTTTCTTGTAGGCACATAAAATTAATCCTCCTCCTAATCATGGTGTCAACTATTTCCATTGATTTACCTGTAAGTATGCCTATATTCCAAGTTCCAAAACGCATCCTACTCTTGTGAACTAGCTTCTTTACCCACACCCATTTACGAAAATGTGGAAACCCTTGCTTATTTTTCACTACACCCAGGCAGCGATGCAGCGGCTCTTGCTCATTTGACACTGTACTCGAGCCATACAGCGCGTTGCGTAGGGGCAATGACCTAGCATTTACACAATCACTTCATTGATCCATGTCATAAAGATTCGACAAAGTTTTACGTTAGCTGTTGATTGTCTAACATAACCCTCCTCTTTTATTAGGGCTTAGGACCGGCTATGTAAGGATTTGCAACAAAGTTCAGCATAAGCATAGTTTTAGAAAAGGCACATGTATATATAAAAAATCCTGAGTTAATGCATTTTGTAACTAACTCAAGGAAATACAAAATTAAAAGAAGCCCAAAGGAAGCAAGATAAAATAAGCCTAAAATTACATCCATCAAAAAGCCCAACAACAAACCTACACACTGAAGTAAGCCGGGGCAGCAACATCATATTGAGACTGAAAACATAGCATTATAGGGGAACAAGCCTAAGCAACTTAGTGGTTCAGACATTTTTCCAAGAACCTTGCAGGCAATCAAGTTAGCATTATAGAATCAAGTAAGCCGAAATACCATCATGAATAAAAAAAAACAAAAATCATTCAAATACGTGAATCCTTATCCTACAAGATCTATAAGCGTAATATTGTATACGTAATACCATTCTACAAACTCTCACAACCACTCATAGCAGATAGATCCAACTGGCTTCTTGCTTTCCATGAAATGCTTCAATGAGGCTGTAACTAACTCATAGCTTGAAGCATCGATAACATCCATAACTGGCTTTCTATTTTCCATAAAATGCTTTCTCTTACAGTTGTAAATTCAAGACAAATAATTATCAATTTAGAAATACAAAGCAACAAGAAAAGGTTCAGACATCAGCACCCAGGCATGTTACACACACCAGCCATAGGCACCTCACAGACGAAGAGTTTTCTACCAAAAAAGAAAAAAGAAATTACAGAGCACATTACACATGCAGAGGCTCGTTACCATCGAGCTCTCTAAATTTATCTTCAAAATTCAAAATCAAAATATTTACTTCTCCCTAATTCAATAAATTAACTATTCTTAAAAAAAAAATTCTAGGATAAGCACATGCCAATTCCCCATCTTTTCTTATTGATTCCATCTATCTCATTCACCATACTTCAACAAAACCAAATTTCTAACCATTAGTTCAAATGTAACCAACTACTCATTATTTATTTTCTTTTCAACCCACTATAAGTCTGTCACATTTATGCAACTCAAGGCTCAATACAAAAGGAGAAGTACGAAAAATGAAAAAGTGCAAAACGTATGAAGTTGAAGAAGGTTACAAACTCAAAGAAAATTCATGAAAAAGGAAAAAGAACTAGAAAGCAAGAGTTACTCTATTTGCTACCTAAGCTTACTTACTTAAGGGTTGTAGAAGATACACTTCTGCCTACAAGAAGGGGAAACGAAAAAGAGAAGGGGGACAACTTAGCAATTTTCAGAACCATTTTTTCACTAAGAACAAAAAAAACACTCTCTCCATCTTGCACCATCTTCATTCTTCAACCTGAACCATTAAACAATAAACCTCATACCCAGAAACTAATCCAAATAGAAACCATTAAAAAAAACATAACTCAATCACCCCAATACAGAATTAAGAACATAACAAAAATTAAAACAACAACAAATTTTGAGGGAGTAAAGAAAGGAGAATGAGAAAGAGACAGAGAGTTTGCTAGCACCAAGGAGGAGGGTTCACTTGCAGTTGCACTTTGAGGTCCAACGGGTAAGATTCTTTATCTGGTGTCGTGCATATCATTTTAATAATTATTCTCACTTGCATAATACCACTATAGCACCTAAATCCCTCTGCACCCAACCTGAAATGGCTACCACACACCCATTCAAGCCTCCATGAATGAAACTCAACATCCTTATAACCTGTAAACTTAGCCCAGACCTCCATCACCCTTCAAGCAAAATGCCACATTCTCAGCTTAGCAGCCATGAAATAAAACTAAGCCACCACGTCCTTCATTTGACCACCACCATCAATGCCTTCTTCCATCACAAGTCATTAACTCACCCTTATCACCACCCATTATCTTCCAAGGTTTGTCATTAATCATGTGTAGTTTAGATTAACTCTTAAGGTACATTTGTTTTTCTTAAAAATAAAATAATATGAAAAAAATAATTTATAAAAATAGATAAAAGTGTGTTAATTTTAAAATTGTTAAATGAAGCTTGCTAAAAAAATAAAAATAAAAAAGAATAAAAAAGTTAATAAAAATAAAACGAAGAAAAACATTTTGAGTTCCTTTAGATTTAGTTGACTTTTTATTTCATTATGTATATTTGCTCAATGGCTTGACTTGATGGTAATTTTAAATTGTGGTTGCCAGTTTATCGTAGTACATATTTTCTTAATTTTTCTAGTTATTAAAAAATATGTTAATTTTATAATTATGAAACAAAGTTATTTTACAAAACAAAATCTTTTAATCAATGCAATGATCAATGATAACGATTGAAAAGTGAATGTTATCTTTAATGTCATTTGGATCATAAGAGTTTAATAAGTAGTCTAGTGCTAACTTGAATCCTGTGCAAGAGTGAATATGTTTTCAAACAAAATTTCTTTTTAAAAATCCTTTTCATAATTAATATCAACCAACCCACAAACATTTTCTAAAGAACGACGTGACTTTAAGTTTCTCATTACACTTGTAGATACATAGGAGCAGAACTCCTATTCCGTTAAGCCAAAATTAAATTTTCATAACTTATTTGTCTATTTAGTTTATCTTTTAACAAATGGGTAAAATAAATATTTTCAAAGGTTATAAAAAATTTGCACAACTGACTTAAGGTAACCGCCTCAAGACAGATGTGTTAGGGGTACTGTGGAATTAAGTTTCTACCCTTTGATAACTCCATGAAATATAGTTATTTGTGCCTCATAATTGTGCTTTATATGAATGTTATGTCTTTGTTATTATGCATATATGAGAGATTTTATGCTTATATTAGTTAAATTTTTTTTGGATGTTTCTCTATATGCTATTGAACGAATTGTGTATATTATGCAAATGATTAAGTGAATTTATAATTTATATTTAACTTGATGATTTTCCTAATATAGGATGAGCTCAAAACTGATAAATTGGAGCGATTCAAGGCTTAAAAGCCCAAGAGAAGGATTAAGTGGCATTATGGGAGAGAGCATCGCGACACAAAGTAGTGTGCGCTGCAGCGCAAAAGGTGCATCATCAAAGCTGCCATACTAAAACCCGAGGCTAGCTGATGCGTGCGGATATAGTGATTAAAATTCAAATAAAAATAAGTTGTCAGGCCCACCAGAAAATAAAAACCTTACAACTAGTTGTAGTTAGTAAGGGTCGATTCACAGAGAACCAATTCAATTAACACTATTAAATAATTCCCAATTTAAACTCTAATTAACAATAAACAGTAAATAAGGGGTTTTGGAGTTTTAATGAATAATGAACAGTTTCAAAGACAATAACAATAAATAAATTGAAAACAATAATATAATAAAATTGGTTAAGAGATTGAATCCACCACTAGATTTATATGATGATGTAAATCCACATATCATTTTATTCCAACATGCTCAATTATGTTTTTATGCAATTGTGAGAGTAAATCTCTGTTTTTCTTACGTGTTGGCCAATTTAGCAACCGCTTAAATCAACTCCTAATCACTGATTAGTCATAAAGCAACCGCTCTTACAACTATCCAACAATTGCATTAAGATTTAGAAAACTAATTACACTAAGATCTAATCACACACCGGGATTAAATTACTTAGAACATATATTTCTCTAGATCTACTACCGCAACCGCGCATAATAAACCCAGATCTACCACTTTTATAACTGACAAATAGTACAAAGATAATTATACCCACATGAATATTATACATTCCACTAGATCTACTACCGCAACCGCGCATAATAAACCCAGATCTACCACTTTGAAAGTGAAAACAAGTATAAAAACCTTCATACCAACAATAGATTCAGAAATATATGAATAAAAACATAACTGTGTTGAAATAATCAAATATGCAAAGTTTACAACATCAATACTAGCGGTTTCATCACCCCCTTAACCAAGGGAGGTTTAGTTACACATAGCTAGAAGGAAATCACAAGAAAAACTGAGAGAAAAATGAAGGAGAGTCCAACCTCCCTCATGATAACCAATGGTGCCCTTTTATAGAAGTCTAGGGTAACAAAATGACAAAGGTGAGTGGATGGATGAGTGGGTTAGTGGATTGGAGTGGTTGAGTGGATTGGTTTAAATATTGGTTGAGTGGGTTAGTTGAGTGGATGAGTGGTTGAGTGGAGTGGATTAATTTAGTGGATGAGTGGAGTGGAGTGGTTGAGTGGATGAGTGGAGTGGAGTGGAGTGGTTGAGTGGGTTAGTTGAGTGGATGAGTGAAGTGGAGTGGTTGAGTGCGAAAATTTCTTGGTCTGACTTGGAAGCCAAAAACGACTAATTATACTTCAGATTCATGAAAAGTACTCTTCATGAAAGTTGTAGATCTTTGTCTTGGCTATAACATGCATATCTGGATCGTCCAATTTGGCTTCCTACAGCCCAAGATATGACCCAAATACCACGGGTTACTCAAACCCAACTTCAGCACCTCTGTTCCGACTTGTAAGCCCAAACTGACCCATTAGACTTCATTCTTTCAAAAGGTGTTCTTCATGAAAGTTGTTTATTTGGGTCTTGACTATCAACTATCCAAATTTCAGCCCATCTCCATTATTATAGCTTGAGATATGATTTTATGAGTGCACACCGTTTGGATTCTAGTGACAGAACCCGTATTCTGACTTCCATGTAAACTTAGGTCCCTTAGACATCTGTTTAGGACTTCGAGCTCTTCATCAAAGTTGTAGAGCTTCCTCTTAGCTTTCCTACAAGATAAAATTCATGATTATCAGATATCAGGAACTCAAGTTATGGCCAAAATACAGAAATAGTGTAAAATCTCAATAATGCTAAAAATATTCAATTAGGACCAATTTGAGCTCAAACTCACAAAATCATACCAAACTCAATCAATTAAGAATATGGAGAGTGTAAATGATTAAACATAAGGGTTTCTTAATAAATAAAATATGTGATTATCAAATTCCCCCACACTTAGCTTTTTGTACTCCCGGGCAAAACTCAAGACCAAAACAAGGACATAAAAGATTAACAAAATTTTAAATTCCAACGACATTCAAGAGCCCAAAATTTTACAATCAAGAAGAACAACCAAAGGTTCAAAGGATCAAAACATTCATGAGTTAACAATTCTCCACATCTCAAACCAACAAGCAAGGTATCTTCAATATGAATCGAGAATGATAGATCTTCACAAGATTCCCTCTCAATCTCTCAAGTGTTTAAAAGGTAGGTATTTCACTCAATTCAACCATGAAAATTGCACTACCATAAGCTTGCTTATCTTCTACTTCCCCACTACTCAAAACACATGCATACACAAATCATGAGGACTTTATTCAAGGTTGTAGTGAGGTCAAGATAACAGAAGAGGATAAAATGGATATGAGAGGATAAATACCAAAGAAAATAAAAGCAAATGAGAGCTGAGTTCAAATAACAAGCATAAAAGTTCATCCCAACTCTAATGTATAACCCTTTACATATTCATTTCTCAATCCTTTTTTTTTATATATATATGAACATAACTATATACATACATTTTTTTTTTGTTTTTTTTTTGTTTTTTTGTTTTTTTTTTAGGCACTCTTTCCTTTTTCAACAACCATTTTGTACACACACCCCCACACTTGTTCAAAAACTCATCCATTAACCAAGCTAATGTTCTTTTATTCCCTAAGGTAAAATAAGAACACGATTTTTCATTTAAGGTACATAATGAGCTAGAAACAAGGAATGGTCAAATAAGCTCAAAGGGGTTAAGCAAAGGAAAATATACAAGGTTGGCAAGAATCAGAAAATTTTCAAGAAGTCAAAAGAGTGCTTGATATCATATTGAAAACAAGGTTAGCTATTTGAATCAATTTATAACCGATTTACCAAAACTACTTGTAGCATAAGGTAACACCGGGTCGAGCCCGTAGATCATTCTAATTATGAAGTCAGATTAAGAGGTTAATAAATAAGGGGGAAAAGTTTTGGAAAATTAAACAACAAAGAGCAATTAAAAAGAGTAAACAAGATTAGGAAAACAACCAATCCAAGAGAATTAACCAATCTTGATTTTAATCCATCCTTGATCTTTATAAATCCGTTCAACTATCAACCAAATCCTTGATCTTAGATCACATCAAGACGCCTCTCAATGATCCATGGATCTTCTACTAGAAATGCTTCTAGAATTTAATTAATTAAGGTTAGACAAATTAAGCATCCATCCAAAACCCAAATTAACTTAAAAACCAAGATCTAACCAAGTTAAATATTTCATCAAACACCTTTGATGCATTATTTAACCTCTGAATTCATCTCTTAGCACATGATAATTACGCAATTAACATATGCAAATCCCAATCAAATTAAGCATTAAATCAGAATTTAAACAAGAGAAGAAGAGAAAGAGAAACTTGATTAATAGATGAACGTATAACAATTAAAACAAGATCTCAAGATTAATCATCAAGCTTGTCAATCTCTTGGATTGATTAAAGAAGTTTAGCTCTCCATAGCCATCACCATTGGAGAACCTTCAAGAACCATACAAAAATGAAAATAACAAAGAGAGAGGAGGAGAGGAAGAGAAGAGGAGAAGTCTCCACAAAATGAAAAACTAAAACTACAATGACCAACTACTAAATTCACAAATGCGTAGAAGCTCTCCCCTATATCTTTACAAATCTAATTGCTCTCCTCTTAATCATTCACAAAGAGTCAAAAGTAGTTCATCCACTCTTGTTAATTATTCATCCATAATCAAAGCATGTCTCCCACCTTCCATTGAATTATTTTCTCATTATGAAAGTGTGTCTCCCACCTTCCAATGATTCCTCCACTTTTTTCACGTTGCTATCTTTTCAATTTCTGTCATAAACTCAAATTCAAATCAAGTCCATCAGATAGCCTTTGAAGTAAGCTTCCCAAGGAGTACTCATATGCTTAATTTGGGTTTGAAATGAGTGAGATATGCCCAAAATAATGAAGGTGTGTCCAGAATTTGTAACAGTAACACTGGTCCAACATCAAGGCTGTATTTGACCATGTAAACATTCGAATCTTCCAATTTGACATTTCACAAAACTTGTAGATCTTTTTCTTATCTTTCCTAGCATATAAAGAACATCAAAATCAGAGATCTACAACTCAAGTTATGGTTAAAATACTGAACCACTATCAATATGCATTAAAATCCGAAAATTTTGCTTTAAAGCCCAATTCAACCCAATGATCTAAATGAGTGCTAAGATCACTTAATTACAATCTGGACATCATTAATAAGGTAATTGTGTGGATAATTAATATGTTAAAAATCATAATTATCAAATACCCCCACACTTACTCTTTTGCACGTCCTCGGGCAAAACAGAACATTTAGAATGAAGAGCAATTAATAATTCAAGTAATCAAAACATTCATGAGGTAACACATCTTCACATCTCAAATCAATAAGCAAGGATACTTCAATTGAAAAGCATGAGTAAAGAATGATAGATCCTCACAGAATTCACTCTCAATCTCTCAAGTGTTTAAAAGGTAGGTATTACACTCAATTCAACTCATGAAAATTGTACTACCATAAGCTTGCTTATCTTCTACTTCTCCACTACACAGAACACATGCACACACAAATCATGAGGACTTTATTCAAGGTTATAATGAGGTCAAGGTAAAGGAGAAGGTAATATGGATATGACAAGTTAAACACCAAAGAGAATAAAAGAACATGAAAGTGAGTTCAATTATCGATCATGAAAGTTTATCCCAACTTCATCTAATACAAATTCCCTTTACATATTATTTTCCATTCCTTTATTGCCTTGTTGACCCTTTTTTTTTTTTACATATATATATATATATATTTTTTGAATTTTTTTTATATGTATATATATATATATATATATATATATATATATATATTTTACAAAAAGAATATCATAAATACATTTTTCAACCATTCTGCATACACACCCCCACACTTGTTCATGAACTCATCCAATGGCAAAGCTAATGTTCTCTTATTCCATAAGACTAAGTAAGAACATGAGTTTTTTTTTTTTCATTTAAGAAACATAATGAGTTTGAGACAAAGAATAATCAAATAAGCTCAAAGGGGTTAAGCAAGGGGAAATATGCAAGGTTGGCTGTTTGGTTAAACTAGCTGATTAAGAAAGAGGGCCTCAATCATGTTCATGCATGCAAGTGAAACGTAGCCTCAAAAAGAGTCAAAGCAAGTTCTAGAGTGATCATTAACATGAGTGAAAATCACACAAGAAAGAAGAGAATGGCATAAATGTTGAATCCATCCATTAAGCTCAAAATCTCACAAGGTATGCATCCATCAAACTCAATTCATCAATTTAATCATCCATCACCAAGCATATCAGTTCAAGAAGGGAGAAAAGTTATTCAATCATGCAATGAAACTCTTTTTTTTTTTTGAAATGAAAATTTATAAAATCTCTCCCCCACACTTAAACTGAGCATTGTCCTCAATGCTACACACATCCAGAAAAGAAAATAAGCAAAAACGGCTATACCACAATCGAAAGCATAAACAAATCCATCAGTAAATCAAAAGTGCAAATCCCAAATGTACACAATACAAGACAATGAAAACTAAGGGGGTACATTTACTCATCATTCTTGAGGGAAAGTCAAAAATCTACGAAGTTCATAATGCACAAGTTCATATGAATGCGTCTCAAGAGTATAACTCTTTACTCAGGCCATCCATCAAGAATTCAAAATTTAACTTCTCAATTAAATGAAATCATTCCCAAAGAACATGGTTCAATAATCAGAAGATCAAAACAACAATTTACCAATGAACTCATTCTTAGTTTCGCTTGGTTTCCACTTTATTTAATCCACACAAATATCAAACAAACAATCTATGCAAACACACAATTAATCAAACCAAACACAAGGTTCTTTAAAGATTCAACAAACAAAAACAAACATAATCTAAGAAACTAATAAAAAGGTAAAAAAAAATAATAATAAAGAGAGCAAATCTGATTGGGTTGCCTCCCAATAAGCGCTTAGTTTATTGTCCTCAGCCCGACGTTGTGACACCATTATTGATCTTTATAATGTGGATGGTAAAAGGTCAACACTTTCACTTTCACACTTTTCGGAAGCTCATAGAAAGACTTGAGATGGTGTTTATTGGCCTTATCAAGTGAGGTAGGTGAAAAGACTCCACCAGGATCCCATTGGTTGAAATATGATGACCAAGCTATAGTTAAGACAACATGATAGCTTTCACCGGGGTCCCATGGTTTGAAGTGTGATGACCAAGCTGTAGTTGAAACAATATGAGAGCTTTCACTAGGATCCCATTGATTGATGCGTGATGAGCAAATTAAGCTTGCAGCATAAGGGCTTCCACCAGGGTCCCATTGGCCTTTATTTTTCTTGATTTCACCACTGAAAAGTAATACAGGCACTTTATCAGCTTTATGTGCATTGTTTCTATTTAATGATGGCCCAAAAACAAAGTCCACTTCAGTAGTGACCGTCATCGGGTGTTCTTTTTCCTTTTCTACAAATTCTTCCATGACCTGCAATTCTTCCTCCCTTTGGGTCTTAGATTCTGTTTTGTAAACAGAATCATCAACTTTCAAGTCTGCAGAAATCTTAGCACAGCTAACACATATCATATCACCTTGACAATTAGTGCATGAGTGGCAATGAATATAATTATTGAAACCAATAAAATCAGGAAATTCATTACACAACCCATCATGTTGCTCCTCCACTACATTAAGAAGGGGTTCAAGATTACTTACATTGGGGGCTTCAGAGTTCTTCCCTTCCTCATTTACCTGTTTAGGTTCTTGGTCTTCCTCTGTAGTGGTTTGTGGAGGAGAAATGGGTCCATCCAACGTCTTCTCACTATGCAATATGTCAACACTAGGATCTTTCATCACATCCTCTTCGGGTTGTGAGGGAAGTCCTTCAAAATTTAGGCTTTGCATATGACTGAGTTCTATGGCTAACTGCTCCAAAGAGTTAGCCATGTCATTGATTGCGGCCCTTGTTTCTTGTTGGAACTGTATAGTATCAATGGCAAATTGTCTTATTAGTTCCTCCAACGAAGGTTCAAGCTGCCAAGGATCTTGAACTTGCTGCTGTCTCTGAGGGAAATATGTTTGCCTCTGCTGAAATTCTGGAAGTTCATAGGCTGGAGGTTGATTATGAGGTTGTTGTCCATAACTCAAGTTAGGATAGTCCCACCACTCTGGATAATATGTATTGGAGTACGGGTTGTAGTTATCAGAAGGTTCAGAATATCCCCATACTGCCTCTACCTCCTCATTTGTGTCCACTAGGAAAGTAGGACACAAATCAGTGATATGTCCAGGTGATAAGCAAATCCCACAAGCATCCATGATCAATGGACATCAACACCTACAAGACACTCAGAAAGAAAACATCAAAAATAAAAAAAATAAAATAAAAATCAAAATAAAAATAGAGTAAAAATAGGAAATAAATTAATAGTGTAATTGAAAAATTGGCTCCCCGGCAACGGCGCCAAAATTCTGATGCGTGCGGATATAGTGATTAAAATTCAAATAAAAATAAGTTGTCAGGCCCACCAGAAAATAAAAACCTTACAACTAGTTGTAGTTAGTAAGGGTCGATCCACAGAGAACCAATTCAATTAACACTATTAAATAATTCCCAATTTAAACTCTAATTAACAATAAATAGTAAATAAGGGGGTTTTGGAGTTTTGATGAATAATGAACAGTTTCAAAGATAATAACAATAAATAAATTGAAAACAACAATATAAGAAAATTGGTTAAGAGATTGAATCCACCACTAGATTTATATGATGATGTAAATCCACATATCATTTTATTCCAACATGCTCAATTATGTTTTTATGCAATTGTGAAAGTAAATCTCTGTTTTCCTTACGTGTTGGCCAATTTAGCAACCGCTCAAATCAACTCCTAATCACTGATTAGTCATAAAGCAACCGCTCTTACAACTATCCAACAATTGCATTAAGATTTAGAAAACCAATTACACTAAGATCTAATCACACACCGGGATTAAATTACTTAGAACATATATTTCTCTAGATCTACTACTACAACCACGCATAATAAACCCAGATCTACCACTTTTATAACTGGCAAATAGCACAAAGATAATTATACCTATATGAACATTATACATTCCACTAGATCTACTACTGCAACCGCGCATAATAAACCCAGATCTACCACTTTGAAAGTGGAAACAAGTATAAAAACCTTCATACCAACAATAGATTCAGAAATATATGAATAAAAACATAACTGTGTTGAAATAATCAAATATGCAAAGTTTATAACATCAATACTAGCGGTTTCATCACCCCCTTAACCAAGGGAGGTTTAGTTACACATAGCTAGAAGGAAATCACAAGAAAAACTGAGAGAAAAATGAAGGAGAGTCCAACCTCCCTCATGATAACCAATGGTGCCCTTTTATAGAAGTCTAGGGTAACAAAATGACAAAGGTGAGTGGATGGATGAGTGGGTTAGTGGATTGGAGTGGTTGAGTGGATTGGTTTAAATATTGGTTGAGTGGGTTAGTTGAGTGGATGAGTGGATGAGTGGTTGAGTGGAGTGGATTAATTTAGTGGATGAGTGGAGTGGAGTGGTTGAGTGGTTGAGTGGATGAGTGGAGTGGAGTGGAGTGGTTGAGTGGGTTAGTTGAGTGGATGAGTGAAGTGGAGTGGTTGAGTGCGAAAATTCCTTGGTCTAACTTGGAAGCCAAAAACGACTAATTATACTTCAGATTCATGAAAAGTACTCTTCATGAAAGTTGTAGATCTTTGTCTTGGCTATAACATGCATATCTGGATCGTCCAATTTGGCTTCCTACAGCCCAAGATATGACCTAAATACCACGAGTTACTCAAACCCAACTTCAGCACCTCTGTTCCGACTTGTAAGCCCAAACTGACCCATTAGACTTCATTCTTTCAAAAGGTGTTCTTCATGAAAGTTGTTTATTTGGGTCTTGAATATCAACTATCCAAATTTCAGCCCATCTCCATTATTATAGCTTGAGATATGATTTTATGAGTGCACACCATTCGGATTCTAGTGACAGAACCCGTATTCTGACTTCCATGTAAACTTAGGTCCCTTAGACATCTGTTTAGGACTTCGAGCTCTTCATCAAAGTTGTAGAGATTCCTCTTAGCTTTCCTACAAGATAAAATTCATGATTATCAGATATCAGGAACTCAAGTTATGGCCAAAATACAGAAACAATGTAAAATCTCAATAATGTTGAAAATATTCAATTAGGACCAATTTGAGCTCAAACTCACAAAATCATACCAAACTCAATCAATTAAGAATATGGAGAGTGTAAATGACTAAACATAAGAGTTTCTTAATAAATAAAATATGTGATTATCACTAGCGTGCCGCGGCACAAAGTAGTGTGCGTCACGGCCTATGTGATTGACTCAATGCGCGCCGCTGCACGAAGTAGTGTGCGCCACAACGCGATGTGCAGAACTGAGCCTATAAATAAATTTTTATCAAATTTTCTTAGCAAGTTTTTTAGGTTTTAGAAAAAGCTGTGACTAGGGTTCATGGTTGGAGGCTGAGAAGGCCAAATGAGCCAAGGATGGAGGTCTTCTTCCTTAGGGAAGTTGATTAGAGCTTCAATGATCATATTCTAAGAATTTCCTTTTTCTCCTTTCTCTTTCTCTTGTTTTCCTTATCTTTTGAGCATTGTTTTTGTGTTATAATTTGTGTTCATGGATTAGCTGAGCTATATTTAGGGATAATTTGAATCACTTCTATGATTATTGATGAGTTTGTTATCTTTTGAGTATATATTGATGTTTAGTTATGTTCAATCATATGATTCTTAATGCTTTTGAAGGTTTGATTAGCTTTTGAATGATTTGTTAAAGTCTGATGAACCTAGACATAAGAATTTAGATTTTAGATCTAATGTATGGTTGATGCATGTTTGATTCTATTCCAATGGTTGGATGCATTGATTTGCTAACTGGATAGAAATATGCCTTTTAGCCATGTATAGTGTGTGTTTGAGAATAGATCGTTCATGAGTGGAGATTGTACTAGTTTTCATGGAAACATAGTGAATTGGGTAAATGAAACTATGGTTGATTGGTCTAAACATAGGCTTTTAACTAAATCAGATTCTCAAGCTAACTTAACAATTCATTGATATTGCTTATAAGGGTTGCAAGTCATTAGTATGAAATAGGAGGTGAAGAAGGATTCCCTAGATTTCTAAACCATTATCTTTATTATTTTTTATAGTTTAGACTTAGTTTATTTGTTTTTCTCTATTTTTATGTCCTTGTCTAAAATTAATTAAGCTATTGGTTGATACTTGGTTATGGAAGTCTTTATCCTCATAGGAACGAACTTATAATCTGTATCTATATTACTTGAATGACCCGTGCACTTGCAGTACAAATGGTCTAAACAAGTTTTTGGTTAAGAAAACAAGTTTTTATCTTTTGAAAGGACCAAGAATTTGCTTATCAAGTTTTTAGTGTTGTTGTCGGGGATATAGTTTAATTCTATATGACTAATATCAACAATGAGTTTGGTTAGTTCTAATTCAAGTTGTATATAATCTATGTTAATTTGAATTCTCTTTATGTTATTGCTTTAGATTCAATAAAGAAGCCGGATGATTTCAATCATACGAGGCCCTTGAGGGAATTCGCGACTCTTGGAAAGGATGACCTTGGATCAAGTTTTTGAGGACTACTCATATGCAACAAATCAATTTTGGTGACAAAGTCCTGCCAGGACTATAAACTAGGTCCTTCTTGGGGAGAAATCCCAAGTTTATGTTAGATTCTTGCTTTACTTTATGCATAAATAGGTAGTATGTTGTGTTTTAGATGTTGTTATGTATATGTTAATAAGATATGTTAATTGAGTTAGTATGTTGTTTTTGTTATTATGTTAGTATATATATATGTGTTAGTATGTTAGTTTAGTAGTATATATTGAATTTTGTTTGTTAATGTATATGTGTTAATATGTTGATGTTAGTTGAGTTAGTATGTTAGTTGTGTTAGTATGTTATTAGGTAATATAGGTTAATATGTTAGTATGTTAGTATATAGCTTTTGTCGGTTGTCATGTCCTACATATGTTAGTTTTTGTTTTGTTAAGTTTTAGATCTTAAATATGTTATTTTATATATATGTTAGTATGTAAATGTGTTAGTTTAATGATTTTAGTTAATTTTATGTTTTAAGTATGTTTTAGGTGTTAAATGAGTTAGTGTGTTGATTTTCTGATATAATATGTTTGTGTTATGTTTTTAGTAGTATAGTTTTTTGGACAAGTTTTGCTGCTGCTCGAGACCCATATAAGCCAATTCCAGCAGCAAAACTGCATTTGCTGTTAAATTATGCAGGTTGAGTTCTTGCACCGCAGCGTAGTATTCTGAGCGCCGCGGCGCACGTGCACATTTTCTGCAGAATTCTGTAGCTTTTTACTCACGCCGCGGCCCAGGCATGGTTGCGCTACAGCGCAGCACCCTATTTTTACCTTTTTCTGTTTATTTTCTCTGTTTTTCTTTATTTAGTATGCTCAACGCTAAGTTGGCTGCTATTTTGATATGATCAGGTACCCTATAGACCATGTGCAGCAAGGAACACATTCACTTTGATTTGGGGGAGTATCTTTACATGTTTTCACCCTTAATGCTTAATGTTTACACATGCTTTGATATTTTAAGTATGTGCTAGTGATAGTCATCATGCTTTCATGATTATATCCTGTTTTGGCTATTACTGGTGAGCTGTTGATGCAAGTTTCAATTTTTCACACTTTGTACATGATGTTATGCATCCTTGAATGGAAAATGATGGATCTTTGGAATGCATGACATATTTTCATTTGCTAGTGTGTGATGGTTGGCCAATGATATAAATGCTTACGTATTGCCCTCTGTTTTGTGAAACCATTTGCGATCTTGAAGCATGTCAATGCAATCTGGTTTATTTTTATGCATGCTGTGTTTTTCCACTTAGATGCTTATTTAACTTTGGAAAGATATGAGTTTTTTTTAGAGAATGTTTATGAATTATGCATGTGGATAATTTCTTTTATCCTTAAAGTTGTTCTCCAACTCTCTTGAGGCGAAATCCTAAATTATGTATGATTGAGGAAATGATTAGAGCATTATTTGGACCGTTTGAGCCTTTTCAAGCTTACCCTGAATGATTTAATCATAGGTCCCCTTTTGAAGCCTTATACTATTTTGCCTTATTTGTTTTTCATTACCATTGTGTTCGTTAACCTGTTAACTGTTCTAATGCATGTGAAATCATTACATTTTCTTCCTACCATCAATGTTTGTTGAGTTCATAATGTGTTATTTCTTGAAGTGAGTTCAGTGATTAGGGGTATTATATCTTCAATACAAAATGAGCCTGAATGAACTAGATGCAGTCAAAGAAAAATCATTCTTTGCAAAGAAAAAAGAGAAACAAAATGAAAAGAAAAGAAAAGAGAAAAAGTAAAAGGCAAAGCTTAAGAAAAGTAAAGTGTAAAAAGTGTTGAAAATGGTTCTGGCAAGTTTTTTTATGTTCACTGTTGAATACCTTGATAGTTTCACTTGATCTCAAGTCTTGAAATAATATGTTTTATGTTTCTCAATGTTTGTATTGTATCATATCCTTTCATTTCTTTCGCCCATACCAATGACCTTACATTATAAGCTATAAAAGTCTCTATTGATCCTCAATTATGTATGATTTACATTAGTAGAGAGAGGATTGGATTAGAATTTTGTGGATTCTTTGATTTGTATCCATGTGTAGGTTCATAAACTTATCCGGATGAGCATGATTTGAAAAAGATAAGTTTGACTTGCATGTTTATGGGAAATGTCATGTGCATGATTGGAAGCTGGATTGAGGGCATGTTTAGGATTGTATATATGTTGAGCTTAATTGTGAGACATGTGCATCTTTTGAGGGCTTAAACAATCATTGTGCACTAATTGTGGTTAAATGAAAATTGAAGTGTTGAATGCATATGAGCATGAATTGATTATTGTGAGTTTACTTGATCATACTTTGTGTTATGTCTTTGTTATTATGCATATATGGGAGATTTTATACTTATATTAGTTAAATTTTTTTTGGATGTTTCTCTATATGCTATTGAACGAATTGTGCATATTATGCAAATGATTAAATGGATTTATAATTTATATTTAACTTGGTGATTTTTCTAATGTAGGATGGGCTCAAAATTGATGAATTGGAGTGATTCAAGGCTCAAAAGCCCAAGAGAAGGACCAAGTGGCATTCTAGGAGAGAGCGCCACAGCTCAAAGTAGTGTGTGCTACAGCGCAAAAGGTGCATCATCAAAGCTGTCATACTAAAACTTGAGGCTTGCACATTGCGGCACAAAGTAGTGTGGGCCGCGGCCTATATGACCGACTCAATGTGCTCAGCAGCACGAAGTAGTGTGCGCCGCGGCGCGATGTGCAAAACTGAGCCTATAAATAGATTTTTATCAAATTTTCTTAGAGAGTTTTTTAGGTTTTAGAGAAAGGTGCGGCTAAGGTTCATGGTTGGAGGCTGAGGAGGCCAAATGAGCCAAGGATGGAGGTTTTCTTCCTTAGGGAAGTTGATTGGAGCTTCAATGATCATATTCTAAGAGTTTCCTCCTTCTCCTTTCTCTTTCTCTTGTTTTCCTTATCTTTTGAGCACTGTTTTTGTGTTATAATTTGTGTTCATGGATTAGTTAAGCTATATTTAGGGATACTTTAAATTATTTCTATGATTATTAGTGAGTTTTTTATCTTTTGGGTATATATTGATGTTTAGTTATGTTCAATCATATGGTTCTTAATGCTTTTGAAGGTTTGATCAACTTTTGAATGATTTGTTGAAGTCTGATGAACCTAGACATAGGAATTAGGATTTTAGATCTAATGTATAGTTAATGTATGTTCGATTCTATTCCAATGGTTGGATGAGTTGATTCGCTAACTGGATATAAATATGTCTTTTAGCCATGTATAGTGTGTGTTTGAGAATAAATCGTTCATGAGTTGAGTTTGCACTAGTTCTCATGGAAACATAGTGAATTAGATAAATGAAACTATGGTTGATTAACCTAAACATAGGCTTTTAACTAAATCAGATTCTCAAGCTAACTTAACAATTCATTGATGTTGCTTATAAGGGTTGCAAGTCATTAGTATGAAATAGGAGGTGAAGAAAGATTCTCTAGATCTCTAAACCATTATCTTTATTATTTTTTGTAGTTTAGACTTAGTTTATTTGTTTTTCTCTATTTTTATGTCCTTGTCTAAAATTAATTAAGCTATTGGTTGATACTTAGTTATGGAAGCCTTTATCTTAGTGGGAACGAACTTATACTCTGTATTTGTATTACTTGAATGACCCGTGCACTTGCGGTACAAATGGTTTAAACAAGTTTTTGGTCAAGAAAACAAGTTTTTATCTTTTGAAAGGACCAAGAATTTACTTATCACCCTTCCCTATACATAATCGACTCTTGAATCTAATCGGTTTCAAAGACTGTATTCTAAGAAAGGTTTTACAATTTTTCCTAATTCAAATAAAGTTGGTGGCGACTCCATTTTTATTTTTAAAATCCCATTTTGTTCTCTCGTTCCGTCGCAATCTCGGTCGTGGTAGATGGCGACTCCACTGAGGATACTTGGAGAGTCAAGCATGTCATTGTTAGTTGTGTAAATTATTAATAGCCTCTATTTATTTATTTTACCCCTTTTTGTCTTTGTTTTTGTTTTCTTATTTGTTTGTAAATAGATTTTTTTATCTAGTACTTTTATGTAAATTTTTTATGGTGTTATCCTGTGTTAACTTTGATGCTTATGATCTACTTGTATATATTTTGTTGCTTTAATATTTTGTACTTGGTTGTTGAAACTGTAGGGTAGATAAGTGTTGGCTTCCTGTTGTATATATATTTTGTTTGACTGTTATTTTTGCAGGTTACAGGGTAATTTTATCTTTTTAAAATTTTGTACAGGTTTGTATGCTCTCTCACACACATCATCATCACTTACCTCATACACTTTTTGGGATCTATACCCTAGTTGCATAAACCCGAGAAGTAGGAGGGGTCTCGACTTTTGTTATTGAGAAGCCTTATGCTCACTTGACATTTGTTGAGATACTACTCAGATTGTTAGCATTATCATGGATTAGTCATATTAAGAGGGTTTATCCCAACTTGTGATTAATTCAAGAGTTGGGTCCTTGGCTTTCGAGATAGAGACAATCTGGGGACCATGATTTTTTAGAAGTTTAAATCTGTCTTGAAACACATTGCACTGATAGATTGAACATAATGACCGCCAAAATTAGAGTCATGATCTTAAGGGATCTAATCCTTAGGTTTCACTTAACTAGAACACGAAGGGGGCGTACTTCTTCTTTATCTATTTATTCCTCATATCATTCATTCTTGCATTCTTTAAAAAAAAATACAACATCTTGCATTTTCATTCCTAGTATTTTTAAAAAATAAATAAATAAATAAAAGAGAGAAAGGAAAAAAAAGAGACAATGCATTAGCAAATCACACATCACCCTTTAGGTTTACGACCCTACAAGGGTTTATCCATGTAGGATATTATGATATATTCTTTGGAGCTACCTCGATAAGAGGTACCCTTAGGGTGCATTCTTCCTTTTTCTGGTTTGCTTACATATCTTATTACTCTTTGTAAGTGAGTTTCCTTAGTAAAGTGGAAAGATTAATAATCATCAATAGCAAGGAATGGAAGAAATATGTTAAGGGCACACTACAAAAAAATTAGCAAATAGTGACAGTTTATTTGCGGCAGTTTCTTAAACTGCCACAATTACCAGCGGTTTAAGCTGCGGTTTTGTTAACTGCCACAAAATTTTAAATTTTGTGGCGGTTTAGTATCATTTAGTGGTAGTTTATACAAAAAAAAAACTAAAGTTTACAGTGGTTTAACAATGTTTATCGGCAGTTTATACCCAAAAAAAAAAGTGCATTTCGTTTCCCTTTTTTTCTCTAAAATTTTTGTCTCCCACTTTTCTCATTCCCTCTCTTTCTTATCTGCATACAAATAGAATAGAATAATTATTTTGTGATTTTCTTTTCACTTTCTGAGATTCTTCACCCTCACCCACACACTCCACTCACTTTGTCAATCACTGCAATACCCACTGCAATCAACGCCTCAACGTACCACATAGCGTACCACCACCAGCAACTCAATAGAGAACTCCACGCCTCAACGCCTCCGGTGGTCTCAGCAGCAATGACACCTCCACTCTTCAATCTCCACTCTTCAGCAACAGCGACAATGCCACAGGTTCGCCTCAACTCATTTAGGAAGGGATTTGAGTTTGGGAATTTTCTCTGCTGTTTCAATTCTGGCTTAGCAGTTGGGGTTAGGGATTTGAGATTAGGAATTTTTTGTATTTGTTTGGTTTCTATGATTTTTTTGGCGATTACTTCTTGTGAAGTAGTGATACTTCAAAACTTATCTGAAATTGTGCTATATTCTGTCATTTGGAGGTTGTCTGGTGTTAATATTGTGGTAGTTAGCTCTATACATTTTCTATCATATAAAAATAATTTGCCATTTGGTTGAGATTGAACAAGGATGATATGAATAATCGAGGCAGCGTCTTTCTCATCCAGAAATGCTAAAAAAGGGATAAAAATGAAAATATGGGTTGACTTGAATAAAGTTTAGTTTAGTTTTTTTTTACTCTTTTCATTTGTCTATTTTATTCTCTTGATTGTTGGCATTTTACTTTATTTCAACTAATCCATTGTTAAATAAATCTTTCTTTAACAATTTACTTTTTCAGTATTTAAAAATTCAAAGAAGGACGGAACTTCCCATTGTTTGAACTGTTTGTTTAAATGTTAAAATCATTTATCCAGTAACTCTAGATAGCGTGAAGTGATATTATGGTTTGAAGAATTTAACAATGGATCATCACTTCCTTAATCCCAATTGTGTCTTATCCTTTGTAATATATTGGTCTGGGAATATGAAAAATCTTGTGCTGGCCTCTGTGTATATGAATTAGTGGGTTTTGGTGATCTCATCGTAACCTTGTAGCCAGGTAGTTCATGGTGTGTGTGGTGTTGAAGTCCTGTGACCAGTTTTTCTTTTGGTTGGCTTTAGCTTCCATGCTCTCTAGCCTTTAGTTCATTATGCATGATGTATAGGGAGCAAATTGTGTGCTAAGTAGTCACGGTATTGTTGTTGTTGTTGTTCTTTTTTTTTTGTGCTTTTAGATGCAAAAGGTTAGGCCATGATCTATGTTTTAAGTTGACTGTCAGTGTGTAATGTTTCAGGGCTTATAAATCTAAAGGAGTTACAAGTTTCCAACACCAGTATCACTGATCTTGGGATTACTTATTTAAGAGGTATTTTCCATAGTGTTTGTCATCCTTTACAAATGTCAAAACAAGACTATATCTGCTGCTACTGTTTTATGCACATAAGCATATCTCTAGTTGTCATATAATATTAACTCTCATGTGAAAATATACCATTTCTTT
Source organism: Ormosia semicastrata (assembly GCA_029884595.1). Classification (NCBI taxonomy): domain Eukaryota; kingdom Viridiplantae; phylum Streptophyta; class Magnoliopsida; order Fabales; family Fabaceae; genus Ormosia; species Ormosia semicastrata. The sequence goes on from JAQQTO010000045.1 coordinate 6,835,203, forward strand.
TGCTATCTTTCTGGTATAGCCTTAGCTGCATTGGTATACTTAAATCTTGATAGATGATGTCTCTTTGATGATGGATTTGAGAAATTTTCTAGTATGTTTGATATATAATGACCGAATTTGAGGACTTCCTGTGCCATGTTCATACTTGTAGCTCTAAGGATGACAAAGCAACAAATTCTTGGTTTTACAGCATGCACTCCTGTTCTTGCAGGTCTTAAATGCTTGAAGAGGTTAAGTCTGGCGTTTAACAAGATCACATATGCATATTTAGTTCATCTGAAAGGTGCTTCAAATCTCTCTACCTCTTATAAAAGTGATACCTTTTCCACATGCTGCTTCCCTATGTTGAAAAGACACTTGATTTGTACAATCTTTCTTTGAATTTATCTCTTCAATTTATTTTCCCTTTTTCAGATGAGAAAACACATTTAAGATTTACCTTTCATTTTTACTTTTTAATTCCTTTTCCTTTCAATAACATCCTTAGTGGTAAAAAATCCTACTAGCTTCCAACTATAGACAAAAAGGAAAGGTAGAAAACTTTGCTACTAAAAAAAAAATCTTCATTATAAATTTTCTTAAAGAGTCCTTCTTTTACCAATATATGTTAAAAAAATTCATGCAATTTTGTAGGTATTTGCCTCAAATATCTCTTCTCACTATACCTACGTAGATCTCTTCTCACTATACCTACTCTTCATAGAAAATTATTATTAATAATATTATTATTTTTTGGTACATAAATTATTATTATTTTTAATACCCACACAACGACGTATTATTATTATTATTCCTACAATTATTTTTGGACCATTTGAATGCCACTAACCACTACTAGTAATGACTAGTAACCGGACATAAACGTATATATTCTTATATATATATTAATATCTTAATTATCTATATATTTATATATAATTAAAATAATTAAAATTAATATTATGATTCTACATAATATTTTAATTTATTATATATTAAAAATGATTTTATTTTATAAAAGACCATATTTATTCATTTATGGCCTCAATATATTTCTTAACATATTTGATTTTGGTTTCAAGTGCTTCTTTTCTTCCGTATCGCAGTTAACTCATCACATATTGCCTTGTAGAGTAAATTAGATATTTACCATAATGACACTCCTTGTGAAAGAAGTGCGATAATAGTGATCCAGAATCAATAACGAAAAAAAAGAGTATATATTCTACCTACCTTAACTATATTTTTCATACTATTTTTTATGATCTTAGAGTTCCAAACTTTTTCACTCATAGTAGTTCTCTGCCTATATGCATTATTTGGAATAGATAATTTATTTTATTTTTTATTAAATTCACCAAATCCTGTTTGATAGTTTTGAGTGTGCATTATGAGATCAGATTATCAGTATCTTTATCCATCATTTATATGTGGCTTTAATCTTGCAGGTTGCTTCCCTCTCTTAGCAACGACTATCTCATTTTCAGTCTCTTTTCTATTGTCGTGAATTGAAGGATAAGGTAAGAAAAATCTCATTTATATGTGGCTTTAATATTGAAACTATTTGATTCTTTATATTTGATGGTTTATCTTATTTAATTTTTAGTATATGATTGTGGTAATAATGATATAGGAACGACAATGTGGGAGCCGCATTGGTAGAGGAGAGATGTGGACTATAGTACACAAGCAAAAAGACGGCTCTTATGTCAATGATGAGGCCAAAATTGTTGGTGTAAGTAATTTAAGAAATTGATGTTGCTTAGTTTTTTATTAATATCTTACCCAATGTATAAATTTAAACTTTAATGGCTGAAATCTTACATGTTTATAGGAGAAAATTATGGATATTGAGCGTCAAGATGGCTCATCACAACAAATTTCTCAAGATGATTCACTTGCTCGAGTTCTAGGGAAGGAGCACTTTGGCCGAGTTCGGGGTGTGGGTTTTAGGCCATCTGTTACTCAAATATTTGGCCACACAACTCATTAGTTTAGTGGAATATCTTCAACTCCACTAACTCAAACAAAGGTGGATGAGATGAAGTTAGAGTTAGAACTTGAGAAATTGAAGGTGCAGAAGCTTGAATCAGTGGTGGAAACTGAGAGATTGAGACAACAAGCATTTGAAGGTGCTATAACAAGATTTTTGCTCCAACAAGGAAAGGATTTGCCGCCTAAGTTGGCTGCTATAGTTGATATAATGGTATGTATTTCAAATTTCATGATATCATTGTAAAAGTGAAGTTGGCTTCCAATTCCTTTTTCTGTCCTTTGATTCTTTTTTAGTTCTATGTTTGGATTTGGATGCTATAGTACTACTCACCAACATTATCACTGTGTTTCCTTCTACTTGCAATTATGGCTCACTACCAAATTCATTTTATGCAATTCACTTCAATATGGTTAAAGTTCTTACTCTGATTTTCTTCCCTGATAAGTTTTGATTTAATTTGTGCTCAATGTAATGTTGATTATCATTTTCTATTTGCTGTGTCACATGAGATGGATTTATTTATTTTAAGGGTTTATATTTTAATAATTGCTTTATAATACTTGTTTTAATTGAATAGGATTTGTTAATGGTATTTCAAATTGAATGTGATGAATAGCTCTAAGAGAGTGAGATTAGTATTTTGATTTTTCTTTTTCATCAATTACAATAAAGGAAAGATAATGATATCTTTAGACATAATCTGTTAGTATCTTCTTTAGACCATACATATAGATCATGTAACTAGGTTCTTCTCTTTTGTGCTTTATTAGGGTGCTCATGGTATGTTTGTTTTAAAATCTATGGTGCTTTTATCGAATACATACAAGTCATAATTTGTTTATATTTTCAGGCTTCAGATGAAGGAAGTGGGCCAATTTCACCAGGTGCCAGACCGTCTTCCTCAGCAAGTCATAATGCTCAAGTTGGACATAATTCTAATTAGAGTGAAAAGTGAATGACTTATGATAGAAAAATGATTTGCTACTATTTTATTCTTCAGATATTATTTTATTTCTAATGAATTTTATTTTGTTTGTACTGGATTTTAGTTTGTTTGTGTGCTGAAACATCATTTAAGATATTTATCTAAAATTATGTTGACAAATTAATGCATTTGTTTAAAGTTTAATTATTTTATAATTTCATTTGAATATGCTAATTGGTTGTAATATAAAATTGGTTGAAATGTATTAAATTGGTATATCAACAAAGTTCAAAAAAAAATTAGTTTAAATAAAAATAATAGCGGCGGTTCATAAACCGCCACAAAAAAATGTAAGATTATTTTTTAATTTTAGCGGCGGTTTGGAAACCGACGCAATGAATAAATAATAATAAAATATAAATATTTTTTGCAGCAGATAAGTACCGTCGCTAAATGTAAGAAAACCGCCGCTATTATAACCGCAGTGAAAACCGCAACTAAAAAAATAATAACAGTGATTATTCCAGCAGTTTCGTGAAACCGCCGTAAAAAGGTTTAAGGATGCTTGTATCTGCGGCGATTTTGCAACCGCCTCTATTTTTTTGCGACAGTTTGAACTGCCGCTAAACATGATTTCTAACCGCCGCTATTAACCATTTTTTTGTAGTGGCAAAACACTAACAATGCAATTGATCTCAAGGGGAATATAAAGATTACAGTAAATGGTAGTGATTTGAGACGGGTGAAGGACATTGCTCAGCAAATAACACCTAAAGCTCAATCAAATTTCACAAACAGTTATGGGCAGATCTTAGACTTATTGCACATTACTTGAGACGCCTGTCTTGAGTGGCCTTGCTCAATTTGAAACTTTTCTGTGAAATGTTTTGAGTTGCCCAACTTGGATATTGCACCTACCATAGAAGAGTACATTATCATGTTGAGGCTCCCAATGAGCAAGCACCCAAAAGTTTATCTTTATGGAGGGCATTATGTGTTAGAAGGGAAGATAGCATAATTGATAGGGGTTCAAGCGAATTAGTTAGGCATGGAAAGAAAAGAAGGAACATAAGGCTTGAAAAAGATTTACCTAGAAGCACATCTTCAGTTTCTAACATAATAAGGAAAGTGGGATTTCTTTAACAAAATATTGGCACTTACCATCTTTGAATTAGTTTTATTCCCATTTACCTCAGATGTGATAGACCAAGCAGCAATGGATGCCTTCTTCAAGTTTCAGAATCTTAAGGGAAATCCAATTCCTGCTATTCATGTTGATACTTTCTTGACAATGGAAATTTGTTATAAAAAAGGTGGAAGGATGATTCGATGTTATACACATATGTTGTATATTTGGATCATGACACACATCGACGTATGTAATCGCTTGGGTCTCCTACTTGATCCGTTAAGGAAGTTTAGTCAAGTATCAATGAAGCAACAAAAAGCCTATGAATGGAAAAATGAATTCATAAAGATGGGGTTAGATTCTTTCAAATGGGTATACCCTTGGTATCATGGAGAAGAGATTATTTTCAATTGTGGTGACTTTCCTAATGTTCCTTTGATGGGCCTAAGAGGCTATGTATTCTAAGCGTCAATCCTTGTGCTTAGACAACTTTGGTGGACCCAGCACGTGCCCAGCGAAATACGACTTGGAGGATTCAGTTTCTAATACCAGAAAGATGAAAGTACTATTAAGCGAAAAAAAAGAGATCAGGGATGCTTGGAAAATATTCATATGGCAAGAACAAAAGAATTGGGGAAGCATGTGGTGATTCCTACTCCTGAATACCTGCAGTGGAGAGAAGCAAGAAAGGCACAAAATAATATCCCTCAAACAATTTCAAATGATAAAGGTCATTCTCAAACTATACTTCAAATGGCCACCCAGATAGAAAGCTTGAAAGCACAAATGGAGTTCTTGGAACGAGGAAGGAAGTTGCTGAGTTGAAAGTTGTCATCCATCGAAGTTGATGCCAGAAGTTAGCTGACAAGATTGAGGACTTAAAGGATGCACAAGCTGATGCTGCTGAAGCCCCGAGCCATGTAAAAAGGATAAAGAAAGGAAAAGAAGCAAAATCAAATAATACCACATTGGAAGTCCAAGAGTTACGAGCAAAAGTAAGTGCCCAAGAAGATATAGCAGAAAAGATTTTACAAGAGAAAAAAGAATTGGAAGCAAACACTAGAGTACAAGATCAAAGAATACAAGCCCTGCAAGAAGCTCTAATTGAAATAAAATGACGCTCTGATCAAGGACGGGTATTTGCTACAGAATATTATGATTCACGCAAGGAAGCAAATAGGAAAGCGGGCATTTGGAACTGAAAATTCAAGAGCTAGAGCAGGAAAAAGAGCAATGGAGACTTGAAGCCTAAAAGCAACAGAAGCAAAAAGAAGAAAATGAGGAAGTGGGGCAATTAGTAGCACAAAATCAAGGGGCTAAAAAAGAAGAATGGATGAAGAAATATGAGGATATATATGATAGTTTACAATCATGTTGCGCAACTGGTCGATCGTTTTGAAGAAGTAGACCTTCATATTCACATGAACCTATAGTTACGGCTACCATAAAAAATAATCGAGTTTATGGAATATTATTGAAGTCTTGCTAAAGGTTTTAGGAAGAAGCAAACGAAGTTGTTAATGTAATATCGTTTATGTTACATTTTGAGGAGACTAAGATCTTGTACTAATGAAGTTTGAAACAAATATGTATAATCAATTGTTGTGTTTTGCTTCAAATGTTGATCTTGCTATTTTTCACCCATACACTATTCATTAAGAGGTTAATTCTCCCTTGAATAGATTATCAACCATACTTTCACCTTGAGACAATTTGTCCTTGAGTGTAAATACGGGAAGCTTTGTATTTAATGAAAGAATAACTACATTGCCTGTGAATATTCAAGAAGATAACATCCATTGAGAAGAGAATACTCCATTGGGGTTGCTGTCAACTGCATTCTTTCCTAAGGGATGATGAGCCCTTAGTGCTGAATATGGGATCTTGCCTTGCTATTGAATGTCTGTGCAAATCTTTCCATGATCACCAAGCATCCTCACTATAGTGCTAACAAATTCTTTCCTTTTTCTTTGTTTAATGTTATTTTATTTTAATAAATCAAATTAGTTCAGGAACCATTGTGCGGCCTAGGAAAGAAGAGACCAATCAAGCCCGAGTTCATAATACCAAATCTCGGACCAAAATGGTTGCTAGTAATCCTGAGGTAGAGAGAAATCTGAGTAGGGAAGTTGATGAAATGACAAGGCGAATGAATGAGATGTCTAAGACCCAAGCAAAGTTAGAAGCAATACTACAAGATGTGAGGGAGTCTCTCTGCTTATTCAGTGGAAATAGAGGTGCAAATGGGGTTGAAGCATATGTGAGTGTGCCACCAATCTTCTCCATGATAACAGTCTTGGCATTCTCGACTGTAACCTCGAGCATCACTGTGGGGATGAGCAACTTTCATGAGCAACCACATAAAACAACATTGATAGTAATGCCTATTGGGGAATGGTATTGTGTCTTGGAAGGTGCTCATAATGAAATTTCTAATTATGTTGGACCTACTTGGGAACAGCCTCATGTGTCCATTCCGTGGCAGGTAATAATGCCTCACTTTGGGAATAGTCACACCATGACCGAGAAAGACAAGGTGAAAGAAGAGTGGATGAAGAAAATGGAAGAGTAGATCAAGGCAATCAAGGGTTCTGGTGCTTATGGACCTCTCAAAATAGAAGAACTGAGCCCTATCACAGATGTCATGATCCCTAAAGGCTTCAAGATTCTTGATTTTGCTAAATATGACAGGAGTGGTTAACCAAGATGGCCATTTGGTCTAAGGAGGATAAGTTCCTTATCAACTTTTTCCACGAAAGTTATACAGGCCCTGCTTTAGAGTGGTATCTTCAATTAGGCCACTCTAAGATTTCTCGCTGGAGAAATTAGCTGATTTATTCATGGATCAATACAAGTTCAATCTGGATGCAGCTCCTACCCGAGAATAGTTTAGCTCAATATATAAAGGAAATGAGGAATCTTTCAAATAGTATGCACAAAGGTGGAGAGCCTTGGCGACTCAAGTTCAACCCTCATTAACACTATCCGAGATGTGTTCATATTTCTTGGGAACCCTGGGAACTCCTTTCATTGGGGCAATAGTCGGGGTAGCCTATGAAGATTTTTTTGACTTGATTACTATGAGAGAAAAGATGGATATTTTAACCAAAGCTGGGAAGTTACCAGTGGGCAATGCAAATAATACCACTCCTAAGAAGGGATTCCAACAAAAAAAGTAAGAACTTGAAATGAATTATATCCAATATCAACAAACCTTCAGACCTCGATATTCACCACAATACCTAATGCATCAACCACTATATAACCCTAACATTTACTTTCCATACAAAACACCTACATCTCCTTATTACCCACCCCACCAAAAGTGTGCCAACCACAAACATCATCCCAACTCCACAATTCTAAATCAACAATGTTCTCACACCACAATCATGTGTACCAACTCGCCTAACTTATACTTGATATCCACCTATACCTCCACAAAATTACCTAAGTCACCCACAACCTCAGCCAAACTTCCAAAATCAAGGTTGTTTCCGCCCCCAAAACCTACTCCTTTTCCCAAAATTATCCATTTCAAACACAGTCTTATTCCAAAGGCTGTTTGGTACTCACCTCATCTCAAGAAAACTTGTACATCCCCTAGAACCACCATTCCCAATGTGGTATAACCCGAATTTAACTTTCAAATACCACATGGATGTCTCAGGGCGCTTAATTTAAGATTATGAATCTTTTAAGATTATAGTAAGGAAGCTAATTGCTTGTGGTAGGCTTGACATTCAAGAGAAGGCTGGACCTAGTATTGTCAACAAATCAATTCCTAATTATGGTGGAAGGAATAGGGTAAATGCTTTGGAGATGGAAGGATCACCAATAAGAAAGGTCATGAGCTTGCATACGCCGATGGCTGAAATATTTGAGGGGTTGAAGAAAGCGGGTTATAGTATCACTACACTAGTGGCAACGATTAAAGAAGAGGAGAAGTACGATGAAGAATTAAGTTGTTCTTATCATTGTGGGGGAATAAGACATGATATCAAGAAATGTTGGGACTTTAAGGTTCAAATCCAGATATTACTCACTTTAGGAGTAATACAATTTAGACAAGGGGTAGATTCCTCTGAAGAAGGCAATGTGGTTGAACGCTTTGTGCTTAAAGTGCCACATCTCAATCGAGTTTCGATGCCAAAAAAAGGTAGTAGTGACAATCAAGAAGTCAACGTCATTCGCTTATAGTGATACCTACACAGTGCCATGAAATTATGAAACTAATGTAGAGACAATGGGAGTCGAGGAAGAGACTTCAAGGGTCCGAGTTGCTGAAATACATTAGGAGGAAGAGTTGGTGACTATAGTTGGAGTATGATAAATTACAAGGAGTGAGTGATATGCTATAGCTCAGGAGAAGTAGAGAAAAGGAAGAATGTTAAAGTGAATAAAGTTATGCAGTATAAACGAAATATAGCCTAAATAAGAAAAGTGATAAAGTGTCAAGCACGAGGTTTAAAAAAGTTATATTTTAATGAAATTAAGGAAATAATATCTTAATATATATATATATATATATAATTAAGAAATTAATGTGTTAATTATGAATATTTTGATTTTAGAAAATTGATTAGAAAATATTAATATGGGATGTTGGTTATCATTTAAATTTAACGAATAAAGTTAATATAGGAAAGACTCACTATTTGATTGAAAAATTAATTATAAAATCAAGATTAAATCCCTATTTTAGTCATTCAAAGATACAAGTGTCATCACTTCGGATCTCAAGTAATTTTGAGACCAATTCATTAGTTCCTCATCTAATTAATATCATTTTATATGATTGAGGAGTTAAATTAATGTTAAAACTATTTAAAGAACTAAAGTGATGACACTTGTATCTTTGAAAAATTGAAATAAGGGTTTATTCTAAAATTAATTCAAGATGTATTGCAGCATTGTTTCTCGATTTTAAAAAATAATACCACAAGAAAATATAATATATAATATATAATAAAATATAGTTAAAGTTTTAATGTCCCAGTTATTTTTGATAAAAAATGTCTCAATTATGAATATTATAAATATTTGTTAAAAAATATTAATATGAGATAATTGGTCATTATTTAAAATTAATTAAAAAAAGTTAATTTAAGAAAGACTGATATATTGTTGCGTTGTTTCCTATTAATTAATTAAAAAATAATTTATAAATTGAGGAGGAAGACTAGCGTTAGAATTGTTTGATTTTTATAATAGTATCAATATGGTAAGTTATATCAGAGGCAAACTTAATTGAAAGATCAAAATTCAAATTACATTAACATTATCGAGATGATTGTGCAAAATAAGAAGATATGTTTTTTATTTTAACATATATAATGATTGCTATATATGTATTTAAGAACAAGTAATTTATTATTTAATCAATATATAATGTTATTATACGTTTATTTTTTAGTTGGATGTCACAGATATACAAACCTCAAATTCCAGAGAGCGAAGTTCTCTCAGGACCGTCATAGCTATTACATTTTTCAACTGAGCAGTTCATTACTCTCCTTTGCCATTAAAAGCAATAGTTCTAATTGTCAGATTATCACTTGATTAGTTATAATTAATTTGTTGAGTAATTGCAACTAACTAACACTAATCATAACTGTTTCTGAACCAACTTGCTAACCAACATCATGAACTCTCATTTATTTATTTTTAATTATTTTAGACTAACTACTAGAGAAAATAAAAAAAAAACTCATGTTATTACTTATTAGTCAAATGAATACCAAAATATATTTTTCTGCCAGGGAAGACTTTCTCACTTTTTTTAAAAGAAAGACAATTGATAAAATCATAATATCAAAGGTTTATATATCTCATTGATTTAATTTATTCTCAAAATTAAAAGAGTCTTTTTTATTTAAAAAGTTTAAATCGTGCAGAAAGGTATTTATATTTGTTTGTCTACAATAATAGAAATACCTATTGATCATGGCCATATGTTACTATCATGGTTGTTTAATCTCAGTTATCCAATATAATCTAACAAGGTTGAGCTTGTGTGGTCATCTTTTGTTTGAATAAGTGTGAAAAGATTTGTTGTTCTTAGATAAATCCTTTTATTTGAATGCTTAATATGCTAAATCACTCTTTGTTTGATACTAATATACTTAATATTCTATTAATTTCAGGTGTTGAATCCATGTTAAAGTTTCAGATAATATAATATTGCCACTTTTATGATGTTTAACTGTAAAGCAAGCTAACTATTTCATAAAAAAAGAAAGTGGAACTTAGACATGTGAATAAATGCTTTACTCATTGAAAAAACAAAAATAATAATTGATTGGAAAATTAATAAACAAAAAATATAATAATATAATAAAATCAAGAAATAAATGTCACTACTCATGAAGTTTGATTCTAATTAATTAAATAGAATATAATAGAATAAAATCAAAGAACAAATGCCCCTAGTAATGAAGATTGATTCGAAAAAAAAATAATTTAAAACTTAATTAGCAGCAAAATTAAATAAGATTCCGAATGAACTCATGAAAAATTAAGACTTAGAGCCCCCAAAAAAATATAATAATCTATTAAAATCAGTTTAGAAAATTGTGTTTCTTTATTTTTCAATTATTTCGACATGAGAAATTGAGTAAAAAAAAAGTTGGGCTTCGGCCCCGCTTTGTAATAAAGAAGAAAAAAATATTAACTATTAGCACCAAAAAATATTAACTTTTAGGATAAAAAATTCCTATTAAAATAAAAATATAATATAATAAAACCAATTAAGGATATATTGGAATTAAATTCCTATTAATTTTAGAAATAATAATACTAATTACTTGAAAAATCTGTATGAGAAATGCAACAGAAGTTGTTTTAGAAATTAAGTAAAAAGAAGAAATACTAATAATTTTAAATCAATCAAGAAAATAATATAATAATATAATAAATGTAAAAAAAATATAAATACACATTTATTAAAAATCAACCAAGAAAAGAACATGATAGTATAACAATGTAATAAAATTAAGGTAATAAAATATATATATATATATATATATATATATATATATATATATAAAATACTGGTTTCATCCACTTTGTACAATATATATATATAAAATAAAAATATATTCGAATAAAATCAATTTATGATACAATTTGGCTTTGTTTATCCAATTATATATATGATTATGTTATAATATTTATCAACTATATGAAATACTATCTACTGAGAATGCAGGAAGTGAAGAGTGAGGTAAAATTTTTATTTATATAGTTTTATTTCTTTCTAATTACAAACGAGTTAAAATCAATAATTAATTAATTAAATTAACACAAATAAAATATTATTAATCTGGCATTGGCAAGTTAAAATCTAATGTGTATGTATATTTATTTATTTATTTTGCATAAGCCTAGTACATTTAGATTGGCTGCACTCAGCCAATAAAATATTAACAAATCAGTAAGGTTAAATTAAAACTTTAGCTTCTATAGTTTTCACTCATTTTTAATTTAGTTATTATAATTTTTTTCTTTTTAAATCAATCTTTACACTTATAAATATTTTCAAAGTAGTCTTTATCATCAATTTTTCTTATAACACCATCAATTTAATCATTACTAAATATTTTATAAAGATAAAAGAGCATCTAAAGGTACATCTATTTAACAAAGGAGCACCTACTCAAAAGAAATAAGTATTTACAAAAGTACTTACTGCAATGCAAGACACTTGTTGGATATTTTATAGAAAAATGAGCATATAAAGAAGTATATATTAGACAAAGAAATACTTATTAGATTAATCAATTGATAGTGTTACCATCACATTATAATAAAAATTGATGATAAAAATTATTTTAAAAATATTTATAAGTGTAAAGATTGATTTGAAGAAAAAAGTTAAACTAAATTAAAACGAATGAGAACTGTAAAGACCAAAATTTTAATCTAATCAATTATTAATTATGATAGCTAATCATTGATTAATTGTAGTAGTTAACCATTAATTAATAATGTGTTAATAAATTATTAACTTAGGTGCACCAAGTTTGTGTAAGTATTTATAAACTTTGAACTATTTCAACACTTCATGATCAACGATCACGACCTTACTTGTTCCTTCCTTCTATGAGAGTATGGAGCAAGGGCTGTTGTCTTCCTTTTCTCGTGCCAGCCCCACCATCTTCCCTTTTTTTTTTTTGTTTTTTTTTTTGTTTCTTAATAATTTGATCTAGGGGCTGTTGTCCTCCTTTTCTGGTGCCAGCCCCACCATCCCCCTTTCTTTTGTTTTTGTTTGTTTCTTAATAATTTGCTTATATTTGTTAGATCATATAAAAGTAAGGATAGTACCTATTGTAAAAAATATGAAAAAATCTTGTCTTAGGTGATTTAGATATGTAAGGAGAAGACCCTTAAAAGTTTCTATAAGAAGAGTAGATCAGGTGTATATAACTCAATAGTTAGAAGTAAAGGAAAATCAAGAAAGACTATATATAAAATAATTAAAAATAAATAAATTTGAATGACATTTCTGAAAACTTAGTTTATGATACAATCTGATAGTATTGTTTGATCTATGTAGCCGACCCTACCTAATGAGAAAAGATTTAGTTGTTGTTTGTTGTATTTATTAGGTCTTGAATTTGGTTATTCAAATCTACTTCTCTCAATAACAAATCTTGTAACTTTGTTATCCCTTTTTATGAGTGTTTTGGTTCTCCATTTTTAGGGTGTTTTCTGTCAACTTCCTTGTAGTTGTCTATGTCGTGATAATATTGCAAGTAGAAGAGAGTTTCATATTTACTTTGTGAGGAGACAATACATTCTTCAAATTGTATTACTTTTTATGTTGATCTTTCCGGTGAAAGATGTTTAGACATCAATATTTTTTGAACAAGGAGTAGAACTACAAATTGTTATTTCAAAGTATAAATTATATTTGTTTCTTTCTCTTTTTAAATATAATGTATCTTTTGTAATTTGTAAATATTGATGAAATCCGTTCATAATGATTTTTCTTTTTCATTTAAAAAAAATCATTACTATCTCAGTTTTCCTAAAATCCGCTCCTATATATTAAATGGGGTTTTTTAACAAGTACTCTAAAGACACTTGTTAAGGAATTAAAGATAGTAACTTTTTATTGAAAAGTAAAACTTTTGAATTTCCAATGAATTAAATGTACCACTTTCAATAAAAACATTTTATCTTTGATTCCTTAATGGGAACTTATAAGAAAAACTCATTAAATTACAGAACTCTTCTTGCTTTAGAGTAACTTAATTGATTTATGATACTTTTCTTTAAAGAATGACACGTGTAATTTTTAATATTTTAATTTAAAAAAATAAATTCAAATTAATTTTTAATCGAATAATGCATATATTTCTTTTTAATTTTAAACATTTTACTTTTAATTTATATTCTTTTACATTCTAGCTAAATTTTAAAAAAACAATAAATCATTTTTCAGTTTTAAACATGTTCTCTTTTGATTATATATTTTTTAAATCCTAAATAAATTAAAAAAAAACCCATGCACTGCATTTGGTACTAATAATAACATTAAAATCTATTTATTATTTTTAGAATAAATTACACTCCCTTTCTATTGAGAGATGCTTAAATTACACTACCTTCCCCTCTATTTTAAAAAATTACACTTCCTTCTCTTGAGAGATGAAAATGTACTACACTTTAATTCATTTTTATGTTTTTTCGTTAAAACTCCTACAAGATCGAAGACTCGATTGCAGCGGTCACCAACCAACAGGATTGAATTCGTAGGTGTTGGCTATTAGACACAACGATAACCTTGTCGAGATAGGTCAGAGATAATTAAGAAAGTACTTAAAAATCTTTTAAGGAATCTTCCTAACAATGTTTAATTAACTAAACTAAAATACACCGACAATGCCTCCATCATGTCCAACGGCGAACACCTAGAACTTCGACCCTGGCTGGTGGCTGTTGCAACTTCAAGCCTTTAACCCTGCGGAAGTTTTAACAAAAAACATACAAATGGACTAAATTATAGCACATTCTCATCTTTCTAGGAAGGGGAGTATATTTTTTTAAAATAGAAAGAAAGACAGTATAATTTAAGAATCTCTCAAATGATGAAAGTGTAATTTACTCTTATTTTTATTACAACCTTGCGCATAGCATAAACTTTATAACACCGAGGTATCCTTTCTACTTGTAAAAACATACAATCAAATAAAATCAACTGAACATAATTTGTTATCATTAAAAGCTATCAAGTCTGAAGGAAACTTGGGTCTTATAAAAACTAAAATTAGAAGATTTAAGGGATTCATAGATTGATCTCGTATCATTGTTTTATGGATAAAATTCTCCAACCTCCTTTTTATTTGTCTAATTTTCATATACCCCTTTCTATTTTTAAAAGTTATACAAAACTCTCTTAATACTTACATAGACACCCTTGTATTTTAAAAAAATATTACAAATAAATACAATCAAACATGAAAAGCCTAAAATTGACCAACATAGCTATTAGTCAACCATTAATGATCTTAAAATAACATTTCTATCTTTAATTTTATTAATGTTACTTGTAATACTAAATGATTTTTGCTTAAAATGTCATTTTTATCCTAAAATTTTTACCCTTAATTGCATTTTTATCCCTTAATTTCATCGATATTACAAGCAATACTGATGAAATTAAGAGTAGAAATGTCATTTCGCTCATTAATAATTGACTAATGATTTTGTTAGTCAATTTTAAAATTATTGTGTTTAATTGAATTTATGTGTAATATTTTTTCAAAATACAATGGATGTGTGCAACTGTTAAGGGGTTTTATGTAATTTTCAAAAATAGAGGTATGTATGAAGAGCAAAGGTTGGAATATTTTACTCTTTTTTTATTTATCAAACTATTAGTTTTCTTTTAAAAAAAATTCAAGAATGATTTATTATTCTTTTGAATGAAGTCTGGTTTTATCATCTGTTGTCATTTTCTGCATATATCTAATCAAGTAATGGAGTTGAACTATTGAAAGGCATCTCTACGTCATTAACATTCTAAATTTCCAATGAACCACTTTGCTAGTCAATGAGACAATGACTACATCACTTTTAACATGATTTATTTTTATGTGAATATAAATCATTTTATTTAGATTTAGAAGGAAATATCGACAAAGATTGAGCACAATAAAAAGTAAACCATGTTCTCAGAAAAAAAAAAACCAAAGTTTAAATCTTAAAAATAGTAATTGCTTAATCTCATAGCAATAACTATAGTAATACCTTAGTCTAAAACGAAAAAAAGATTTCATCCCAGTGTGCAAGGCTCCCACGGCCCCATTATTGTGTGATCTGGGAAGCCTTAAAGATGAATTAAGATTTAATTGATTAATTTTAATATCATGTAATATGGTTAATCTTACGTGACATCCTAAGAACAAGCAATAATTTCTCAAGACAGATAATCTCCACAACCTTATACACATAAGTAATTATTTAAATACTTATTGTCTAACTAAAAGTTACTCTAGCCCTAAGATACATTCATTTCAAAAATATCCGTAAGTGCGTTAATGTTCAACATCGAACAAGCAGTACTATTTGGGAATAGCATCTGTGCAAATTTGTACTGAAACATTTCAAATTAATTACAACGCTTATCATATTTGCCTTTAAAAAAATCAAAAGGAAATTTTTTAAAAATAGATTCTACATATTACATGTTGTCAGTTAATTTTTATTAGGTTTTTAGCTTTTAGAAAGGAGAGAAAATCATGCCACTGCATACATAGTTGAATAATTATTTTAGTACACCAAATAATTGTATAATTATCATTACTCATAAAAGAGCATATACATTTTCATTATTTTCTATTAACAGAACTTCCCAGCTACAATTATACAACAGGTATAATAAATTCTTGAAACTTCCGTTTTTGGCAAATAGAATTGAAAACATGTTATTCACTTTGTAATGTCACACAAGTATTAACACAACCTATTCCGTCAAAATAATAAATCAAGATAGTTATTAAATAATTATTATTTCAGTTGTATAAATTGTACCAATTACTTGTCACATCCATACAGCGCATTGTTGACTCGTCCAACATGTTTATACACTCCCACCAATTCCAAAACGAAAAATTATGATTAACGTACAGAAAACAAGCCATCCATCGCTACCAATTATTAAGTTTCAAACACTTCTCAACACAATTAATATTGGTTGATCCAAAAGGTGACCCAACTGAAACTCCTAAATTTAGAAATTGAAATCAGCGTTTTCCTTCTTAATAATTCGTGAATATTAGGATTGACTTATTTTGCTTTTTAAAAAATTAAAAATTATATTACTCAAAAGAAAGGTTTGGACAGAAACTTTTTTTAAGTGCAAAACAATCTTTATCTAAACACGTACATACCAAACAAAATCATCACAGATTGCAGTTTGGTAGATGTAAAATCACAAAAACAATCAGGTGACCTGAGCTTAGGTCAACATGGTCGGATGGGTGGTGTTTGGATAGATGGTCAGCTTAGAGTTCTAAAACTTTCAAAAGTAACCCAAATTAAATAAATAAAATAAAATAAACTACCATATCACAGTAGAATGCAGTATATCACATTAAATTATCAGATTCTCATTCACCTAAAGATGAAGTAAAATGTTAAAAACAATTCATCTTCTTCAACTACTTGTTTTGTTCACCTTCTCCCTAGATTTTGCCCAAGTATACAGTCAAGCCAGCAATTTTGGCTAGAATGTTCAGTATTTACCAAATTTTTGTACACAAAAGCAAAAGGAAGCAGTGAATCATTTGTATTTCTCAACACAATCATGGCTGACTGAAAAGACAAAATAACAAATGGCCAGGGAATGAAGAACAGGAAAGAAAAAAGGAACTAACAATGAAATAACAATGATTTAACATTTCAAGTGGGATTTTACAACTTTTGCACCACCTTGCTTCAGGTAAAGGTGAAACAAAGGTAAAATACTATGGCAAGACAATTAACAAATATCTGGAAAACTCTTGGACTTTGTAATCAAAATTTACATACCTATCAAACAGCCATTAGAGGGATAATCTATTAAAACTTTCTTCACAGACCTGCAGACAATGGATGCAAAATCATGAAAGCATATGCGGATAGCAAGAAATAGCAGACAATCATCAAAGCAGTGATGGTCAGCTATTTTACACAGGTCAAGTGCATCAACTTTGAATTTAAACCTAAAGGAAGGCTGGGCAGTTCAAATAATTTTCACAAAACCACCACTTTTCCATCCCAGAAGGAACCGCATCATCAGCACATGTCGTCCGTCCATAGAGCATATAATGTCATATCATATCATATGCACAACTAGTTACCTTACGACCCTTCCATTTTCTCATATATAGTTGAATTAACTTCAGTTTCATATCAACTGTAGCACACTGATGATCTAATGACAATTATAATTTTAGTCCTTCTGAAATAGATTACCTCAAACAAGTCCACAGCACCTAGGTTTAGCTATATTTGGATATTCTGGAGGATGTTACATTGATATGGCCGTATAAGGCATCTAATCTGATTCAAATATACCAGACCTGCACTTTTTTAAATGATAACATGATTTTTCCTCACCTTCCTGCTGCCAGCCAAACCATTTCCATATATGGGGACATTCTATTCACTTGTAAACCATTGAAACAAACTAATTCTCATACAGGTAATTCAATCTTAACTTGATCTCTCTTCTCTAATAGGCACCAACAAATGGCAGTCCTAATCAATAATAGTTATTGCTATGGAGCCCAGGTATCACCATCAAGGATGATAAAAGTAAATTTATGGGTAGTAAAGTATATAGCAGTACAGCCAAATGTATAATAATCTAGGATGTTTACAGAATTATAATAATCTCTTTCCACCTGTGTGGACCCTTTCCCTACTTACAATAAGTCTTTATACATATGAACCTCAGGCAAAGGTATGTTTATCAAGGAAATGGATAGATATGGCAAGTCTAGTTATCAAGATCAACAAGCAGTAATTGCAACAGGCCACTTGGAAGCTTAGAAGGCAATTTAATTAATGTATGAAATAATTCCTTAAACCATAACTCAGAACAGGATAATCCTGAAGAGAAAATTTAATAACAAGTTAGTTCAAAGAAAAGTTTAAGAAAATAAAAAAAGTTAGTTCATTACCTCTCAGATCTTGACAACTCAAATGAAATTATTAAGGATGAAGACTTCCAGGTCAGACCTGATAGGTGGCCAAAATACTCTATGATTACAAAGGTGATTAAGACGGGTCAGTGGATCTATTCCACAATAGATGGAAATATGTTTAAGCTTTACCAAAATAAAAATCCCATGTACGTAGGCTAGAACATTCGTATTTTTCAATTCCAACATGGTTTTCATGTCAGAAATGAAGTGTCAGGTTGCACTTCTATTATACAAATATACAAACAAAAGCTAATCACCAAAGCAAAAGTCATCCGTTTTACTAAAAAAAAATATCATCCAGAGATTTCCAATCATGAAGTGGAAGAAAGAATAAAGCACACATAAGATAAAATGACAATTAGTTTCTCATGAATGTTGACCTAGGTTCCTCTGGTATCTATGCGTAATAGGAGAGTACTGTTATTTGCCTAGCCAACTTGAACAATGGTTTTGCCACCTTGTTGGTTGAAAAGGATCTTGATCAAAGTGAAAAGGACAGCTCTCATAATTATGTGACAGTTTTAAATTATGGTCAGAACTAAGGCCTTGAAAACATCAATAGTTTAATTAATTTCTCTTATGTCACAAAATCCACCATATATCATGACAATAATATTAATCAATCAGAACTTAATCCAGCTTCAAGGCTTCCCACGTGGGAGCCTAATGCACAGGGATACCCTTTTAAATCTTAATAAAATAATTGACATTCAAATAAAAATAAATCATGCTAAAAGTCATGTAGTTATTGATTAGCAAAGTGGTTCGTTAGAATGTTCATGATGTAAAGATGCCTTTCAGTTCACTCCATCACTTGATCAGATATGTGTAGAAAATGCCAACAGATACTATAACCACCCCTTATTCAAAAGATTAATATAAATCATTCTTGACAATTATTTTTTCCAAAAGTTTCAGAAACCAAATGAATAAATTTTGATTTGATCATACAATAGGTTAAAGCTTATTGCAAGTGTATTAAGAGGATTAACAGGTTAACAAAGCAAATTCTCCAGCTTTCTTCTATCTGATTACCAAAGTGTTTCAAGCATGAAACTCTTAAGAGCAAGTATATTCAACATATTTTTTATGGTCAAATTATTTCATGAATGAATGAATTGGGTAGTGAGCCTCTGGTGTTTGTCAAAGAACCATTTGATCTAAAATTTAAATAGATTTTAATTTTAATTTTATAGTTCTAATTTGTCCCCTCACGTGAAAGCCCAAAAGCTTGTTTTTCTAATTCCTCATCCTTACTGCATCTTTTGATTATTTTCACACCCCTGCCAGGTGGAATAATGAATTTGAACACAGACATATCTATAGACTACGCCCACAACATTTATCATATGCATGTCTATGCATATCAACATAAGGAAAAGAAAGTTAATCCAGGATAGGACTTGACACACTCCAACAGAGGCCATGATTTAAATACGTTCTGTAAAGTACTAGTGTCTTACTAATGTTTAGAAAATCTGAAAGGTATTTGAAAAGAGAAATTGGCATAGATGTGTAATGGCAACAAGTAGATGTCTTTCCATATCTTTGGGTCAAAATATTGTAGTAAAAATGAAAGAGTAGTTCACAGTTGAAAGCTAGTAAAGGTGGATACGTTAATACTTTTTTGATGAATCATAAACACTAGGATGATGAACTAAATACTTATTTATTTTACCCCAAAACAAAAAGCTTATTTACGTGGTTATAGTTAGGTGCACACATTTAGATGATGAATGTGACAAATTTGACATCCATCTTCTGTTAATTGTTTTAAATGCAACTGAAACCTTAAATGAAATAATGTTGTCATTATGATTATTCTCATTACTATATTATTTAATTATTCTTCCAAACTTGTTGATGTTTAATATCTATGATCATTATTTCTGTGCATTGTTTGGGTATGGATTTCACATTTGTTGACTATGGATAATAATTATTGTTTGAAAGACTAATACACATATTACTATTCAATCTTGTCCATGCAATTGTCCACTTGATTGTTATAATTTCAGTTCTAAACTTATCTTAGCCTCTTTTCGATTTTACTTGCTAATAAGAAATTGTGCCTAGTTTTTTTACTATGCTTGAACAATTTGTTCAGTATTTTTTGGATGGTGAACTAAATTTTTGCCTCTGTTAACAATACATTGCATCAGTGATCCATAAAATAATACTTGAATCATAATCCTAGAGGAGTATATGACAAGAAAACAATTAATCAATAATAACAAAGACTAAGTAAAACTTAACAAGATAGTTGTTTCCATTTCTATTAGCACACATGACAATTGATTGGCCCTTCATATGGAACACAAAAAATGAAATATGTAACTTAAACTATATTCCATAATATGATAACATTTCATGTACACCCCCACAGAATATACGAACTTCAACTGTACAAGGACTAGAGGAGGGAGAGAAGAAAAAGAGATGGTTGCTACAACTACCTTTCGAGAGAAACAGAGAACTCCAGATTTGTCAACTGAGAGAAGAAAAGGTACCAA
The DNA here is from genome assembly GCA_029884595.1 of Ormosia semicastrata. Taxonomy (NCBI): domain Eukaryota; kingdom Viridiplantae; phylum Streptophyta; class Magnoliopsida; order Fabales; family Fabaceae; genus Ormosia; species Ormosia semicastrata. Next base: position 6,855,943 of record JAQQTO010000045.1, read on the forward strand.
TTGTGGACTCAACAATAAGACAACCAATGGTTTATTGTATGGGTTAATTCATCTTGAACTCAAACAGAAAGGAGACTTTAGCATCTAATAAGAGGCCAAATTTTCCTAAACCTAGACAAAAAGGAAAACAGCTGCTAAATTTGGTTTAAGAGAAACCTTATTCTTTGTTACTATATCTCTTCGCAATGATAGGACGGACATCATCAGCACCAGCCAAGGTCTCTAGAAAGGGAAGTAGTGACATCAGTGCACAATCTAATGGATCATCAAACCAACTCTTTATAGGAATACCATTATTCACTTGCAACCGGAAAACCTGAAATGTGTTATAAAAGTGAAAGGATTAAACATAAAAGAAAATTCAATGAAGAAAATCTTTTCTCCCTCTCCCCCATCCAGGGCCAGACAGTGTGGCCTTTGCTATGTTTGGATGTTTTTAAGTGAGGGGAAGGGATGGAAAGGGAAAGGAAGGAAGGGTATGGAGGGGGAGTTATTTCCCTCTATTTAATTTAAAATAAAGCCTCCCCCCAACCCCCCTAAAAAAAAAGAATTCCCCCTCCCCCTCATTAAAAAACTTCCAAACAAGGGTTTGAGTCAATTTTTCTTCCCCTTCCCTTCCATCTCTTTACCTCTCATCCAAACATTTAAGGTTATTATTGACTCAATGTAAGGAATCTCCTATGTTTCTTCCTTTTTAATTCTGTTTTGGTGAAAGTCAAAGGCTAGTGGTCATCTATTGCTCGCTGCTGCATTCCCCAAAATAATTGTTATGAAGCTTTTAATATACCTAGTTTTATACATGCCTTTTGGAGAATCCCCTAATATATATAGCATCAGTAGGAAAAGAGAAACACTTTGTCCCCAGAGATTCAAAATAACATTGTGATGAGAATTCAATACTTCAACGGAAATTGAAAACTGCTTAAAAATGGGGAGGTAAAAGAAAGAGATAGACATTTAGCTGAACCAACAAAAGAGAGGGACAGATTCTGTACCTGAGGTGAATTATCAATTATAGCAACTTTTGCAAGATCAACACCTAATACTGTAAGATCTTTTGTGTAATTTCCATCTGAAAAAAGGCATGATTCTCGATACACACGGCGAGAAATAAATCTCCCGTCAGGATCCAATATATCAAGTAGTTGTTTTGCATATATGCTTTGGCTGGCAGTAAAAATAACTACTTCAAACATCTCTGATACTCTCTCCAAGAATGTGTGGAGGTAAGGCCTCTGTTTTACATATACTGTGTACTCTTTCATATTGAAGAAAACAGTAAAAGTGAAATCAGCATCATCACAATGCTCCAGTGTAGAATGAACAAGTGTCTCTGCACATAAGCAAGCATGATGGAAGGCTTAGGTGAATAGGATTTTCAACTGTAAATATTTCAGAAATAAAACATTGAGAAATAAAGAAAAATCTGATTGTTATGAATATCTCAGAGTATCTTCAGTGCATCTTAGAGGATATTTTAGAATAAGGAAGCAATCTTCAGAGATGTTTCCTAATTTATTTCCTTATTTAATTAGGGTTATGAGTCTTATTGTATTAATCTACCTGGGCTTGTACTAGTAATACTATACTTGTACTTGACCTAATTATTATTATAAATAAATAGGTGTTAGTGCTTTGTATTTTACATCATATCATATCACACCATATCAATCTAAGTTCATATTATTCCGAGTCTCTGTTCTCTTTTCTTCCTTCTCCTCACCTAAACCCTATAATTTCAACATGGTATCTCGTCACTATTCCATTGCCGAGGTCCTTAAAATCCAGAAACCCTATACAACTGTGTCCCTATCTCATGTCTCTTATTCCCATTGGCCATGTAACAATTCCGGCCATCAAAACCCTAGTTTTATACACTATGTTAGCCAGATGATTTCTCTCTCCTCCCATGGATGTCTATCTCAGATCCACCATCAAGGGTGTGTTTCGTCTCCAACCAACCTCACCATTGTGTTCACTGGCCTCAAATTGGCCAGTCACCATTGTGACATCTCTTCCCACCGACGAATCATACCAATGGTGACTTCTCCTCCCACTAAGGAATCTTACCAGTGGTGCTCTCTATTGGTTGTGATTGTGGCTCCCATTGGCCATTTGGCTATGTACTTGCGTGTTTGCTACGTTCTCTCTTCCAACAGCAAGCTGTTGATCGAGCTGATTTAAGCCAGTTTTCGAGCCAGATTCAGTTTTCATGGGTTGTCTCCGATATCAATCTTGCTGTTTGAAGTTTCCAAATGTTGTTTCTTGATGCTTGGAGAAGTTGGGCCTTGCTATGCATGATTGCTTGTTAGGAAATCTTCCACTGTGCGTCTTTCCAGAGATGTTTCTTCCTCCATGGCCATGCAACATTCCAACCAGATATTCTGGTGCTGAGTTATCTTTCCAGTGGTGTATTACCTCTCTCCAGCATCATTGAATTGTCTTTCAGCTACAATTAGAATTATTTTCTTTTAGTGTATCTAAGATACACTGAACATATTCTTAGAAAATTTTAAAATATCTTAGAAGATGATTAGAATATATTGTGAAATTAATTAGTTATCTAATTAAGGAAGCAATCTTACAAGTTGTTTCCTACTTTCATTATGTTTCCTAATCTGTTTCCTTATTTAATTATGGTTAGAAATCTTATTGTATAAGTGGGCTTAGGCTTGTACTAGTAGTACTATCTAGTACTTGACCTATTTATTAGTATAAATAGGTGTTAGTGTTTTGTATTATACATCACATCATATCACACTATATCAATCTACTATCATATTATTATGAGTCTTTATTCTCTTTTCTTCCTTCTCCTTACTTGAACTTTATAATTTCAACATGGTATCAGAGTGATACCATCCTCGTCTCATCACTATTCTGATGATGAGCTCCCTAAAATATGGAACTCCTATACAACTGTGTCTCTATCTCACATATCTCTTATTCCCGTTGTCTGTATAACAATTCCGGCCATCGGAACACTAGTTTTTTTGCTACTATTATGCTGTGTTTCTCTTTCCGGTGACCTTTCTGGATGTCTTTCTGCCTTATTGAAAGACTTTATCTCACTAACCAACGTTTTCTCTCTCCTCCCATGGCTACCTATCTCAGATGCACACAAGCAATATACATTTCTCCTCTTAGGTTCAGTTATAATTCAAACATTTTGGAGATTCAACATTCACTACCATCTCTGTTTCAGAGCTATTAGCATCAGCCAATGTTGTTTGGAATTTTTTGAGTGTCTTTGATACAAACCTTAAGAGAACCACACCACAAAAGCTAGTCATTGTGGTTGGAGAACCCAAGGCCATATAAACCCCACACCGGAATCCCATACTTCCGATGTGGGATTCAAGTCCCATACCTTGCAATTGGATCCTAACATTTCACCACGCTCCGCAGCCCCGGCACCCATGCAAGCTGGTTGTGCACTAGCCCTCTGACTAGTCCCGGGCGAACATTGCAATGCCGACATCACCACCTGCGCTGTTCGTTTGCAGCTGAGAGGCATAGTGGAAGGCTCTAATACCAATTGATACGAACCTTGAGAGAACCATACCACAAAAGCTAGTCATTGTGGTTGGAGAGTCCAAGGCTATATAAACCCCATACTAGAATCCCATACTTCCGATGTGGGACTCAAGTCCCATACTTTGCAATTGGATCCTAACAGTCTTTCATTGTGTTTACTCTAAATTAATTTGTACACAAAATAGATGGATATAACGGTAATAAGTAGGAATAACTTCAACAAACAAAGAAATGCAGTTTTTATTCTTATGAACTTTATTTTTGATAAAATATTTTTACAAACTTTATTATTGACAAAATTCAAGTGGCAATAAATTTAGCAATACCATGCCATGGATAGAAGTTTAGATATATAGATATCTTTGTTTTAGATAGAACGTTAAAAATTGGAAGATAAATCACACAAAATTCATTCTTAAATCTAAATTAAAGTGAGATAATGTAAACTATATTCACAGGCAATCTTGATGATTTTTCATGAAAACGGCCAATCTCTCAATATGAAAAAGAAGGAATTAAAAAATGAAAAACAAATGGTATTACGAATTTAAAGCAACTTATGTTTCAGAATCCACATAATCATAACGTAATAAGAAATAGTGGATTAGACCTATGATTCAAACGGCATTTAAGTTAATGGTACCAGTTTAGGTCCAATGCTATATTAAATAAGTATAAGATTATTAATAATCACTGGGAAACATGCTTAGTTTCTTACCATCTAAATCAAGCACTAGGGTGACTGACTTTCTTCTTGGAGATTGCTTAGGAATTAGGGTGGGCTGGCCAGTTAATTCTACTTCCGAAAGTTCTGGTAAATTCTTGATAAATGACTGTGGATCAAAGCACTCTGCCCTGTCCAAATCATTTTTAACATCAGACTCCTCGTTGCAGGATCTTATCTGACCCATAGCTGAATACAAGCTAGCATTTTCTCGAACCAGCATGCCTTCTTCATATGATATGATATCAGAAGTACTGCTAACTTTAACATCATCTTCAAGAGCAGGCAGGATCATGTACTGCTCAGATGCATTAAACATGGATGGCTGAGCTGATCCATAATCAGATATGCAGTTGGTTTCACTGATATCATCATCAAAGGCATTTTCACCAAAGGGTAAGCTTGTAATGATCATGTCAGAAATGTAGAAGTCTGATACATCACATGTTTCGTAGCCACATATGCCTCTTCCCTCATCAGCTCCTACTCCCAGCATGTCAGTATCACCAATGCTCCCTATAGGAGAATAGAAGTTGTCAGCATATAAATAATAACAATTAAATAGTCACAAAGTAGCCACATTGTGATGCAGGTAGTTCAATCTAGAAGACATAAACTTAAAAACCAAACATCTTCTTAATTTGGTCTATTAGGAAATTGTGCTGGACTGTAAATCTCATTGCTTTACAATTTAGGAATTTTATGTCAAATATTATATTTTTATCATGGGGCTATTTTACTAATTTTTCATTGGGGTCTTAAAGTCAACTTTTAGTCAGGTCTATGTACAGGCTTCAATTTTGTGGGCTTTCTTTAATTTGTACCAGTTATTTGGGCTACTAATTGTGTTCTGTAGTAGCTGATTTATTACTTGGGCCTTAAGTTTAGGACTATCTGACCCAATGTTTTGACTAGTCTAGTCCTATTTTAAGTGATGTATTCAGCTTACAGATCCCTAACCACTAAACTATGACTATGATGCATCTCTTTTTTTGTTTACAATGACCAATGACGACATGGAGATTTGAACCTATGGCCTCCTGGCTCCTACAAACTGCCCAATACCCTCACGGCCTCACCATTAGTCAACTCCTAGTGGATTGAAAGATGCATATTTTTTTATCTTCGGTGTAATGCCTAGGTTAGTTTCTTCCCCTAGAATCTTGTTTCTTTCTTTTTCTTTAATTTTATTACATGCCCAGATCTGATTTGTTTGGCAGGAAGAATCATTAAAATTAAGCCCATCAAATCTTAATCCATAATAAGTCCTTGCTTTAATTTTCCTAAAATCTCATCAAACCAAATAACCCCTGTGCTGCTAGCCTTCAACTCCCTTAACTTCTATTAGAATATCTCAGAATATCTTGACCATGTGTTTGTATAAAGCATTTCAACTGAGAAATATAATTTTTGAGGGTATTTGAAATACTACCTACTGAAATACTTTGTTTGGATGTGAATGTACAGTGTATGCATGCAACAGAAATTACTAGCATAGCATACAACAACAATCATCAAAGCCTTTTCCCACTAGGTGTGGCATAGCATAGGAGGTAAAAATACATGTGGAAGGATCTAATAATTTCTGATATAGTTGTTTTGGAAGGATCTAATAATTTCTGATATAGTTTTTTGTTGATGGATACCCAGATATCAGATTTTTTGGATTATGGCTTATTAGTTACTGATGTTTTATGGGAAAGTTTGCCATGTCATGCTCATTTATTATTGTCTATACATGGCCATGAAACTGAATAAGAAGAAAACTCTGTGGTAGATGGACAATCAGTAAAACTTGGTTAAATTTATGTATATTGATCTTAAATTCTAATAATAAACAAGAAAGGTTATTCAATGCAGAACATAGCTATAGATATGGCTAAATGGGAAACGTATTTTATGCAATAGGTCCCAACTCAACTATTTAGGAGTATACTACAAACAAGTGGGATTGTGAAAAGCTGTTTTGTTTAACTGCCAATCTGGAATAATAATAAAATTTAAGAATAAGAATTCCAGTTGAGAAAATACATAAATTACCAAAGCCACAGTTAGATACAAAAGAAATTCACTTTTAAAGAGATTGGAACATACCCAGGAAGTCAACTCACAAAAACTTATTTAAGACCAACTAATAGTGTGGGGTGATAAAGCTTATTTTCCATCTCAAAAAAAAAAAAAAATTGTCAATCAAGTTCTATAGGAATCTGCAAAGAAAAGCAAAAGTGCAGGTTACTCATGAAGACTCCAATTAAGAACAAAATATATATATATATATATATATGAAAATCACAAGACTTAATGTTCTAATCTTGGTCACACATGCATGATCCAATAGTCAGAAGTTGCTCCTCTCACTCTCACAATAAGCCACTACTCTCCCTATATATATATATCCAAAAAAAATAATTGTCATACCTGCACCTTTTTCAGTATAATGTTGTGAATGGACTTCAATGGGCTCAAAAGCAGGAGAAAAAATTGTCTCTAAGTTTGCTGTACAGGGGTTGGTTAGTTCCTAGAAAAAGAAAATGAATTACGTCAGTTGTGCATTATGGAAAAGTTCAAATATCATGGATACAGTATAAAGTAATGATTGACATGTTATCAAAATCAGCATAAAAATCTATAATTATTTTTAAAATGCCAAGGAAAATAGTTAGCTTCCATAGATTGAATTGAAGCATCATATCCCCCACCAATGGTTCTTTATTCTCTTCTCAATGTGTTTCAATATATTATAACTTTACAATAGGAAAGCTAACCTATACTCAAAAGCTTTTAGAAGTAGTTCCTCCATGCTGTCACTCTAAAAAATAAAAAAATAAAAAAAACTTCTAGAAGTGCCTATTTATTGGGAAATGGAAAAATTTCTTTTATCTAGGAGACATGAATCAGTACAGTTCTCAGAATATGCATCAATTTAGTTGAATATGAGGTGTTCGCCAACCTTCATCAGCCGGATAACTGTACAATGGGTCTGGTTTTAAAATCGTAGGTCTTTTGTATTTTTGAAAATTTGATAAACTCTTTCTTATTCGATTAATTTTTTAAGTCAAAACTAGTTTAAAACAAATCCAGTAAAAAGCCGGTTTTAAAATAACCAGTGTATATTTTGAATTTAAAATTTTCTCATTTTGTCACCCTTTCTCTCTATTTTTACTTCATCTGAAATTTAAAAGAAAGATACACTGAGATTTAACAAACAATATTTAGTATTAAACTAGTGTAAAATCAAACTTCAGACAAACTAATCATATTTTGAAAGTAGTTCAAATTTATATATTTACATAACTAGTTTAAATTTGAACAGTTCTGATTCAGTTTGCCAACCACCCCCTTCCCCCCTTATATGTGCCAACTGCCATTTCATGTCCAAACGTAATTTTCCTCACAACTGCAACAGGAGACAGTCAGGACATTGACGAATGTAGATGTAATAAATTAAGATCATGACAATCAGCAAACTTATAAGAAAACACACCAAGAAAAAAAAACAAGAGAGAGAGAGAGAGAACACAAAAACATTGTTCATGTATTGAATTGTGGACTCTTGTTTTTGCTTATTTAATTTTTTTTTGTTTGGGGGGGGGGGGCGCTTCTTATTTGGTTATATTTCTTGTAATGCCTTAAAAATAATGACACTTACTGCCAAACAATAACTTTACAACAACAACAACAATCAAGTCCTTTCTCATTAGGTGAGGTCGGTTTCATGGATCAAATGACGCCATTGTGCCCTATCATAAATCAAGTCTTCAGAAATGTCATTCAAATCTAAATCTTTTTTAATCGTTTCACCTATAGTCTTTCTTGGTCTTTCTCTACTTCTAACTATTGGGCTATTCTCCACTTGATCTACTCTTCTTACAGAAGCTTCTAAGGGTTTTCTCCTTACATGTCCAAACTATCTAAGGCGAGATTCTCCTATCTTTTCCACAATAGTTACTGCCCCTACTTTCTCTCTAATACATTCATTCTTATTTCTATCTTGTCTTACATGGCCACACATCCAGCGCAACATCCTCATCTCTGCGACACTGATCTTATACTCTTGTTGACTTTTTATTGCCCAACATTCAGTACCATACAACATCGCGGACCTTATAGCTGTGCGATAAAATTTACCCTTAAGCTTGAGAGACATTTTTCTATCACAAATAACTCCTGAAGCACTCTTCCATTTCATCCATCCAGCTTAAATCCTATGATTTACAATAACTGTGAATATAATAAATACAAAATCATAAAGAAACTTAATCACATCTTAACAAGTGCTGGACAACCAAAAGTAGAAATTTGTTAGAGTGGGACAGAAGTCTACATGCAAGAAAAATTAACATAATCATAGAGGAAAAAGGGGGCGGGGGGGAAAGCATCACAAACTCCATTCACCTCCAAAAACACCACTGAAGAAAATGCTGGGTATATAATAGCGGAAAAAAATAACATCTTCAACCCTATAGCAGTTTTAAGTTATCCCAGAAAATTTATAAAGATCATAAAGTGTTCAGTTTTGACTGTTGATTTCTCAATTCAAGTTCATAAAATTCTACGAGACAAAGGTTCATAAACAACTAACTTTATGACTAGAGAAAATATGAAACAATTCAACCTGCAATTTTAGTAAGAAAAAGTTACGGGCCACTTTTAGAAGGATATGGCCTAGCAAACTGTGGATGCTTTAACTTCAAGACAATATTTATGAAGGGTTATATTAAACATAGACTCCCGTATTTGTGGTGGACCTTAGTTGCCTTGATCATTGCAGTAACTAACACCAAGGCATTAGTAAATTACGCAAAAGTAAACTTCCAATAAGCAATAAATAAATATTATCTAAAGACAATACAACCAAACTTTACCATTCTTCCTAGGACAGAGGAACAAACAGAAAATTGGTGCTGGGATTCAGAGTTTTCGATATCCAGAAACTCTTTGTTGTCAATGGGTTGATCACTTTCAATGTCTTTAGGCGGCATCCTTGAGGAAACTATAGACAAATAGTAAGAACTATCAAATGATAGGAATTTAGATTAATTTCAGCATACATTTAAACGCAAGCCCATAAAATAAGGAAGATTGTAAGTATACAGAAAGTAATACCTACTATTACAGCACAGAAATAAATTATATCAAGAAAGGAAAAAACTGCCAGAAATGGATACAGAATTGCATGAGAGGCCTACTTCACATCATAGTTGGCCACCCTACTCAGTCAAAAGATTAAGCATTAGTTTTTTCATAAAAATGAATCTCATCAAAACAATTATTCTCTATTCCGTAATCTAATATTAACAAACCTTTTACAGAACCCTAATAATGATTTAGCAGCAATATATTAATGATGCCAGCACAACTGCTGCTTTGGAAACTTTGATCCAAAGATTCCAATAGCTTACAGCTAACTCTTTTCTCCATTTTTTTTTGGTTGTGACAAAAGAAGAAATTTATTACCAAGAAGAAACCTTAAGGCTATGAGTTCAGAACTATTCTAAAGTGCAGAGCATCAACCAAATTGTGAAGTTTCAACTTGGGTCATAAATCAATAGCCATATCACATAAAGAAGTTCTTTTAGCTCCTCATCTAAGTGGCTCAGAAGCCTCAACTCACATGACCAAGGCAAAGACTAATAAACCATTTTGTCCAAGCAAGGATTACCCAAATGGTAGTAACCGCATCTTTTGGCCTATTTATATTGTGCTTTACTTACCTTTTCACTCTGTCATCTAAGAAAAGGATTCAAATCCTCCCATGTGTCATGTGATCAGAGAATGACATAAAGACCTTGCATAGGACAATTTGTGAGACCCTATGTAAGGATGTGGGACCCTGCGAAGGAGGGCCTTTGTTGTGTCTATCTCTCTCTTCACATAACATGGTCATCTGAAAAACTAAGATGAGAGGATCCAAATCCCTAAGCAACACATGCTGAGATGGTCATTAAATTTATCTTTCCTAGTAGAATGCCAAAAGTCATATATATCACAGATCACTCCTCCTTCTCTTAATGAAGAAACAAATTAAGATAACTATCAGCCAGGTAGATCAGCAAGAATGGTTCTATGACCTGATAATGGTTGAAGCATCAATTATTCTTGGGTTTTCATAAATTATGAATAACACAAAGTCACCAATTGTCCATAAAAATGAAAATCTCAATATCATAAACTCAAGTGGTTCTGCATGTTGTCCACACATGGAAGCTTAATATCAGCAGCATGTTATTATAATATGTTAAAAAAAACTGCAAAAAGTAAAGTGAAAAAGAACATTAAGTGAAGCAAAAGCACAAATCGTTGATAAAGACACTAACTAGAACTAATAAAAGAAGAAGAATTTACACAGATACATAGACAGAAATCTCAAAGAAAGATTAATACAAGCCACCTCAAGTTGCTGCTTACCATCCAGGCAATTTTGAATAGTAGTGTCTATTTCTGTCACTTGAGCAGAAATCATGATTTTAGAGCACGGATTTTTGGAAATTATTTTTGATTTCGAACACACTTGAAGATCCTGTCTTTCTGTTAAGCAGCTCATGCTTACTTTGCTCTTCATTTTTAGGGATGGCATTTGATTTGTGCTTACAATAGGTACAACAATCTTGCTTTGGGCACATCTGTGGGTAACCAAGATCCCTCTAGACAATCAAAGCAGCAGAGGCTGCTGCACAAAAAGAGAACATAAATACCATATTACCAATTATATAATATGTACAGGTAAAATATGCATTGAGGATAAAAAAAGAACTGACATAAGAAGCAAGCAATATTTCTATATCAGCGTTAAGAAATGTAGCACGCATTTCTGTTGGTATCACAGAAGTATATGTGCATTTGAGAATTGGAAACTGAAAGTCCAAATATTTTCTTCTTGTAGTCATAAAAGAAGTTAATATCAGTAAGAGAGGTGAGAGATTATAAAGCAGTAGATAAGCTGTCCTCTTTATAAGTATAACAGAGTTTTAAAATACGAGATGAACAATAGAGGCCTAGGAGAGACTATCTCAAACCAAAGCAAGCAAACTGCAAAATTTTCAAACATATTAGTATTCCTTGCTGATCAATTACATCAAATTACTCAAACACAGAGACTTTCAAAACAACAAAAGTAAAATCCCTCGCCTAATAATGATTTTACCAAGAAGCAAAGAAGCCAAAACAAAAAAATAGCAGCCAACTTAGGATACCCAGTCAGAACCAAAACATTATCTGAGTAACATAAAAAAATTACTTCTTATGCAAAATTACATTCAAATTCTGAATTGATTAGTCTCTCATCCATATATGGAATTTTCAAGGTTGCATCCTTGAGTCCTAGATCTAGATGAATTACCGAGACAATTGATTCCTTCCACTTTTTCTTTCCCATCTTTTTAGGTTCTAATAAAAATCAGCAGTGCTCTCAAAACATCCAAATTACTCCCACCACAAACACCTAATTCACAAAAAAACAGTATTTCTTGCCAAGAATTTCAAAAACAGGTTAGAAATATTACCCATATCAACAAAAAAAAGGGGTTCTTTTTTACCACTTTTCTGATGTTTGACATTTCTAGTGATTTTCTAAGGTTTATCAACCCAAGCAACAAGAACTATACGTTCAACATAATCCATACACAAACCATTAGTCCTCCAAAACACAAAAAACACAGAAAATTCCACAGAAGTAGCAGCATACCCAGTTCACAACAAGAAGGCAAGAGACCCAAAACCCATGTTCCAAAACACACAAAAAGTCACTAATTGACGCGCCAAATCGTAAGTCAACCCTGAAAATCAACCCAACAAAAAGTAAGCAAAACCCAATTGTCACACAGTACACACACACACATACATACATAGAAACAACAAACAGAACCAGAAAAATGTTCTCAAAACCATAACAAAGAAAAAGTCCAACTTACAGTTATGCAGCAGTATAACTAACAAAAACACACAGTTCAAAGATAACAACAATATAAACTTTTTTATAAAAAAAATTACCATAAAAAAAAAGGCTGTAATTTAGCTGAAAAATGGTTACAAAGTGAAAAACAGTAATTCACAGTGAAATTTCAAAGGAGATTACCTGTGGTAGCACCTGAACCAACCCACCCCACACCCTCTCTCTCTCTCTCTCTCTCTCTTTTTCTCTCTCTAGAGTTCCATCCAATTTACATTCTACGGGTCAGACAGAAGAGAAAGAGAGTAATATGTTATGTCAGGTTGTAATAGTCTTGGATGTTATGATACTTCGGACGGCTGGGATGGGATCTGCTACGGCTACTGGGTTTCGGTTGTACCGGTAGGAATGTGCCACGTGTCACGTGGAACCAGCTCAGCGTGACGCGTTGACACGTGCTGCTTCGCGGAAACACAGTGCCTTTTCGACCTCTCGGTGGGGCGGGACACACCCCCTTTGTTCACCGCACTCTACTGCGCGTGAACCTCACGCACTCACAAAACTTCCAGGGACTCTGTTTGGTCCTCGAGTTCAAACTTCAAAGTCCAATCGTTTCGTAACCAAAAAATAAAGTCCAGGTGTTTTCCTTCTTGTGGTCACTATTGAAGTTTGACGTCAAACTTCATCAAAGTGCACTTTGCATTTTGGGGGAAAAAGAATTATTAATAATTTTTTATTATTGGTTAAAATTAAAAAAACAAAAAAATGAATAATCTATTATAACTATTTAATTTCATAAAAAAAAATTGTAAATGGAGTGTGGGAAATTAATAAATGTTTGAAAGTAGTTTTTCAAAGCGGAAATAAAAGTGTATACCCGCATTTTCAAGTAGTCAATGACGCTGGATTCCTCCTTGATGTGATAGAGAAGTGAGAAGAATACACTTATAAGATTCTATAATGCTCAAGTTTGAGCTGTTGTATACTAAGCGAAATGAATAAATGAGAGAAGACATATAAATGAGTAGTGAGTAGTTTAGTCATATATTTATAGAGAGGATTGCTTGTAGACTATTTAATAATAGTAATATCTAAAGAAATATTATTATAATGGCATTAGAATTAGTTGATTGATAATAGGTAAGATCCTCAAATTTCTTAGTCTATTAAAGGATTTGTTAAAATAAGATATTACTTAGTTACAAAATCAACAATTACGTATGAGAACTCTTATAATTAGAAGTCACAATGACACCAGTTGAATCGGGTCGCTCTTATTGAACTTGGATTATAGATGTTCAAAACAGTAGTTAAGGTTTAAAATAAAATGTATATTTTACAATTTTATTTTTTTTATATATTTCAATTTTTAAGTATAATTAAATAATGATAATCTTGAAAAACACAATAATTTTTTTTGACCATTCACAATATTGTCCCTATAATAATAGTAAGTATAATGTTTTTTGAAAAGGACAAGATTTCTCTAAAATGTATTTATTTTTAAAGTAAGTCAATAATGATGTATTTATTATTAAATTTTAATAAATTAAAATCATAATATATTTTATATTAAATTAAAGATAAATTCACCTTTTCTTATTCACTTTAAATACAAACTCATTTAAAAAAATTCCTTTTAGAAACCCACTTAGTGCATTTTAACGGCATCTCCAAACAAAGAAATCATTTTAGAAAGGAAAATATCTTTTGTTTTCTAGTTTGATAAATTAAGATTTTATTCCAACCCAAATGGCAAGGTAGTATACATCTTTTACTAATCTTAAAAGGTTACAACTAACTAGAGCTCTTTAATAGTATTAAATTAGAATATTATTGCTAAACAACTATATTATCTCCTATGTAAATCCATATTAGCACAGTTACACTTAAAATAGGCTTAAAAACAATTGCCTTGTAAGAGAATTATAAAGCTAAGGCTTTATGTCTCATCTATTCTCAAATGACAATATTATTTCCAAAACTATTAAATTGTTGCATACTGTAAACTAATTTTAATCTTTTGTACATTCTGCCACGTTAATCCATTCTTGCTATTTTTTTTGCTTTTTATTCTGATATAAAATCTTAAGTAGAGTTGAGGACTTTACGAATTTTCTAATATAAATATAAATTATTAACAAGTCAACAGCTAGCATGAGTAATGATTTTTTTTTTTAAGTTTGGCCTACGTGTGATATGGACACACTTGGATAGAATGGCTTTACTCTTATGAGTTATGAATTCCATTCTCTAGTACTAACATCCTTGATCTTATTCATTTGACAATTAACTAGTGAATCATTTAAATCTCTTAAGTCTTATTTGTACAAACTTCACAAACTAACTAACATCTCATAGTCAATTCCAAAATTAACTAGTAACTATTCTTTTTTTTTTTTGAACTTGAAACTAGTAACTAATTACAATTCATTTCCAGTAAAAAAAAAACTAACTATAATTCATTTCAACGTGTCTCCATATACTTTATCTGTATAATTTTTTTTTATAATATTGTAAGGCTTTAGGTCAAATTTAATTAATGTAGTTTGTTAAATTTTAAAATATACTCATACAAACTAAAGAGCTGACAAACAAGGTTTAAATCATTTAACTGTTGGAATTTATTTATGTGGGTTATAATTAATTGTGATATTTTATTTTGTGAAAATTTGGTTGACGGTATGATCTTAGTTGTAGATAAGTATGGTAAGCTCAATATTAATATTTTATCCATATTATGAGTTGTGCATACTTATTATTGAGTTAGTATAATTAGACGAAAATAATATAAGTCCAATAATTATTAATCTATTAGAGTTTGTTCTTGACAGTATCCCTTGATGTAAGTCTGTTATAATTATAAATATGCAGCTAAATCTCTTTCCTACTACTACCATACGTTATTTGACAACTTGCTCACTGTCTGCTATTGAAAGAGGTATAGATAAGTATAAGGACCTAGCTTGAGGAGCAATTACCACCACAACCTCAACTAATCATCTATGACTAACTTAGACACGTCTCTTATTTCAAATTATTATTGTTAGTATTTTGAATTTATATAATTCTATATATATTTTACATGTGGTTTCAGAGTCTTGTTATATAGATTCATGATACATTATATTGGATTTAAGAAATTTGAAGCAATATAAACCTATTGGTGGATGTTTATGTTACTGTCGAATATCTTATCTGTGTTTATTCTCATGTAATTAATTTAGATGTTTTCAAATTATTATTAATAGGAGTTCACAGACTCCAAAATTCCTTGAATAGTTGGGTATATAGAACAATATTCAGATCATATATCATGAACTTTTGTGCGATGACACACGATATCTATTTTTGAAACACGATCTATTTTTGAAACACGCACCAACTGTGATGATAAATATCAAAGTTCCTTTTTCTTTAGTTACTGCATTACGTAATTACTGAATGAGACTGAGCTTGTATAACTTTCGCATGGTATAATGCAAGTAAGGCAAAACTTGCAGATTTGTTATTTTATTGATTACTCGTCCTTTTTCTTTTCCGCTGCTATATATATTTTACATATTTTTTGTTTTTGTCTTCATGAATATCCTTAATTATTTATTATTGTTCTCTTCCTAGGCTGTATAGTTACATAAAAAATAATTATGGATATTTTGGGTTTGGATGGTAATATAATTTATGTTAGACATATGTTTGTTGGCCTGTACAAAATTGATTATTTATGGAATGTATTTTTAGACTATTTTATTACCAGTAAAGACATTACAAGTATCTTAATTTTTACTGAATCATATATTTAGTCTGTTGGGCTTTATTTCCCTGTTTGATTAGTTTTGTGAATACATATAGATATTTATCACCAAAGTGATTTGTTTATGTGAGTTCATTGAATTTGTCATCATGTGAGAGATGTTTTTATGTTATTGCATATAATCGCCACCCAAAGGGAGTTATTGTGTGTTTTAATTGAGAATTATGTGAAGCATGTCAATGTGAGTTTATTTATGATATTTAAAACTATTATCTCAAAGGAGATTTTCTTTAAGTGTTGAAAATTTTCTTGTTGTTAGCTTAACATAAAGGACCTTCATATATTTTTGCGTACCCACTCCAAAGGAGTTTGTAACTTTATATTTAAGTTCTTGTTTTAGCTTATGCTGGTGGCAAGTTATTTTTTCTTTTGATGCCCATGTGACTAATATTTATTTTGTATTTCTGTTATCTACTTTACAATCTCCTTTGCTTTCAATAATAGTGCTTCCACGATTGAGGTTTTGACTGGATCCAACTATAAGAGGTGGAAACAATATATTTATTTTGCTCTAAGAATTGTTGATATTGACTTGGCCTTGAGTGTGGATAAACCAAATGATCTTACTTATGAGAGCACACCGAAGCGGAAAGAACATTATGCAAAATAGGAGAGATCTAATAGGCTGAGTTTGATAGCTATTAAAAGATCCATCTCTGAACATCTCTTTAGTGGTTTGCCAAATACTTATAATGCTAAGGAACTGATGACTGATGTTCAAAAAAACTGATGTTCAAAAAAGGTACCTTGTGTCTAATAATGTTGAATCTGGAAACTATATGAAAGAACTGACATCTATGACATATGATAATATTAGGGGAGTAAGGGAATACATTATGAAAATGGTACATCTCCAAGCTGAACTTAAGGCCCTTAAAATTGAACTTGATGTTAACTTTCTCATTCACCTTGTCTTGAATTATCCAAAAAAAAAGTTGTTGTAACGGTAACTTAATATATTTGGTAAATTCAGCTTTAATTTTTGTACGAAATTCAATGCATTCTAAAAGCCTTTTTTATAATGCTGAAATTTCAGCTTATAATTCTAGATTTTAGATTATTCCTTACACTTTAATATGTAAATATCATTTTGTCCTCATCAAATAATTTTTTTTAATCATTCTATACCTATTTTGGTAATTTAATACATAAAAATGATTTTTTTATATCATCCAAATGAAATAGATTAGCTTAAAATCGCTTTTCAACTAATATATCCAAACATAAAACTGATTCTATTATAATCGATTATAATAAAAAGTTTTTATACAATAATCGATTATTGAAATAATCAAGTTTTCACAACTATCTCAAACACGCACTAAGTTTTCCTAAATAAAGGTTGCCTACAACACCCTGAATGAAACTTGGATCATAAATGATCTTATCACTAAGTGTGTTGCTAAGGAAGAGAAGAACAAAAAAGAAAAGAGTGAGAATGCCCTTTTGACCTTTCAATCCAAGCCCTTTTATAGTAAGGGTCCTATAAATCATGGCAAGCATAAGCATCAGATAATTGGTAGATCTAATCATCATAAAGGTGCTAAAAGGCATAGTAACAATCCTAGTCAGAACCACTTTGTAGGAGGTCCTAAAGCTGCCATAAGTAAAAGTGTGGAATACTTCCACTGTAAGTAGAGTCATATGAGGAAAGATCGCCCTAGGTTCAAGTATTGGTTAGAAAATAAATTGAAACATAGAGGTATGTCCCTAGCTTGTTTGTTTAAAATCCAATATAGTTGATGTCCCTCTAGATACTTGGTGGCTTGATAGTGGTGTCACAACACATGTTGCTATTACCTTGTAGGGGTTCATAAGCAAACGTAAACCAAGTCAAAAGGAAGCCAAGTTGAGGGTAGGAAATAATATTAAAGTTGATGTTGAGTTTGTTCAAATTTTCAAGTTGTCTTTGGAGACAGGTTTTGAGATTACTTTAGAGAACACCTTTTATGTACCTTCCTTTCGAAGGAATTTGATTTCTGTTTTTATTTTAGACAAAGTTGGTTTTCATTTTACTTTTGCTGGTGGAAAAGTTAATTTGATGTTTGACTCTAAAGTTTTTTGATATGGTATTTTGGATAATGATTTTTATAAGTTGTGTTTGGCTCTAAATAATCCTTATGCTTCTTTAGTTGTTGAATCGTTAACTGCAAATCCTTCTAGAAATAAGGATAAATCGTATATGTTGTGGTATAAGCGCTTAAGACATATCTCTAAGAAAAGAATTGATAGGTTGGTTAAAAATGATATTCTCCCATCACTTAACTTAGAGGATATGGAAACTCGTGTTAATTGTATTAGGGAGAAATTGACTAAGACTAAAAAAAGAGGGGCAACTCGTAGTTCAGACCTTTTAGAGATTGTTCACACTGATATTAATGGACCTTATTCCTCTACAATTTATGTAAACAATTTCTTTATTACTTTTATTGATGATTTTTCTCAATATGGCTATCTTTACTTGATTAAAGAAAAATCATATGCCCTTGAAAAATTCAAAATTTTCAAAATTGAAGTTGAAAGGCAATTGAAAAAAGTCATCAAAATTGTGAGGTTTGATCGAGGAGGTGAGTATTATGGTAGAAATAATGTTTCTAGGCTATATATGGGTTCGTTTGCCAAATACTTACAAGAATGTTGTTTGAGAAGAGAAATCATTTTTTAACCAACCTATCAATTCTAAGCAGAACATATTTGATTTTAACCAAAAATGATTTGATGTTTTTGGGCAGCATATGGGTCCACATACTTGAGTATTAAAACTAAATTCAATTTTTCTTGCTTATATTGTAACTGAACCGTCCTAGCCCAATTAATATCTGACCATAAGCTAGACCCATTTCTGCAAGGTCTGACCAGCCTATATCCGAATGGCTAATGGCTCAACAAATACGTGCTTAATACGACTCACCAACAGACATAACGGCCTTGCGCCATAATGACCAAACATAACGGTCTTACGTCATAATGACAAGACATAATGGCTTTACGCCATAATGACCATACATAACGCTCAAAATTCTAAGTGTCTTAAACAGAAGGTATCTAGAGAGTCAATCCTCTGGATCTCTATATAAACCGAATTGACAGTCTAGGCCAAACATGTTCACTTTTCTGTACCTATGCCTTCACGGTCTTAACTCCAAGACTGATCGGTCATAGTGTGATTAGGCGGCAATAATGTAGGCCCAATAACTATTGGTCAATTAGGGTATTAGGGTTTGTTTCTAACAATGTCTCTTGATGGGAGAGCCAATTATGGTTGTAAATATGCAATTAGGTCTCCTCCCTACTACCACCATATGTTATTTGACTTGCCCTATTGATAGCTGTATGTTGAAAGAGGTAGATAAGGAGAAGGATATAGTTAGAGGAACGATCCTCGCCACAACCTCAACTAATCATCCATGGCAACTCAGATATACTTCATTTTTTGCATTACTGTTGTTAGCATCTTGAATTTAAACAACTTTACATATATCTTGCATCAACATATCCTATATCTATATTCATAAGTTTATTAAAAAAAACTACATTTGATTAAAAATTGTATATACCTTCTTTTATAATTCTTTAAAAATTCTCTCGAAAGACCTAACGAAGTTCAATTAGTTATCACAAGTGATTTCTGCAAAAATTCTCTCCATTTACCTATATATATCACAAAGTTCTTTATTTATTGAAAAATATTTTTTCCATAAGTGATTTCTGCAAAAGTAAAAAAAAAAGAAAAAAAAATCCCTAAATAGACATTGCTTTTTCCTTTTTATTCAATGTGAAATTTCTATATGCCACATTATCTTACGCCTTCATATTCCTGAAACTTTCTTTATTAAATCATTATTATATGTGTTAAAATATTTATAATATTCTTTATATATGATTTTATTTATTCCTATCTCCCTTGTTGAATAGCATAGGCACCTATTGAACCCTTCCCTCAATTTCTCTTTATGTACGAAATTGGCTTCTTTTAGTTTCTTAGTATCTTTAACTTAAAAAACTAAAACCAAAAAAAAATTCATCCCAAGACCCCATATGTAGTTTACTTTTTGTAAAAGTGATGAAGAGAATACTATATATGAAGAGAACCATTAACATGAAGTAAATAATACTCTTGCCTAGAAGACAAGCATTACAAAATGGTTCTTAATTTTTGGATGTGCAAGAAACTTTATTAGACGACCAACAAAATACTAAAGTATAGTTGAACTTGAATGACATAGACACTAATGCAAAGGCTTAGAAGAAACTAAAATTATAGAGAACTTAGAACCATAATATGGAAAGGAATACAATGGTCTAAGATTATTGTAATTGATAAGTGCTTGATGGCCTCCATGTCTATGACAACAAAACCATTATATTAAAACTCAATTACTATCCAACAATTGTCATTGGTAAATTGCTTTACAGATAAAAAGTTCTTTGTGATAGAAGGAATCAATAAAAAAATATTGAGAGAAAAGTTTTAATGGTAGGAGATAAAATTGAAACGTGACCAACATAAAATAGGAAGAAGGGAACTGTTGAAACCTATGATTTTAACAGTTCCACTTCTAGAAATGAGAGAAAAAGTTCACCAGTAGTGAAGGTCATATTGTGTGAAGCACCCTTATTAAGATATCAAGCAGTGTCTATTATGGATCTAGGGTATTAGACATTATAAGTTTGAGAATAAGCAGTGGAGTGGATAAAAAATGGTATGAACTGTGGACAAATCCTTGGGCTTTATAATTATGAGTCATGCATAATTAGCAATGGATTAGTGATGAGGACATAAATGGTGAGGGTGGGTACGATAATGATGGAAAGTGGAAAAGTAAGCGATAAGTGTTGGGTTTTTTTTTATTAAGTGTGGATTAGTATAATCACCTATTTTTGTAATCTAGATTATTGTTTATTTATATACAATCCATGGATTAAGGTTAAAGGTTGATTCATTGATTTTATTCATATGGGTATAAAATTTTTCTAACAATTGGTGTCAGAGCAACTTTTACCTTGATTATGGCTATGTGTACAATTTTGCATATTTATATGTGCTTTGTTGAATCTCTAGCGCAACAAGTTTTTGGTATCAAATTAGTTTTAGAATTAAAGAATTTAGGTAGAATTTAGATAAGTTTTCATTATTTTTGAGTATTATAGGTTTTTGTGTTCACTGGCTAATGGGATTTAAATTTTTGTTGAAACAAGTTTGGATTTAACTCAAAAGAAAGAGAAAGAGTTGCTCACTTAGTCCATTGATAAAAATATATTTTATACATTTTATAATCTTCTCATCGGGCTTCTTAAGGTTCAGTTAGGCTTAATTATGTTGATTTTGTCACATTCTATGATATTGAGCTTAATTGGATCATTGAAGGAATTATTGCATGAATTAGCCTTAATTTATATCTTTGACAGTGTTCAGTAAACTGGCTATAATTTGAGTTTTAAATATATGGTTGATGTGAGTATGGTCTTGTAGGAAACCTAAAACAATTCCCTACAACTTTTATGAATAACTCAAAGGTCAAATCACATGTTTGGATAACTCAAATTGGAGTTGAAGCAAGAACTAGAGTGCTGATCCTGACAGCTTGACCTATATGTACTGTTCATGCCATAGCTCGAGCCATAGGATGTCAGATAGGCTGAAATTTTGATGGTTGATAGTTAAGATCTAAATCTACAACTTTTATGTTGAACACCTTTGAGATTCTAAGGTCTACTAGGTCATATTGGGCTTTGAAGTCAGAACATAGGAACTGAACCTGAGTCTGTGCAGTGTGCAGTAATCAGACCATATCTTGAGTTGTAGGAATGCTTTTGGGCTGAAACTAACGGCATTTGAAAGCTAAGATCCAGGCCTACCACTTTTATGAAGACCACTGGCTGAAAAAATGACGAATGCAATAAGTTCAGCACTAAATGATTTCAGAGACAAAGAATCTCTATAATTTTTCACTCATCAAAAGTCATTTGACATTTTCCACTCATTCACCCACTCATCCACTCACTCATTAATCAGCCCCCTTATCATTTTGTATCCCTAATCTTCTATAAAAGGCACCATTGGTTACTCATTTAGGAGTTTTGGTCTTAGAGGTCAAGATCATGCTATTTTGTTGTTTGATTATCTTGTTGTAGTTTTCTTTTGTTCTAAATTGAAGTTATGTTCTTCTTCTTCTTATTCTCTCTTCCTTTCTTCTTGTCTATGAGTAACTAAGTTTCATTTTGCTTGGGTGAAAGGGTGAAGCTCTTGGTAATAAGTTAAGGTTAGATTAATTTCTCTCTTGTACTTAAATGATATATTATCAAGTAGCCATTATATTTGTTGTATTTTGTTTCCAATCAATTTAGAAACTCTCCTTGTAAAGTAGAGTTCTTGATTTGTTGTAGACAAGAGATTGACACAATAAATGCTTGAACTCATTTACAAGTGTTGGTGTTAGAAACTCTCATTGTAAAGTGGAGATCTTGATTTATTGTAAACAAGAGATTGACACAATGAATGTTTGAACCCATTTACAAGTGTTGGCATTAGTGGATAATTAAAGGAACCATAATATAACTAATATAACTTTTAAAGAACTTTGAATGTTACATTTTCTGATTGGAACCTCCGTTATGTGTGGATTCTAATTGAGTTATAAAAGAATTAATATTGTCTTTAATTTATTTACTAAGAGTGGATCTCCTAACCCAAACAATTCCTTTTTACTTGTGAACAATTTTATTTATCATCTTTATTATTGTGACAAAATATTTACTTTATGTCAAAAAAAATTTCTTCATCAATTCCCTGTAAATCGACCTCAGACTCTCGAGAATTTATTACTTAAAATAATCTGTTAGGGAGTTAGTTAGTCAGTTATACTGATAGCTATATATTGATTGTACTCAGTTAGTTAATTACAGTTAGACTCATCTATAAATACCGAAGCTTGTGTATTGTAATTTTTCAAACAATGAATTCAGTTTTCATTTTCCCATTATGGTATCAGAGCGGGTAAATCCCGCTCTGCTTTCGCACATACTCTGAGTTCTTCTTGTTCATGTTCTTGGTCTTACAACTTCTATCTTCTTCTTCCTCGCGTTCTTCAATTCGATGATCATGGCTGATACCAGTTCTGAAAATACTGTGCAGAGTAGTGTCTCGGATCAAACACAAAATCCTTCTTCTCCCTATTATTTGCATCCAAGAGAGAATCCTGGTACTGTTCTTATTTTGCCACAACTCAATGGATCCAATTATCACTCATGGAGTAGGGCCATGAAAAGGGCATTATTGACAAAGAATAAGCTAAAGTTCATCAATGGCGGATTGCCGATTCCAAATGAAAGTGATGTGAATTTTGAAGCATGGGAGCGATGCAATGGAATAGTGGTTTCATGGATTGGCAGAACCCTCAACCCTCAAATCGCACAAAGTGTTGTCTACATTGATAATGCAAAGACTCTTTGGGAAGATTTGAAAGAAAGATTCACCAAGAGAGATCATTTTCGTGTTTCAGATCTTCTTCAAGAAGTTCATTCCATCAAGCAAGGAGAAAGGTCAGTATCTGATTTCTTTACTGAATTAAAGACTGTGTGGGAGGATTTGGAGCCTCTCAGACCCATTCCAGATTGTTCTTGTACTGTGAAATGCAAATGTTGCTGTACTATCAAAATAGTTAAACAACAAAGGGAATCTGAATATGTGATATATTTCTTGAAAGGCCTTGGAGAAGTATATGGCACAGTTAGATCACAGATACTGTTGATGGAACCATTGCCATCAATCAACAAAGTGTTTTCCCTTGTCTTACAGCAAGAAGGACAACTCACTGCTAGTCCTTTGGACAACCCAAAAATTTTGTTTAATTCTGCTAAAAATCAGAAGTATCAAGGAAGAGGTAATGGAGGCTTTGGAGGAAGAGGGAGAGGTAAATATCAAGGTCGTGGACCTATGAAACAATGCACACACTGTAATAAATTTGGTCATACAGTAGAGCAGTGCTACTTCAAACATGGATTTCCTCCTGGATACAAGCCAAAGTTTCATACTGTCAACAACTTTGCTACTAATGAAGGTTCAAACCCACAGGCAGCTGAAAGGAATTTGTTTCCAGTGATTCAGAATGATGCCAAGCAAAACCAACTCAATCCCGAGCAAGTGCAGCAATTTCTTAATTTACTACAACAATCTCAAGTAACTCAACATCATAGTGTTAACAACATGGATCAAATTAGTCTTTTCTTTGTTAGTGAGTCATTTACTCAACAACAACAAGCAACAAATAACTCAGGTAACTCCAAATCAAGTCCAAATTTGTGGATTCTTGATACAGGTGCCACTGATCATGTCACACATACCAAGTCTTACTTTGTTAGTTTTCAAAGTATAAAACCCATTAGTGTGTTTCTACCAAATGGATCCATGGTCACTGCCAAATACTCAGGAACAATTTGTTTTTCCAATCAGTTTTAACTCTTTAATGTTCTTTATATACCAGAATTTAGTTTCAATATCATATCTGTCGACAATTGATACTTAGCTTAAATTACAAATTAACCTTTCTTGATTCTGTTTGTCACATTCAGGATGTGCCTACATTGAGGATGATTGGGCTTGTTGATTTACATAATGGACTATATCATCTTAAGAAACCAAAAGCTTCCCTTGTTCCCTCATATTTTTCTGTAAATGTTGCTCATTTCAAAACTGTAAACTCTCCTTTTGATCTTTGGCATTTTAGACTTGGCCACCCTTCGATTAAGGTGATGGAACACATTTGTACTAATTTTCCCTATGTCACATACATCAATAACAGAGTTTGTGATTCTTGTCACTTTGCAAAACAACATAAGTTGCATTTTTCTTCTAGCACATCTGTCACACATCATGCATTTGATTTAATTCATATTGACATTTGGGGGCCACTTGCTACTCATTCTTTACATGGTCATAAATATTTTCTCACTATTGTTGATGATTACACACGACATACATGGTTGTTTCTTATGAAAACAAAATCTAAAACTAGAAAATTAATGCATGATTTTGTTATTTTTGTTAAAACACAGTTTTAAGTCTGCATTAAAACAATCAGATCAGATAATGGCACAGAATTCTAATATACTGATTTTTATGCACATTTTGGTATTATGCATCTAACTTCATGTGTTTGATCTGCACACCAGAGAAATTCTATCTTCTCGAAATGTCATCTTTCATGAAAATATATTTCCTTATTCACAACCTCAACACTTACATCACTCTAACACTGATCACATAGATTCTGATGAGTTTCATTTTCTGCTTGAACCATTACCCCAATTTTCCCAATCTCCTTCCGATACACTTTTTGAGTCCCCTCCTGCAACATTGTCTCCTAAACCACCACTTCCTACCCAAACATCACAACAAATACATGAGACTGTAGATCCCAATGTTAGGAAATCCACCAGACTCCGCAAGGCTCCTGCATATCTCAAAGAATTCCATTGCCATTGTTCTCAATTAACAAGTTCCAACTCATCTTCACATGCAGGTACTGTCACATATCCTTTATCTTCTGTCCTTTCATACCATTCTCTTTCCCCTTCTCATCTCAAGTATACCTTGGCCATATCAAATAATGTTGAACCAAAATCCCATAGTCAGGCTGTTAACTCTATTGATTAGGTGAATGCTATGAAGGCTGAGTTGCAGGCTCTTGAAGCTAATCACACTTGGTATCTAACTGATTTGCCACAAGACAAAACTCCTATTGGTTGCAGGTGGGTTTACCGGATCAAGTACAAAGCTGATAGCACAATTGAAAGATACAAAGCGCGCCTAGTTGCAAAAGGTTATACCCAGCAAGAGGGAGTTGATTTCATTGATACTTTCTCACCAGTAGCCAAATTAACCACTATGAGACTTCTTCTTGCAGTAGCAGCTTCTCAAGGGTGGTTTTTAAAGCAACTAGATGTTGATAATGCCTTCCTTCATGGTGACCTTAATGAGGAAGTATATATAGAGCTACCCCCAGGCCTTACTCCCACCAAACCCAATCAAGTTTGTTATCTCACCAAGTCTTTATATGGTTTACGACAAGCTAGCAGACAATGGTTCTCAAAGTTGTCCACTGCTCTGGTGTCATTTGGCTTCAAACACTCCCAATATGATCACTCTCTATTCATTCAGCAACAAGGCTCATCTTTCACGGCTTTATTAGTTTATGTGGATGATGTGATTCTTGCTGGAAATTCTATTGATGCTATCAATTCAATGAAACAGTTCTAGCACTCCACATTTAAAATCAAAGACCTTGGTGATCTTAAGTATTTTCTCAGTTTAGAGGTCTCTCGCACAACCAAAGGGATCCATGTTTGCCAAAGAAAATACGCATTGGACATACTTTCTGATTCTGGTCTCCTTGCTGCCAAACCCTGCAGCACCCCAATGATCAGGCATTCAAAGTTGCTATTTGATACAGAAGCTCCACCTCATGATCCCTCTGCATATCGTCGCCTCATTGGTCGCTTACTTTATCTCACTACTACACGTCCTGACATTAGTTTTGCTGTTCAACAACTAAGTCAATTTATGCAAGCCCCCACTACTCATCATTTTGAAGCTACCAATCGCATAATTCGATACATCAAAGGTGCTCCAGCACAGGGATTATTTTTTCCCTCTAATTCTATTCTCCAACTTAAAGGATTCAGTGATTCTGACTGGGCCTCATGTCCCTCTACCCGAAGATCCATTACGGGTTTCTGCATTTTCCTTAGCTTCTCCCTTATTTCATTGCGTTCAAAGAAACAAAATACAGTGTCTCGCTCATCCTCTGAAGCTGAATATAGAGCTTTAGCCTCCACCACTTGCGAGCTTCAATGGCTGACATACCTTCTTCAAGATCTTGCCATTCCCTTCACTACTCCTACACTTTTATACTGTGATAGTCAATCTGCCCAGCATATTGCCTCCAATGCCAGCTTCCATGAATGTACTAAGCACATAGACATTGACTGTCATATTGTGCGTGAAAAGCTGCATTCAGGTTTATTTCATTTACTACCTATCTTTTCTTCCAACCAATTGGCTGACTTTTTCACTAAACCATTGGAACCCTCGGCCTTTTCCACTTTTCACTCCAAGCTGGGAGTGCTTAACATACACTCTCCAGCTTGAGAGGGGTGTTAGGGAGTTAGTTAGTCAGTTATACTGACAGCTATATATTGATTGTACTCAGTTAGTTAATTATAGTAAGACTCATCTATAAATACCGAAGCTTGTGTATTGTAATGCTTCAATCAATGAATTCAGTTTTCATTTTCCCATTACAATCTGCACTTGAGTTTTGTAACTTTTAATCTGCATCAAGTTTTTGGCGCCGTTGCCGAGGACTTGATTTGAAGAACAAATTTATTGTGTAAATATTTTGTATATATATATATTTATATTTTTTTCTGTGGATCTTGTATATATATATATATTTTTCTACTCTTTTAATTTTTTTTCT
The DNA here is from genome assembly GCA_029884595.1 of Ormosia semicastrata. Classification (NCBI taxonomy): domain Eukaryota; kingdom Viridiplantae; phylum Streptophyta; class Magnoliopsida; order Fabales; family Fabaceae; genus Ormosia; species Ormosia semicastrata. The sequence continues at coordinate 6,883,386 of JAQQTO010000045.1, forward strand.
TTGTACTTACTAAGGTACTAACTCTTTTCTACTCTCATTTCTCCCTCTGTAATCTTTAATCATTATTAATGAAATAATCGACTTTTCTCTTCTTTCTCCTTCGTCGGCTCTGGTGGGGCTCTACATCTCCGATTTTCATATTTTAAATTTATTTTCTACATTTTATTTTTTGTATTTTAATTTCTATACTTTATTTTCTATATTTTATTTCTAACTTACTAACCTTTTAAATTTTCTTACTTACTAACCTTTTAATTTTCTTACTTACTAACCTTTTAATTTTCTTGCTTACTAACTTACTAACTATCTAACTCTCTTACTAACTTTCTAACTTTTTAATTTACATGCTCCTAACTTTTTAATATACCGCTTCTAACATTTTAATTTATCTGCTTACTAACTTTGGTTTATACCACACCTTTGTTAATATTTATTTACTACGTGTTAATATATATTTGGTGGTGGGCTTATACCACACCCGTGTTATTATATATTTGGTGGTTAATTTATACCACACCCTTGTTCATATTTAATAGCGGGTTTATCGCCTACTTGTTATATATATATATATATATATATATATATATTTACCCATGATTTACACTACTACTTGTTAATATATTTTTTATGAAATGTTGAGCTCTGTATATATATTTTTTTTTATTCTTCTTATTTCTTTTTCTCTTTTGTCATGTGTAAATAAATTTGTATGTTTCTAGGGTGAAGACGTAACTTAATTCAATCGACGTGTATTAAGATTGAAATTTTAATTAATTTCTTTTTTCTATTCAATTTAAGTGCTTATTATGATTCTTAATGCTTTTATGAATTGACTACTCATAAATTGATCTAGTGAGGTTTATGTAGAATTGGAAGGTTTGTATATGACTTAGACCATAAATAATAAGTGTCATGATTTATAATCATCTAGGAATGGATGTTATAGGTTGTGTGGGATAATTGTGGTATTTTCCATAAGAATCCATAGAGTAAAGGTCATGCCTTTAAGAGTTAGGGTTTTGACCAAGGAATTGAGTTTTAATTAATTACTTGATTCTCCCCATCAATTGAATGATTAGAAATTAATTAGAATGAATGTCTCAAAGCTACTCTATTGTCTATGATAGATTGTTGAATCAAGTGAAGTCAGATCCCTAGTGTTTTAATTTCATATGTTTACATCCTTAATGTGTTTTGCATTCATGTGCATCGTGAACTTATTAATTTGTAGAATCTCTTCAAGGATGAGCAAAAGCGTTACAGTCTTGGGAATCTGACTAAAAAAGACCCTGCTTGCCAATTTATAAGAAAATTAGATGGGAAGCTTATCCTCAACTCATAGGAGGCATTTAAGCCGTTACTGGAGCCACACTCCATAACCCAATGTTCACCATCTAGGCACTATGGAGTTGATGGACAGGAAAAAGTATCCCACTCTAGTTATTAGTGAGAAGTAACCCGCGACTGTCAAAGTGTATGAGGCATTTGAGCTTGATCCTCTCTTTTAGTAGAAGGGGCTCTCAGCGCCCTGGGATAAGGCGTTCTGGATCTTGGACATTGCGGATTTCAGATTTTAGCATCTTTGTTGATATTACGAACCCAAGTGTGAGCTCTCCAGGTTCCAGACCCAGGATGGAAACCCACGATGGTTTCTTTATTCTTTTTTTTTTCTTTTCTTCAAATAAGCGGGAGGGAGAAGAATTTCAAGATTGACTGAGTTGTCTTGGTATTACTGCACTCATGACACGCAGTATAAAGATATGCCATGAAAACTGTACATAAAGGGTATGTCATCATTTATTATTATAATTTTATTTTTATATGATTATGTTGTATTTTGGTTTTGAACAGATGATCCTTTGGACGGGATCCTTCAGAGGTTTCTAGACTTCTTTACCCTGATGGTTTTCTTGAAGTAAAAAAATAAAGAAAAATAAAAAAAATTGTTTCTTAATTTCAAACTTTTCTGACAACAGTCAACCTACTCATATAGGAGTTATTATTACTTTTTCTATTCTCTTCCCTATTTAAACACTCCATTTTTTTCACTTTCCTGCAACTCATAATCATTCAAAAAGAGTGTGAGTGTAGAAATGGAGGGAGCTTCTTCTTCTTCTGTTCGTAGACTTACCAATATCTGCGTATTTTGTGGGTCAACTTATGGGAAGAGTTTAGAGTTTGTAAACGCAGCAAGTACTGTTGGTAGAACACTTACTGCAAGGAAAATTCATTTAGTATATTGGGGAGAAGCTTCAAGTATCATCTATGCATGAACGAATGAAGGCAATGCTTGAAAACTCTGATGCATTCATTGCCTTACTAGGTGATTTTAGTACTTTGGAAGAAGTTTTTCAAATTGTCTCTTGGGCCCAACTGAACATCCACCATAAACCCATAGGTTTGTTGAATGTTAATAATTTCTTTGATCTTTTGTTGACCATGCTGTGGAACAGAAATTTATCACACCTTCAGCAAGACGACTCCTTATCTCTGCTTCCACTGTTGATGAGTTGATTGATAAATTAGAAGTTTTTGTTTATAAACCTGATCCAGTAACAGCTCAGATAGATTAGTCAAAAGAAAGCAGTAAGAGAAGCAGTATGAAAAGCAAGCTAGATCAGACACTCCAGCTATTTAAATAATTACAAGCTTTGGTTTTATTTATCGTACTTTGTTTCTGTAAAGTTTTTCTTTTCAGTAATTGCAGCAACAAGTAATATCTTCTATCCTTTACTTATCTATGTTTTGACATTGAGGACAATATTGTGATTTTGTTGGGGGGAAGGATAGTTGTGTAAAAAAAAACCTAAAAAAAAATCTAAAAAAAATTAGGAAGTAGATTTATTAATATGTTTGATTTATTTATATAATTGTCAGTAACTTACTAAACTAGTTAAAGATGATAGAGTAAGGAGTAAATTTTACTCTTGAGACGCATCTTAGTTGGGGTAGACAACTAGTTTGTGTGGAAGTAGCAATTCAAATTCAGAGAAATTTGCATGATTGAGTAAATTATCTTCTTTCTTAAAAATCACATGCATGGTTATGGATGTTGAATTAGTGGACTGAGAATGATAGAATTATACATTGTGAGATTTTGAGCCTATTGATGAATGGATTGAACATCTGTACTATTCTCTTCTTTCTTGTGTGATTTTTTTTCACTCATAGAATTATTACTCTAGAACTTGTTTTGATTCTTTTTTAGGCTACATTTTCACATGCATACATAAACATGATTGATGCATTTTTCTTGAAATAACTACTTTGATCAAATAGCTAACCTTGCATATTTTCCCTTGTGTACCCCCTTTGAACTTATTTGACCATTCCTTATTTGTAGCTCATAACGTGCCTTAAAAAATCATATTCTTACCTAACCTTAGGGAATAAGAGAGCATTAGCTTTGTTATTAAGTTTTTTAATAAATGTGGGGGTGTGTGCAAAATGTTCCTAAAAAAAGAAAAAAAAGAAAGGAAAAAAAGAAAAAAAAAAGAGCTGACCACCACTACAATCAAAGAATGCACATTGTGACATATTCGTACCTAGAATGAAAATGGATGCTTGGAAACAACAGGAAGAGAAGGAGAATGTTCAGGCCTAACAATGAATTCAACCTACCAATTTGGCATTGATCTTCAACAAAACATTTGTCAAATATTGGTCATTGTCCTTTATGAGAAAGAAGCAAATAGAGAAGAAATTAAAAAACCCTTGTGAATTTTAAACTCAAAGTTCTCAAACATCTTCTCCACTCTAACTGTATCATAATGCTCTTCTATTCTCTTTGGTATTTAACTTGTCATATCCATATTACTCATCTCCTTTTCCATAGCCCCATTACAACCTTGAATAAAACCCTCTTGATTTTTGTGTGCATGTTATTTTTGAGTAACGGAGAAATAAAAGATAAACAAGCTTATGGTAGTGCAATTATTTATGAGTTGAATAGAGTGAAATACATACCTTTTAAACACTTAAGAGATTGAGAGTGAATTCTGTGAGGATCTATCATTCTTGATTCATTCTTTTCAACTGAAGTTTCCTTGTTTGTTGGTTTAAGATGCGAAGAAATTTTATCTCATGAATGTTTTGATCCCTTGAATGTCTGGTTGCTCTTCTTGATTCATTGAATCCTTTAGAGTTTTTAACTTTTGAGTCTGTGTCATTTTTTCTTTATTCCCTAGTTTTTTTTATGTGTTTTACCCAGGAGAGCAAAAGTTAAGTATGGGAGAATTTGATAACAATATATTTTATACATTTTGTAATCCTCTCATTGGGCTTTTTAAGGTTCAATTAGGCTTAATTATGTTGGTTTTGTCATATTCTATGATATTGAGCTTAATTGGATCATTGAAGGAATTATTGCATGAATTAGCCTTAATTTATCTCTTTGACAGTGTTTTAATAAACTGGCTATAATTTGAGTTTTAAATATCTAGTTGATATGATTCTGGTCTTGTAGGAAAGTTAAGACAATTCCCTACAATTTTTATGAAGACCTCAAAGGTCAAATCACATGTTTGGATAACTCAAATTGGAGTTGAAGCAAGAACTAGAGTGCTGATCCTGACAGCTTGACCTATGTATATTGTTCATGCCATAGCTCGGGCCATAGGATGCCAGATGGGCTAAAATTTTGATGCTTGATAGTTAATACCTAAATCTACAACTTTCATATTGAACACTTTTCAAGATTCTGAGGTCTACTGGGTTAAATTGGATTTTGAAGTCAGAACATAGGAATTGAAACTGGGCCTGAGCAGTGTGCAGTAATCAGACTATATCTTGAATTGTAGGAATGCTTTTGGGCTGAAACTAACGACATTTGAAATCTAAGATCTACACCTACAATTTTTATGAAGACCACTTGATGACAAAATGACGAATGCAATGAGTTCAGCACTAAATGATTTTAGAGATAAAGAATCTCTATAATTTTCCACTCATCAAAAGTCATTTGACATTTTTCACTCATTCACCCACTCATCCACTCACTCATTGATCAGCCCCCTTATTATTTTGTATCCTTAATCTTTTATAAAAGGCACCATTGGCTGCTCATTTAGGAGTCTTGGTCTTAGAGGCCAAGATCATGCTATTTTGTTGTTTGATTATCTTGTTGTAGTTTTCTTTTGCTCTAAATTGAAGTTATGTTCTTCTTTTTCTTCTTCTTCTCTCTTCCTTTCTTCTTGTCTATGAGTAACTAAGTTTTATTTCACTTGGGTGAAAAGGTGAAGCTCTTGGTAATAAGTTAAGATTAGATTAATTTCTCTCTTGTGCTTAAATGATATATTATCAAGTAGCTATTATATTTGTTATATTTTGTTTCCAATCAATTTAGAAACTCTCCTTGTAAAATAAAGTTCTTGATTTATTGTAGACAAGAGATTGGCACAATGAATGCTTGAACCCATTTATAAGTGTTAGTGTTAGAAACTCTCCTTGTAAAGTGGAGATCTTGATTTGTTGTAGACAAGAGATTGACACAATAAATGTTTGAACCCATTTACAAGTGTTAGCGTTAGTGGATAATTAAAAGAACCATAATATAACTAATATAACTTTGAAAGAACTTTAAATATTGTATTTTCTGATTGGAACCTCCGTTATGTGTGGATTCTAATTAAGTTATAAAAGAATTAATCTTGTCCTTAATTTATTTACCAATAGTGGATCTCCTAGCCTAAGCAATTCCTTTTTACTTGTGAACAATTTTATTTATTATCTTCATTGTTGTGACAAAATATTTACTTTATGTCAAAAAAAAATTCTTCATCAATTCCCTGTGGATCGACCTCGGACTCTCGAGAATTTATTACTTGAAACAACCTGCACTTGGGTTTACAACTTTTAATCTGCATCATCCGTCGCCTGGCGAGATTAAAGTGTCGCAAGGCGAAGCTTCCATGCGTGCCATCGTGAGGCGAGGAATAGCCATCGCGAAGCAAGAATACGTGTCATCGCAAGGTGAGGAACATCCATCGCGAGGTGAGCTGCTGGATGAAAGGATCTTCGAAGCTACTGTGGGTATTGCCTCATACGCGGGCCATCGTGAGGCGATGATGGGCCATCGCAAGGCGATGGCCGTTATCTAGCCAATGTTAAAAGTTTGACGAAACACTGGATACGAGGCTCTTATTTTTTCTGAAATCTAATATTGGGTGTTGACTAGAGCTCTGCTAGGGTTTCATCTTCTTTCACCTCCATTGATTATTCAAGCTTGGGAACAAGATTTTGAAGGATCAATGGCTTCTTCTTCTTCTATTTGTTTGATTTTTCTCATCTCTTCTTCTTCTATCATAAGTAGCTAGATCTTTTTGAGCTAGGGTCAGATGAACATTGTAGATACTCTTTTGTAATCTATTTTACTATTTCTTTACAAGTTAATTTCATGTATTTAAGCACTCTACTCTTTGCTTAATGCTAATCAATACTTGATTATTATTGGTTTGAATTTGGGTATTTCTTCTAATTGGAAAATTGGTTGTAATGCTGGAATTGAGTTGGGTTGGCATGATTATGATTGAATATAGGAATATATCATTGTAATTATATGTTTCACGAAATCATTGTTATTAATGCTTAATCTGAATTAACAACTACCTAAGGAATTGGGAGTTGTATTTTGGGTTAAAGGGGCTTTGAATCAAGGGATTGATCTAAGTCTAATTTATTGATTGGAACTTCAAATGCATGATTATTACTTGTATTGAGAGTAAACTAGTAGCATAAGAGGGTAAAAAATGGGATTCGGATCCTAGCCGCTTTTCTTGATAAATTTTCTTCTCATTAAGAATTGAAAAATAGTCTTTCATTTATCAATTGCCTGTTTTTAATGCATTTATTTTAAATTTGTTAAACATCAATTTAATTCAAAGTTACTAAATCATATTTCAGTTTGAGTAAAAACAACCTTTTTTTTTGTGTTGATAAAATGATTACAATCCCTGTGGAGACGATATTCTTTTCTCATTATTATATTACTTGTAACGATTCAGTGCACTTGCCAAATTTGTTTTCAACAAGTTTTTGGTGCCGTTGCCGGGGATTGTTAATTTGATTATCAGCAAGGCAAAGGAGTTACTACTTTGGACAATTGTTTTTATTTTTTGTTTTGTTTGTTTACAATTTAACTGCATTAATTTCATTCATTATTAAATATCGTTGACTTGCTACTTGCAATTCTCTTATTTTCTGTGTATGCGAGGGAAAAAGGCAGCTGAAGTTTTGCTTGATCCTGAGATTGTGAAGACAGAAAAAACAAATAGGAAGAAAGGTAAGAAAGCAAGGCAACAGAAAAAAACTCAAGAAAAACAAACATCTACTTCTTCTTCTCATGCTCTCACAGTAAGGGTCATGGCTGCACAACCACCACCTAGGCGGACTTTGGGAGATTTTGGCCGGAGGAACAATCATCAAAGATTGGCTATTGAGTATCAACCAGTGGAGGCAAATGCATTTGAGATCAGAACTTCTCTATTGAATGTTCTCAAGCAGAATCAATTTTATAGAGCGGATAATGAAGACCCCAACTAGCACTTAGTGAATTTCTTTGAGATTTGTGGTACATTGAAGCTGGATGGTATTTCTGAAGAAGGCAAGAGGATGAGATTATTTCCTTTTACTTTGAGAGATAGGGCAAATGATTGGTTACAAACACTTCCTCAAGGAAGTATTACTACTTGGAATGAATTAGAGGACAAATTTATGGACTGATTCTTCCCTACCTCCAAGTTCATCAAAAGAAGGGCTGAAATCACTAGTTTTGAGCAAAAAGATAGAGAAAATCTTTACAAAGCATGGGAGCGGTTCAAAGGGCTTTTGAAGAGGTGTCCTGACCATGGCTATGATGACTTAACACAAACATAAATATTTTGCCATGAGTTGAGACCAAATACAAAGATGATGCTAGATGCTTCATTGGGGGGTACAATGAATAACAAGACGGCTGGAGAAGTAAAAGAGTTAGTGGAAGTAATGGCTTCAAATGAGTATCTCATTCATCATGATAGAGGAGTGCAAGCAAGGAGGGGTATTTTAGAGCTAGATGCACATAACGCTCTATTAGCCCAAAACAAATTGGTTTCTCAACAATTGGAGGTTCTCACCAAATAACTTCAAGCTTTACAAGTAGGTTCTTCTCAATCTCATCATTCAAAGGTTGTGATGCAATGTATAAGATGTGATTTTGGGGGGGGGGGAAGACATGAGAATGGTAATTGTGAAGCTCAAAGTGATTCAAATGAGCAAGCCAATTATATGGGAAATTTTCAGGGGCAAAGAGGGAATCCTTATTCTAACACCTATAATGCAGGGTGGAGGAATCATCCCAACTTTTCTTGGAAACAATATGAAGCTCCTCAATCAAGCAAACTTCCTCAATCACAACAGCCTAAAGAGAAGCCTTCTGCTTTAGAACAAGCATTGACTCAATTCATGCATATGACCCAAACTAATTTCCAAAATCATGAAGCTCATTTCGAAAATCAAGAAGCATTCATCAAAAACCTTGAGAACTAAATTGGACAGCTCTCAAAGCAACTTGTTGAACAATCCAGGGGATAATTTTCTAGAAATATAGTGGATAACCCCAAGAATGAGTCGTGCAAAGCCAAAACTTTGAGAAGTGGAAAAACTATCATACCAGCCGTGGTGGAGCCATTAGTTTCAGGGTCTGTTGAAACAAATGCGAGGGAGATGTTGGATGAATAGTCAAATAAAAAGAGTGACATTGTGAACATAGAAGAAAATGAAAAAGAAGAAAAGGAAGTGGAGGTTGAAAATCAAAAAAAGGAGGATAAAAAGAGTTCTAACTTAGTAGATGAAGACTCCTTCTTGAGGAGAACAAAGCGTCAAATTTTGCAAGAAAGGGATAAGCCTCAAGTGATCCCACCATATGTGAATTACCATATCCTCACTTGAACAAGAAAAATGAGAAAGATGAGCAATTTGTAAGGTTCTTGGACATTTTCAAACGTCTCCAAATCAACATTCCTTTTGTAAAGGCATTGGAACAAATGGCTACATATGCTAAATTTATGAAGGAATTGTTAACCAAAAAGAGAAAGTTCAAAGAGGATGAAACAGTGGCATTAACAAAAGAGTGCAGTGCAATACTTCAAAGGAAGCTTCCCCCAAAATTGAAAGATCAAGGGAGTTTTACAATTTCGTGCACTATTCGCAATATAACCATTGGTAAAGCTCTTTGTGACTTGGGAGCAAGTATAAATTTGATGCCATTGTCTATGCTTAAGAAGCTTGGGGGAGGTGAGGTCAAGCAAACAAGAATAGCTTTGCAACTTACAGATAGGTCAATTAAACATCCCTATGGAGTCATAGAAGATGTGTTAGTGAAAGTCAATAAATTTATATTTCCAGCTAATTTTGTCATATTGGACATGGATGAGGATGCAAAGGTACCTTTAATTCTTGGAAAATCATTTTTAGCTACTGGAAGAGCCCTCATTGATGTTCAACAAGGGCAGTTAATGTTGCGAGTGGAGGATGAGAAAGTCACCTTTAATGTTTTTGAGGCGATGTAACACCTAGATGATAAAGAAACTTCTTATTGGATGGATTTGATTGATACTACAGTTGTAGAATCTATTCAGCACAACATTCCAACTATACCTATTGAAAGAATGATTGTGAATGCTATTGAAGATCATGGTGAGGTGGATGATGAAATCATTGAGGAGTGTTTGCGATATCTAGAAGCAAATCAAGCAAAGAGTGCTGTCAGTAAGATGAAAGAAGAGCTGAGTAATGACAAGGTGGAGGAAAAAGCAAAACTAGAGTTGAAACCCTTGCCATCTCACTTGAAATATGCCTTTCTTGGCAATCAAGATGCAAATCCAGTGATAATCAGCAGTTCTTTATCAAAACTTAAAGAAGAGAAGCTTGTAAGGGTACTCCGAGAGCACCAAACTGCAATTGGATGGACTATATATGACTTAAAAGGGATAAGTCCAGCTTTTTGTATGCATAAAATCAAACTCGAGGAGGAATTCAAGCTAGTGGTTCAGCCACAAAGAAGGTTAAATCCCACAATGAAAAAAGTAGTGAGAAAGGAGGTGCTGAAACTCCTTGAAGCCAGAATAATTTATCCTATTTCAGATAGTGCTTGGGTGAGTCTGGTTCAGGTTGTTCCTAAAAAAGGAGGTATGACTGTGGTGAGGAACGAGAAAAATGAATTAATTCCTACTAGAACAGTTATTGGTTGGTATATGTGTATCGACTACCGGAAGCTCAACCAAACTACCCGGAAGGATCATTTTCCCCTCCCATTCATGGACCAGATGCTTGAGAGATTATCCGGACAAGCCTATTATTGCTTCCTTGATGGCTATTCCGGCTATAATCAAATTGTAGTTAATCCAGAAGACCAAGGAAATATAGCATTTACCTGTCCCTATGGAGTTTTTGCATATAGATAGATGTATTTCGGTTTTTGCAATGCTCCCGCTACTTTTCAGAGTTGTATACTTTCTATCTTTGCTGATATGATTGAAAAATATATAGAGGTCTTTATGGATGATTTCTCTGTTTTTGGTACTTCATTTGATCATTGTTTGTCTAACCTCACTAATGTTCTTAAGAGGTGCATGGAAACCAATTTAGTCTTAAATTGGGAGAAATGTCATTTCATGGTGCAGGAAGGTATTATACTTGGCCACAAGATTTCAACCAGCGGTATGGAGGTAGATCAGGCTAAGATTGAAGTGATAGCAAAGCTACCTCCACCATTGAATGTGAAGGGCGTGAGAAGTTTTCTAGGCCATGCTGGTTTCTACAAAAGATTCATCAAAGATTTTTCAAAAATTGCAAAGCCATTGTGCAATTTGCTCATTAAGGATTCTTCTTTTGATTTTGATAATGAGTGCTTGCATGCTTTTAATCTTTTGGAGGACAAATTAATTTCTACTCCTGTTATTGTAGCCCCTGATTGGGAGTTACCATTTGAACTTATGTGTGATGCAAGTGACTATGCAGTAGGAGCTGTATTGGGACAAAGAAAGGATAAAAATTTTCATGTAATTTACTATGCAAGCAAGGTCCTTAATGAGAACCAAATTCATTATGCTACAACTGAAAATGAATTGCTTGCCATAGTATTTACTTTGGAAAAATTTCGTTCCTACTTGATTGGATCTAAGATTACTATGTTCACTAATCTTGTAGCAATTAAATTTTTGTTAACTAAAAGAGAATCAAAACCTAGACTGATTAGGTGGATTTTGTTGTTGCAGAAATTTGATTTTGAGATTAAAGACAAGAAGGGAAGTGAAAATGTGGTAGCAGACCACTTGTTCAGGCTGGAAAACTCAGAAGTTATTGCTAAGGAGAGAGACATTCTTGAAGAGTTTCCAGATGAGAAGTTGTTTGTAATTGAGAAGAGACCATGATTTGCTGATATGGCTAATTTCAAGGCTGCCAATATTATACCAGAAGACTTGACATGGCAACAAAAAAAGAAATTTTTTCGAGATGCCCAATATTACATTTGGGATGATCCTTTTCTTTTCAAAATTGGCCCAGATGGACTTCTCAGGAGGTGTGTGTCACAAGATGAAGGGCAGAAGATACTTTGGCATTGTCATGATTCCTCTTGTGGAGGGCATTTCAATGGAGAACATACTGTTGATAAGGTACTACAGTCTAGATTTTATTGGTTATCCATCTTTAAAGATGCATATAACCATGTGAAGGGCTGTGATAAATGTCAAAGGATTAGCAATATCTCAAGGAGGAGTGAAATGCCCTTGAATCCCATTTTGATTGTTAGGGCATTAACTTCAGGGGGCCATTTCCTTCTTCCTACTCAAATTAATACATATTAGTGGCTGTTGACTATGTATCAAAATGGGTTGAGGCCATGGCCACTCCTGTAAATGTTGCTCAAATAGTGGTTAAGTTTTTCAAAAAGAACATCTTTTCTAGATTTGGAGTTCCAAGGGTGTTGATAAGTGATGAGGGAACTCATTTCTGTAATAACCAATTGCAAAATGTTCTTTCCAAGTATGCTGTTAAACACAAAGTGGCCACTCCCTACCATCCTCAATGCAATGGCCAAGTGGAGGTATCAAATAGAGAGATCAAAAGAATTCTAGAGAAGACAGTTGGTAATTCAAGGAAGGATTGGGCAAATAAATTGGATGATGCTTTATGGGCATACAGGACGGCCTACAAAACACCTTTAGGCTTGTCACCATATCAGCTAGTTTATGGTAAGTCTTGCCATTTACCAATGGAACTTGAGCACAAGGCATATTGGGCCTTGAAATTCTTAAATTTTGATCCTACCTTGAGTGGAGAAAAGAGAGTCAATCAACTGCATGAACTTGATAAATTGCGTGTGCACGCATATGAGAATATGGGGATATACAAGCAAAAGATGAAGATCTATCATGATAAGTACATTTCACAGAGAAAATTTTATCTGGGACAATAAATGTTATTATTTAATTCAAGGCTGAAGTTATTTCTGGGAAAATTGAAGTCTAAATGGTCCCCACCATTCATTGTCAAAGAAGTGACACCTTATGGAGCAATAGAAGTGAATGATCCAGCTTCAAAAAGGACTTTCAAAGTCAATGGCCAGAGGCTGAAACCTTATCTTGGTGGGGTGGTAGAAAGAGCAAAAGTTGTTCTTCTTTTACATGAGCCATAAAAAAATCATAAGGCATCGAGCTAATGATGTTAAACTAGCGCTTCTTGGGAGGCAACCTAAGCAATTATTCTTTCTTAATCATTTTGAATTCATTTTGAGTAGTAATTTTCTTTGTTTTGCTTTCATAAGAATAAAATGCTAGTTATGATCTGATTTGATACTTGTAGCTGCAGGGATAATGTTGTAATTCTATTGTTTTTAAGCAAAGAATGAAGTGTTGGGAGCTAGAGTTGAAATATGGAGAAGTCAAGTTCCTCGCCAGGAGAATGTGTTTTCTTGCCTAGCAAAATCAGTATTTCAGTCTCTATCGCCTCGCGGTTGTTCACCATCGCGAGGCGATTTGCAAGAAAAAAAAGGGAAGCTATGTGTCACGATTATTAATCGCGAGGCGAATTTCAAACCATTTGCTTCTGACTTTCATCGCGAGGCGAGAAGGAACATCTCGCTAGGCAATAGACTGATTTAAAAGGTCCAGACTTGAATCAGGGTTCATCGTGAGGCCAATTTATAGCAAATACACTTCTGACTTCAATCACGAGGCATTGCTGAAGCCATCACGAGGCGAGATATGAGTTGTAAATTCAAAGTTTTTTTTAGTGCTCGTCGCCTCGCCGTAGTTCTTCATCATGGGGTGAATTTTTACCCAAATGCTACTGACTTATATCGCGAGGTGAGATGGGACGTGTAAATTTAGGTTTCTTTTCCAGTATCCATCGCCTTGCGAGATTTAGTCATTGCAGGGCGAATTTCCAGCAAGAGCTTACTGACTTTCATCGCAAGGCGATGGATAACACTCGCCAGGCGACAGCTCATGAACCATTTTCTATTCTTGCCAGAATGTGCTGTCGCAGCACGACATGGTGTTGTCGCCAGGCGATGGGTCGCATCCTATAAATAACTGGCCCATTTGAAGTGTTTTCCCATGCCCTTTTTCCAAAAGCTTTGTTAGGGTTTTTCACTCAATCCCTCACCTAATCTCTATTTATTCCATTTCTCTCACTCTAACCTCCTCTTTGCACTCAATTTATTTGCAATCCATTCTCAGGTATGTCTTCTCCCTTATCTTCACTCTAGGGTTCATGGTAAATGTTCATTATTGTGAAGGTTTTCTTCTATTCCTTTTCTTATAGTGCTTCTATGATGATCTGGGACTTTGTGATCTTGTGATTTTGTGATCTTGATTCACATTCATGTTGGTATGATAGTATCAGGGTATCTTTGTTCTCAATTGACCCTTTGCATGTATCCTACACACCAAGTGTTTGTGACAAGTTCCCAATGATGATTGTTTCCTTTTCTGTTATGACCAAGCCATGTGTTTGATGTTGTGGACTCTCGTGTAATCCAATTGCACATTCAATTACTTGATGAGAGTACATGAGGCTTGCTTGAATGATTGCCAATTCTCTTGAATGTTGTGTCTGCATTGAATTCATTCCTTGCTTAAATTTCAAATCTTGAACACAATTGTGAACTTGACACTTAGTTTTGCATGAGTTGTTTAATTAAGGAGCTGAAATTTTGCTTGAGTGTACTTTGTCAGCAGCTCACTATAACTTTAATCAAAGTGAAATTGATTGTGATATGTCTTTCCTCACTCACACACACACCTGTGAGTACTTGGGCCTAAACACTATCATTTCTTTCATGTGTGCTTCCATTGCATGTGGCATTCTTTAGAACTTGACTTGGTTCTTAGTTGTTTGTGCTTGCTTGTTTAGACACACTGAGGCATTTTTCTTGTTCTTAGTTAGAGACTAAATGAACCACCTGAACAATTTTGTCCTTTGCTACCCCCTTGAGCCTTTAGCTTTTTCTTTGATCTTTACCCTCATTACAAGTCAATAACTGGAAAACCATTGTCTTTACTTACTTGGAGTTAGGTATGGGTCACTTTATGGCATGTCTTGGCAAATTCTTAAGTTTGGGGTTGCTTGAAGGCAAGCAATATTTTAAGTTGGGGGTAGTTGTGGACTTTTCCTTGTCCAATTTTTTTTAAAAAAATAAAAAAATTGATTAAAAAAAGAGAAAAATAAAAAAATGAATAAAATAAATGAAAAATAAAATAAAATAAAAATAATAAAAAGAAAAAAAATGAAAAAAAAATATTGCATTTCATTCTGTTTCTCATTTCATTTGTTTTGAAGAATTGTTTTGGGGAATTGTGTACTGAATAAATTGAAGGATGACTTATGAGTGTTATGAAATGGCTTGTGTCCAATTACAAGTACAAAAAGCTTCTTATCCAAATGATTTCCTACCTTTACTTAAGCCCTATTACAACCCAAAAAGACCTCTTTTAGTGTGTGTGTGCATTGCATTGCATTTACTTCTCTAGAACTTTGTCAAGCTTATGGTAGAATGCTGCTTGTGATGTGAATTGAGTGTAAATAACACCTCTAGACACTTGAGTTGAGTGAAACACCTATTCTAGAGAAATCTAGTGAGGATGGATATGTTGCTCTTAGTGGATCAATGATTCTGGTTACCTAAAGTTGTGATGATTGGGAAACACAAATGTAAAAGAGTAGTTGAATTGATTGTGCAATGATTGATGAAGCTTTGGTGGATTGTTCAATTTTGTGACTCAGTTTGAATGGATTATTTGAAAAATGAATCAAAATTTGGTTTTATTCTCCGACATTTCTTTGAAATTGGTTGTTTGCTTGAGGACAAGCAAAACTCTAAGTTTGGGGTTGTGTTGAATCTCTAGCGCAATAAGTTTTTGATATCAAATTAGTTTTAGAATTAAAGAATTTAGGTAGAATTTAGATAAGTTTTCATTGTTTTTGAGTATTATAGGTTTTTGTGTTCACTGGCTAATGGGATTTAAATTTTTGTTGAAACAGGTTTGGATTTAACTCAAAAGAAAGAGAAAGAGTTGCTCACTTAGTCCATCGCCTGGCGAGATTAAAGTGTCGCAAGGCAAAGCTTCCATGCGTGCCATCGCAACGCGAGGAATAGCCATTGCGAGCCGAGAATGATTGTCATCGGGAGATGAGGAACATCCATCGCTAGGCGAGCTGCTGGATGGAAGGATCTTCGAAGCTGCTGTGGGTCTTGCCTCATACGCGGGCCATTGCGAGGCTCGCGATGGCCGTTATCCAGCCAATGTTAAAAGTTTGACGAAATGCTGGATACAGGGCTCTCATTTTTTCTAAAATATAATATTGTGTGTTGACTAGAGCACTGCTAGGGTTTCATCTTCTTCCACCTCCATTGATTATTCAAGCTTGGGAACAAGATTTTGAAGGATCAATGGCTTCTTCTTCTTCCATTTATTTGATTTTTCTCATCTCTTCTTTTTCTATCATGAGTAACTAGATCTTTTTGAGCTAAGGTTAGATGAACATTGTAGATACTCTTTTGTAATCTGTTTTACTATTTCTTTACAAGTTAATTTCGTGTATTTGAGCACTCTACTCTTTGCTTAATGCTAATCAATACTTGATCACTATTAGTTTGAATTTGGGTATTTCTTCTAATTGAAAAATTAGTTGTAATGCTAGAATTGAGTTGGGTTGGCATGATTATGATTGAATATAGGAATATATCATTGTAATTATATGTTCCACGAAATCATTGTTATTAATGTTTAATCTGAATTAACAATTACCTAAGGAATTGGGAGTTGTATTTTAGGTTAAAGGGGCTTTGAATCAATGGATTGATCTAAGTCTAATTTATTGATTGGAACTTCAAATGCATGATTATTACTTGTATTGAGAGTAAATCAGTAGCATAAGAGGGTAAACAATGAGATTCGGACCCTAGTCGCTTTTCTTGATAAATTTTCTTCTCATTAAGAATCGAAAAATAGTCTTTCATTTATCAATTGCCCTATTTTTAATACATTTCTTTTAAATTTGTTATACATCAATTTAATTCAAAGTTACCAAGTCATATTTCAGTTTGAGTAGAAACAACCTTTTCTTTTGTGTTGATAAAACGATTACAATCCCTGTGGAGACGATATTCTTTTCTCATCATTATATTACTTGTAACGATTCGGTGCACTTGCCGAATTTGTTTTCAACAAGTGCTTCTTGGTGTATTTAAGTTGGAATTACTTACTTAATTAATACTAAACAAAGTTCTACTGAATCAAATCATTATTCCATAGAATCCAATTTGAACCATGCGCACCTCACCCATACCAAAATTTGGTCAAATTGATTTCTTTGTCTCCTCAACAACCACACATACTCGACAAATTGATTTCACGTTATGAACCCTATTTTCTATTAAAATATCATTAATTTCTTATGTGATTCATAGACTAATTAGTTGAATTCCGTTGACTATAGATAAGTTGGAATATTGTAATTTTATTTGTTTCAGTGAGGCTCTTGAATTATTTGATGAAAATCTTCTTGGGGCTTGTGTTATATAGCATTTCGATGGCTTATTGATATTAAAGTAGGCTAAAATAGTTTAAAGAATTGTCAGTACAACAAGTTGTGTATCTGGATATAAAATCATCACCCCACTTAATATATTACTTACTAGTGTTGCTTCTTGAGAATACTTTGTAATCTTCAAAGGTAGAGATGATAGTTGATTTCTTCATATAGCTTATGAGACTTCATATAACAACATCTTTAGTAGCTCATCTCTAGTATCTTATAATCAGGTAGTCATAAGACTAATACAACAATGCTTCAAGATGCTTATCTTGATTATATCATCTTCACTTGTTAAGATATAATTCTCCAAAGTCCTACACAAATGAACTCTTGACCAACATCAAGTATAGGCATCAAAATCAAAATAAAAAAGTTTGTTATCATCATTAATAAATTAATAAATAGACTAAGTTAGAAACCTTGAGCTAACATTCTTCCCTTGATGATGACAAACACTTTTCTCAAGATAATAATGAATATCATATCAATAAAATTAGTAGCTCCCCTTACGATAAACAATATATGCATACCATTTGGGATATTAGAATCTTTTCATTTTTTACAATCTAGAGAAATTCTTTTTCCCCCTTTTCTATTGTGATCTTGAGAATTTCTCTTTCTTTCCCTTTAGCATTTTTAAGAAAGTGACTGGGAGTAACTTTTCTTTGCCTTTTGTTCTTCTGTCCCCCTTTCACTAACTTATCCCCCTAAGTTTATGAACTACTTATCTTGGTCTTTCTCCCCCTTTTGGCATCAATCAATAGAAGAATAAAGTAGCTAGAAAGAGTAAATGATATCCAAACATTCAAGTATCTAAATATAAACCAAACATAAAATTAGTATAGACATCAACACTTATCATATATAAACATAGAGCATGAACATGAATTCATACAGGTTATAAAAACTAGTTCAAAACATAGCAGACCAAAGAGAATATTTCTATCATCATTTCAAAGTGCATCTCATGACAACAAATGTCATAAATAATGGGGGTTATGTGTAGTCAAAAATTGCATAGCATGTTAACATTAATTCATACCATTTTAGGACGTTAAAATAAGTTAAAACAAACTTGTGCACATATTAAAACTAATATAATGCAGAACAAATCAAGGATTATACAACATACATGCTTTAACCACACTTAAAGAGCTAAATATGCACCAGCTAGTATGTAAATGCAGTAATTATCATATAAGTGGAACAAACACATAAAATAGACAAATTTAATACACATAAGACATAAAATTGAGCTTAAAAAATCTAAGTTAGAAACTCAAACCAAGGCTTTAGAATTGGACATTCCTATTTTCTTTTTCAAAGAACAAAATCTTTTTTCATGAAAGGGTTTTGAGTACTTAAATTTTGCAAAACATATTTAAATCATTTAAAACTAATTTAGAACATCAAAACATGATAAAATAAGCTTATGTAAATGTTCAAACACAAAAAATGTAGAATATGCGGATAATTACGTAGCAAAATCAATTTTCATATATTACACATTGCAATAATGTAGCACATGAAGACATGAATTTGTGTTAAAAAATAACCAGATACCATGTTAAGACAAGTTTGAAGAGTTAAAAGGCATAATCATTTTCCTTGTTGGTTGAAACATTGGGCAATAATTGTATTTTTGTTTCTTACAACATTTTCATTCTCAAATGTCTTGTTGCAAAATACTCATCTTATAGGAAAAATCGTGCTACCACTAGATTGTTGAATAAGATTGCAAAATTAGTTCTTTACAAGTTGTAGCAACTCTACTCTCTTAGCTTGAATCTATGCTTTAACATTCATGGATTC
Source organism: Ormosia semicastrata (assembly GCA_029884595.1). Lineage (NCBI taxonomy): Eukaryota > Viridiplantae > Streptophyta > Magnoliopsida > Fabales > Fabaceae > Ormosia > Ormosia semicastrata. The sequence continues at coordinate 6,902,277 of JAQQTO010000045.1, forward strand.
ATTAATGTACTTTGGATCAAGATAAGAAAGTCATATTATTGATGTTCTTTAGAAAGATATGGCCTTTATCCTTTGTGTACAATATCTACTTATAACTTCATAGGATAAGTAGCAGAAGATATCATTTTCCTTATGGAGTAATGATGTAAGCCACTAGAAGAGACATATAATGTTGTTCAATGAGCTGTCATATCTCTGTTAGGACATAACACTTTCCAATTTGTATGGTAGCTTCATTATATAGAATTTTCACCTATTCAATCTCATCATCCAAGTTTGAAATTTTACTTTGCTTTTGTAATAGTCTTCAAAGATTCATATTTTTATAAATAGAAAGAACACAATTCATGTGCCTTGATCAACCTTTATCAAGTATCAAGGTACTATTATTTAATTTTGCTCCTTGCTTTATTATATACCTACAAAACAGATCATGTAATTGTAGGTACCCAAACTCTTGTGGGTCCTTTGGGGTTAGCCTCTTGACCTTTTGGCACATAAGTACCTTTAGGTACTCAAATCATTTTGATTTTAACATGCATATTTCTTCTAAAAGCACATTCATAAGATATATGACCTTTATGACCACAATGAAAGCATATAGTGTATGAAGATGCTAAGTTGGTTGCTTTTAAAAAGAAATTTTTATAGAACTTTTAACATATAGATTCATTGTATCTCAAATTAACTTTATTAAATGCACATCTTTGCTTTCCTAACAAAATGTCCAAGTTCTCTTTCATTTGATCAAATTTTGCAAGGTCATTGGTCAAGCTCTCTACTTTATTATGCAACTTTTCATTTTCAACTTTCAAGTCACAAGAAGTAGATTGTGCTACATTTTTCAAGGAAGCATTTTCATTTTACAATAACTCATTTTCCTTAATATGTTCTTTAAATTAACTAACAATTTATCAAATGCTTCAAGTGACTCATCATAAGATAAGTTAGATTCATATACCTCACCATCTTTCTTTGCCATGAGACAAATGTTGAACTCATCAACTTCATACTCGGATGAGACTTATTCAATATTTTCCTATTTGTCCATTATTTCTTTTGTTTTCCAAGGATGTTTTAAAAGTTATTCTTGAAATTCGAGAGACTTTTGGGTTTTTTACTTTTATTCCACATCTTGAGGATCTTCTTAAAATTGAACTTTAAATCATCATCATCACTAGTAAGTTTTTCTTCAGATTCACAAGATTCTTCTTCAACAATTTGAGTCTTAAATGTCATTTTTTTCTTTCTCCTCAGATCACCTAACTCATCTTTGAGATGAGTTGACTCATAAGCTATCACATTACCTATAAGCTCATAATATGACAGTGTGTGATATCTTTTCCTTCTTGGATGATTGAGACTTTAGATAACCATGACTTAGTGAAACTTCTTAAAACCTTCCTCACAAGCTCTTTATTCGTGTAAGATTTTCCAAGAGCTTCAAAATTGTGGATAATGATTAAGAGTCTTTTAAACATATCATCAATCTCATCATCTTTTTTCGTATGAAACAACACTTATTGATAAGTATATCAACTTTGGTTTGTCTCACTTGTTTGGTTCCTTCATTGGTGATTTCAAGTTTATTCCACATTTCTTTTGCATTCTTGCAACTTGAAATATTATTGTACTCATCGAAACTAAGTGCACAATGCATCATGTTAATAGCTTTAGCATTAAGTTCAGTCTTCTTGATATCTTTTATAGTCCATTCATTTTCATCTTTCTTAACTTCTCACCCACTAACCATTTTCTTGGGGATGTGGAGTCCATTCATAATTATTCTCCAAATTTAATAATTTATAGATAGAATGAAGATTTGCATCCTCTCCCTCTAATAAGAATAGTTTCTCCATTGAAGAAATGAAGTCTTATTGTGGTTTGGCCTTCGAAGAGATTATAAGAAACATAAGACATATTAGCCCCTTATAATATTTTCCTCAAAGCGATTCTAATTGATGTTGAAAGAAGATTTAAGAAATAGGGGTTGATGAATCAAGTCTTAGTTAATTTCAGTTCATGCGAAAACACTTAAACAACAAATTCTAACACAATGATGAGATAACTTATAATAAAGATAAGATGACTTAAGAAAAGAGCTTATATAATTTGAGCACAGTAGAAAACAATATATTAAGTTATCACCCATAAACTTCAGAATCACAAAGATGAATAGATATTCGAACAAAGTAGATAAGATGACTTATGAAATTGATGAGCTGAGTTATATGACACAAAACCAAAATAACAGAAAAACATATCATCAAACTAATAACCACACAAAAATTAATAGACACAATAATAAATTAAGCAAATAACTTGAAACATATAAGAGGAAGGGATTAGAGGAGCTTGCACCACAATATTTATATTGGTTCGATCTCCAATGTTGAGTCTACATCCAGTCCCCACCCAAGGTGAGATTTTTCATTATTCAATCACTAAGTGTTCTTTGATCAATCCTAACCTCTCTAAGCTAGATACAAGTAGTTTTGATTCACCATAACCTCTCCAAGCTAGATAATAAGTAGATTTCTTCAACCTTAACTTCTCTAAGCTAGAAAGCACAACCTCACAAGGCTTTACAAGAGATTAAAGAAAGGTCTGGACACCTTCTAGTGTGTATGTTCTCAAATAAGCTCAATCGAATGAATAAAAGAAGATGAACTCTCAAATATAGCCCAAATATTTAAATTTTTTGTTTTTGGTTGGTACCTCAAAGAAAGCTCAAAATGTATAGAATGTTTCTTTGTCAGCTGCGTTAATTTTTATGCTCCAAGATGCTGCCTTTTTATTGAAGAAGAAGAAAAATGTTGGAGTCCATCTAGTTAGTCCCATCACAATGTTTGAAAAAGCATTTTTGTCATTTTGTGAGATTTTTATTAAAGTTAGCATCTTGATTAGTCTAGTTGTATATTTATTTTTTCTTGCACCAAACTAAACGTTGCAAGTCCTTGAAATGCTTTAGTAATATTCTTCAAAGTCTAGAAGCGTTTGAATTCATTCTATGAACTTTAGATACTTTTCTGACACACAAAAGATATCTCATCGATTCTTCATCAAGTGTCTCATCTTAGCGACTTATGACAGGATTTCAACACAACTCATATCAGATTTTTGAGTAAATATAAGGTCTTGTTTACTCTTTTTGCAATGCTTCCTCAACATTGTGTTCTTGTCTTTCATAGGGTCTTCAATTCTTAAAAAGTTCTTAAGCTGCTTGAAAATAATTTGTAACCTTCAAAGGTAGAAATGGAAGTTGATTTCTTCATATAGCTTATGAGACTTTGTATAACAACATCTCTAGTATCCTATGATCAGGTAGTCGTAAGACTTGTACAACAATGCTTCAAGTTGCTTATCTTGATCATATCATCTTCACTTGTCAAGATATAATTCTCCAAACTCTTGCACAAATGAACTCTTGACAAAGATCAAGTGTAGACATCAAAATCAAGATAAAAAAATATTTGTTATTATCATTATGAAATAGACTAAGTTAGAAACCTTAGGCTAACAATCTCCCCCTTGATGATGACAAATATTTTTGTCAAGATAATAATGATTATCATATCAATAAAATTAATTTCCCTTGAATTTTTAGCTCCTTTTACTAAAAACAATATATGCATATCATTTGGGATATTAGAATCTTTTCATTTTTTTTACAATATAGAGAATTTCTCTTTCTTCCCCTTTTCTTTTGTGATCTTAAGAACTTCTCTTTGTTCCCCTTTTGCATCATTAAAAAAGTGATTGAGATTAGCTTTTTTTTTCTTGCCTTTTGCTCATTTCGCCCCTTAACTTTATGAACTCCTTACCTTGGTCTTTCTCCCCCTTTGGGCATCAATCAAGAGAAGAATAAAGCAGTCAAAAAGAGCAAGAGCAACTGATATCCAAACATTCAAGCATCCAAATATAAACCAAATATAAAATTAGTATAGATACCAACACTTACCAAACATATACTTAAAGCATGAACATAAAATTATACAGGTTATCAAAACTAGTCCAAAACATAGAAGACCAAAGAGAATATTTCTATCACCATTTCAAAGAGCACCTTATGACAATATCCAATAAGCATCTCATGACAACCATTGTCATATGTAATGGGAGGTTTTGAGTAGTCAAATTGTATAGCATGTTAACATTTATTTGTACCACTTTAGAACATTAGAATAAGCTAAAACAAACTAATGCACATATTAAAACTAATATAATGCAGAATAAATCAAGGACTATGTAGCATGCATGCTTTAACCACACCAAAAGAGCTAAATATGCACCAACTAGTATATATATGCAATAATTATCATATAAGTAGAGCAAACACATATGATAGACATATTTAATACATATAAGACATAAATCTAAGTTAGCAACTCAAACCAAGTCTTTAGAATTAGACATTCCTATTTTCTTTTTCAAAGAACAAAATTTCTCTTCATAAAGGGTTTTGAGTACTCAAATTTTGTAAAAGATATTTAAATCATTTCAAACCAATTTAGAATAACAAAACATGATAAAATAAACATGCGTAAATGTTCAAACACAGAAAATGCAGAATGTGCAAAGAATTACATAGCAAAATCAATTTTCACACATTAAACATTGTAATAATGTAGCATATGATGCAACAAATAATTCTAACACTTGCAAATCATGAATTTGAATTAAAAAACAAGATATCATGTCAAGACAAGTTTAAAAAGTTAAAGGGCATAACCATTTTCCTTGTTGGTTGTAAGTGTTGGATCAAACGCTTACCACTAGGTTAAAAACTATAGCTATTAGCAAGGGTGTAACTTTATTTCCTTAAAGCTTCTCAAAACTGCATCTAGCTTGAGGGGCTACACTATTAACAACGTCGTGGGTTGGGATGTTAATCCCATTGAATCCTGAGGGAGAAACTGACCAAATAAAGCCAACAACCTCCCCCCAGTGTCACCTGGGGGATTCAAACCCATGACCTCGCTCTGATACCACTTGTTAGTTGGATCAAGTAGTTACCACTAGACCAAAAAATATAGCTACTAGCAAGGGTGTAACTTTATTTCCTTAAAGCTTATTAGAGTCACATCTAGCTTGATAGATTACAGCTATTACCGGTGCCATAGGCTAGGAAATTAAGCCTATCAAATCTTAAGGGAGATGCTGACCAAATAAAGCCAACAAAGTATTCTTAAGAAGTTTAGAAGAACTTGTGAAGACTTGAAGATCCTATGAAAGACAAGAACACAATGTTGAGGAAGCATTGCAAAGAAGAGTAACCAAGACCTTGTATTTGCTCAAAAATCTAATTTGAGTTGCTATCGAAATCCTATCGTAAGTTACTAAGATGAAATGCTTGATGAAGAATCGATGAGGCATCTTATGTGCGTCATAAAATTATCTAAAATACATAAGATAAATTTAAACGCTTCTAGACTTTGAAGAATAATCCTAAAGCATTTCAAGGACCTAGAAGTTTTAGATTGGTGCAAGAAAAAGTGAATATGCACCTCGACCAATCAAGATGCTAGCTTTTAATAAAAATATCATAAAGTTAAAAAAATACTTCTTCAAAAATTATTATCGGGCTATCTGGATGGACTCCAATGTTATTCTTCTTATTCTTTAATAAAAGGCAACATCTCGGAGCATAGAAATTAATGCACTAAACAAAGAAACATTATACATGTTTGGATGAATCCGCAAGCGCACAGGTCAACAAGTAATATATAAGAGTTAGAGCATCGTGTCCCAAGGGATTGACAATTAGAAAAAATGCTAAATTTAGCCAATTTCCACAAAATTTTATCCAATTAAACGAAATATGAAAGAGCTTTGTAATTAAACTAACAACTTAAAAGAATTAAAATAAGAATGTACCAAATGCTGAATTCACAAGAGAAAAAATGAGAATGATTAAGGCCTAGGAGTTCCTATTCACTTGCTACTTCAATGAATAACTTGCAATTCACAAGCATCTAACAATGAGTTGGTTTTGTTAGCTAAGACAAGTAATAGATAAAAGCCTATGTCTAGGATAATTACCCATGTGAAACCTAAATAATCCACTATGTGTCCATGTGAATTAGCATAAGAATCACTCATTGAGACCAATTATCAAACACTTGCTATGCATGACTAATGGATATATGTCCATCCCATTAGCTAATCAACACACTCAACCCAATAGAATGCAATTAAACATACATCAACCATACCATATCCATATTCACAACACCCTATTTCTAGTTCAATTAGAATACTAAAATCTTGCAATTGATGGCCAATCAATAATAAGCATTAAGCATAGATATGGAAGAACAAAACTAATTCCATTGAAAGAATACTCAACCAATCACAAGATATTCAAATCCATAGTAAGATCCTAGAGAGCCCCTAGATTAGAGTTTAGTTACACATCATGAAAGAAGAGAAAACTAATGGAGTCATGAAACCCATCAAATTACAATTCAAGAGAGAAAAGGGGGAAGAATGAACAAGAATGGTGAGAATCCAATGCTTGATCTTCCTCCTTGATCTTGATTCTTCACTTGAATCAACTTTATCTTCCAAGGTTTTCTCCTCCTCTCCTTTTCTCTATGAAGCTCGTGCTTGGTGACAACCCAAGATGATCCTTCCAGTCCCAAAAATTAGATATTAAGGGTTAATTTCACAGACCAGGATTTTTCCCACGTCTAGGCGAGGCTTTTGGCATGGTTATGAATCACGTGCTTTCATCTGCTAGTCACGCCTAGGCGTGGCTTTACCACGCCTAGGCATGGGTGTTTCTGTCTGACAGCCCTGAAAACCTGAGAGTGTCACGCCTAGGCGTGGACGTCTCTACATGGAATTCCTGAAATACTGAAAGGGTCACGCCTAGGAGTGGATTTGTCATGCCTAGGCGTGGGTTGGCAGCCCTTCCTTCTCTCTTGCATCCTTCTTCATTTGAGCTCCTCTTTACTTCTTTATCCCTTCCAAGGTCTTTCCATCTTTGAATATCTGCTTCAAAACAATGTTTAAATTCATCAAGCCATAATCCATCTCAATTTCTTAAATACAATCATCAAATATTCAATTCTTAAACATTTGAGATACAAAGCTTAAATCATCAAGATCATGTATGAATTAGACCATTGGGCCTTAAAAACTTAAGGATAGCATGCTCATATACATTCAAATTCAAGTGAAATAACTCCATTTTCTAAAGTTATCACACCCCTAAACCTAAAGATTTGCTAGTCTTTGAGCAAACTAATCCAAGCAAGGGAAGAAAGAATACAGTCCAATACAAAGAACAGAAAACATGAGGTAAATTAAACTTGAGCATATCCAGCTTCCAATCCTCATTCATATCCTCAGAAATCACTTCTCAACCTCACACAAGGTTCACACATGTAAGAAATTTCCACTATCATGATTACCCTTGAATGTAATTTTTGTACATGAATAAATTTTCAAACTCATGTGTTTAAGACCCTTTCCTAATCTTGAAGAGCAAAATGGATGAATTTATAAAATACACATGCACTCTTAAAAGAATGTCTTTCATCCCTTTCTGCACTAATGTAGGCAACACAAAATTAAAGATCATAAGGGTCTTTTAAGCTTGTAATGTGAGGCTAAGGTTAATGATTAAGAAAGAAGGGGAAGGATTTAAATTCAAATATCAAACACATAATCACACATCTCCATTGAATCAAGCCAAACATGTATGATGTACAAACTGAATCCAAAATGAAGAATCAACCTTCTTTATTCCATTTTCTCATCATTTTCTTTTCTCTTTTTTTGTATATATATATTTTTCTAAGAACATATGTACATTTTTACGTTTACTGCAAAAGGGCTTCCATTTACACAATAGCCCACTTATTATTATTCTTTTATTTTTTAATTTATATATATATATATATATATATATATATATATATATATATATATATTTGAAGAATAAGAGTTAGTTAACAAATATTCCTGGATTCCTGGAATCATGCAAAATACTTTGACTCAAACCAACAAAAATGTCCAATCATGTGTTCAACAAAGGACTTGCAACGAGGGTAAGAGGTTTTCTTTTCACAAGCATGGCTGAAAGGGTGGAGAGTGTGGTTTTTAAGAAAGAAAAATTAGGCCACACACACGCACACTAGGCTTTAAAGGGGGTACTAGGGAACTCATTCAGTTAAGGTTAGCTTGAAAGGCCCAATCGGTCCAAAGAATTGCCCTAGTCATTTCTTCAAAAAAAAATGCATTGCCTAGGATTTCGCCTCGAAAGGGAATCAGACAAGCTTCTAAGATGCAAATTGACTATACATATGCATTCATAAATTTTCTCCAATCATGCATTTCATTCATATTCCAAAATCTACTACACATGCGACAGGGAAATATACTCATACACAAATATAGCAATAAGTGTAAGCGTAAAATTTGAATTTTTACATGTGATTTCCTAAGCCATGAGGCATATATGTGATCCACACAATCATCGGATACTCAAATCAAAATTCTAGCATGCACAAGTCCAACCTGCCTTACAACACACTCATCAATTTAGCACATATTTTCAGGAAGCCCACTAATCCTAATCAAGCTCACTCAAATCCGTAAATTTGGAAAATCAAAACAAGATCGAACTATCATAACAAAAAATTATTAACAACTAAAATTTAAATCTTCAACAAAATGAACTGTTCTAACTTTAGTGCCCAAGCCAAGAAATGAGAGGGAAACAATATACATCTCCAAAAATAGTAAGGCATGAAGCTCAAAAAGATACTAATTCCCCCTAAACCTAAGGAATGCAGTGTCCCACTGTATATAATAAGAAAAGTAAATACCAACAGAAGCACGAACAGTGAAATGAAATGAAATACAGGGAAATGAAAATAAAAAAGAAAGGAACAGGAAAGGAAAAGGCCCTAGCGCCTCAAAATAGATCAGCCTCGTCAAACAAGTCATCACCCGTCGACGTCCATCTCCTTATCCTCAGTAGGTGGCGAAGGTGGAGGTAGAGGTGAAGCTACAATTGGTGGAGCTGCAACTGGTGGCAACACCAGAAAGTCATCCATTGGGCGTCCCTGACCTAAAGCTAACTAGTGGATGCTCTGATAGATAATAGCTAGCATCGCCTACTGCTGATCCAGGCGCTGATCAACTGAAGCGGCCTAAGCAGCATCAAATACTGGGGCATGCGGTGGGACTGGTGCATGGGCAGGTTATGGGACTGGTACAAGGGCAGGCTCGAGTTCTACAGTTGGGGGCTAGACTGGGGCTTGCCTACGCTTCTTTTGGGCAGTCATAATAGTCTGCACTGCCCTCTCAATCATAGGGGTCTTTAGCTTCACTCAGACTTTAGTGTCCTTCCATGCCACCTTCGCTTGCTCACATAGCTTACATATGAGAAAGGGAAAAAATAACGATTTGAGCTTTGAAGTAATGCACAACAGGATTTGATCTTGAAGTATCTGAGTAGTGTCCACTTGTAGAAGATTGTGGATCGCATATAGCATATAGGCACGCTCGGGATAGATTTCTGACCTATGCTCTGTGGGGAGCAAGCAGGAACACACAAAGTGGTTCCAAGGGCGCAGCTCATAGTGCAAACGTTCCTGTTTGATGAATCTGATTGAATGATTAGTGTTCCACTGAACTTGAACAGGAAAGGTAGAATCACATATGCTGTCCATGACGGTGCTAAAGGGGGTACCCCCTTGCTCTTCAGGTAACTACAATTCTCGATATGAATACACCAGTGGAGGAGGGCCAAGGTACATAACCTGCCGGATATGCTCAACAGAGTAATCAACTATCTTCCTTCTAACTCATGCAATTGTAAGAGATCGCTACTCAGCATGAGCGTTGGCATTGAACTCCTTAACTACTGCAGCCACTAGTTCATCAGTGGGGTGTTCAGCAAAAATTTCTCAATGGAAAGCAGTTGTGGTATGTGATATGGCCAGATAACGCATCATATTCAAATCATGGAACCCCATTTCTGGAATGATGTTTATCTTTCTCAAATGTGTCCAAAAATAGTTGAAAGCCTCTTGAGAAATAAAGAAAGCTGGGTCAAAAATAGGGATGTCAGCATAGTCATCTGCGTTACTTGGCCCAGCTTTAATAAGTTTGCGTGGACGCTTTGACATGGTTGGTAAAAACCTAAAAAGAAGATTATGCTAGTTATTATCATTGAAACAGATAATGAAAGATGCTTCCAACCCAATCATTTAAACCAAATGAGAACAAAATTTAATGTAGTCATGCAACCCAATTAAGAACAAGTGTCAACTCAAGCAAAGTCATAATTGAGAGGCATTGAGAATGAAGCTTATTCTAGCGAAATTTAAGGCCACCCCTAAACCTATCTAGAAAATATCATGCCACCAGTAAGCAACCAGATAAAACAAATATCAGATAAAACAAGTTATGAGAAAACAAAATATCAATTCAAATATGCATAGGCTCAAACAGAACAAGTCTGCCACCTGTAAGCCTCAGTTATTATGCCCATTAAAACCCCTAAACCTACTCATGGTTCATTAACATCCTATCCAAATCACAGCCCAACCAATGCACAACTCAATCAGTTCACAACCAACCTAACCGATTAACACAATTTAACCAATTTAATCCAATTTAATCAGAGCACATCATAACCAAGGTAAGCAAACTTATAAGTATAGAAAAATAGAGAGAAAAGTATACTAACTTTGGATGAAGCACAAATTGATCAAGGCACCCAAAAGACCACTAAGCAGAGCACAAAGCACAAATTGAAATGGAGGAAGATGAAGGGTGGTAGTTGAATTAAGATTGGAAGTATGGAGGGATTGTGGAGGAGTGAGTGGTTGGGTTTTGGTAGCCGCAGGGGTGATGTGGGGAATGATGGGAGGTGTGGAAGCTACGGTGGTGTGGAGTGCGAAATAGTGTGGTTTGTGGAGGAGGAGGAAAATGTGGGGAAGGGAGGTGGCTACGGGTTGGATGAGGTAGAAATGGGAGATGGAATGAAGGGGGAAGAGCTCGTGGAGGAGAACGGTTAAGGTGGATGAGGGTTTGGAAATGGTGGTATGGAGGGAGAAATGGTGGGGTTCGTGGAAGAGGAGGAAAATGTGGGGAAAAAGAAAGGTGGGTAAGGTGGTGGCCGCGGGGGTGTGAGGGAGAGGAAGGGAGAATGGAGTGAGAAAGAAATGGGGGGGGGGGAATTAGGACTTCTAAATGTGTACTGCGTTTTGGGCAGTACTGGTCCATCACGCCTAGGCTCAGAATTTTTTTTGTATTATTTTTATTATATATATTTGTTAAAGAGTATAGAAAACCCATGTCTAGCCACAGGAGATTCACGCCTAGGCGTGGTACTCACAAGAAAATTGGACCTGTGAGGCAGAGACCACCACACCTAGGCGTGGATGTCTCAGGAAAACTCAGACTAATAAGGCTGAGAGCTCCACGCCTAGGCATGCCCTACTGGACTTCAGAATTTAGCAGAAATAGCCCTATGACTCCATATTCATGCTTCCAACACCCCTTTCACTCACTAAAATAACTAAGAAACATTAACTATAATATGTACACAAGCAAGGCATCAAATTGAGAAGTAAAGGTTACAAAAGAATGAAAACAAAACCAAAAACTAAAGAGAAAATGCAAAATCATGCGTAAACGTGTCCTAAACTAAGAGATAGGGTAAGAAATTGGGTTGCCTCCTAACAAGTGCCTTATTTATAGTCCTAGCTAGACTTTGCAGATTTTCAAGATGGAAGAGCTAGGGTGAGTGAGGTTTTGTGCCTCTCCACCTCACCACCTAAGTAGAGCTTGAGCCGCTAGCCGTTGACCTTGAAGGTTGACTTTGAAACTGAATCCTCTAAGGTTACAACATTATGGGGAAACACTTCCACCACTAAAAATGGACCTGACCATTGGGATTTGAGCTTACCAAGAAATAGTTTCAACTTTGAGTTAAATAAGAGGACCTTCTGGGCTAACGCAAAGCTTCTTGGAATAATATGCTTGTCATGTCACGTCTTCACCTTCTCCTTGTACAGTTTAGCATTCTCATATGCTTGCAAGTGGAATTCTTTTAATTCATTCAGTTGCAACAATCTCTTCTCCCCACAAGCTTCGAAATCCCAATTCAATTGTTTGATAGCCCAATAAGCGTGGTGCTCAAGTTCAACAGGAAGATGGCAAGCTTACCAAAGACCATTTGATATGGTGACATGCCAAGAGGGGTTTTGTAAGCAGTGCGGTAAGCCCATAAAGCGTCATCCAACTTCTTAGACCAATCCTTACTAGAAAGGCTCACAATTTTTTCAAGAATCCGCTTCAACTCTCTATTAGAAACCTCAGCTTGGCCACTGGATTGTGGATGGTAGGCTGTGGCTACCCTATATGTCACACCATACTTAGTAAGTAGAGTAGCAAAATATCTATTGCAGAAGTGTGATCCTCCATCATTGATAATGGCTCTAGGGGTCCCAAACCTTGTGAAAATATTCTTTTTGAGGAAAACAAGAACCACCTTGGAATCACTAGTTGTAAGGTACAAGCTTCCACCCACTTTGACTCATAATCCACCGCCACAAGGATGTAGTGGTTACCAAAAGATGATACAAAGGGCCCCATAAAGTTAATGCCTTACACATCAAAGAGTTCCACTTCTAGAATGGAGTTCAAGGGCATCTCATTCCTCTTAGAGATATTTCTGATCCTCTGATATCTATCACATTTTGCTGCAAATGAGTGGGTATCGCGAAACAGAGTCAGCCAATAAAAACTAGATTACAACATTTTAGTCGCTGTTCGTTCACCCCCATAGTGACCTCCATAAGGTGAAGCATGACATTGCTTGAGTACAACACTAGTCTCTTCCATAGGAATACACCGTCGAAGCACCTGATCAGCACCTTGTTTAAAGAGATATGACTCATCCCAAACATAGTATCTGACATTATAAAGGATTTCTTCTTCTGCTGATAAGACAATTCAGATGGTATCAATCCACTCATAATGTAATTAGCAAAATCAATATACCATGGATCTGAACTAGCAAACACAGCAAATAGTTATTCATCCAGGAATGTCTCATAAATCAAAGCTGGGTCCTATTGATATTTCTCATTTTCTAACTTGGAAAGATGGTCAGCCACCTGATTTTCAGCATCCTCTAGATCTCTAATCTCAAGGTTAAACTCTTACAGTAATAACACCCAACGAATCAACCTTGACTTGGTATCCATTTTGCTCACTAAATACTTGATGGGCGAGTGATCCATGAAGACAATGACTTTAGTACCAAACAAATATGCCCAGAATTTATCAAATGCAAAGATAACTGCAAGGAGCTCCTTCTCAGTGGTGGTGTAGTTCAACTGAGCATCAGTGAGTGTCCAGCTCGCATAATAGATGGAATGAAAGATTTTGTTCTTCCTTTGGCCCAATACTGCTCCAATAGCATAGTCACTAGCATTACACATGAGCTCAAATAGTAGGGTCCAATCAGGAGTGGTGATAATATGTGCTGAGACAAGTCTCTTCTTCAGCTCCACAAAGGCTTCCATACATGACTCATCAAACTTGAAGGGCACATCTTTTTCCAACAAATTACACAGTGGTTTGGCAAGCTTAGAAAAGTCTTTGATAAACTTTGGGTAAAATCTGGCATACCCAAGGAAACTCCGAACTCCTTTCACTGAAATTAGAGGCGGTAGTTTCTCAATCACCTTAATCTTAGCTTTATCTACCTCTATTCCTTTATGTGACACTCTATGGCTAAGTACTATGCCCTGTTGGACCATAAAATGATATTTCTCCCAATTAAGCACCAAGCTTATCTCCTTACACCTTTGAAGCACAAGGGCCAAGTTATGGAGACACTCATCAAAGGAATCACTAAATACAGAAAAGTAATCCATAAATATCTCTAAACAGTTCTCCACCATGTCAGTGAAGATAGCCATCATACATCTCTGAAAGGTAGCTGGGGTATTGCGTAACCCAAAGGGCATTCTTCTGAAAGCATAAGTACCATATGGGCAGGTAAAGGTTATCTTCTCTTGATCATCCGGGGAAATAGTAATCTGATTGTACCCCGAATACCCATCCAGGAAACAGTAAAAAGCACAACCTGCCAACCTATCCAGCATCTGATCAATGAATAGCAACGGGAAATGATCCTTCTGGGTTGTAGTGTTAAGCTTCCTATAGTCCATGCATATGCGCCATCCGGTGACAGTCCTGATGGGAATCAAATCATTATTCTCAATGGCTACCACAGTCATTTCACCCTTCTTAGGCACGCACTGAACTGGGCTCACCCATTTGCTGTTAGAAATAGGGTATATGATACCTGCATCAAGCCACTTGATAATCTCCTTCTTGACCACCTCCTTCATGATAGGATTGAGGCGCCTTTGATGTTCAATTGTTGGCTTATGATCTGCCTCTAGCAATATTTTGTGCATGCATATGGTGGGACTAATGCCTTTGATATCTGTAATAGACCACCCAAGGCCTTTTTGTATTCTCTGAGCACTCTGAGAAACTTGGATTCTTGCTCCTTTGATAAAAATGAAGAGATAATGATTGAAAATGTGGATGAATCCCCCAAGTATGAATACCTCAAATGATCAGGAAATGGCTTGAGCTCTAACTTATGAGGAGGGATTACAAAAGGTTGGAGAATGGGCTTGTCAGAAGGTATGTTCAACGGTTCAAAGCCTGGTTTCCTGAAAAACTTAGCAGACGAGTCAAGCAGTTTAATACATTCCAAAACATCTTCCCTATCTACATGCTCATATATGGATGTCAAAGATAAAGCAAGGGAATCATCAGTGAAATTAGCATGGAATGCATTATTAACTACTTGATCAATCATACCTATGTAAGAACACTCTTCATGATCATTTGGAAATTTCATGGCTTTGTAAATATTAAAAGTTACATTCTCATCATTGACTTGCGTAGTAAGCTCACCTTTTTGAACATCAATCATAGTCTTACCGGTGGTTAGGAAAGGCCTTCCAAGAATCAAAGGTACATTATGGTCTTCCTCCATGTCTAGGATGATGAAGTCCGCTGGAAAGATGAACTTATCCACCTTGACCAAGACAACTTCTATGACCCTCTTAGGATAAGTGAGAGATCGGTCGGCTAGTTTCAAGGTAACCAAAGTTGGCTTCACCTCCCCCAAACCTAGACGTTGGAAAATTAATAGAGGCATCAAGTTTATGCTTGCCCCTAGGTCACACAAGGTTTTTCCAAAGAATTGATTACCAATGGTGCATGGAATGGTAAAGCTCCTAGGGTCCTTCAACTTAGGAGGTAATTTATTTTGTAAGATGGCACTGCATTCTTCGGTTAGAGCAACAGTTTCAAAATCCCTAAGCCTTCTTTTCTTAGACAAGATATCATTCATAAACTTCATATAACTAGGCATTTGTTCCAAAGCCTCAGCAAATGGTATGTTAATGTGAAGTTTCTTGAAAATATCCAAAAACCTTTGAAATTGAGCATCCAGTTTTTGTTTGGCTAGCCGGTTGGGGAAAAGTGGAGGTGGTGTATACAGCTTATCCTCTTTCTTGTTGTCTTCAACCTTCTTCTTTGCTAGCTCTTCATTCTTGTCAACCTCATTGTTCAAAACCACCTCATCTTTTGCAACTTCAACTTATTTATCAAGTAGCTTGGTCTTTGGATTTCTTTCAATTTCTTTCCCACTCTTCATTGATATAGCCTTACAGTGCTCATTGGAAGAACCCGTCAGATTGTTAATTGTGTCACTTGGAAAACTCTCTTGGGGCCTATTACTTAAGGCTTGGGCAAGCTGACTAACTTGAGTCTCAAGATTCCTTAAGCAAACTGCTTGACTTTGCATCAAGGCATCATGGGAAGCTAGCCTTGCATCAATTTTAGTCATGTAGTCTTGTTGGCTAGTCATACATTGGGGAAACATCTTCTCCAAGTTGGAAGTTGAAGTTGAACCTTGGGATTGAGGGGAGCTCTGTTGTTGGAAACCTGGAGGGGCACGGGGTGCTTCTCTGGGCTGATAGGAAGAAGAAGGACCTTGAACTTTTCCACTCCATGAAAGCTTAGGATGGTTCTTCCAACTAGGATTATAAGTGTTGCCCAAAACATTGTTGTGACTTAGCTGACGGAATTGATTTGCAATTGCACACTTTTCTGGTAGCTATGCAATTAGCAGTTGAGTGAAGGTCCTCATAATGATCACTAGTTTTAGCTGAGTTACTGGCTCCACTTGCTACTGAATTGACTCCCATGGTGTCAAGCTACTTAGAAAAAGCTGCCACTTGAGCTTTTAGCGATGTAAGACTATCAACTTCATGTATACCGGCTGCCACTCTCCTAGGAGTAACCCTCTTAGTTGGCCACTGATAATTGTTGTTAGCCATTTCTTCCAAAAAGTTGTAGGCTGCATCTACAGTCTCACTCATGAGAGTCCCTCCAGCTGCTGCATCAATTATGGAATGAATGGAGGTTGTCAAGCTGTTGTAGAAAGTGTGTACCAACATCCATTTTGCTACGCCATGGTGGGGGCACTTCCTTAGCAAATCTTCAAATCACTCTCATGCCTCATATAAAGTCTCTCATTCAAACTGCCTGAAGGACAAGATGTCATTCCTATATTTCATTACCTTCATGGGAGGAAATAATCGATCCAAAAACTTCTGAGCTAGCTCTTCCCAAGTAGTAATGGAATGCTCAGGTAAGGATTGAAGCCAGGCCTTGGCCCTATCTCTCAAGGAAAAAGAGAAGAGCCTTAAGCGAGCCGCATCATCAGTCATCCATTGATGCTTGAAAGTATCACAAATCTCCAGAAAGTTAGCTAGATGAGCATTAGGATCTCCATGGAGTAGATTCATAAATTATAAATTATTCTGAACCATCTGGATAATAGCAGGCTTGATCTCAAAAGTCTGTGCTTGTACAGCTGGCCTTCTAATGCTAGATTGAATGTCCCTAGTATTTGGAGTGGCATACTCCCTTAAGAGTCTTTCAGCATTCACTTCTTCCGCCATCTCCGATTCACTACCTAATTCAAGTGTCTTCCCTTGTACTTGTCGTTCTCTTAGATTTCTGAGAAAAGTCCTCTCGATCTCAGGATCATAAGGAAATCGAGATACACTTTAAGTCCTTCGCATATAAGAGCTAATTACCTGAAAAATAAAACAAACAAATAAAACTTGAAATAAGAGTTGTGCATTGAATTAAGAAATAACACAAAATCTAAATTTAATCCCCAGCAACGGCATCAAAAACTTGTTTGGATAAATCCACAAGCGCACGGGTCAGCGAGTAATATATGAGAGTTAGAGTATCGTGTCCCAAGGGATTGACAATTAGAAAAAATGTTAAACTTAACTAATTTTCATAAAATCTTATCCAAGTAAACAAAATATGAGAGATGTTTGTAATTAAAATAACAACTTAAAAGAATTAAAACAAGAATGTACCAAACGCTAAATTCATAAGAGAAAGATGAGAATGATTAAGGCCTAGGGGTCCCTATTCACTTACTACTTCAATGAATAACTTGCAATTCACAAACATCTAACAATGAGTTGGTTTTGTTAGCCAAAACAAGTAATAGATAAAAGCCTATATTTAGGACAATTACTCATGTGAAACCTAGTTAATCCATTATGTGTCCATGTGAATTAGCATAAGAATCACTCATTGAGACTAATTATCAAACACTTGCTATGCATGACTAATGAGTATGTGTCCATCCCATTAGCAAATCAACATACTCAACCCAATAGAATGTAATTAAACATACATCAACCATACCATACTGTTGGTCCGTAAATCCGCAAGCGCATAGGTCGACAAGTAATATAAAGGAGAGTTAGAGTATCGTGTCCCAAGGGATTGAATAATTAGAAGAATGTTAAACTTAACCAAAATTCACAAATTTTTATCCAAGCAAACAAAGGAGAATGGGTTGCAATTAAAATAACTATTTAAGAGAAACAAAATAAGAAAACACCAAGCACCAATTCCACAAGAGAAGATGAGAATTATTAAAGCCTAGGGGTCCCTATTCACTTGCTACTTCAATGAATAATTGCAATTAACAAGCACCAATCAATGAAATGACATTTGTTAGCTTATAACCATCAATAGATAAGAGCCTATGTCTAGGACAATTACCTATGCAAAACTTAGCTAATCCACTATGTGTCCATGTGAGTTAGTATAAGAATCACTCATTGAGACCAATTATCAAACACTTGCCATGCATGACCAAGAGGTATGTGTCCATCCCCTTAGTTAATCAACACACTCATACCAATAGAATGTAATTGAACATACATCAACCATACCATATCCATATTCACAACACCCTATTTCTAGTTCAATTGGAATATTAAGAACATGCAATTGATGGCCAATCAATAACAAGCACTAAGCATAGATATGGATGAACAAAACCAATTTCATTGAAAGGATACCCAACTAATTACACATTAATCAAATTCATAGTAAGATCCTAGAGAGCCCCTAGATTAGAGTTTAGTTACACATCATGAAAGAGAAGAAAGCAAATGAGATAAAATGATCCATCAAGTTACAAATCAAGAGGTAATGGGAAAAAATAGACAAAAATGGAGAGATTCCAAGCTTGATCCTCTTCCTTGATCTTGATTCTCCCTTAAGTCACCTTCAATCCAAATGGGTTCCTCTTTTTCTCACTTGCTCTCTGGAATTCGTGGTTTGTTAAAAAACAGAAGATACCTCCCAATCCCCCAATCATATATTAAAAGCTAATTTTCGTGGATCAGGATGTTTCCCACGCCTAGGCTTGGCTTTTCCACGCCTAGGCGTGGTTAAGAAGCACGTGGTCTCAGGTGCAATCCACGCTTAGGCGTGATTTTCCCATGCCTAGGTGTGGGTGTCTTTGTCTGAGCACCCTAAAAACTTGAGAGTTACACGCCTAGGCGTGACTTTTCCACGCCTAAGTGTGGAGGTCTCTACTTGAAAATTCTTGAAATGCTGCGAAGATCACGCTTAGGTGTGATTTTGCCACGCCTAGGCGTAAGTTGGCTGCTCTTGCTTCTCTTTTGCATCCTTCTCCATTTTGAACTCTTCTTTGCTTCCTTATCCTTTCCAAGGTCTTTCCTTCTTGAATTTTTGCAACAAAAACAATGCTTTAATTCATCAAGCCATAATCCATCTCAATTTCTTAAATACAAGCATCAAAAATTGAATTCTTAAATAATTGAGATACAAAGCTTAAATCATCAAGATCATGTATGAATTGGACCATTGGGTCTTGAAAATTTAAGGAAAGCATGCTCATATACATTCAAATTCATGTGAAATAACTTCATTTTCTGAAGTTATCACACCCCCAAACCTAAAGTTTTGCTAGTCCTCGAGCAAACTAAACTAGGCAGGAAAGGAATCACAGTCCAATCCAAAGGTTAAGAAATATGAGGCAAATTGAACTAGGGCAAATCCAGCTTCCAATTATCATTCATACCCTCAAAAATCACATTTCAATCCTGACAACAAGGTCCACACATGCAAGAAATTCTCAACTACCATGCTCACCCTTTTATGCCATTTTTGTGCATGAAAGATTTCCCAAGCTCATGAGTTTAAGACCCTTTCCTAATCATGAAGAGCAAGATGGATGAATTATAAAATGCACATGCACTCTCAAAAGAATGTCCTTCATCCCTTTCTCCACTAATGTAGGCAAGACAGAATCAAAGATCATGAGAGTCTTTTAAGCTTGTAATGTAAGGCTAAGGGTAGTGGCTAAGGAAGAAGGGAAATGATTTTAATCCAAATATCAAACACATAGTCAACCACTTCCATTGAATCAAGTCAAGCATGTAGATGCATAAACACAAACCAACTTGAAGAATCAATCTTCTTTATTCCATTTTCTCATCACATAATCAAAAGGGCTTTAATTTACACAACAGCCTACTTATTTTCTTTCTTTCTTTGTTCTTTTTCTTTTTCTTCTTCTTTTTTTTATTTTTTTTATGAACAAAATCAATTTTCGAATGAAAGCTGGTAATCACAATTTTTTTTTTTGGATTCTTAGCATCATACACAACACTATGGCTCAAAACAACAGAATTGCTTAATCATGTGCTCAAGGGACTCTGTAATGAGGGGAAGAGATTTTTCTTTCATAAGCATGGTTTAAGAGGGTGGAGAGATTAGGGTTAAAGAAATGAAAATTAGGCCACACACACGCACACTAGGCTTCAAAATGGGTACTAGGGATATCATTCAATCAAGGTTAGCTTGAAAAGCTCAATCGGTCCAAATAAGTGCCCTAGTCATTTCATTGAAAACGCATTGCCTAGGATTTCACCTCAAAAGGAAATCAAACAAGCTTCTAAGATGCAAAATTGACTATACTTATACCAATCATAAATTTCTCCAATCATATATTTCATTCATATTCCAGAATCCACCACACATGCAATAGGGAATTTCTCTCATATACAATTATGGCAATAAGTGTAAACACAAAATTTTGAATTTTTACAATTGAGTTCCCAAGCAGTGAGGTGTATATTTGATCCATACATTCATCAGATATTCTAATCAGAAATCAGGCACGCACCAATTCAACTTGCCTCAACACACACTCATCAATTCAATTCTTAATTCACGCAACCCTCAAGGCTTAATCATGCTCACTCAGATTTGAAATTTCAGCAAAATGGGTACTAGGGATATCATTCAATCAAGCTTAGCTTGAAAAGCTCAATCGGTCCAAATAAGTGCCCTAGTCATTTCATTGAAATCGCATTGCCTAGGATTTCGCCTCAAAAGGGAATCAAACAAGCTTCTAAGATGCAAAATTGACTATACACATGCCAATCATAAATTTCTCCAATCATGCATTTCATTCATATTCTAGAATCCACCACACATGCAATAGGGAATTTCTCTCATATGCAATTATGGTAATAAATGTAAGCACAAAATTTTGAATTTTTACAATTGAGTTCCCAAGCAGTGAGGTGTATATTTGATCCATACATTCATCAGATATTCTAATTAGAAATCAGGCATGCACCAATTCAACTTGCCTCAACACACACTCATCAATTCAATTCCTAATTCACGCAACCCTCAAGGCTTAATCATGCTCACTCAGATTTGAAATTTCAGCAAAAGCAAAAGCAAAGAGAAGGGAATCAATATATATATGTCCAAAACAATGATTCAACAAGCAATCACAAAAAGATCATAAAGTTTGCCCCCCAAACCTAAGTCATGCAGTGTCCCACTGTAACCAAAAGAAATCAAGTCTCCAATAAAGTATGTACAGTGGACATAAAGTAAAGACAGAAAAATAAAACAGAAAGATCATGAAAATATGAGGTTGGTGCCTCAAATCAAATCGTCCTCATCCAATAGGTCATCGCCCTCAACGCCCAACTCCATATCATCAGCAGGTGGAGGAGAATGTGAAGCTGCAACTGGTGGAGCTGCAAAAGGAGGAAATGCTGGAAAATCATCCATTGGGCGCCCCTGCCCCAAGGCCATCAATGAATGCCCTGGTAAAACGAAGCCAGCATCTCCTACTGCGTAGTCAGCATCTCCTGCTGCGTAGTCAGCATCTCCTGCTGCCGATCCAGGCGCTGCTCAATGGAGTGTGCCCAGGCGGCATCAAAAACTGAAACAGGTTGTGGAGCAGGTGCAGGAGCAGGCTCAGGATCTGGAACTGGGGGATGGACCGGGGCTCGCCTGCGCTTCTCCTGAGCAGTCATAATGGTCTGCACTGCCCATTCTGTCATGGGAGTCTTCAGCTTCACACGGACTTCAGTGTCCTTCCAAGTCACTTTCGATTTCTGACACGGCGCACAAATAAGAGAGGGGAAGAACAACGATTTCAGCTTCGTTGTGATGCAAAGCCTGAGGTGATCATAAAGAATCTGCGCAGTGTCCACCCGCTAAAGAGTATGGATGGCATATAGCATGTATGCGCGCACAGGATAAATTTCTGATCTATGCTCCGTAGGTAGCAATGAGGAGCAAACGAAGTGGTTCCACGGGCACAGCTCTTTGCGCAAACTTTCCTGTTTAATGAAACAGATAAAATGATCTGTGTTGCGTTGTACTTGAACAAGAAAGGTAGAATCACAGATGGCTGCTAGTACTGTTTCAAAAGGTGTACCACCATCTTCTTCCGGCAGCTGCAGGATTTGGTACGTACATACCAGTGGAGGAGGGCCAAGGTGCAAAACCTGGCTGATGCGCTCAATAGAGTAGTGAATAGTCCTTCCTCTGACTTTAGCAGTGGTCTTAGAATGCTTTTCAGCAAAAGCGTTGGCATAGAACTCCTTGACTATTACAGCTACTAGTTCTTCCATAGGATGCTCCACAAAATGTTGCCAGTGGAGCTCCTTAGTGGCACTAGTAATGGCGAGATATCGTACCACATTAAGGTCATGGAATCCCCACTCAGTGATGATGTTAATCTTCCTCAAATGCTGCCAGAAGTAATCATATGCCTCTTGAGATATGAAAAACTGTGGGTCATAGATGGGAATTTCCTCAGCATCCTCTGTGTTACTTGGGTCACTCAACAGTTTTTTGTTGTCTCTTTGACATGTTTAGGAACAACCTGAAAAAGAAAATGGTGCTGGTTATTACCATTTGAACAAAGACTGAGAATAATTTTAATGAAATCAGCCACTTCCAAGAAGACAGCATGCAATGCAATCAAGCAACCTAGTTCAATAACTAACCAAAAATGCAAGCAGATCAGAGTCATGCAGTATGTACAACACAAATATGCATTAAGTTAACCAATAATTCAACAATCCACAGCATGCAATAGAGTCCAACTTTGAAACAAGCATTGACAATCATAACCCAATCAACAATAAGTAAATTACAATGCAAACAAGTCTCAGCTCAGCCAGTGCACAACCTAGAATCAAACCAAGTCAATCACCTAAAAATGACAACAGATATTAAGAACAACCACAGGGTGACTCAAACATAAGGAACACCTTACGTATGTCAACAGGTAGAGGATTAACACAAATAGACATTAACATTGTCCTTGTTCAGCAGAAATGACTAAGCCACAAGCCCAATGGAAATAAAAAATATTTACAAACTAGAAATAAACAATAACCAACAATCAATTAGAAACAACTTGACAAGAGAGCAAATGATGAGCAATCAACAAATAAAATATTTACAAACTGCAAAATGTGCAAACAGAATACATGATAACCAAAGAAAATAGAAAGTGCAGGGAAATAGAAAAGCAAACTAACCTTGAAGGAGTAGGAAATGAATAAGGCACCCGAAACTAGCAAGAAACCCAAAACAAACACACAAACAAAAAGCAGTATGGTGTATTGGCCGTGTGGTAGGGAAAGAAGGTGAGAATGGGGATAAGAGGGGGAGTTGAAGAAGAAAGTGGTTGGGTTTTTATGGTGGTGTTGGGTTCGTGGGGGATAAGGAAGAAAAGGTGGGTGAGGGAGAAATGACGAAGAAGAAGGAGAAGGAATCAGTTGGTTTGGATGGTGGTGTAGAGAGGAAAATGTGGAGAAGGAATCGGTTGTGAAGCTCGTGGAGAAGAAAATGTGGATGAGGGAGGTTAAAGAAGAGGATTGTGGGGAAGAAGGAGGAGAGAAGGGCTAAGGTGGGGAGGTGAGGAAGAGTGAGAAGATTGGAGGGGCTACGGTGGTGGGTGGGGAAGAAATCAGAAAGGGGAATTAGGGATTTGAGAGGATAAAAGAAAAAGAATAGAACGAAAGAGAGGGCTACTGCGTTTTGTGTAGCAGTAGACACATCACGCCTAGGCGTGACATTACCACGCCTAGGCGTGGGATTTAATTCAATTTTTTTTTTTGGATGAACAGGAAACTACGCCTAGGCGTGTAAAAATCACGCCTAGGCGTGACTCTTGCAGGCCAAAATTACTGAAAACGCAGAGAGGACCACGCCTAGGCGTGAATAAGACACGCCTAGGCGTGGAGCTCTCTGGAAAATTCCTTACAGCAGCTGAGACAACCACGCTTAGGTGTGTAAAAACCACGCCTAGGCGTGGGACACGAGATCAAAATTCTGGACAGCAACACCAGAATACCCCACATCAATGCATCAAACACACCCTCCTTATTCTTAAACATCTAAGAAACAGCATAAGAATGACAGGAACAATCAAAGCATCAAATTGAAAAACAAACACTATAAAACAATAAAACAAAATCAAACAAAAATACAAAATAAAAGAAAAATCATGCATAAAATTGTCCTAAGCGAAGAGATAGGGTTAGGAAATTGGGTTGCCTCCCAACAAGCGCCTTATTTATAGTCCTGGCTGGACTTTGCAGATTGTCAAGATGGAGGAGCCAAGGTGAGTGAGGTTTTGTGCCTCTCCACCTCACCACCTATGTAGAGCTTGAGCCGCTGTCCGTTGACCTTGAACGTTGACTTTGAAACTGGATCTTCTAAAGTTACAGCACCATGGGGAAACACTTCCACCACTAAAAATGGACCTGACCATCTGGATTTGAGCTTACCAGGAAACAATTTCAACCTTGAGTTGAATAAGAGGACCGTCTGGCCTGACTCAAAGCTTCTTGGGATAATGTGCTTGTCATGCCATCGCTTCACCTTCTCCTTGTATAATTTAGCATTCTCATATACTTGTAAGCATAATTCCTCTAATGCATTCAGTTGCAACAATCTCTTCTCCCCACAAGCGTTGGAATCCCAATTCAATTGCTTGATGGCCCAGTAAGCGTGGTGCTCAAGTTCAACAGGAAGATGGCAAGCCTTACCAAAGACCATTTGATATGGAGATATGCTAAGAGGGGATTTGTAGGCAGTGCGATAAGCTCATAAAGCGTCATCCAACTTCTTAGACCAATCTTTCCTAGAAGGACTCACAGTTTTTTCAAGAATCTGCTTCAACTCTCTATTAGAAACCTCAGCTTGGCCACTGGATTGTGGATGGTAGGCTGTGGCTACCCTATGTTTCACACCATATTTAGCAAGTAGAGTAGCAAAATGCCTGTTGCAGAAGTGTGATCCTCCATCACTGATAATGGCTTTAGGGGTCCCAAACCTTGTGAAAATGTTCTTTTTGAGGAAAACAAAAACCACCTTGGAATCACTAGTTGGTAAGACACAAGCTTCCACCGACTTTGACACATAATCCACCGCCACAAGGATGTAGCGGTTACCAAAAAATGATACAAAGGGCCCCATAAAGTCAATGCCCCACACATCAAAGAGCTCAACTTCCAGAATGGAATTCAAGGGCATCTCATTCTTCCTGGAGATATTTCCAATTTTCTGACATCTATCACACTTTGCTGCAAATGAGTGGGCATCATGAAATAGAGTTGGCCAATAAAAACTAGATTGCAACACCTTAGCTGCTGTTCGTTCACCCCCATAGTGACCTCTATAAGGTGAAGCATGACAATGCTCAAGTACAGCACCAGTCTCTTCCATAGGAATGCACCTTTGAAGCACCTGATCAACACCTTGTTTAAAGAGATATGGTTCATCCCAAACATAGTATCTAACATCACGGAGGAATTTCTTCTTCTGCTGATAAGACAATTCAGTTAGTACCAATCCACTCACAATGTAATTAGCAAAATCAGCATACCATGGATTTGAACTAGCAAACATAGCAAATAGTTGTTCATCCGGGAATGTCTCACAAATCAAAGTTGGGTTCTGTTGATATTTCTCATTTTCCAACCTGGAAAGATAGTCAGCCACCTGATTTTCAACACCCTTTCGATCTCTAATCTCAAGGTCAAACTCTTGCAGTAATAACACCCAACGAATCAATCTTGGCTTAGCATCCTTTTTGCTCACTAGATGCTTGATGGCCGAGTGATCCGTGAAGACAATGACTTTATTACCAACCAAATAAGCCCGGAATTTGTCAAATGCAAAGAAAACTGCAAGGAGCTCCTTCTCAGTAGTGGTGTAGTTCAACTGAGCATCAGTGAGTGTCCGGCTCGCATAATAGATGGATTGAAAGATTTTGTTTTTCCTTTGGCTCAATACTGCTCCAATAGCATAATCACTAGCGTCACACATGAGCTCAAATGGTAAGGACCAATTAGGAGTGGTAATAATGAGCGCTGAGACAAGTCTCTTCTTCAGCTCCACAAAGGCTTCCATACATGACTCATCAAACTTGAATGGCACATCTTTTTCCAACAAATTACATAGTGGCTTGGCAAGCTTGGAAAAGTCTTTGATAAACTGTCGATAAAATCCGGCATGCCCTAGGAAACTCTGAACTCCTTTCACTGAAATTGGTGGTGGTAATTTCTCAATCACCTCAATCTTAGCTCTATCCACCTTCATTCCCTTATATGACATTCTATGGCCAAGTACTATGCCCTCTTGGACCATAAAATGACATTTATCCCAATTAAGCACTAAACTTGTCTCCTCACACCTTTGAAGTACAAGGGCCAAGTTATGGAGACACTCATCATATGAATCACCAAATACAGAGAAGTCATCCATAAATATATCCAAATAGTTCTCCACCATGTCAATGAAGATAGCCATCATACATCTCTGAAAGGTAGTTAGGGCATTGCATAACCCAAAGGGCATTCTTCTGAAGGCATAAGTACCATATGGACAGGTGAAGGTTGTCTTCTCTTGATCATCCAGGGAAATGGCAATCTAGTTGTACCCCGAATACCCATCCAAGAAACAGTAGAAAGCACGTCCTGCCAACCTATCCTGCATCTGATCAATAAATGGTAATGAAAAATGATCCTTCCAGGTTGCAGTGTTAAGCTTCCTATAGTCCATGGAAATGCACCATCCTGTGACAGTCCTGGTGGGAATCAAATCATTATTCTCATTGGTGACCACAGTCATCCCACCCTTCTTAGGCAAGCACTGAACTGGGCTCACCCATTTGCTGTCAGAGATAGGGTATATGATACCCGCATCCAGCCACTTAATGATCTCCTTCTTGACCACCTCCTTCATGATAGGATTAAGGTGCCTTTGATGTTCAATTGTTGGCTTATGATTTGCTTCTAGCAATATTTTGTGCATGCATATGGTGGGGCTAATGCCTCTGATATCTGTAATAGACCACCCAAGGCCCTTTTGTATTCTCTGAGCACTCTGAGTAACTTGGATTCTTGCTCCTCTGACACATATGAAGAGACAATGACTGGCCCCCAAGTATGAATACCTCAAATGATCAGGCAATGGCTTGAGCTCTAACTTGGGAGGAGTGATTATAGAAGGCTAGAGAATGGGCTTGTCAGAAGGTATGTTCAATGGTTTAAAGCCTGGTTTCCTGAAAAACTTAGCAGACGAGTCAAGCAGTTTAATACATTCCAAAACATCTTCCCTATCTACATGCTCATATATGGATATCAATGATAAAGCAAGAGAATCATCAGTGAAATTAACATGGAATGCATTATTAACTACTTGATCAATCATACCTATGTAAGAACACTCTTCATGATCATTTGGAAATTTCATGGCTTTGTAAATATTAAAAGTTACCTTCTCATGGTTGACTTGCATAGTGAGCTCACCTTTTTGAACATCAATCATAGTCTTACCGGTGGCTAAGAAAGGCCTTCCAAGAATCAAAGGTACATTGCGGTCTTCCTCCATGTCTAGGATGATGAAGTCCACTGGAAAGATGAACTTGTCAACCTTGACCAAGACATCTTCTATGACCCCCTTAGGATAAGTGAGAGATCGATCGGCTAGTTGCAAGGTAACTGAAGTCGGCTTCACTTCCCCCAAACCTAGCCGTTGGAAGATGGATAGAGGCATCAAGTTTATGCTTGCCCCTAGGTCACACAAAGCTTTTCCAAAGAATTGGTTGCCAATGGTGCATGGAATGGCGAAGCTCCCTGGATCCTTCAACTTAGGAGGTAGCTTATTTTGCAAGATGACACTGCATTCTTCAGTGAGTGCAACAGTTTCATAATCCCCAAACCTTCTCTTCTTAGACAAGATGTCCTTCATAAACTTCATATAACTAGGCATTTGTTCCAAAGTCACAGCAAACGGTATGTTTATGTGAAGTTTCTTGAAAATATCCAAAAAGTTTTGGAATTGAGCATTCAGTTTTTGTTTAGCTAGTCGGTTGGGGAAATGTGGAGGTAGTGTATAAGGTTTGTCCTCCTTCTTATTGTCTTCAACCTTCCTCTTTGCTAGCTCTTCATTCTTGTCAACCTCATTGTTCACAACTAATTCATCTTTTGCAACTTCAACTTCTTTTTTAAGTAGCTTGGTCTTCACATTTCCTTCAATTTCTTTCCCATTCCTCAGTGTTATAGCCTTGCAATGCTCCTTGGGAGAACCTCCTGGATTGTTGATGGTGTCACTTGGAAAACTCTCTTGAGGCCTATTACTTAAGGCTTAGGCAAGTTGGCTAACTTGAGTCTCAAGATTTCTCAAAGAGGCCTTTTGACTTTGCATCAAAGCATCATGGGAAGCAAGCCTTGAGTCGGTCTTAGTCATGTACTCTTGCTGGCTAGTCATGAATTGAGCAAACATCTTATCCAAATTGGAAGTTGAAGTTGATGTTGAAGTTTGGGCTTGAAGGGGGCTCTGCTGTTGAAAACCTGGAGGAGCACGGGGAGCTTCCCTAGTCTGATAAGAAGAGGAAGAAGGACCTTGAACTTGTCCACCCTATGAGAGATTAGGATGGTTCTTTCAACTAGGATTATAAGAATTGCCCAAAACATTGTTGTGAGTTGGCTGACAGAATTAATTTGCACATTGCACACTTTCCAGGCTAGCTGTACAGCTAGCAGTTGAATGCAGGTCCCCACAATGAACACAAATATCAGCTAAATTATTGGCTTCACTTGCTACAGAATTGACTCACATGGTGTCCAACTTCTTAGAAAGAGCTGCCACTTGAGCTGTAAGTGATGTAAGAGCATCAACTTCATGAATACCTGCTGCTAATCTCTTGGGAGTAATTCTCTCAGCTGGCCACTGATAATTATTATTAGCCATTTCCTCCAAAAGGTTGTAGGCTGCATCCATGGTCTTGCTCATAAAAGCCCCTCCAGCTGCTGCATCAATTATGGATCGAATGGAGGTTGTCAAGCTATTGTAAAAAGTATGAACCAACATCCATTTTGCTATACCATGATGAAGGCATTTCCTTAGTAACTCCTTGAATCGCTCCTATGCCTCATACAAGGTTTCTCCTTCGAATTGTCTGAAGGATAGAATGTCATTCCTGTACTTCATTGCCTTCATGGGAGGAAAGAATCGATCTAGGAACTTCTGAGCTAGCTCTTCCCAAGTAGTGATGGAATGTTCAGGTAATGATTGAAGCCATGCCTTGGCCCTATCTCTTAAGGAAAAAGACAAAAACCTCAAGCGAGTCGCATCATCAATCATCCCTTGATGCTTAAAAGTATCACAAATCTCCAAGAAGTTAGCTAAATGAGCATTAGGATCTTTATGGGGAAGATCCGCAAATTGCAAATTATTCTGCACTATCTGGATAATAGCAGGCTTGATCTCAAAAGTCTGTGCCTGTACAGCTGGCCTTCTAATGCTAGATCGAATGTCCCTAGCATTTAGAGTGGCATACTCTCTCAAGAGTCTTTCAGTATTCGCTTCTTCCGCCATCTCTGAGTCACTATCCAATTCAAGTGCCTTCCCTTGTACTAGCGTTCTTTTAGCAATCTACGAAAAGTCCTTTCGATCTCAGGATCGTAAGGAAATCGAGATACACTATGAGTCCTTCGCATACAAGAGCTAAGTACCTGAAAAACAAAACAAAATAACAAAGAAAACTTGAAATAAGAATTGTGAATAATTGTAAGAAATAACACAAAATCTAAACTCAATCCCCGGCAACGGCGCCAAAAACTTGTTAGTCCGTAAATTTGCAAGCGCACGAGTCGACAAGTAATATAAAGGAGAGTTAGAGTATCGTGTCCCAATGGATTGAATAATTAGAAGAATGTTAAACTTAACCAAAATTCACAAATTTTTATCCAAGCAAACAAAGGAGAATGGGTTGCAATTAAAATAACTATTTAAGAGAAACAAAATAAGAAAACACCAAACACCAATTCCACAAGAGAATATGAGAATGATTAAAGCCTAGGGCTCCCTATTCACTTGCTACTTCAATGAATAATTGCAATTAACAAGCACCAATCAATGAAATGACATTTGTTAGCTAATAACCATAAATAGATAAGAGCCTATGTCTAGGACAATTACCCATGCAAAACTTAGCTAATCCACTATGTGTCCATGTGAGTTAGCATAAGAATTACTCATTGAGACCAATTATCAAACACTTGCCATGCATGACCAAAAGGTATGTGTCCATCCCCTTAGTTAATCAACACACTCATACCAATAGAATGTAATTGAATATACATCAACCATACCATATCCATATTCACAACACCCTATTTCTAGTTCAATTGGAATATTAGGAACATGCAATTGATGGCCAATCAATAACAAGCACTAAACATAGATATGGATGAACAAAACCAATTTCATTGAAAGGATACCCAACTAATTACACATTAATCAAATCCATAGCAAGATCCTAGAGAGCCCCTAGATTAGAGTTTAGTTACACATCATGAAAGAGAAGAAAACAAATGAGATAAAATGATCCATCAAGTTACAAATCAAGAGGTAACGGGAAAGAATAGATAAAAATGGAGAGATTCCAAGTGTCGCAACCGTCCTAAAGGGCGTCGCGAAAATAAAAAGAATAAGGGAGGATAGGACCTCGGGGTGTTGGGAGTCGCCACCAATCGCTTTATCCATTAAATGGAATGGTGCAATTGGACACCTAAAAGATGGTCTGCGTTTAAGAGTTCGGGATTCGAGGGTTGATTACGGGTAGGGAAGGTGTTAGCACCCTACACCGTCCGTTCTAAGAACGGTTACCTATTTAATCTAATGTTATTTGCAAGATTAATTAAATTGGTCCTTTATTAATTAAAAGAAAAGAATTTTTTTTATTTTTTATTTTGACATGTCCCATTTTGTCAAGCATAATATCAAGAATGATAAATGACTAAGACAAGCAATGGGTGGTAAAATAGTAATTATTTTGAAACAAATTCTAAGTCTACAACATATTGTATAAAAGTGGTGAATTAAAATTTTATCTTTTGAAGAGAAGTAATTTTCAAAATAAATAGCCAAATAAAAAATAATATTTCAATGAATAATTTTAATTCAAAGAAATTTGTTTAAGGTAGGAAAATGTTTCTTTAAGTAAATGGCTAAATAAAATCTCATTTATAATCAAGAAAAAATATTTTTTGGCACAATGAGATTTTTGTAGTAATTTCCAAAAAAAAAGTCTTCACAAAAAAAAAATAGAACTTTAATTCACCACAATCATGATGCTGAACTGTATAAAATTGTTCACTTTTATTTGAGGATTTTTATTTTACAAAATGATTTTTTATTTTGTGTTTTTTTTAAAAAAAGAAATTTAATTTACAAAATTATTTAATTTAGTGTGAGAATTAGACCTCGCCAGCGCTCCTAGCAAAATCTAATATAAAGCCTCAAGATTATCGGGAAAAATGTATTTGATCGGTGCTCCGATCCTCTCCCAATTTTTTCGTCATCGGCAAGTTTTAAAATGTTTAATGTACACAAAAAAAAGGATTAAATTAAAGTCACATATCAACCAGTGCAATAATCATAACAACAAATAAAATAATCAGTAAAAAAAACTATAATAAAATCAAAACAACCCACTTTTATCACTTTTCATTTTTATTTTCTTATTTTTTATATATTTTTTTATCTTTTTATTTTCTATATTTAAATATTTGTACATTTCTATATGTTTTCCTTTTCTTTAACCTCAAAAAAAAAAAAAAAATCCAACCCACATAAGTGGGCTGCTGTTTCAGTAGCCCAAAGTTCCCTTAATTTGTATTTCATTTTGCTTCTGAAATCACAAAATCATAAGAGCTCAAATATTTGAAACAGAACAGAGAATGCAAGGAGACAAAGGGAGAGGGGGAGAAGAAACTCACGGTGCTGATGGTGGCTCCGGCAGAGAGATGGTGGCCTCGGTACAGATCCGGCCGGATCTGGCAGCGACGAGTTCGGGTCCTGACAGGGGTTCACGGCTTAGGAGTGGCACCGGTTCGAGCTCTAGCGAGACACCGGTGACGCGCGGTGGAGTTCCGGATCCGGATCGGCGCTGGTTCGCGATGAGGAGGAGGGGAACGATTCTCGGCGCGGTGGTCGGAACTGGTGGAGCAGCAGTCGGTCCGACGGGCTCGGATCTGGTCTTGGGATCGCTCAGATCCGTCGATTAGGGGATGGGTCCGGAACGGCGGCGCGGTTCGTCTGGTAGTGCACGACCGACTGGTTGGGAGGAGGTGACAGTGCTTTTCTGGTTTGTGGGTGGTGGTTACTTGTTGATAGTGGCTTATAGTGGTTGTGGGTGATTTGGATTCTTGAAGGGTTGTGATTGTTGAGAAGTTGAAGATGAGTGAGGGGTAGCAGCAGGATACGTTAAGGGTGAGGAAGGTGAAGGTGAATGGAGTGGATTGTTGGTATGCTAGTTATGGAAATGTGATGGTGAAGGGAGTGGTTATGGAGGGATACGAGGTTGAAGATGAGATGGGGATTTGATGGCGCAGATTGAAGGAAGTTACTGAGTTACTAAATTGCTTTGGGCGTGGCAGGAGATGATCTGTGTAGTTCCGGTTGATCTCTGTGTTTTTTCTTTTTTTCCCTCCCCCCTCTGTGATTTGTATGTGATTCTTATAAGGAAAAAACAAAACATGCCAAAGCAAATCCCTTCGATTACTAATGATTGGAATGTAAAAAGATTAAAACGGTCTCCCCCTTGAATTTCTGAATGAATGCAAATAAAGAAACAGAACTTGATGATTGGAAAAGAAAACTCTCTGAAGCTTTTAATCCAATTCAATGCAAGCTGGTTGTGGAGGCTAGGGTTGCAGCAGCAGGAAGAAGGAAGTTGGGTTGAGAAGAGAAATGGGTCATGGGTTGACCCGTACAAAGCTTTTTTTTTTATTTTTTTCTCTTTTTTTTAAAAAGAAGAAAATTAAATTAAAATAAAAATGAAAATAAAAGAAAATGAATAAAATTGGGTATCAACAGCTGCCCCCCTTTGTTTTACATTTAGAATAAATGAAAAACAAAGAAATTGATTCAATTTTATCCATGAAAAGGTAAAAACTTGCGGATTCAGGTGTCCACTGAAACTTAACAGAAATAAGGTAAGAAGCTTATGGAGTCGGGTATCCGTTGAAGCTTAACAGAAAACTTAAAGGCAATGAGTACGGGGACCCAAAAATAATGGGTACGAGGACCCAAAAGGTAAAAAGCTTACGGAGTTAGGTATCCGCTGAAACTTAACAAAAACAAGGTAAGAAGCTTACAGAGTCGGGTATCCGTTGAAACTTAACAGAAAACTTTAAAGTAATGGGTACGGGGACCCGAAAACATAAAACAATGGGTGCGGGGACCCGAAAAGGTAAAAAGCTTGTGAAGTTAGGTATCCGCCGAAACTTAACAAAAACAAGGTAAGAAGCTTACAGAGTCGGGTATCCGTTGAAGCTTAATAGAAAATTTAAAAGCAATAGGTATGGGAACCCAAAAACAACGGGTACGGGGACCCAGAAAAGGTAAAAAGCTTGCGGAGTCAGGCATCCGCTGAAGCTTAACAAAAACTTAAAAGCAATGGGTACGGGGACCCGAAAACATAAAACAATGGGTGCGGGGACCCGAAAAGGTAAAAAGTTTGCGGAGTCAGGTATCCGCTGAAACTTAACAAAAACTTAAAAGTAATGGGTACGGAGACCCAAAAACATAAAACAAAGGGTGCGGGGACCCAAAAAGGTAAAAAATAATGGGCACGGGGGCCCAGAAAGGAAAAGATGATGGTCGTAGGGGCCCGGAAAGGAAAACACAATGGGCGCGGGAGCCTAGAAACGAGAATACAATGGGTGTAGGGACCCGAAAACTTAAAAGACAATGGGTGCGGGGACCCAGAAACGAGAACACAATGGGTGCAGGAACCCAAAAAGATAAAATGCTTGCGGAGTCAGGTATCCGCTAAAGCTTAACAAAAACTTGAAGCAGTGGGTACGGGGACCCAAAAAGGTAAAAAGCTTGTGGAGTCAGGTATCCGCCGAAACTTAACAAAAACAAGGTAAGAAGCTTACGGAGTCGGGTATCCGTTGAAGCTTAACAAAAAACTTAAAGGCAATGGGTATGGGGACCTAGAAATAATGGGTACGGGGACCCAGAAAAGGTAAAAAGCTTGCAGAGTTAGGTATCCGCTGAAGCTTAACAAAAAACTTAAAGCAATGAGTACGTGGACCCAAAAACATAAAACAATGGGTGCGGGGACCCGAAAAGGTAAAAAGCTTGTAGAGTCAGGTATCCGCTGAAGCTTAACAAAAAACTTGAAGCAGTGGGTACGGGGACCCAAAAAGGTAAAAAGCTTGCAGAGTCAGGTATCCGCTGAAGCTTAACAAAAACAAGGTAAGAAGCTTACGGAGTCGGGTATTCGTTGAAGCTTAATAGAAAACTTAAAGGCAATGGGTACGGGGACCCAAAAACAATGGGTACAGGAACCCAGAAAAGTAATGGACATAAGGCTCTGATTTGATTGAAAACAGCAAGTTGGACCTTTGTAGGTCAAGGCTAGCAAAATGAAAAATGCACTATGCAATGCATGCTTCAGATGTATGAGAGTATGAAAACTTTTTTTTTTCTGTCTTTTTCTTTTTTTTTTGTCTCCACGACCCCTGAAGACATGATTGCAATCTTTTTCAAAGATGAGCTGGAATAGGATTTAATGACATCCTTTCATTTGTCTATTCAGACGATGGTTAAAATGTCCAACCAGAATGACCCTTGAGGTGTGCATTTAGATGTGACACACAAGAGCAATGGGAAAACCCTTCAGATGACCCTTGAGGTGACCTGATTGTCCTTTCTTTTTATTAACACTCTTATCAGGAATCATTGTGTTTCCCATTCCTTTCAAGTCATTAGCAATTCTCAATGCTCAGACAGCAATGTCACACATTTCACATTCCAATATATGATTATTAGAAAAATGCATATTGAGTCAAAGAAGAGGCAAAGGTAAAAACATGACGATATTGTATTGAAATGGGAATGGTGAAAAGAAAGCAATATTATGGTCATCAACATAAAATTTACAGAGGGATGATAAGGGTAAAGGTCTTCAGTTCTTCCAGTGAAACTCTTTATCGTAATCAGTGTCAATCCTCTGCATACCCGATTTCGAACACCCATTAACCAGCCTATGAAGACTTTGACTGCCCCAGTTGGGATCATTTGGCCTGCCCCAATATGGAAACTTAGTTTGCTCTAAAGCAGAGATTTGCTTCTCCCTAGCATGGAGACTCAACCGCTCAGGTCTCACTTCCTTTGTCATATCAAGCACTATTGTCCTTTTATTTTGGACCTTAACTTTTGCCTAGGTCGCTCTTTCGAGTTTTCAACCTACCAGGTCGCTCTAACTTTTGCCTAGGTAGCCTTTTCAGGTTTTCCACCTAGCGAGCCATGCTTTTCCCTTTTCTTTTCTTTTCTTTTTTCTTTTTTCTCCTTTTTTTTTTGACAAGTAGTGCTTTTACGCATAATATTTCTTGACCGCGTCTGAATTTACAGGAAGTGGTAGATCTTCACCGTCCAATTTTGCAAGAATCAAAGACCCTCCAGAGAAAGCCTTCTTCACGACATAAGCTCCTTCACAATTTGGAGTCCATTTTCCACGGTGATCTTTTTGAATTGGCAGGATCTTTTTGAGCACTAAGTCTCCTTCTTGAAATTGTCGAGGGCGCACTTTTTTTGCATAGACTTTCATAAGCCTTCTTTGATATAACTGACCATGACACAGTGCAGTTAACATTTTACCTTCAATAAGATTCAACTGATCTAGTCGAGTTTGGACCCATTCGGCCTCTTCCAGTTTTGTCTCCATCAGTACTCTTAATGAGGGGATCTCTACCTCAATAGGGAGTACGGCTTCCATTCCATAAACTAAAGAGAAAGGAGTTGCCTCAGTTGAGGTACGGACAGACGTGCGATAACCATGCAGAGCAAAGGGAAGCATCTCATGCCAATCTTTATATGTCACAACCATTTTTTGAATGATCTTCTTGATGTTTTTGTTTGCTGCCTCAACAGCCCCATTCATCTTTGGGCGGTATGGCGAGGAGTTATGATGTTGGATCTTGAAATTCTCGCACATTTCCTTCATCATTTTGTTATTCAAGTTGGTTGCATTGTCAGTGATGATCTTATTCGGTAGACCATAACGACATATCAACTCTCTTTTGATGAACTTGATCACCACATTCCTGGTCACATTAGCATAAGAAGCAGCCTCAACCCATTTGGTGAAGTAGCCTATCGCGACAAGGATAAAGCGATGCCCATTTGAGGCCTTAGGTTCAATAGGTCCTATGACATCCATACCCCACATGGAGAATGGCCAGGGTGCTGCTAGGACATTCAAGGGGACTGGCGGCGCATTGATCTTATCAGCATATGTTTGGAACTTGTGGCACTTCCTCACATGATTGAAGCAGTCAGTTTCCATGGTTAACCAATAATAACCAGATCTTAGGATTTTTCTTGCCATTGCATGTCCATTAGAGTGAGTTCCGAAGGAACCTTCATGTACTTCTTCAATAATCTTTTCTGTTTCCATTGCATCAACACATCTTAGAAGCACCATATCATGGTTTCTTTTGAAAAGTATGTCCCCATTCAGAAAATAACCCATCGCGAGCCTCCTCAAGGTCCTCTTATCATTTTCTGAAGCGCTTACAGGGTACTCCCTATTCTTGATGAAACATTTGATGTCATGGTACCATGGCTTCCCATCAGGCTCATCTTCAACCACTTGACAATATACAAGACAGTCACGAATTTTCATTTTTATAAGTGGTAGGTCTCTTTCATGACTTATTTGGAACATTGATGATAGTGTGGCTAAAGCATCAGCCAACTGATTTTCTTCTCGAGGAACATGATAAAAAGTGACTTCATCAAATTGCTCAATTAATTCTTTGATGTAAACATGGTATGGAAGCATCACGAGTCTCCCATTCTCCTTTTAATTGATGAATGACCAAGGCAGAGTCCCCATATACGTCCAAGATCTTCGCTTTTGATTCTATTGCTGCCTGAATTCCCAAAGCACACGCTTCGTATTCTGCTATATTGTTAGTACAGTCAAAACACAACCTTGCTGTGATTGGGATGAATTTATCTTCAAGGGAGATCAAGATGGCTCCAATGCCGTGCCCCAGTGCATTAGAGGCTCCATCAAACCACATAGTCCATTTTTCTTTTTCAGAGGATTCCTCATTTTTAAACAGAGCCATTATATTTTCATCAGGGAACTCACATTGTATCGACCCATAATCCTCTATGGGTTGGTTAGCCAGATAATCTGCAAGGGCACTTCCCTTAATTGCCTTTTGGGTGACATAAACAATTTCATACTCCGATAATAAAACTTGCCATCGCGCGATTTTTCCAGTGAGAGCGGATTTCTCAAAGATATACTTGATAGGATCCATTTTGGATACTAACCAAGTAGTGTAACACAACATGTATTGCCTCAATCGATGGGCAGCCCATGCCAAGGCGCAACAAGTTCGCTCTAACAATGAGTATTTTGCTTCATAATCAGTGAACTTTTTACTTAAGTAATAGATGGCGGGTTCTTTCCTACCGGATTTATCATGTTGCCCCAGTATGCAACCCATAGACTCATTAAGCACCGTCAAATACATAATGAGAGATCTCCCTGGCACTGGAGGCACCAAAACTGGGGGTTCTTGTAAATACTGCTTGATTTTTTCAAAGGCTCTTTGGCAATCTTCATTCCACTTGACTGGCTAATTCTTACGTAACAACTTGAAGAGCGGCTCGCATGTTGCTGTGAGCTGGAATATGAATCGAGCGATGTAATTCAACCTTCCCAAAAATCCCCGAACTTCTTTTTCAGTGCGAGGGACCGGCATGTCCAGTATTGCTCGAACCTTGTCAGGATCAACTTCTATTCCTTTCTGGCTCACCACAAACCCCAATAGTTTGCCTGATCTAACACCAAAAGTGCATTTTGCAAGATTCAGTCTGAGTTTGAACTTCCTCAATCACTCAAAAAGCTTTTGCAGATTGATTATATGATCTTCTTCTGTTTTTGACTTCGCAATCATATCATCTACATAAACTTCTATTTCTTTGTGAATCATATCATGGAACAATGTCACCATCGCTCTCTGATATGTTGCCCCAGCATTTTTTAAACCAAAAGGCATCACTTTGTAGCAGAAGGTTCCCCATAAAGTGATGAATGTAGTCTTCTCCATGTCTTCCAATGCCATCTTGATCTGATTGTATCCTGAGAAACCATCCATAAAGGAAAAAAATGAATGTTGAGCAGTGTTGTCCATCAAAACATCAATATGAGGTAACGGGAAGTCGTCTTTAGGGCTGGCCCTATTTAAGTCTCAATAATCCACACACATTCGGACTTTTCCGTCTTTCTTTGGGACAGGAACAATGTTGGCAACCCATTGTGGGTATTTTGCAACTGCAAGAAATCCAACATCAAACTGTCTTTTTACTTCATCTCTAATTTTTAGGGACATCTCAGCTTTCATTCGTCTCAACTTTTGCTTAACCGGAGGGTATCCAGGTTTTAGTGGTAATTTGTGCTCAATTATGTCAGTGTCTAGCCCTGGCATATCTTGGTATGACCATGCAAAGACATCACTATAATCAAACAAGAGTTTAATCAACATGTTACGCTCATCTTCTTTCATCAAGGTACCAATTTTGATTTCTTTCTTATCATTTTCAGTCCCCAAGTTAATTACTTCAATTGGTTCCTCATGGGGTTGGATTTCTTTAGCTTCTTGTTCAAGTAATCTCATTAACTCAGGTGAAGTTTCCCAATCATCCTCATTATCCTCATCAGTATGATTAACAGGGTGTTCAAAATTATATGATGAGATATTGACACTGTCACTTTCAAGAGAGTCATTTTCAGATCTGCAATAAGTGATGTTGACACAAGAAAAATAAAATGAATAGAAGGTCATGATAATGGTGGGATGAAAGCTAATGGAATGAAAAAAAATGAGAGAACTCAAAAATGCATTTTATTAATAACAATTATTGGAAAGGAAACATGTGAGCCCATTTACAAATGAAAATCCTAAAGGCTTAGGCAGAGCTAAAGGAAAAGCACTACAGAATTACTTTGAAAGAGACTCTAAGGTTATGGGAAACTCAGAGATCTTCCAATTGTTGAGTCTTGCATCTGAAGAACATGCATACACCAGGTCCGTATGACTGACAAAATCATCATCTTCAACTGCAGTCACTTGGTCTACGAACACAACTCCCGCGCTCCGGAAGCTTTGTCGTATGTCACAAATGGGGACTCCCTTCACTTTAGGTTCTCGATTTTCCAAATGAGCCAGCCTTTTCTCTTTTTTCTCTTCCATTATCCTCCTCTTATCGGCCTTGGTGGGTTTGTACCCCAACCCAAATCTATCTTTGTTTTTCAAGGGTTGAAAAAGTCCTATGGCACCTTGTCGTTTCTTACCCAGCCCTTCTCCATGCTGATAACCCCCTTCTAGCATAACTTTAGCCATCATTACAGAGGTAACAGACGGCTGCGGTTTAGGAATTGGAGCTTCTTCCTTTATATAAATGGTATTTACAACCTCGAGTGCTTGAAAGGCAGTCTCCAAAGCCTCTTCTATAGCTTCAATATAAGGGGTGTCTAACGGCTTGCTCACTAATAGGTCCTCTTCACCAAAGACAGTAATCATCTTGTTATCAACTATGAATTTGACTTTTTGGTGCAATGTGGAAGGCACAGCTCCAGCAGAATGAATCCATGGTCGTCCTAAGAGACAACTGTATGATGGTGCAATGTCCATCACTTGGAAGAGTATGTTGAAAGTGTAAGGACCAATTTGAACTGGTATTTCGATTTCCCCTATGGCTTCTCTCCTTGTGCTATCAAATGCCCTTACTATCATCGCACTTGATTTCATGTGTGACCCATCAAAAGGCAATTTGGAGAGTGTCGACTTTGGCATCACATTCAAGGAAGAGCCATTGTCCATCAGTACTCTAGCCATGATATGGTATTGACATTTTACTGAGATATGAAGTGCTTTATTATGTCTTCTTCCCTCATTGGGTATTTCATCATCGGTAAAAGTGATGTAATTATCTGCTGTGATGTTATTGATAACGTCATTCAACTTGTCAACTGTGATGTCGTGAGAAACATGAGCTTGATTGAGTACTTTCATTAGCACCTTCCTGTGTGGCTCAGAGTTCAGTAATAAGGATAAGAGTGATATTCTTGCAGGGGTGCAGTTCAGTTGATCCACCACCCTGTATTCACTTTGCTTTATGAATTTTAAGAACTCACAAGCTTCTTCCTCAGTCACTTCTTTCTTATAGACCTCTTGCTGTGTTGCTTTTGGTTCTTCCTTTTCTTTCAAGGCTTTTTCAGTAGAAGTTTCCCCCATCTTGCCTTTCCCTTTCCGAATTCTTTCCACTTCCTCCACTTGGTCTTTACGCAAATCCTCAGGTGTATAAATACGACCACTCCGAGTCATTCCACTAATCCCAGATATGCTAGAGATAGCCGATGGGATTTTCATTTGATTGTCCTGGAGATCATTCACAACGACTTGCACATCATATTTCTAAGGCACAACTCTAGTGTCCTTATAGGGAAAATGAGTTGGCACTTGGATGGTGATAGGATTCCAACCAAGAGAGACTTGCGGAGACACCTCTTTACTATAATGAATCATCAATGGCCTTGGTATACCTGGAGCTTGCCCTATGATTAGTTGCGTTGCATAGGTATTGGCAGCCTCTTGAACTGGTGGAGGTGTAACTTCTTTGACCATATAGACGTCACAATTATCGTACTGATTGTTTATTTGTACTAGGTGACTGTCCATTAAACTTTGAAGGATCTGTTTGAACTCACCACATTCCTCACTAGAATGCCCGACTTCCCCGTGGATCTTGCACACAGTTTCATCTTTATTGACTTTTTCGATCTCAGCTTGGTTTCGTATCAACCCAAATTTGCAAAGCTCTTGCAAAATTACTCTCATGAGAGTTTTTACATCAGCTACCCGACTTATGAGGTATCGTTCAGAAGACTTCTCTATGGCATTAACTACAGGACCTCTATGATCAGGCAAGGGATTGCGGTCTACATTAGGAGTTTTTTCCTTAAAGTTTAACCATTTGGCATTAATCAAGTCTTGCACTTTGAACGTCAAGGCTCTGTAATTTTCTGTTGATTGACCTACAGCCCCAGCATGGTACTCACATTTAGCATTCTGGTCAAATCCTCTTGGGTAGGGGGGTTCCATTGGCTTCATTGGGCAAAGAACCAATAAGGAGTTTCGGAAGAGTTGTGGTAGCAGTTCAGTATAGGTCATGGGAATCGAGTCAAATTGGACAGATTTCTTTTCTTGGTTAGCTTGCGGTCTTCTTTGGTTGGTATTTGGGTTTTGGGTCCATGGTTGAGTTGGTTGGTAAAACATGGTAGGGAGTGTTTGGTTTGGGATAGGAGATGGTGCACGATAAGGGATCATTGGATGATAAGGTTGAGGATATGGAGCTTGAGAGGCATTAGCAATGTATGGATAGTAAGGCATGTAGGGAGGTTGGAAGGATGGTTGAGGGTTAACAGGTGCTTGGCTATGTCTCCCTTGGGCAAAACTCCTTTGATCGAAGGTCACAGCATGGGCTTCTCATTCTCTTTTCTTCCCCGCTGAGGGCTTTTTGGCACTAAATGTCCCCATTGAACTTTTAGCAATCTTTCCACTTCTCATTCCTCCTTCAACTTTTTCCCCGATGATAACCATGTCTGAGAAATTCGATGACACATTTCCTATCATCTTGTCATAGAAGGGTGACTAGAGAGTGTCAATGAATGTGGCCACCATTTCTCTTTCTGTCAATGGGGGTTCAATCTGAGCAGCTATCTCTCTCCATCGCTGAGCATATTCTTTAAAGGTTTCAGCTCCTTTCTTAGCCATATTTTGTAACTGTAGCCTATCTGGTGCCATATCGATATTGTACTTATATTGCTTTAAGAAAGCATCAGCAAAGTCCTTGAAACATCGTATATGGGCACATTCTAGGTGTGTATACCAATTAGAAGCTGCCCTAGCTAAGCTGTCCTAGAAGAAATGAATCAACAGCTTGTCATCATGAGCATGTGATGCCATCTTGCGAATGTACATAGTCAGATGATTCTTTGGGCAAGTGGTTCCCCTATATTTTTCAAAATCTGGGACCTTAAACTTTGGAGGAATCACCATATTCGGGACAAGATAGAGCTTTACGGCATCCAGAAGACCATAGCTACTTGCTCCTTCTATGGCTCGAGTCTTTCTTCAAGAACTTCTAATTTCTCCTTGGATTGAATGACTTCAGTTGAAGGGTTAAGCGGAGAAGTTCCAGCGACCTTATGAGGTAAAAACTGTGGCATGTAGAAAGGAGGTTGAGCCTGAGTCGAGCCTTGTGGCCCTGAAGTAGGTATTACCAATGATGAGCCGCTCTCAAGAGGGTTGGTAATTTGGGACGGCATAAAACCAAGGGAAATGCCATAAGGTGGAATAGAAACAGGGTACTGAGGAATCTCACTGGTATTTGGTTGAGATCCTTGGGGAGGGTTTGAAGTCATTGGGACTGTCGGTGCACTGCCCTTAGGAATGTTGGTGGATAATGGTGGCACATAACCAGGTGGAAGGCCATATGGTGGGAATGAAGATGCCTGTGTTTCAGGATTATTTGAGTAGATGGTGAGTGACATCATGGCCCCTTGAGAGGTGATGCTAGGATACTGCCAAGGAACTGGCGTAAAGCTAGGCGGGTGAGCAGGCGTGGTAGAAGGATCATCATTTGCCTTTGAAGGAGTCCCCTCTGTGTTCCTTGTTTTTTCCAGAATTTCCAAGATCTTGGCCATTTGTTCTTTTAGCTGGCTTACTTCGCTTCTTAACTCTTCTTGTGACTGACCCAGTTCATCCATGATTCTTGATTGAGAACGAGTCCTATATGGGTGTCGTAGAGACAGTT
This sequence comes from Ormosia semicastrata, assembly GCA_029884595.1. Classification (NCBI taxonomy): domain Eukaryota; kingdom Viridiplantae; phylum Streptophyta; class Magnoliopsida; order Fabales; family Fabaceae; genus Ormosia; species Ormosia semicastrata. The sequence goes on from JAQQTO010000045.1 coordinate 6,945,447, forward strand.
TTCCTTTCTGTATTCATTATTATTATTTTTATTAGAAAATATGAAAAAGGAAAAGAAAATACAAACAAAAATAAAACTATGCATGTAGAGATATGATCCAAAGTAGCAAGCGATATCGATAAACCTCATTCATTTAAAGGGAAAAGCTCTATGGTCATAGAGAGTTTACACATGTTGATTCTTGCTACTCCTCAAGTCAGATGGAAGAGTTAGCTTTACAAGACAAGACTCTAAATTACATCAGCATTCCTAGAACAAGAAACTAATTTCAGTGATCCTTTTCAGTGAAATTTTCCTAAGAAGTCAAGGTCCTTCATAACCCGAGTTAGAATATCTTGGTTTTCTCCTGGTGCTAGCTTGGCTTCCACTTTGATGATTTCTCTTGCTCTCTTTCTTGAATGGTTGGAGATTTCCCTCATATTATCAATGACCATTTCGGCTTTCCGCTCCATTTCTTGGCTTGCATTAAGATAGAAATTCTTTTCATTAGTCAAGAAAAGAACATCATCCTCTAACCGATTCTTCTTACTTTCCAAGAGAGTAGACCATTCAACATGCTTTTCCAAATGTTGGTTCAAGATTTTAACTTCATTCTTGAATTCTTGAAGTTGACCATCTTTCCCCTGAATGATTGTTTCAAGGGCTTGACATGTTTTCCTTAACCTCTCTATTTCAATATCTTTAGAGGCCATTTGTTCTTGACTTTGGATTTTTCTTCTTGCAGTGCTAAGTTGATCTTCCAAGTACCTTCTCTCAGTGGTCCACTGCCGATAAATGATTTCGTACCGCCCTTCTGCTTCAGCATAGTAGTCATTGGGTTCATTAAATTGGTGCATTGGTAACTCTGAACCCTGTACCTTGGGAGCAAGAAACCCCTTCCTCCTACTAGCCTGCCAAATTAAGTATTTCGGTGTCATTTCAGACGATGGGTGACCAGGCTTCACACTTCTTGTGTGCTTCCAATCTTCAATGACTTCTTTTATTTTATGACTGGTTCCTTCATCGCCATACGAGAATTCAAATTTGGACAGTCCATGAGTCATCAGAATGAATTGCAGGGATGCCATTTGTCTTCGGACCATAGCTGGAGCATAGCCCACTACTCCCCATGGGCCAATAAGTGGAACTCAAGGTTTGCTTTCACATCTATATATGGTATAAGTGAGAGGAAACCACTTGGCCCTCCAAACCACTTCTTTTATTTCCATGAAAAAACTGATCCATTGCCTCATCGTCGGAGTTCGGGGAGGCTAATTGTCACGACCATATAGAGAGTGCGGGTGCTTAGGTATGACATACTGTTTTAGATCAATTTCTGGATGGTTAAAGCACTTCAAGGTTGACATATGACTAAGCATCCATACTGCCAGTAATGGTGCACATCCCCGAAATCTTCCTTTCTGATGGACTCGGCAATAATTCAGGGATTGAATTGTCTCGACTAAAATTGGTGGGACTGGGTGTACCCCATGCTCGATCTGCTCGAACAAATTGATCACATGTCCATCTATTTGATTTTTCCATCTCGGGAAAATTACTAACCCATAAATAGCGAGGGCTAGTGCTACCAAACCAAAACTTTGATCAACTTGAGCTTCAACTAGCCTAAGCAAGAACTCCGAATCTAGACTTTGTCCTTCATCCACCATGTACTTGTCCAATTCATTGGCATGAATCCCTATCAATTTGGACAGCATCCTTCTTGGCGTCTTCTTAGGGTCATGTGAGTACACTTTGTCCTTTGGTATGTCGTCTCTATTAAGAAGCCTAGCATACTTCTCAATCGTTGGCACCAAGTCAAATTATCGAAAAGTATAACACTGATATGAGGGGTCCCAAAAATAGAGCATAGCTTTCAACATTTGGAGGTCAGGGGTGATGAACATGAGAGCTGCAATATCTCCATACTTGTCATTGAACTCTTCTTATCTTCTCATGCTACACCACACATTACGGAGCCTCCTTAGGTCATTTTGCTCAAAGTCATGGCTCCCCTTTAAAAGAGGTAAAGGAACATCCTCGCGATGCAAACTATTTCCTTCCTTGGCTTGAATTCTTGCAGACTCTTCACCGACAGCCCTGATACTTTCTGCCACCTCAGACATTAGAGTCATCTTTCCCTTATTCATGCTTGAGGTTTATCGATATCTTCACAAGATTGGACCACATATGCAAATGCAAGATAAAGGAAAAGTTAACAACTACAAAATAAAAGACAAATAGAAATTCCTCATATGTTAGAGGAAAAGGGGTACCTAATCTTGGTACCCGTTCAGCAGGATAAGTTCTATGAACGATGGTAGCTCTAAGATTATATCTATAAGTGAGAGCTTTGATTCTAGACCCCTATCGGACAAAAGGTTCCCAAATTGTCCCTTGCTGTCACCAACACTTTGGCTAGCAAGAGTCCTCCATCCTCACCCATGATAGGTTACAAGCGGAAAGAGTTCAATTTGAGCGAGGGGTTTTCATGTGCCTAAACGGAGACCAACGGTCCCACAAAGTAACACTACTTCACCCTCTATCTAAGCCTACAAGGTACTGAGCTCGGGTATAGAGCTTGTATGTGTAGGTGTACATGAGAGAACTTTATTTACAAAGTAGAAATATAATACATATAATGCAAACAAAATGTACAATAATATGAAACAAATAACAAATAAACAAACAAAAATGGACCAACATAATTAAAAAGCAAATCACATAAGATTAAAATAAGGTTTAACCCTCTAATTCTCCCCAGTGGAGTCACCAGCTGTCGCAACCGTCCTGAAGGGCGTCGCGAAAATAAAAAGAATAAGGGAGGATAGGACCTCGGGATATTGGGAGTCGCCACCAATCGCTTTATCCATTAAATGGAATGGTGCAATTAGACATCTAAAAGATGGTCTGCGTTTAAGAGTTCGGGATTCGGGGGTTGATTACGGGTAGGGAAGGTGTTAGCACCCTATACCGTCCGTTCTAAGAACGGTTACCTATTTAATCTAATGTTATTTGTAATATTAATTAAATTGGTCCTTTATTAATTAAAAAAAGAATTTTTTTATTTTTTTATTTTAACATGTCCCATTTTGTCAAGCATAATATCAAGAATGATAAATGACTAAGACAAGCAATGAGTGGCAAAATAGCCATTATTTTGAAACAAATTCTAAGTCTACAACATATTGTATAAAAGTGGTGAATTAAAATTTTATCTTTTGAAGAGAAATAATTTTCAAAATAAATGGCCAAATAAAAAATAATATTTCAATGAATAATTTTAATTCAAAGAAATTTGTTTAAGGTAGGAAAATGTTTCTTTAAGTAAATGGCCAAATAAAATCTCATTTATAATCAAGAAAAAATATTTTTTGGCACAATGAGATTTTTGTAGTAATTTCCAAAAAAAAGTCTTCACAAAAAAAAATAGAACTTTAATTCACCACAATCATGATGCTGAACTGTATGAAATTGTTCACTTTTATTTGATGATTTTTATTTTACAAAATGATTTTTTATTTTGTGTTTTTTTAAAAAAAAAGAAATTTAATTTACAAAATTATTTAATTTAGTGTGAGAATTAGACCTCGCCAGCGCTCCTGGCAAAATCCAATATAAAGCCTCAGGATTATCGGGAAGAGTGTATTTGATCGGCGCTCCAATCCTCTCCCAATTTTTTCGTCATCGGCAAGTTTTAAAATATTTAATGTACACAAAAAAAGGATTAAATTAAAGTCACATATCAACCAGTGCAATAATCATAGCAACAAATAAAATAATCAGTAAAAAAAACTATAATCAAATCAAAACAACCCACTTTTATCACTTTTCATTTTTATTTTCTTATTTTTTTTATATATTTTTTTATCTTTTTATTTTCTATATTTAAATATTTTTACATTTTTATATGTTTTCCTTTTCTTTAACCTCAAAAAAAAAAAAAAATCCAACCCACGTAAGTGGGCTGTTGTTTCAGTAGCCCAAAGTTCCCTTATTTTGTATTTCGTTTTGCTTCTGAAATCACAAAATCATAAGAGCTCAAATATTTGAAACAGAACAGAGAAAGCAAGGAGACAAAGGGAGAGGGGGAGAAGAAACTCACGGTGCTGACGGTGGCTCCGGCAGAGAGATGGTGGCCTCGGTACAGATCTGGCCGGATCTGGCAGCGACGGGTTCGGGTCCTGACGGCGGTTCACGGCTGGGGAGCGACATCTGTTAGAGCTCTAGCGAGACACCGGCGACGCGCGGTGGAGTTCCGGATCCGGATCGACGCTGGTTCGCGATGAGGAGGAGGGGAACGATTATCGGCGCGGTGGCCGGAACTGGTGGAGCAGCAGTCGGTCTGACGGGCTCGGATCTGGGCCTGGGATCGTGCAGATCCGTCGGTTGGGGGATGGGTCCAGAACAGCGGCGCGGTTCATCTGGTAGTGCACGACCGTCTGGTTGGGAGGAGGTGACAGTGCTTTTCTAGTTTGTGGGTGGTGGTTACTTGTTGATAGTGGCTTGTGGTGGTTGTGGGTGATTTGGATTCTTGAAGGGTTGTGATTGTTGAGAAGTTGAAGATGAGTGAGGGGTAGCAGCAGGATGCGTTAAGGGTGAGGAAGGTGAAGGTGAATGGAGTGGATTGTTGGTATGCTAGTTATGGAAATGTGATGGTGAAGGGAGTGGTTATGCAGGGATGTGAGGTTGAAGATAAGATGGGATTTGATGGCGCAGATTGAAGGAAGTTACTGAGTTACTAAATTACTTTGGGAGTGGTAGGAGATGATCTGTGTAGTTCCGGTTGATCTCTGTGTTTTTTCTTTTTTTCCCTCCCCCCTCTGTGATTTGTATGTGATTCTTATAAGGAAAAAACAAAACATGCCAAAGCAAATCCCTTCGATTACTGATGATTGGAATGCAAAAAGATTAAAACGGTCTCCCCCTTGAGTTTCTGAATGAATGCAAATTAAGAAACAGAACTTGATGATTGGAAAAGATAACTGTCTAAAGCTTTTAATCCAATTCAATGCAAGCTGGTTGTGGAGGCTAGGGTTGCAGCAGCAGGAAGAAGGAAGATGGGTTGAGAAGAGAAATGGGTCATGGGTTGACCCGTACAAAGTTTTTTTTTTATTTTTTATTTCTTTTTTTTATTTTTTTATTTTTTTTCTCTTTTTTTTAAAAGAAGGAAATTAAATTAAAATAAAAATGAAAATAAAAGAAAATGGATAAAATTGAGTATCAACACCAAGCTTGATCATCTTCCTTGATCTTGATTCTCCCTTGAGTCACTTTCAATCCAAATGGGTTCCTCTTCTTCTCACTTGCTCTCTGGAATTCGTGGTTTGTTGAAAAATAGAAGATACCTCCCAATCCCCAATCAGATATTAAAAGCTAATTTTCGTGGATCAGGATGTGTCCCACGCCTAGGATTGGCTTTTCTACGCCTAGGCGTGGTTAAGAAGCACGTGGTCTCAGGTGCAATCCACGCTTAGGCGTGATTTTTTCACGCCTAGGCGTGGGTGTCTCTGTCTAAGCACCCTGAAAACCTGAGAGTTACACGCCTAGGCGTGACTTTTCCACGCTTAAGCGTGGAGGTCTCTGCTTGAAAATTCCTGAAATGCTGCGAAGATCACGCCTAGGCATGATTTTAACACGCCTAGGCGTGAGTTGGCTGCCCTTGCTTCTCTTTTGCATCCTTCTCCATTTTGAACTATTCTTTGCTTCCTTATCCTTTCCAAGGTCTTTTCTTCTTGAATTTCTGCAACAAAAATAATGCTTTAATTCATCAAGCCATAATCCATCTCAATTTCTTAAATACAAGCATAAAAAATTGAATTCTTAAACAATTGAGATACAAAGCTTAAATCATCAAGATCATGTATAAATTAGACCTTTGTGTCTTGAAAATTTAAGGAAAGCATGCTTATATACATTCAAATTCATGTGAAATAACTTCATTTCCTGAAGTTATCACATACCCATATTCACAACACCCTATTTCTAGTTCAATTGGAATACTAAAATCATGCAATTGATGGTCAATCAATAATAAGCATTAAGCATGGATATGGAAGATCAAAACCAATTTCATTGAAAGAATACTCAACCAATCACAAGATATTCAAATCCATAGTAAGATCCTAGAGAGCCCCTAAATTTGAATTTAGTTACACATCATGAAAGAAAAGAAAACTAATGGAGTCATGAAACCTATCAAATTACAATTCAAGAGAGAAAAAGAGGAATAATGAACAAGAATGGTGAGAATCCAATGCTTGATCTTCCTCCTTGATCTTGATTCTTCACTTGAATCACCTCTATCTTCTAAGGTTTTCTCCTCCTCTCCCTTTCTCTATGAAGCTCGTGCTTGGTGATTACCCAAGATGATCCCTCCAGTCCCAAAAATCAGATATTAAGGGTTAATTTCGCAGACCAGGATTTTTTCCACGCCTAGGCAAGGCTTTTCCATGCCTAGGCGTGGTTATGAATCACATGCTTTCATCTGCTAGTCACGCCTAGGCATGGGTGTCTCTGTTTGACAGCCCTGGAAACCTGAGAGTGTCACGCCTAGGCGTGGCTTTTCCACTCCTAGACGTGGACGTCTCTGCCTAGAATTCCTGAAATAATGAAAGGGTTACACCTAGGCGTGGGTTGGCAGCCCTTCCTTCTCTCTTGCATCTTTCTTCATTTGAGCTCATTTTTACTTCTTTATCTCTTCCAAGGTCTTTCCATCTTGAATATCTGCTTCAAAACAATGCTTAAATTCATCAAGTCATAATTCATCTCAATTTATTAAATACAATCATCAAATATTCAATTCTTAAACATTTAAGATACAAAGCTTAAATCATCAAGATCATGTATGAATTGGACCATTGGGCCTTAAAAACTTAATGATAGCATGCTCATATACATTCAAATTCAAGTGAAATAACTTCATTTCCTGAAGTTAACAATGCACATTTTCAACTTTCTATGAGACACTAGTCAAAGATGAAAATTCAGAATATTTGAGCTTAAGACTAAAGCTATCAACATGATGCATTGTGCACTTAGTTTTGATGAGTATTGCAAGATTTCAAGATGCAAGAATACAAAAGAAATGTAGGATAAACTTGAAATCACCCATGAAGGAACCAAACATGTGAGACAATCCAAAGTTGATATGCTTATCCATGAGTATGAGTTGTTTCATATGAAAGAAGATGAGTAGATAGATCATATGTTTGAAAGACTCTTAATCATTGTCAACAATCTTGAAGCTCTTAGAAAATCTTACACAAATGAAGAGCATGTGAGGAAGGTTCTAAGAAGTCTCACCAAGCCATCATTATCTAAGGTCTCAGCAATCCAAGAAAGAGAAGATAGCAACACTTTATCATATGATGAGCTTAGAAGCAAAATGATAGCTTAAGAGTAAACTCAACTTAGAGATAAGCTAGATAATTTGAGGAAAAAGAAGAAAACTACCTTCAAGACTCAAATTATTGAAAAAGAATCTTTTAAATATGAAGAAAAGGTGACTAGTGAAGATGATGATTTAGAGTTCATTTTTAAAAAGATCCTCAGGATGTGGAACAAAAGTGAAAAATCCACAAGTTTCTCTAACTTCAAGAATAACTCAAAAAGTCCTTAGAAGATAAAAGCAATAATGGACAAATGGGAAAATATTGAAGAAGTCTCATCCTATAGTGAAGTTGATGAGTTCAACATTTGTCTCATGGCAAACAAAGATGATGAGGTATATATATCTAACTTATCTTATGATGAGCTACTTGAAGCATTTGATGAGTTGTTGGTTAATTTAAAGCACATCATTTCAAAATATGCTTTCTTGAAGAAAATTAATGATTCTTTGATTAAGGAAAATGAGTTATTGAAAAATGAAAATGTTTCCCTAAAAAATGTAGCACAATTTACTTCTTGTGACTTGAAAGTTGAAATTGAAAAGTTGCACAAGAAAGTAGAGAGCTTGACTAATGACCTTGCAAAATTTGTTCAAAGGAAAGAGAACTTGGACATTTTGTTTGGCAAGCAAAGATATACATTTAACAAAGTTGGTTTGGGATACAACGAATGTAAATGTTCAAAGTTCTATAAAGATCTCTTTTTAAAAGCAGCCAGCTTAGCATCTACATATACGACATGCTTTCATTGTGGTCATAAAGGTCATATGTCTTATGAATGTGATTTTATAAGAAAGATGTATGTTAAAAATAAAGTGATTTGGGTACCTAAAGGTACTTATGTGACAAAAGGTCAAGAGACTAATCTCAAAGGACAACAAGAGTTTGGGTACCTACAATTACATTATATGTTTTGTAGGCATGTAATAAATCAAGGAGCAAAATTGAGCAGTAGCATCTTTATACTTGATAAAGGTTGCTCAAGGTACAGTGATGGTATTCTATATATTTATAGAAATATGAATCTTTGAAGACTAATGCAAAAGTAAAGTAAAATTTCAAACCTAGATGATGAGATTGAATAGGTGAAAATTTTATGTAATGAAGCTATCATACAAATTAGAAAATGCTCTATCCTGACAAAGATAAGCCAACTCATCAAACAACATTTGATGTCTTACTTGAGAAAGTAAAGGAATTTTTGAGGTAATTGCTGATGAATATGAAAAAGTTTACCCTAAGAAGGTTATGAGAAAGTTTAGAAGAATGAAGAATTATCCATAAAGCTAAATTCAAGAGCAACTCAATAATAAAAATGTAGCTCCTACCATCTGAATCATCAAGTAAATAATCATATGATGGTATTTTTTGAAGATGAGAAGATTGAAGTTCTTCAGACGGCAAGAAAGTTTGATGAGAAAGTTAGCTAAGATAGTTTAGTGAGAAAGTTACTTATGAGAAAGTGCATATGAACCTTCTCACTAACTAAGACTTAAAGAAGACTTATGTTGACTCATTAAGAAAGGACAAGAACAAAGGTAACCTGCCACAAAAAAGATAGTTATCGTTAGGAAGGTTTAACACTTATATTTTCGAAGTTTATATAAGCATCCAAGCTAAAAGATTTGAGTGTTATACATTTGTAGCTAACCAAATAGTGTGAACTGCAAACAGAATTATCTCATCTTTGCCTACTTGCTTTTTAATATGTTCAATCTACTATAGGTTTGTTGAAAGCTCAATAAATTAGTGTTAATCCACTCCTTAAGTGTTTTTGTGAACTACCCAGTTGTTATAAAATCTTATAACATCATATTGACTCTCAAGTGTTGTAAGTGAGCTTGTAGATTGTACAAGTCTCTAGTTCATCTTATTGATTTGCTTGAAGAGGCTATAGACAAAAAATACTTGTATTAGTAAGGCTGGGTTGTTACAAAGAATACTTATTATAGTTAAAATCCTAGTGAAAGCCAGGTAGTGGAAGTAGCCCACGTGAATTTGGAGTGAACCAGTATAGAACTTTTGGTGTTTTGCTGTTCTTACTTCATTTCATTCATCTTAACTTGCTTGCTAAACCTTTTGGTGAAGTTTCTATCAAGTCTGAAACTAATTTAAGATTTATACGTACTGACATTTAAGTGTGTTAGAATTTTCTCTTAAGATAATCTAACTTGGAGTACATAAATTTGCTTCCCTGATAATTTTCAAAAGGAATAAAAACAAATAATAGTCTTTAACAAATACTACTGATTAATTCTTTAGGGAGTTCAATGATCTTATTTATTATAGAAGTTTATAATTTTACATATCTATGTTAGAGCACTAACTAAAAAATCAAGTTGTAATACTCTATATACTGTGAGAAAGTTAGTTATTCTCAACTAGAAGTATAGTTAAGGAACTTTTTCACTGGTATTCATTCTCTCAGTCTGAATTTTTTCACTAACTATATGCTTAAAGTTCTGAACCTTCTCACCTCCAAGTTTGAACTATTTTAAAAAATTGTGAGAAAGTTGAAATTTTCAGGAAAAAAAGAACACAACTCAACCCCTTTCTTATGTTAATGTCAACTTCATACTTTGTAATCTTCTAAGATAGAGATGATGGTTGATTTCTTCATATAGCTTGCGATACTTTCTATAGTAGTATCTATAGTAGCTTATCTCTAGTACCCTATGATCAGGTAGCCATAAGACTTGTACAATAATGTTTCAAGCTGCTTATCTTGATCATATCATCTTTACTTGTCAAGATATAATTCTCTAAAGTCTTGCACAAATGAACTCTTGACAAAGATCAAGTGTAGGCATCAAAATTAATATAAAAAATGTTTGTTATCCATTAAGAAATAGACTAAGTTAGAAACCTTAGGCTAACAAAGTTGTTACTCTGCTTGGTTTTAACCCAAGCCTTCTTGACTAAGTACAGTCCAGAAGTATTAGAGTTTGGTAGTTGATTAAGGAGAACTTCATGATAGCAAAGAGCAATCCTCAAGTTGACTTTCATAAAGATGGTAAAGGTTTATGGCTTAAGATTGATCTCCAAACTTTCCTAAGGAAGAACTTCAAGAATTTGCAGCACTGTAAATCTTCTACAATTGCAAGGCCTAATAGTGAGAGTCAAAAGTAGTATTTTGTTCCTTTAATTTTTTAAGATAACATTACCATCGATGAAGTTATCACTCTTTCTCAAGGATATGAGCAAGGAAATAAGATTAGGCTTGGTTACGAACGACTTGGTTACGAACGACTTGGTTGATGGCTTGCCATGCATCCTTCCTTGTAAGGGAAAACTTCAAACACAATATACTCTTAATAATATTAGAAATTATGGCTTGAATCCAAGAAGCATGAAATCCACCTACTTCCATTGATGGAAAGTAGGACTCCGAAGGGTAGCACGTGTCACATGAATCATCTTAAACAATGGTAGGTGGTGGCGTAATGGTGTTACAAAGTCTTCAATATGATCGAGTTCATTAAAAGCTTTCAGAACCAAAATTTAAAATGAACTCCAGGAAAGGAATAATGGAAATTGAGAGATATGAAAGAAAATGAAACTATAATTCATTGCTCTTTAAGATAACTAGTATAAGCCTGCATGAAATTCACATATATTGTTATTTTTAAAATTTTAATGTTTGATGTATTTTAAATTACATGTATTTTATGCATGACTTTGGTTTGAATCTACGAATGCCCTGTTGGTAAAGGATCTACTATAATTATACTATAAATTTTTTATGAGATTGGTGGTTTGTCAGAGCCTCCCCTCACCGTTTTATAAGAAAAATATATATTTCTTTCACAATCTTTTACAATAATTTTAAAATTAATAGAGTAAAATACTCTAACTTCCCTTTTATTTGCTTGATTTTCCACATACCTCCCTCTACTTTCAAAAGTTACACAAAACCCTTTAACACTTATACAGACACTCATTGTATTTTGAAAAAAAATTATATATAAATATAATTAAGTACAATAAACTTAAAATTGATTAACAGAGTCATCAAACAATTATTAATGACCTTGAAATTGTATTTTTACTCTTAATTTCATTAGTGTTGTTTGTAATACTAACTGATTTTTTCTTGAAATAACATTTTTATCCTAAATTAATTATACCTTTAATGACATTTCTACCGTTATTTTCATATGTATTACAAGCAACATTGATGAGTTTAAAGATAGAAACTCGATTTCACCGTCATTAATGATTTTGTAATGACTTTGTTAGTCAATTTTAAGTTTATTGTGCTTAATTGAATTTATGTGTAACAATTTTTCAAAATATAAGGGTTTCCGTATAAGTATTAAGTGAGTTTTGTATAACTTTTGAAAACAGAGGGGGTATATGAAAAATTAGACAAATAGAAGGGAGGTTAGAGTATTTTACTGAAATTAATATTTTGTGCAATAAAAAAGATTTAGACTCATTATATGAAAGGGTTGCCCTGTTACTATTAGAGATGAAAGTGTTTGTTCAAAAGCTCTGATTTGCACTTTCTTAATAATGATTTTTCCCCAATTGCGATTATTTTATGTTTACTATTTTGATTGCTCATTTGAATTATGTTTTTGCATTTGAGCTGCTAAGGATGAGGAGCTGGCCCTTGATGGAAAGAAAATACATCTCGAAATAACTTCTAGTATAGTTTATGAGCTAACTAACTATAATGCTCCTCTCTCCTAGAGGAAAAGACAGTAGGTACTGTTCATGAAAATGTGTAGCATTTTGATGCAATAATACTGACGGATTAGTTATTTTTGTTGTCAGAGCATTTGAATGAAGCCTTAGACATTTTTTTTTCATTTTTTAATATTATTACAAATGAAGATTAGGAATCTAATCAATGTCTAGGAAATAAAAAGTTTATTGTTTAAATATTATTTACCCTTGTCTTTTTTTTCAGTATATGGGTTGAATATGTTGTATCACATCCTTCTTCATTTTCTATTTGGATCTTTCTAAAAGAGAGTCCTAAAATTGTTCATCTATTTATTGGCTTCACATTTAAGAAAACATTTATTGAGTACTGATAGATGGGCCTTGATTTTGTTGAGAAAAGTGAAGTTATTGATGGAAGACAACTCAAGTCAAGGCAACATTTGAATGTTAGAGGAAAGAGCACAACATTGCCTTCCATCACTTGTTAGATTTTGGATTATTATTCCTATTCTCAATAATTTTCTATTAGTGTCTATCTCTTTCTGCATGCCTATGTGGGTGTTTGGATACTAGGTGGGGATTGACATTATGGTGGTTTCCCATAGATAAAATTTTCATATTGATTTGCTGTAGAGAAAGATTGCGACGAAATCAAATTTGGAGTGGGTAACAAAGTTGACTTCTATGTTGCTTCCTTTGTTAAGGATGTACAAGTAATTCATGAACTAAATAATTTTTTGAAAAGTAAATATCTAGAATACGTTTAGAATTTTTTTTTTCTAAATAGTACATATAATTAGTTTTGCTGCATATTTTGAAATATGATAAGTTTCCTACTAAATATTGCAGGCTGTGGAGCTAATATACATGTCATTGTAAAAATTGAAAGTGCGGACTCTATACCAAACTTGCATTCAATTATTACAACGTCTGATGGGCTACTAACCAAATTCTTGCATTATTTCTTTATGGTTACTGCTTGATTCTTTGGGAAAGGGATAATTTAGCATATATTGTAACAACAAATCTTTAATTAAGTTTTCGGAGTACTTGTTTACCAATTGTTGATGCTGACTTGTCTACTTTGGCCATATTGTTTAGGCTATAGTTGCTAGAGAAGATTTTGGTGCAGAGCTCTCTATTGCAATTGTTGTTTGAGAAAGTTCTGATAAAATAATGCTTTATGGAGAAATTGCTGATGGAAAGTAAGTAAATGACTATCCCTACCTCCAAGTATCCAATGACCTTGACAGGCTTGCTAGGGAGTTGGTAACTAGTAATCCTTTTTCCTCTCAGTTCAAACTTAGATTTATAATATACGAACTAAAAAAGGCAAAAATAACAAAGTATAAAATAACTTTTGATATGTCTTCTATTGAGTTGCTTACAAGTTAATCACTTAATTAATTAGCCACCAAAAATATTAGAAGAAAAGGAAAGAAATATCACACTCAAATTAGTGTGGCCTTGAGACAATTTGGGTTTCAATAATGTGCATTGTTGAGGGTAGATAATTGTGATTTCACATACTTGAGTATTAATAGTTGGTTAGTTAGTTGTAATAATACCATCTGAGTGACTTAGAAGACAAAACTAAAGCAAGAGCATGCACCAAATGTTGTGACCATAATGATTCAATTTATTATAATGCAGATTCCCACTAAAAGCTATGAAAGTAATGCATGCATATAGTAGCATCATGGACAGAAGCCACTATACCAAGTGGTCAAATGCCACCTTATAATGGTCAAGTATTCAAGGTTTAAACTTTAAACTTGACTTGTTGCCATGATGACTTTTCTTTTTTATCATTGTGCTCTCCCGATTTTACTGTCAGCGTTGAAATATTTGATTTATTTATTTTGGTTTCTATGTAGAACCACATGAGCGAGATGTTTGCATACTATTCAACCGATGTTGTTTAACACCCTTGGAACTTCAACTGTTATCTTCACTAGATCGGGCTTCATGGTTATCCTATTGAGCCACTATCGACCTTTTGGCACCTTATATGCTTTTACAAATGAGTGAGTTCTTTTTCCCCTGTTCTCTTATTGATAAGAAACCTTTCTTTTTTTTCCTCGAAATAGATGACCATCAGACCAATTTAATTTGTAGGCAATGGCATGGAAGAGATTCTTCTAAAATGCATTGGGTTGCATTGTATGGATATTTTCTTGATTTGTTATAACAATCAAGCTTCAAGTTCTTGGTTTCTTGGTTGGATGTTGTAAGCTCCAAAACCCTTCAAAAACATCTAAAATTGATGAAGTTCTTTAGAACCTTCAAAGTTTTGATGGTGAACAAACTTAAACTTAGAATATAGTGCTACTAATGTTTTATCTAAGTGTATTAAAGCACAGGTGAGAAGACTCCTAGATGATCAGCACTAATCTTGGGTGAACAACTAGAGTTCACTTTGAGAAAGTCTCAAAAGGATGAGTCTTCAAATTTTTTCTGACCCAAGAATCCATTGAGCAAAATCTTTTTGAGAAGGACTAAGTATGAAAAGGACTTAAGAAGCACTATTGCTTCTCGCTGTAAAAATTTCAACAAGCCCATCAGAAGACAAAGTTCAAAATACAAGTCTATTAGAAGACAAAAGTATTATAAGAAATAGTTATTAGAATAAACGATTGTTTCAGACTCCTAATGTATGAAAATATCTAAGTCAAAGTCAGAAAGCCTCAAAAGTTTGAATCTTCCGACTATCGCTGGAAAAGGATAAAAACAATTAAGGAAAAACTGACTAACTACTACAGGACAAGAAAACGGTAATTGTGCACAAATCAGTAACAGTTGGAGATCAAAATGACTAGTTTCTAAACACCTATAAATTCGATAGGCCTAGCAGTTTGAGGATATGAAGCGAATTGTTACTTTGCCAAAACTTCTTATCGACCTTTTGAATGCTTACTCTTACTTCTAAACTAAGTTTCTCAACTATATTTTGTTTTTGATCAATCTAGCTCTTAGAAGAGAAACTTCATTTCTCTATTGTGTAATTGCAAATATCCACTACTTGAGTGCTAGAGAATTTAGAATCATTTTACTATCTTTGTATTCATTTGCTTGAATCTACTTTTTGAGTGCTGAGAGAAATTACTTCTCATTGTAACCAGATCCGATAGTGATCAGTGTGAGAATCTAGTTTGAAGAGGCTATGATGGATCAAAGACTACTTGTAATCTAACTTGGAGGAGCTAGGGTTGAAGAAACAATACTCATGGCAATATAAAATCCTAGTTTTTGACTGGAGATTGGATGTAGGCACGTGGTTTGGCCGATCTAGTATAAATCTTTGAGTAATCTCTTCTAAACTCTATCTCTTAAACTTTTTGATTACATTGTTTGTCCATTTCTTAACCTTATGATAATTGAAACTGATATTCTAAGTTAAAATAACTAAGTTTTAAGGTTACTCTGATTTAAATTCAGTTTCTGAAAAGTAACATCTCTTCTAAACACTTAAACTTCTAACATTTACTCTTATCTATCTAAATTGAAAAACTTGAGAAGCTTTCAAACTTGCAGAAAATGTTTAAAAATTAGAAGCACGATTCAACTTCCCTTCTCCTGCTGTTGCCATTTTCAGATGTATGTGCTTAGTGCTTAATTACAAACTAAAACTACTTGATTGATGACCTTATAAAATATAAATTCCAAAATCCTCTAGGGTTAGTAGATAAATCTGATGAATCTACTACTTTAAAATATGATTCATTATGATAACAACTTTTTCTAGTGCCCAAAAAAAAATTTCATATATATTTGTGTGTCTTTTAAAAAAGTAAAATGATAGAAAATTACTATCAAATGAATAAGAATATCGAAATTATTGCTAAACCATTACTGCATAGTGTCTCTTCCAGGCCATTTGATAATTGTGAGAAAGATATTGTAGAATATTAGAATACCAACTAGTAAGTAGCTTTCTTATTTTTTTTTATTAAAAAAGGTGCTTAATCGCAATTAACAGTGCTGCTAACCGCAGTTATAATTGTGGTGAAATACTTCATTGGCTGACATCTTGAATGTTTGGGGAAATATTGCACTCCCTTTTTCATTCTTGTTTGGAGAATACTGCATCCTGAATGTTGGGAGAATATCACATCTCCTTCTTTAAAAACATGCATAAATACAAATAATTGAAAAAAAATATTAAATAAATCATGCACAAAGTTTAATGTTGTTCGACTAACATACTTACATGTACGGATGAGAAGAGTCAAATTTATTATCAAAACAAATATAGCTTACAGGCTTACAAGATAATTTCTCTCAAACTCTCATTCTCATTTAGTCATTTCCATAACCTTTACAATTCTCCAACACCAGTATTTATAACTTATAAAATCTTGCTTAACAAGTGATTCTTAAATTCTTATTATAAACAAATTTTTATCAAATCTCTCACAAATCTTTTGATGTATCTTTCAAATCTTTCATATCTTTAATATATTTTTACAAATCTTTTATATATTCACAAAATAAAAAATTAGCGATAACAATCTTTAATGAAATTTGGGTCAAACTCAACACTAAATAACTATATTTGTGGTAAGTACTGTAAGAACATTTAGCCATAGTTAGGGGTGGAAATAGACTAAGTCGCCTATCAGGAGCCTATGACTTGGCTTAGCTTAGTCTGTTTATTAAACAAGTTGGGTTAAGGCTTTTTTAAAAGTCCATTTAACTAAAAAGGTTTGGCCTCATATCATTTAATAAACTTTTTAAGTCTGGCAGGTCGAGCTGACCTATTTAATTATATATAATATATATTATATTATTATAATTATAATATAATAATTATTAATTTATTATAAGATATTATTTTTTAATTAAATTTTAATTAAAGTCAATAACTAAAACTTAAGTTAATAAATTAGAATAAAACTAACATATTAAAATTATGTTACAACTTAACACTCATTCCCTATATTTTTATAGACACTCATCACTTTTTTGCTCTAATATTTGATCAATGTAGGACTTAAAGATATATTAAGTTACAAAATTATTCATCTTGAAGTACTTAGTTGAAGTTTTATTTTATAATCTTAGTAGTCTGGCATTTATGATTGAATTATTGTTATATTCTGTGCTTAAGGGAGTCAATATGTTTTTTTCCTATCCTTTTTAGTAAAGGGGGATTAAGGATAACTAGTAGATGATTATTAAGTTGTTAAGCTGATGGAAGTGAATCTTTAGTGTTCTACCAAAATAATGGATACTCTTGTGGTTATGTAGCCCTCGAGACTTTTGTAGTTCTTGTGCTTGTGCCTGTCCGTAATGTTATACCTTAATGTTATACTACTCGAATCTTAAACTTCCACTTAGTATGTTATCTTTCCTCCTTTTCACACAAGGGCAGGTTGAACATAATTTTATTCATTATTGTTTACCATCTTTGGATGGAAGTGTTCCTGGCTGGTTCTGATATTTAAGCATTTGGCAGAAAAAGATAATAGAAAAATCTTTTGATCAATATTCTTTTTGTTATTTTTTTTAATAATTCAAAATTATCCTCCGATTATGTAAAGTACTCTTAAAATGTCTAACAAATGATTCACTTTATCTTAATGCAGTTATTCTGATGGGTACTCTAGTATACAGTATAAGATGCACCTTTCCAGAATACCTTTGTACATTCCTTGTTGCTAGAGGGGTATCATTTGCACTTTTAAAGGTTAGGAACTTCTCAGAATGACAGAGCTCACCCACCTTGTCTAGGAAATTTTGTTGGGAGAACAATTCACAAGCACAAGGACATCGTTTCTATGCTCTGGTATATCTCATATGACAACATTGATCAACTACTGGTACTTCAAGATAAATAATTTTGTAACTTTATATATTTTTAAGTCTCACATCGATCAAAGACTAGAGGAAGAAAGTTGTAAGTATCTATAAAAATAAGGAATGAGTGTTAAGTTATAACAAAATTCTATACTGATCTATTTCAAGGCTTAGACCTATTAGTTTATATAAAAGCCTGTTGACCTATTTAAAGGTAGGTCTGTTAGCTTATATAAAAACTAATTAACCTATTTAAATATTAATCTGTTAATCTATTTAAAGGTTTATTGACTTATTTAAATATAAGTTTTTAACCTACTTAAAGGCCTTGTTTTAAACTAGGCCTTTAAATTGTCTTTCAAGTCATGTCGAACTTTTAAAAAAATTATGTTATCTTAAAAATTGATCTATTTCAAGCTTATAAGTCAGACTTAAACTTTATAATTGAAATACAGAACAGATCTATTTAAGATAAAGTCTAATATGACCTAACCTATTTCTACCTCTAACCACAGTCAACAACTGCAACTAAAAAGCCAATTAGACTACGGGTAAATACTTGACTTTTTCTACTTAATGTATACAAATAAATCTTCAATCATCTCATATGATATTCTAAGTTTATATATTGTTTAATGACTATTTTTGTATATATTGGTTAGGTCTTCTCCGGTTCATATCCTAAGTACGTTCAGACTTCCTAAGTACGTTCAGGCTGATACTTGAATATGATAAAGATTTTAAAGATAGCAAAAATCATTAAAGTAGTGAATTGTGTAAAGTGTTTACATGGTTTTATGATTACCATGATGACGACAATGAATAGAAAATAATACCAAGTCATATCCAAACACCCAATTCATTTGTCGGAACACAAAACTATGAAATATCTTGATTCTGTCTAATATATATGGTTGTGAGATAAGAAAAGAAACATGCACATAGAGTAATAATTGTGGGCCAATAGCAATACAAGAACGTGAAAACTCAGAGTCTATGAAATATAGAAACGGACAAAAATATAGATATGAGAACACATTAAATTTAAAAAATTAAAAATTGATATATATATATATATATATATATATATATATATATATATATATTAAAGTAAATTAAAAAACTTAGTTTATGTATATATATAATTATAAAATTTAAGAAACTAAAAAGATTCATAATTAATTATATCATTTTTATAAATTTAAAGATTTATAATATCTTAATATATGTCATATATATTAATATTTGCTATTTAGAAAATTCCTCCAAAAAATATAAAGCATAATTTTTATTAATATTTTTTAAAAAATATCTAAAACTAACTTCTCCTAATAGAACTAATTATGTTCAAGTACATGTGCATAAAAAAAATTAACTAGAGAGAATAGTAGTGTGAAGTAAGTTTCAGTGACGACGAAATGGACAGCTCGGTATGAGTAGAAGTAGAAGAAGTAGATAAAAATAGTACTATATGAAAAGATAAAACTTAAAAGTCTGATAGTATCGTATGAAAAGAAAAAACTTAAAATATTAATATATGAAACTAGTGATTTGAACGTTAGTCATGTGATTATACTTAGATAAGTTACGAGTTTACTAATTAGACTTTAATCATTAAAATTAATTTTTTAAAAAAAATATTAATGAATCTTGTCCAAGTCATGTCATAGACGTATCTAAGCGTGTTTAAGTCGTGTCCAAAATGTATCAAAGTTGAAAAAAATAATATTTTTTAATTAGACATATTCAAACACACAAGATACATGTGTCATATATGCGTTCTTATATATCTAACATAGATACATATCTAACACACAGATATACCTCAAAAACATTAATATATCCATAATTCATAGCTCACAGTCTATTAATAAGAAATAAACAAAATGAAAAAGCCTTAAAAGGCTGTGTTTTGTGGACCAAAACCAGCATAGAAAAAGCACATATAAAGCCCAGTTCAAGTGGGTCCCATCTATAGAAAACTCTGCCCCTTAATATATCAGTTTCGTTATTCATTTAATTTTTTTTCAATCCACTCACAAATTTATTATATATCTCATAGAAATATTACAATCATATATAATTTGATTTAACATCTATCTTATATGAATATATGATAGACATATATCCACCATATTTGAATTGGACAAAAAATATTTTCCTTAATATATCGAAGATAATTAAATTTTTAGTACATTTGAAACAAGCATATTTGTGTGCAATATGAGTCTGACCATTAATGGCTCGATGCTACCGCAACCAAACAAGGTATATATTTACATGCCTATCTAAACAAGTGCTCATTCTTAGAGGCCATTTGGTCTGCAATGAATGCATCAAAATGTTTGCGTCTTGGTATCTTTATGTATCTTGCGTAATATTTATATGACTATATTATGCCATTTGGATGGGAATTTTTTGTGGCGGACATAAACATATAAAATGATTGTAGTCTGTAAAGCTATGTATGAAGAGCCTGTGACAACCAAATGAGAAAATGGCAATTATTTAGAAGAAAATGTAACACATTTACATCACCAATATCTGTGCAGGGTCATATTTATTCAAGTGGGTGAAGCATTGTCACCTTGCACTAGAGAAAATTCTTAGATAGTATTAAAGGAATTCAAATTAATAATTGACATGTATAAAATTATATGGATTACATTAAAAATATACTTATCTTTAAAATAATAGAGTCTTAAGTGCTCATAGAATAAGAGATTTCTCTTGCTATGTGTCATTAAATGTGTACATATTAGTTATAGCATTAAAAATTTAGTTAATGTGAGAAACAATAATAACCTATATAGGATAGGAATATAATGGTACATGCAAGAAAAATATGTTTGCTCCGGAAGCATCTAAAAGTTTCTCCTAAAATAATATTTTAAACATGCCAACTATTTGGTGATATGAATTCAATGGTATCTAACTAAATTTTCTTCATATTTCAAATGATTTTGCCTGTGCCAATAAAATTTCTATACTCATAGTTGATAACAGTGTGCTATTATAATTGTAGTCTACATCAGTCACATATGATTATCGAGTCCACGAGGACATCATAAAAATTAAGTATTTAATTTTAAAAGTATTTTTAAAAATAATTTATTAAAATAAGTAGATTGAAGTTTATTAAAAAGGAATATTAGCAACTTTTTGTTGAAAAAAGAAATTACATAATTTGATTCAAAATTAGGATCAACATAAAGTTAAGGTTTTTTATTTTTTATTTTTTTCAGATGAGCATAAAGTTAATATTTTTTTAAATCTGCTTAAAGTTATTGACATATCCTACCGATTATATTTTATTTTAGATTGATTGTTATATGTAATGAATTTACATTACATCTACCTCAAACCTTTGGAATTGATTATCCCAACGAAATAACATTATTTTTCATAATGACTTTTGCACATTATTTTATTGGGAATGTCTATTGCCACTTTTATTTATTTATATTATCTTCATTGTATGTCTTGATCAATTGAATGATTTTTTTTATAAATTCTTGATACGAAAGTTTTGTAAATGTGTTTTTAGGTATTCTTTTAGCATTTCATCCAAAAGGAATAGTTCCTTGAGTTGTATGAATATTTTTTTAATACTCTTTTCTTGAATGATATTAAAGAAAATTTTGGTTTGCCTAATATTCCACTATTTAGTAACCTAGATTCTAAACTTTTCTTAAATGTGAAAGAGATCTCTCTCTAATTCATTCTTTTTTTTTTTAATTTTTCTTCAAATGCCCTTTATTAAGCTGTTGAGTCAAATTAGTGGTTTATTACCACTCCTATATTCATCTAAATTTGTAATTAATAATTATAACAATTAATTTTAAATATAAAAATTATTTATTAAGTACAACATATACTAACTTTTTTAAAAATTAGTTTTGTTTTCCTTTTAGTGTAAAAAAAATTTATATTGTTATCCAATGATATTTTGCCACATGATTTAATGTGTTAATCAAATTTTTTTTCCATATACGTTAAGCTTAAAAATAAAACAAAACACTACAATACTAGTTTAACTCAAATGAAAATAACGAGTAGGATTATAGAGATTAGGGAACTTCAAGACTGCACACTTAGAATTTATGATATATAAGATTTTTTTTTGGTATCTTCAGTTATAAACAAAAATAAATTTCCATTTTTTTTCAAATTAAAAAAAAATTAAAGATCAAATTTTTACTTGTGCATATAAATGAAGGACATGGAATTAGGACTATCAAATGGATTAACTTAGTCTGTTTAAACCCCGACTCGTTTAACTCTCAGGTTTTGTTTAACCCATGTGCCTAAATGAGATGCTCGCTTTTTATTTGTTTGTTTTTTCAGAATTTTCTTACATTAAAAGTAATAATAGATTATTGTATAAAATCATAATCAGGAAGTCAAAATGAAATAAAAGTCCAAATGTCCATTTTTAAACAAAAGCAAATTCTAAATTTCAAGTATATTAAACTCTAAATTCATATTATTGGTAATTAAAAAAATAAGTAAATAAACAAGCTAACGGGCTGGCCCTCTAGTTAAACAGACAAGTCCATGTAACCTGCGAACTAAACAAGTTGGCTAAAAATATATTAATTTAAATGAGCCAACAATTTTAAATTCCAACTCACCTAATTTTAGTGGATAAACAAGTAGTTGGACGTGATTGAACCTTTTTTTATCACTCTACATGGAATAGAGGCAAGCAGTTTGGTATATATAGCCATGGAGCACATCCACAAAATCATCAACGGGCATCAAATTCGCCAATACAACAATCTATTGCAACACCAATTTTCCCTCATTAGAAAAAAAATAATGATTAGGATCAAAACACAAATCCCAAATCCCACGTGAATGGGGATAAAATAGAAGAATTTGATAAAGCCTCATTCCCATAATGAATACACTTCATCTTTCGCTTTTACCTAAGATTTTCTTCTGTTTTTTTTTATTTTATAAAAGTTAAATTTTAGGGTGAGGGGAGATTTTTCCTATTCTAAGGTTTGGGCAAACCACAACCTCAATGAGAATTTATAGTGAGATTACATATTACTTACTAACAAGAAATCTCAAAATTTGAACCCAAAATCATATACAATATATAAAGAAAATATACATGCCTTAGAATTCTGACATATGTATTCTCTATCATCAAGTAAGTATATTGTTTGTCTGACATGTGACAAGTAGAATAACTAATATTCTGTCACATGTCCAAAAATCAAATAATAAATAAATTAAAAAATACAATTCAATAACCAAAAAAAAATAACAAAAATGAAAAAAATAGCTTATCTACCCAAATAAGTACAAAAAAAAAATCAAAATGCTTTATATGATTGAAAAACATAATAAAAAACATTCCCATGTTCCTCTTTCTGGTTCCCGAAGAGCAAGTTCTCTGTGTTCTTCGTCCTTAATAAATTGGTGTTTTTCATGGATTTGGAAGAATCAATGTCACCGTCACATTGTCGTCTGTAAGCGGTGGAAATTGGACTTCAAAGTAGTGGTTGAGCTGTGTGACTAGCCCCCTTAGTGCGACTACCATTGCTGCCACTAGTTCCTACAGACTGAGCCATCTTCAAGTACCAATATGACTTGATGGATATGCTCTTGGGCAGTGATCAAACCATTCCACTCTGATCTCACATTGTGATGACGTTGTTGGCAATGGAGCAACTATCATGACGTTTGTGCAATGACAATGGGGGCTACAACTGCGGAGGAGATGCGATGGTTAGGGATTGCAACATAGGAGGGGATGCAACAGTTCAATGGATGGATGGGCTGATAGAGCTAATGGCCGCTGTTATGAGAGTGGGAGTGAGAATAAGAGTAGCTAAAGAATTAGGACACAGTTTTAACATAATTGCTTAAAACATCTATAATTGGTAAGTTTTTATATTTATCATATAATTCATAAAGTTGATTATATGATGTTTATTATATTCATTATATCTTGATTATATCAATACAAAGAGAATGTTTGAACTGTATTAACGCATAATAAACGTCACATGGAACAAAGGTAAAAATAAAGTTACACTGTTATGATTTGGTGGATTTGGTGGAGATGAACCATTGTCTCCCTTGTTTGGTATGCATATTTTGGATGGAAAAGAAAGAAAGAAGAGGAAAGGAAAGGAAAAATCCATTGTTTGGTATTAAATTAAGGAAGGAAAGGAAGACGATGGAATGAAATTCCATGGGCCCACCTCTCTTACTTTCCTCCCTATCTTGAATGAAAAGAAAGGAGAAGAGAAGAGAAATGATGCATTTTTGTGGGCCCTACAATGTTTTTTTTCCCATTTAACCTATTTTATTAGTCTTTTCATGCAAATCATTTTTATTAAATAAAAGGTATTAAAGTAATTTGACATTAATTTACATACATTTTCATTCTTTTTCTTGATAAAACCAAACAAAAGAAGAAAAACATCCTTTCTATTTCATTAATTGATACCAAACAAGGGAGTGATAACTCTTTTACTTCTTTCTTTCTTTCTTTCTTTTTTTCTTTTCTTTCATTTCTTTCTTTTCCTTCAATCCATGATAACAAAAAGAGCCTAAAACATTGAAATAGATTTGCACACTATCTAGCTATTCCTCAAGTTTCACGGTTACTAAGCCAATACACAAGTAGAAGATGAAGTGAGCCCTCATTTACTTTCTCAAGACCTCTCTTTGCATTGCTACCCCAAAACTGTACAGACCTTGAGATCATGCACCTCAGTGACCTTAAGAAGCACAAGCGAAGGACCCATTTGCTGCACCTAGGACCTTGGGTTTCTAGACGATGTCACCAAAACAGTTGTGGAGGAAGAGAAGGTACAAGCTTAGAGAAGAAATTCTTGAAATGGAGAAATTATTTGGTGGGGAAGATGGACGGGATCGAGCGAGTTGAATCTTGAAGATTGAGGTTATGTTCAAGATTGCTTTTTTGTACCAACATCGGATGATTTTGAGGGCATGAGAAAAGGTTTGGAAGAGTTTTATATGGCTCCTAATAAATGGAAAACAACAAACAAAAAGGACTGCCACATTTGTAGAAGCACTAAAAAAAGATAATGTTTTCACTTGTGGCGTATGCTCCCACTTCCATTGGTATTTTTCACTTCTTGTCGTTTTCTTGATTAATATTGTTTAAGCTATTTTGGTTTATAGTCTCGTTATTCATCCAATCAAAATACATATAACTTGTCTTACTCACTCACAAAATCATTCCATATGTTACGGAAATATTAGAGTCGCATACATGATAATTTGACATTTTAAACTAGTTTGACATTTTAATGTAAAGATGGTGGATGTATTTAGTTGTACACGAAACATTTTCCATGGTTTATAACTGATTTGGAATTTTCATATTTGTTTGTTTCACAGCTGCTCACAACAAAGTATGATTTTGGCAAACCATATGACTTATAATTTTACCATTTTTGGCGTCTTTACTCTACATTAACCCAGTCTCATGTTAGGTCTGGTTAGAAGGGATCTTTCCTTTTTTTTCCTCTCATATTTAAAAAAACTACTGATGATTATGACTTTAATTAGTGATAGCAAAGTTCTAAAAAGGCATCTAAATATTATGTCTTCAAATGCTTCCAATGAGATTTGTACAACTACATGTTAAATTTTATATAACATCTAGAACATCCAGTGGAATTTGAATGGCTTCATGTTCATGATTAATGGTAAATATATATGTTCATAGAAGACAAATGTTTTCTTCAACTATTTGAACTGGGCATCTATTTAGTATCTATATAACCTCTCAAATTCCTTCATTATTGGTCCAGTTTTTGTTGACTAAGGTTTTTGAGAATTTATAGTTGTCAAAAGAAAAAGATCACTTAGGAGTATCAATTATTTATTTTTAAAAATTTCTATGAAAATTTTCAAATACTTTGGTAATAAAAATGTTACTTGAAATATGTACTCTAATAAAATATTTTAAATAATTTTTTAACCAGCGCAACGCGTGCATCTATTTCTAATTATTTTTTGAATTTAAGGCACATTGAAAAAAGAAAAAACTATCTTTGTAATTAGGATTTTTATATTTTTTATATTTTAAGATATTATTATTATTATTATTATAAATGTTAATCAATAATTTGGGTAAGATTGTAGATGAACCCCAGGGAGATCCAACAAATGAAAATAAGATTGTAGAAAATGCTCACGGGTCAAATTTAAAAATAGTTGTAAGTATCCACTCAAGCAATATTAAGTCTGACTAAGCTAATGACCCAACAACAAAGGGGAAATCCACCAGTTTAGCCCCAGCTTGATATAGGGTCTCCAACTCAACCAGCACCTTCACTATCTCCTCCGGTACACACTCTAGTAGTATCTTCGGAAATGTTCTGTGTCCACCTTGTCCACAGTATTTTGACGTGAGATAGATATCAAATCATGTTATATGTCTGTGAGATACAGAATAAGTTTGTGAATAGGTTGAAAATTATTAAAATGTATAAAAGTTGGACAAATAATGGGACTGTAGTATCTTTACATGAATTTAGGAAGATGCAACCCCCTATTTTCACTGGAGTTGTTCTTGTATTGATCCCTGTGAGATTTTAGAGGAGTCTAATTGAATATATGTTGCTTTGGGGGTGTACTCCGGTTAGCGCAGTTAAGCTTGTGAGCTTCCTTCTAAGGGATATAGAGTATGACTGGTTCCTTGCTTTCGAGTAGAGGACTTCTGATCCTCCCCTAACCTGGCCCGATATTAGTACAGCGTGTCTTGACTGCTTTCTTCCATAGTGTGTCAGTGATACTAGGGCTAGGGAGTTTGAAGTATTGAGACAGAGTTATGGTATGTCAGTGTCAAAGTATTGAAGTAATTTTGTTTCAAACTAATTAATCACATGTCAAAATTCTTAAATCCATTTAACCAAAAATTATGACATGTATAAAATGTAATATACAAGAGATCGAGTTATAGAATTATCTGGAAAGAACAAATATGAGCGCGGTCATGCCCGATCTTTAAAGGGAAATCATGAATGATGCATGTGTGTAAAGGAGAAAACTATCCTCATTACCTATATGCGCAAAAAATCCTTGTAGCCTTAATGGGGCAACCACAATACATATAGGATGAGAATAGGGGTCTCTCATTGTGTTTACAATATGAGTTAACCTACCCATTATAGAAAACTCATACACAAGGCCCACTAGTACGCGTAAAATACACTAGGAGCAAGTGCACTCTATCGTCAAGTAATATAGGACTTGAGTCCCAGTTATCGATCCCACAAGGAATAATTGATAATTACTAGATTCGCTAAACTCTTTGTTATTCAAACAATCGAAAGTGTATGAAGAAATTCAAGTTAAAATCAAAATAAACAAATAAAGAAAAGTAATGAATAATTAAACAAAGAAAAGATAATCAATGAAAGAGAGACTAGGGCGCAAGGTTCACTTGAATCCAATTATTCATATTTTCTTTCAATTATGATTAAGGTAATTATTTTGCCAATATTCTCTTATTTACTATTGAATCCCAATGGTCATAGATGAAACAATATTCTATTCTTAATTTAATTCACCTATTTGGTCATTTAGTTGAATTAATCAAGAATGCATTAAGTTTCAATTCAAGAGATGAACTAGCATACCTGTCAATTTTATTGGTAGGAAAAATTGATGTTTAGTCATTTACCAATCTAATCCTAAGCTTACCATATAGATCCGCTCATTGAATGCGGATGGTAACTGGTCAAATAATGAATTAACACATGTCAAAAATGATCAAGTTCTGACAAGAATACAAGTAATATGATAAACCCAAAAAGAAATTACCTTAATCAAATTAAAAATCAAACCCAAATAATTAGGGAAACAAGATCCCTCATAGCCCTAACTATGGGCTTAGCTACTCATGTTCAATAAAAACAAACTCATCAAAATACAAATCCATAGAAAGAAAACTCAAAGAAAAAGGGAAACAAAAAAGAAAGAGAAATCAAAACCCCTTTAATGGAGATTATGATCTCTAAGTCTTCAAGAATCAATTCCTCCTTCAAGCCTTCCTCCAAGGTCTACTGTCGCAAAACAACTCTCTCAAGATTAAGGATTTTCTGTGTAATGTGCTCAATGTGTTGAATTTGGCGTAACTTTCCCATTATATTGAAATTCACGTCTGCTATTACACTCTCAGTGCTTAGGCGCCCAGTTCTGAGTGCTCAAGCACTCAGCCACTTAAACCAGAATGCGCGTTGCTACATGTTGTGAACTCAAGTGCTCCCAACCCAGCGCTTAGGAGCTAGGACACTAAATCACCGCTGTTGCATACGCTCTGAGCGCTCAGGCGCCCCAACACCAGTGCTCAAGCGCTGGACTCTGTTGCTAAATTCTTCTTTTTCTTGTTCCTTTGCACATTCAATCTTCTTCCCGTACAATTACCTGACAAAAACACAAAACACTTAATAAAAAAAAACTAAACAATACTAAAAAATAACAAAACTAACAAAAAATTCATTAAAAATAAATAAAAGGAATATGAAAAACTAAGGAATTGAACCGTAAAAATAGGACATGTTGATGGTTCATCAACTCCACCACACTTGAGCTTTGCTTGTCCTCAAGCAAAGAATAGGAGTCAACAACAAGATCAAACTCAACATCAAGAAATATGAATCAAAGGAAAATTCCACAATTAAAAGAAATTCAAGTTCAGCAATCAAATCCAATCAAGCAAGATCATTTAGCACTTAAACAATTAAAGGCTTTAGTCTAACTTGCTACTGTTCTCTTCATCAAACATCTGATATCACTCAACTTTCCATCGATCAAGTGATTAAAGGACAAAGAGATCACTCAAATTTCTCTTGAAAAATACAATATCATGGGCTTGCTTATCAATCTCATCTCCACTTTCAAGTTCACATATAACACAAGAATCAAAAGGACTTTCCTTTGGTTGTAACGGGGCCAAGAGTAAAACGGAAGGTAGGAAAAAAGGATAAAATATGGTAAAGAATGCTCATGAATAAATTAATACAAAGCAAAATCAGGCTGAAAAGATGACAGATAGAGCATGATGCATAAGAATATAACAACTTCTCACTTTCAACTCAATATTTTCATTATTCTTCACTAACAATTCTTTTCTTTCTTTCGTTTGCTTTTTTTCCCTTTTTTTTTCTTTTCACTTTCAAACTTTTCTCTCTTTTTTTTAACCCTTGAAGACAACAACTTTTTATGACTTCTCAATTAACACAATAGATGCTCCAAAGAATCCAATCTGATTATTCAATTGGGTATTCAAAGAAATCAATTTCAGGCTCAAAAGGGGCAACTAAGGAATTATTTAATTAATGCAACTCTGGAAGTCAAGAAGAAATTAAGCCTAATTGCCTTAATCATATTCAAGTATGTATGTGAATAATTAAAGCCTCAACAAGATATCAAAATAAGTTCTAGCACACATCAATCAAGAGAAAACTCACTCCAGAAGAAAAATAGGATTTTATTTTTTTGAAAAATCTAATCATTAAGGCTCAAAACTCATTTTCTGGCTAAGTTGATAAAGAGAACAAAAGTAAGCAGACATGGCTAATTTCCAACTAAGATTGCTTCACACATTATCAGCCCATGATCCATGGAATCCCCTTTAAAAACATATTTCTATCAGCTCAGAATAAATCAAGAAATCAACACACAATTCCAGCTTAATTACCAGCAATACTCAAGTGCTCATTAAATTTTTTTTTTGACAAAAATTATAAAAGTACCCCCCACACTTAAGATAAACATTGTCCTCAATGTGGAAGAAAAAGAAATAAAAGTGTAAAGAAAAGAACAACACAACCTGATGAACAGTGACACAATGTCAGGCAAAGGAGAAGTACAAGAATCAACGCAGCAATAGAATTTGAAAAATAAAATCCCAAACACATGAGTAGAATCCAAAAGAAAAACAAAAAATAACAAAAATAACTAAAATAAAATAAAAGAAGAAGAAACACAGGTTGCCTCATGTGAAGCGCTTGTTTAACGTCATTAGCTCGACGTTGCCTTTTCAAAAGAATCAAGGTGACTTAAAGCAAGAGAAATAGGAGGACGCCTTCTTCTTTTCAAAGCAGTGCCTCCTTCCTTCAACAATGGCCTTGGGATTGCTTCCATTAGCACTCTGAACTTGACAAGAGCTTGGCTCTCCCAATTGCGCCTTGACTCCGCTAGGCCATGGTGGTTGTACTCGATCAACAGAGGAAGGACCAATTTGTGAAAAAGCAGGGACCTTAGGAGGACCTTTATCTATTTCAGCCGCTTGACTTTCCAAAAGATCAACATCAACACTGTATGATGGTGGGGGGTCTTTGATAGCTAAGATTTCCTACTTCTCAGCTTGAACAAAATTGATAGGAGCATGGAGATTTGACATTGGGGAAGATTTAGCCTCCCTAAAGACATTAATGGTCACATAATCTCCATCCACTCTCAAAATGAGCTCACTCCAAGGTACATCAATCACAGCTCTAGAAGTGGCCAAAAATGGTCTTCCAAGAATGAGAGGAATATCAGTGTCCTCTTCCATATCCAGCACCACAAAATCAACTGGGAAAATGAATTTATCCACCTTCACCAAAACATCCTCCACCACACCACGCGGGTAAGCGAAAGATCTATCAGCCAACTGTAGTGAAATGTTGATGGACTTCGGTTCCTGCATTCCCAATTTCTTAAACACAGAGAAAGGCATCAAATTAATACTAGCACTCAAATCACATAATGCCTTATCAAAATAAGAAGTACCAATAATGCAAGGAATATTAAAATTCCCTGGATCTTTCAATTTTGGGGGTAACTTCTTTAAAAGAATGGCAGAACACTCCTTAGTAAGACATACGGTCTCAAATTCCTCAAGCTTGCATTTCTTTGTAAGCATTTCCTTCAAAAACTTTGCATACTTGGGCATTTGAGAGATGGCTTCAACAAACGGAATATTAATTTGTAATTTCTTGAATATCTCCAAGAATTTGGCAAATTACTGATCTGGATGATTATTCTTGAGCCTCTGAGGGAATGAAATCTTGGCATATGGTGATGGTTCATACACTGTGCTCTGCTCATGATCATTCTTTACTCTCTGCCACTTGGGTTCTTTCTTCTTAACCTCTCTTTTATTGACATCTTGAATTAAGACATCTTCAGTAAAGACATCATTTTTCTTGGTCTCAATTCTTGATGAGCTAGGTGCTTCAGTTGCCTTCTCATCTTCATGCACTGGCTGAACAAGAGTGTTTCTAGGCTCTGATAATTCCTTCTTCTGGGAGAACTCCCCAAGTTTCTTATCACTTTTCAGGAAAATTGCATGGGCCTATTTCCTTAGATTAGTCTCAGTAGTGCTAGGCAATGTCCCTGGTACCCTCGCTGTCATCAATGTAGTCAGCTTACTGATCTGAGTCTCCATGTTCTTCATTCTGGCATCGGAATTCTGCATGTACTTCATAACCAGATCTTCAAAACTTGGCTTCTCTGCAGGTTCTTGGAAACCAGGAGGTGGTGGTGGAGCCCTCTGCTGATTCTGCTGATAGCCCTGTTGATTTCCTTATTTGAAATTCGAGTGGTCCCTCCAACCGGGATTATACATATTTGAATACATATTGTACTATTGCCGGTTGGAATTACCAACAAAATTTGCTACTTCAGGCTCGGGGGCAAATGGACTACTAACTTGACAGTTTGCACTTGTATGACCCTGTCCTCCACATGCTTCACAGATGATAGGTGGGGTTACACTATTTGTCACCATCAAAGTCTCCACCTTCTTTGTCAAAGATTCCAATTGACTCAGAATTGCTGTAGAAGAATCAACAGCATGTACACCTACTTGTTTCTTAGGAGCTTGGCGCTCATTCTGCCACTGATAACTGTTCAGCACCATTTCTTTAATCAATGCTTGGCTCTCAGTAGGTGCTTTCCTCCATATAGTACCTCCCGCAATAACATCAATGAGTGAACGGTTTACAGGCGAGAAACCATTGTAAAAGTCTAAACCTACTGCCAGATGGGAAATCCATGATGTGGATATCTCCTTAACAACTCCTGAAAGCGCTCCCAAGCTTTATAAAGAGTGTCCATTTCAAACTGCACAAAAGAAGATATATCATTCCTTAACTTAGCAGATTTAGAAGGAGGAAAATACTTAGCCAGAAACTGTTGTGTCAATTGATCTCATGTAGTGATGGAACCCCTTAGAAGTGATGTTAACCATTGACTTGCTCTGTCCCTAAGAGAGAAAGGAAAGAGTCACAATCGGATTGCATCATCTATCACCCCATTATACTTGATAGTATCACACAACTGCAAGAACCTGGCCAAATACTAATTTGGATCACCTGAAGGCAATCCACCAAGCTGAACTAAATTCTGAATCATGGAGATCAATGCTGGTTTAATTTCAAAATTATTCGCCACCACAGCTAGTCTTATAATACTCCCTCCATACCCTTCAGCAGTAGGCATAAAGTACTCAAACATGGTCCGCTCTGCTAGGATAGCTCTTTCTTCACGGTTGGCCTCAACAACTGGTTGCCTCTCCATCATGTTTATATCTTGTCACAGCTGCAATGAAAGACTGCTGCTTTAACTTACGAGCTATTTTCTCAATTTCTGGATCAAAAGCGAAATCAGGACACTGAGATCGAGTAAGTATAAACAAAAAAAATAGGAAGTGAAAAATAAAATAAAATAAAATAAGAAATAAAAATAAAAATAAAATAAGGAATAAAAGAAAAGAGCATCTAAATTAACTAGAGTTTTTCGCTTCTAATATTACCAAATTTATTCCCCAGCAACGACGCCAAAAACTTGGTACGCGTAAAATACATTAAGAGCAAGTGCACTCTATCGCCAAGTAATATAGGACTTGAGTCTCAGTTATCGATCCCACGAGGAATAATTGATAATTACTAGATTCACTAAACTCTTTGTTATTCAGACAATCAAAAGTGTATGAAGAAACTCAAGTTAAAATCAAAATAAACAAATAAAGAAAAATAATGAACAATTAAACAAAGAAAAGATAATCAATGAAAGAGAGACTAGAGCGCAAGATTCACTTGAATCCAATTATTCAAATTTTCTTTCAATTATGATTAAGGTAATTCTTTTGCCAATATTCTTTTATTTACTATTGAATCCCAATGGTCATGGATGAAATAATATTATATTCCTAATTTAATTTACCTATTTGGTCATTTAGTTAAATTAATCAAGAATGCATTAAGCTTCAATTCAAGAGGTGAATTAATATACCTGTCAATTCCATTGGTAGGAAAAATTGATATTTGGTCATTCACCAATCTAATCTTAGGCTTACCATATAGATCCACTCATTGAATGCAGATGGTCACCGGTCAAACAATGAATTAATACATGCCAAAAGTGATCAAGTTTTGACAAGAATACAAGCAATATGATAAACCCAAAAAGAAATTACCTTAATCAAATTAGAAATCAAACTCAAATAATTAGGGAAACAAAATCTCCCATAACCCTAGCTATGAGTTTAGCTACGCATGTTCAATAAAAACAAACTCATATCAAAATACAAATTCATAGAAAGAAAACCCAAAGAAAAAGGGAAACTAAAAAGAAAGAGAAATCAAAACCCCTTTAATGGAGATTATGATCTCTAAGTCTTCAAGAATCAATTCCTCCTTCAAGCCTTCCTCTAAGGTCTGCTATCGCAAAACAACTCTTTCAAGATTAAGGATTTTCTATGTAATGTGCTCAATGTGTTGAATTTGGCGTAACTTTCCCATTATATTGAAATTCACATCTGCTATTACGCTCTCAGCGCCTACGCGCCCAGTTCTGAACGCTCAAGCACTCAGCCACTTAAACCAGAATGCACATTGCTACACGTTGCGCGCTCAAGCGCTCCCAACCCAGCGCTCAGGCACTGGGACACTAAATCACTGTTGTTGCATACACTCTGGGCGCTCAGGCGCCCCAACACTAGCGCTCAAGCATTGGACTCTGTTGCTAAATTCTTCTTTTTCTTACTTCTTTGCACATTCAATCTTCTCCCCGTACAATTGCTTGACAAAAACACAAAACACTTAATAAAAAACAATTAAACAATACTAAAAAAATAACAAAACTAACAAACAAAATTCATTAAAAATAAATAAAATGAATATGAAAAACTAAAGAATTGAACCGTAAAAATAGGACATGTTGACGGTTCATCACCCACAAACTCAAAACAACATTATCCATATAGATTTAAGTGCTTATAAGAGCCAAATAACAAAATTGATCACAAATGGACTAAACTAATAGATGTTTAATAATATTTGACATTCAATTAATATGAGTTTTAGAAAATTGGTGACTATGCTACTCCACACACATATTAAAAAATCTATCAAGTATGACATTCCTTTTTCACACTTGGCTAGATTTGCTCGACATTTAGTTGCTACTGAACAATAGAGGGTGAAATGGTTGTACACAGGTTGAGAAACTACCTATTCAGGTCCATACATTAAATGAGACTACCACTTATGCTCGAGTGGTTGA
Organism: Ormosia semicastrata; assembly: GCA_029884595.1. Taxonomy (NCBI): domain Eukaryota; kingdom Viridiplantae; phylum Streptophyta; class Magnoliopsida; order Fabales; family Fabaceae; genus Ormosia; species Ormosia semicastrata. Next base: position 6,979,841 of record JAQQTO010000045.1, read on the forward strand.
TGCTGCCTTCAGATTCAAAGCCAGAGCCAAAGAGTTTCTAATTGACAAAGAAATAAGAAACCAAGATTTGAAGGTCAGACGAGTAAGAAGAGTAAGCATGCGGATAAAATCAGAGGGCAATCAGAGGTAAAATCAGTAACAATTAGAGGTAAAGGTGCACAATTAGGTACAACACTAAGTCACACATCCACTTCAGCTGGGATTTCTCAGGTGGCTTCATCAGCCTACCCAGTCCAGTCTAGCATTCATACATGTCTTACATGTGGGAAACTTCATAGTGGGACTTGCAGAATGAGCAACATAACATGCTACAAATGTGGTCAAATAGAGCATATAATAAGAAGCTATCCTGTATTGCCTGCTCAGCCTTTTGCTGATGGGGATCCACAATTGACTCTAGGAACATATTCAATGGGCAGAGGTGTAGTTGGTAGTGTTGTACCTCAGTCAGGTAGAGGCCAGACTTCAACAAGCCGAGGTCAGGCCAGAGTGTTTGCGTTGACTTCCCAGGATGCACAGAATTTTCATGACATAGTAACAGGTACACCGTTAGTTTTGTTACTTAAGGTCAGCTAGGTTTGAATTTTAGTGATTGAAATCTTAGAACCAAGAATGGTTATGTGCTGTCCAAAGTGAAAGGTGGACTTGTTCATTGCTTTATAGGTTACAATTTGACATAATGAGTTATGTTTTTTTTTTTTAAGAAAAAAAAAAGTGGTCATCAATGTGGGGTTGTTTGGTGCGAGGTTTAATGTTGAAGGATTATAGCATGATATTAGTTATTAAAATCATTGAAAAGTTTGTCATGTATTAGAGGCTGAAAGTTGAAGCTTTGATTAGATGAACTTATATTAATTAATTTTTAAGTCAGTGAAGGTAAATATATGATTAAGGATGCATACCGTCATTGATATTAGAGTTGAAAGACCACCACTGATTTGGGGAAACGTTTAGACCAATGAAGGGTTCCATTTCATTCCTTGTGGATTTTAGATTGCACTTCTCTTGTACTAAAGGTTTAAACTAAAGTGGATTTGTGATGTCAACCCTTGAGGAATGACTTTGTTAAATAATGATGAGTTAATAATAGTGAGAGATGAAAATTTTATGAATTGACTCCTGGTGAGTATTCAAATTTATCTGCTGAAGGTTATAGGGGTTATTTATGATTGAATTTACTTTGATTTCGATAGTGTTATATTGTTGAACTGCGGGATAAAAGTAGGCTAGAACTGTTATATTGTTGCTGTTTTGTTTAAAATAAAAAATAGAACTACAATGGACCTTAAGAAATTGGTCACCATGATTTACTATATTATTATTGTTAATATTTTGTTTTTCAAAAGGTAATGATACTACTGTATTAAGTATGGATAGCTGGCGTGTACGGAAATTTATTTGACTTTGAATGTCCTGTATGTGTTCAGAACATAATTATATTAAGGTTTGGAAATTGAATTGATTTTTTGGTTGAATCTTTGTAAATGAGATGCCCTTAAGTCAGGTTTTACGATGCATGGGTACAGTACTGGTATCCAGTACAGATATAGGTACCGGGGTATAAAATTTTTTAAAAAATTAATGTATGGGTACGTTATATATATCCAACAACCAACAACCAATTACTAAACTTTTTTTTATTACGTGGTATCAGTTACATAGATCAAACAATGTTATTATATCATATCATAAATTAAGTTTTCAGAAATATTATACAAATCTAATTTTTTTTTTAATTTTTTCACCTATAGTCTTTCTTGGTCTCCCTTTGCCTCTAACTATTGGGCTATTCTCCACCTGATCTACTCTTCTTACAGGTATTTTTAAGAGCCTTCTCCTTATATATTCAAACCACCTAAGGTGAGATTTTTTCATCTTTTCCACAATAGGTGTTACCCCTATTTTCTCTCTAATGCATTCATTCCTAATCCTATCTTGTCTTGTATGGCCACACATTCAGCGTAATATCTCAGTGACACTGATCTTATGTTCTTGCTGACTTTTTACCGCCCTATATAAAAAAATTACACACACACATACACACACACACACACACATATATAATAAACTAAAATCTCACACAGTGAAATATGACAACATAACATAAAAATTAAAATGCATAAATTTCAACATAAAACATAGAAAGGAACTTAAATTGTTCAACCAAGACAACACCAACAATAAGAAATTAAATACTTAAGTTGTTCAACATGACAACTTCTAAAGATGATTACAAAAATCAAACTTCAACAGTCTCAATTTCATCATTTCTTTGCCCATCATCAGTAAAAAGAACAACCTCCAAATATGGTTCATCAAGAGAGAGACTAACAACTTCAAGAATCCTAACCCCTTCAAATGGATCCCATACATCTCCACCAATGTCCCACAGTTTAGTCTCACCCTCATTATAGTTCTTATTCTTCCTTGAGAGGAGACAAAAATTTGTGTGGACAAAGACTAAATCTTCAACTCTTTTAGGATTTAGCCTATTCCTTTTCATGGAGTGGATAAAGGAATATGTGCTCCAATTCCTTTCACAACAAGAGAAAAGGAAGGTTGTGAAAGGAACTTCAAGGCAATGGTTTGAAGTTTGGGGATTGAAGCTCCATACATGACCCACCATTCTTTTGGTTTCAAGTTCCACATATCTTGCAAGTAATCAAATTGGCCAAGCTCTTCTTTACCACTTGAGAATTTAGCAAACTCAGAAATGGTCTCTCGCCTTTCTTGAGGATCCAGAAAGTAATCCTTTAAGCATTTGTTTTTCTTCATACAAATCTCATTGTCCTTATGTGCAGGAACTCGTTTTGGAGCTTCTTCAAGCCATTGTCTACAATAATACCTATTATACAAAATATAATTTGTGATTACTATAATACAAAAATCAAAGTACATCTAAGAAAAAGTAAAAGAAATTGAAACTTGGAAGTTAATTAAATTTACTTAGGATTAAGTGAATGAGCTAAACAATGAAGTGGTGTGCAACTTTTATTCCATCTAGAAATTAGGATGTTATACACCACTTAATAGAAGGATGAATGTTGATTCAACTCCGTTTCCTCATGTTGATAGATTGCTAGTTTCACTTGCTCAATCATATAATCCTATTTCTCATAAACCAAATGAATGCCTAGCTTATCGGTGTCACAAGAACGAAACATTTCATAGATAAGCTTTGTAAAGCTTAGAATATAATCAACTTTATCCCACCCAAGGTCATTCAAAATTGTTTCTTTCACAAAGGTAGCCTTTTGAACATCATCTTCTATATAGTAAGACCATTCTTCACTAATGACCATATATTGGAGACCATGCTTAATAGTTCTAAACCATTTAAGCATTACAATGATGGAGGCAAATCTAGTCTTAGCAATAGAAAGTAGCTTCAGATGCACAAATTGATTGTACATGGTTAGCCTCATGGAGTGATTCATGATAAAATTCTTAATGAAAAAGGCATCATCATTAGCAGCAGCAATCCAATGACACTCATCATAAACACTCTCATTATTTGGTTTATTTTTAGGTGCAAAAATATTTTTCAAAGCAAGGTTCAAGGTGTGCACCACACACGGTGACCAAAAGATATGAGGATGAATTGATTTAACAATTGCTCCAGTAACCTTGCAGACAAGTGCATTATCAGTAATGATTTGCACCACATTTTGTGGTCCAACCTCATCAGTGGTGGACAAAATCAAATTAGCAATGTAATACTTGTCCTTAAACTTATCTGAGCCATCAATCGCCTTCAAGAACATAGGTCCTGGATCCAATGTAGTCATGAAGTTAATCAATGGTCTTTTCTATGCATCAGTCCAACCAGCAGTCACTATACTCACACCTTTTTCTGGCCAAGTGTCTTTGATGGGTTGAAGTAATCCTAATATGTGAGCCTTTTCTCTTTGCAACATTGTAGTTCTTATAGCATTGTAGCTAGGTGGAAGAAAATCCGAGATGGTAGTGTTTGCAGCATATGTGAATGAGATAACAAAATAAGAATTTCTAGCCACATAGAATGGCAAACTAGCATAGTAAAATAGTCTGGCTATTTCACATGACAAATGATTTCTTGCCTTATTATTAAATGTCCATCCTATTGCACTTTCTCTACCTCTTCTTCTCTTGCTCCCATCATAAGACATATCACCTCTAGGAGGGTTCAAACTTGTAGAGCCAGAGTGTAAAGGAACTTGCACTAGCTTTGCATTCTTAGTAGCCTCTCTTTCTTATTACTTCATTTCTTAAGATATTCATTTAGCACAGCATTACATATACTAACCCCATGTCCTTTTTCCCTCAATAGATGAGACCTCACTCTAAAATAAGATCCTTTATAAATTCCATTACAAAAATTACATTTCCCGCTTGCATTCTCTCCTTTTGCCTTTTTACTTTGCAATATAGTCACATAAGTCCAAAGGGGACAACCATTTTCAACTATTCCAATTGCATATTTGCTAGTCAAAGAAGCAGAAGAGGCTGTGCCACTACCAGAGGCAGACCCACTGCTAGACCCAGCACCACCAACACTAGCAGAGCCTTGTGAAAACATCTGGAATAATATCACAGCACAACTCAAAACGTCCTGAGAATGGATTGAAGAAAGGAAAGAGAATAGACTGAAAACGTCCAGCCCATGTCGTTGGTCACCGGAGTTTAGCACGCGAGATCGCCAAAGCTTAGCATGCAAGGTTGCCGGTCATTGGAGATGTAGTCGTCGAAGCTGGGTCCTTGGAGCGCCGCTCGAGATAGAAGTAGAGAGGAGAATGGTCGAATGGGTTAGGGGACAACCGTGAAGACTTCGTGAAACAAAATATCCATTTTTTTAAAGTGAAACGACTATGTTTTGAGAGAAAGTTGGTGGAGCCGTACCTAGTCGCATCGAAGCCGTACCCAAGCTCCAAATTCAAAAAAAAAAAAATGGGTACGTACCAGCGCGTACCCGGTACCGGTACTCCTCCCCATGCAACATGACTCATTTTAAAGTGTTATGGCAGCATATTTGTTATAAAAACCAAATAGATGAGAGTATAGGTCAAATTTCAACTAATACCATATTAGAATCTACTGAGGATTGAAAATGTGTATTCTTATTAAGTTAGATGAATTTATACATGTGCTATACAAGTAGTTGGAGTAGCTTCTAGAAACTAGCTTTAACTAACAAAACTAAAGCAGCTACAATAATAACTAACTGTTAACAAATTGTTGACTAGACCAACAGATTGCTGAATAAGCCTAGTAAGTAAAAAAGTTACATTGCCGAATTAGGTAGGAAAACTCAAGTGAGAAACTTCTTTGCTTTGGTACTTGAGCCTTAAGGTATAGTGCTTTGATTAATTAACACATTGGATTGTGTTATGAAGTCAATTGATAGATCAAATAATGTCATTTTGGCATGAGTTAGTAGGATGTGAGTAACGTGTTAAACTCTAATCATGGGAATTTGAGAATATTAGAAAAATTGGATTAAGTTATTTATACTGATCAAGGGTTTTCCTTATATTAGAGTAATTGGAGTTTAAACCTAATATGATACCCTAAGGTTGCCTGTAAAAAGATTATGATAGCGTATGTGTAATTGATACCAAGTTTGATCATGGAAGTTTGACCATATAGAAACATGACTTTAGAGGTTAGTTGTGGCTCTGTTAGGTGAGTTCAAAACTCATCCTTTCTAGGTTTCTAGTGCTGAATATGTTTAGACTTTGTCATACAGTACTTTTTTTTTGTTGATAAAAGCAAAGGTTCAAGGCTCAAAAGACTCTTCAAACTAAAGAGGAGCAAGAACCTACAGTAGACAAGAGAGCAAACAGAAAACACAAGATACAGCAAAAGCTAAAAAAACAGGAACAAAACCATGAAATATGCTTTTCTTCAAGATTGGCATCAAAATCTAATAATCTGACTTTGTCATACAATACTGTTTGGACTTTGGAGGGAGGATAGAATGAACTAAATTATTGATGGCAGGATTCACTAAGAGACTTTATTTTTATTTGTATGTTTGTCAAATCAGTTAGTTTCAAATATTGAGTAGAATCTATTCTATTTAAGCTCTGTTTTAGGCTAAGAGTGGTGGTTGCATACTGCCCCTATTTCCTGCCTTCAATGGACATATAAGCTTTCTTGAAAGTATGCAAAATTTTGGTACTGGTGGCTAGTTAACCTCAATACCGTTTTGAGCAGAATTATAGTCCCTATTGGAACTCAAGATGATAAGAACTAAGTGGGTCTGCTAAGGATTAGAAAGCGAGCAAAAATATTGTTTCAAGTTTCATCTTTAGGTGTAGTTCAGTTAACGGACTATTTTGACTAGAGAATAATGAGTATGGGCCTGTTTTTCAAGCAATGAATCTATCACAGCTTCTTTGAATTCGGTGACGAATTCCATTTTTTTTTGTTTCGGGTGGGGAATGTGAAATCTTTGAGAGTTAGAAGGATTTTTAAATAAATTGATTAAAGATTTTTACTCGCATCCAAAAGATTGAATAAACAACAAAAATGAGATTTTGACTTTAATATTATGTGAAATTTTAATTTAAAATTAATTAACATTAAATAGTGTGACTTAACAATTATATAAACCGCACTTAAAATATTAAAATAGACGATGAGAGACTCTTAAAAAGTAATATAAGACAGCAGAAATTAGTAATGTGAGACAATTTAAGAGTAATTAACCTTATTGAAGCTAAAGACAATATATCCTTGTACATTTTAATTTTGGCCCTTTATTATACAATGAATGGATAATGTAAAAGATTAAGAAAACGAAGATTTTCTCTAAAGGTGATTTGGCTAATTTTTATTTTTTTTTAAGTTTGGCCAACGTGTGATATGAACACACATGGATAGAATGGCTTTGTTCTAGTGAATTTCATTCTCTAATACTAACATTGCTGTTTGTTGATCTTATTCATTTGACAATTAACTAATGAATCATTTAAATCTCTTAATTTTATTTATAAAAATGTCACAAACTAACTAACAATTCATAGTTAAAGTGTCTCTATATACCTTTTTTTGTGTGTAAACCCACTAATATTCAGAATTTAGACTCCGATTAATCTAGATTCAAATCGGGTCAGATTACAAAATTATAAAACTTTTCTAATATTAATTTTTTTTTATTTACAAAACTCAAACTCGAGACTTTAATTACTTATGTGTAATTTTTTTTTAGGAATATTGGAAGGCTTTACGTTTAATTTAATGTACTTTTCTAGTTAAGATTTAAAAAATAATCATATAAACTAAAGAGGAATCAAACAAGGTTAAAGCCGTTCAACAATCTCATGTTTATATTCAAAAGTTTATTTTTAAAAAATAATAATTACATTTGATTTTTAAAAGAAAATACACCTTTTATAATTCTTAAAAAACTCTAGTAAGACATGACAAACATCATTTGATTGTGTATGTCTTTTTGTTTACCCATATATATGACAAAGTCCTTTATTTATAGAAAAATATTTTTTCCACAAATGTATTTTGCAAAAAAAAAGAAATCTCTAAACAGACATTGTTTTTCCCTTTTTATTCATTGTGAAATTTCTATTTGCCACACTATTTTACACCTTCATATGAGAATATTCCTGATATATATATTTCTTATATATGATTTTACTTATTCTTGTCTCCCTTGTTTAAGATATATCTATAACATTTCTTATATATGATTTTACTTATTCCTGTCTCCTTTGTTTAAGATCATAGACGCCTATCATCTTTTAGTTTTCTTAGTATCTTAACTTAAAAACATAAACTAAAAGGAACAAAATTTTCATCCCATGACCCCAATCCGCTCCACATATATAGTTATTATTATTATTATTATTATTATTATTATTATTATTATTATTATTATTATTATTATTATTATTATTATTATTATTATTATTATTATTTTGTAAAAGTGATGAAGAGGATGCTTCGAAGAGAACCATCAACATAATGCAAACAATACTCTTGCTGAGAAGACAAGCATTGCAAAATGGTTCTTTATTTTAGGATATTTAAGAAACTTAATTAGAACAACACAAAGGCTAAAATATAGCTAAACTTGAATGACATAGAAGCTGATATAAAAGCTTAGAAGTCATCAGAAGAAGAAACAAAAACCAACAGGAACCATTGAAATTTGGAAAGGAATAAAATGGTCCCAGTTACTGCAATTAAGAAGTGCTTGTTGTAACACCCTCCCTAGGGCGTCACATTTTAAAATAAAAACTTAAACCAATTATAATTATTTTATAAAAGCTTGAGTTTCAAAATACAAATTTTAAAATTTCTTTTTCGCAGAAATACAAACTTACCAAAAATTAAGAGTAACAATGAAATTAGATTGAACTGATTAACATACATATGCCATATACATCACAAAATAATCAACAATAAATTAAAACATGAAAATTACAGACTCAGAGAAACAAGAGTAAACCCAATGAAGGTTTCTACTAATAGCACCATATTGGTAATAACACTAACGAGAAAAAACCCAACCTAACATGTCCTACTTCTTCACCAATCGCATCATGTTGAAACTTGGAAGATCACTTCTTGATGCCGTCACCATCTTCGAACATTGCCTCCAATAAGCCTCAAAATACGCTTTACTCGCCTACTACACGAATTTAAACAATACAAACCAAACAAAACAATACAATAAAGAGGTGAGATCCCCTTTCACCTTTACCGATCTGTAGCAAAGAATGATACGAATGACTAGATCATTCCATACACACACGATCAATACATGAATTTAGTCATATTATCGATTTACAATTAATTCTAATAAGCATATATTGTAATCGAATAAACCACAATAACATTACCAGAATAGATATAACAATTCACACTATATAAAATGCCATAACAATAAATCATAATAATATAGAATAAAGATTAAATGCAATATCCACATATAATATCCCAAATAAAAGATCATAGGTAAACGATCACAGATAAAAGATAATAATGTACCACATATAAACATATGCAATGTGACACAATCCTACTCCATGGAGCTACAATACACACAGCTACAATACACACAACGATATCAGAGAGAATGAGTTGAGACTTTATTAGTAATCGCCTTGACCATTAATCCAACTATTGCCTTGTCAAAACTTTGTGTCTATAGCTTTGGCTACCCCACCAAATTATTTAATTTGTCAAAACTTTGTGTCTATAGTCGACCGTTGTGATTGCTATTGCATCTTGTCAAAACTTTGTGTCTATAGCCCACGAAAAATAATCATAATAAAAACAATGGCATAGCATACAACCCATACACACAGTCAAATAATTGTATACTACAAAATTCAATAGTCCTCTCAAAACTTGATTAAGGATAGTGCTTCGTCGAGAACATAAGTGTGTTATCATGTACCACGGCCTACTAGAATGAGCTACCTCCGTCCACATATGGAATAGTGCACACTATGAACTCCAAGTCCATATCGAACCGAACACACTATGCCTATCACATCGACAACACGATGTTATTCATCTCGTCAATCAAATCACCAATTTGCACGACTCAGTGCATGAACAAAGCAATAATTACCAAAACGTCCTCAAGTCTCAAATAATTACAGGAATGTCATCAATTCTCAATTATTTACAAAAATACCATCAAATCTCCATTATTTACAAAAACGCCACTAAACTTCCATTATATACAAAAATGCCATCAAACTTTTCATTATTTCAAAAATGCCATCAAACTTTAAATAATCACAAAAACGCCCTCAGATTTCAAATAATGTCAAAAACGCCCTCAATAGCGAAAATAATTACATAAGCACCCTCAATGGCATAAATAATTACATAAATGCCCTCAATGGCATAAATCTCAAAATACAGTACGCTCCCACTTGGCGCACTATCTTTTCCACATATAACCAAATCAAAATACGCACCCACTTGGCGCACTATAATTTTCCACATATATCTGGGTCCACCACATTGGCCCAAACAAGTAAATTTTCTTTGTTTTGTCAATCGCATAAAAATTTTATTTCATTTTCAAAATCTTGCCGTTTTCACAATATACATCACATTTCCAAATCGCGTAAATGTAATTTGCTGTTTTCTCAATCGCGTAATATTTTTATATCATTTTCTCAATCGCGTAAGCTTTTTAAATCATTTTCTTTTCCGTTTTCCTCAAATAAACAGTTTTTGACTAATAAACAAAATTATTAAGCAATTTAAAACCATTTAAAATATTTTTCAAGCTCTTTTTGTAGAATATTTCAAATTAATGTATAATCTTTGTAAATACTAACAATACTTAAATTAGTTTCTAAAATTCAATTCGACCATTTCATTTTTAATAATCAAAACATTTTGATAAAATTTCCTTTAACATGCTTACTTACCTTAGATTATTTAGAATCCAATTTTTCTCACTTTTTGGCATGTTGGCCGAAATCTCATAGTATAAATAAAATTCCAAAAATTCATTTCTTTGTTCTAATTCACTTGAATTCATTTGATATTCATTAAAAACATTGTAAATCACCTTAATTCCTTCCATTCAATGGTATGACCGAACCTAGGGTTTTGCATTATTTGGAATGCTCATGTATTTCTAACATTATAATAACACATACAATACATATGCCACATATTTCAACACTATAGGCATGCAAAATATTCTAAAGCTATAATCATGCATATAAAAATAAATAAATCACCAACCGAAAAACACTTAAATAATCAAATAATTAACACAAGCCACAACAATTCAAACCACCACAATTACACAAACCGAATCCTCATGGATTCTTCATACACAGAACAAAAACATTCCTCACCACCAACACATGGTTGATGAGGGTAATCTCCCTCTTACCTCTTGAAGCAAAATAACCAGGTTAGTCTCCTCCTTCTCCTTGAAATTTCGGGTAGCCTCCAAACAAAATCCTAACAATTTAAAACAATTAGTAAAAACTCATACAAGGTTTAATATGGAAAAACCATGGAACAATCATGGTTAGAAAAATTAGAAATCTAATTTTGAACCATAAAATCAAGACTTACCCTTAAGTAAGTAAGCAAAAACTTGAATTTTGGACAAGATAGAGTAGGATTTTGGAAAAACTTTGTGAAGAGAAAGTGTTTAGAATAGGATTTGGGTTTAGGAAATATGGTTAGATAAAATTATAGATGCTTGGTGTTGTGGGTAGTGTATAGGCCGAATAGAGTGAGAGAGAAAATGGAAGAGAAGTGTTCTTGGTTCTTGGTGTTTTAGAGAGAGAAAATGGATAATTTTTTCTAAGATATGTGTGAAATAAAAGTGAAGAGTGATATAGAGAAAGTCTTTGCCGTGGGGTTGGAGAAGAAAAAGAGAAAGAATATTTGAGAGCTTTGCTTGATAGCTTTGGAGAATAGATGAAGACTTTGATTAAATGAAATAAGTCTCCTCCAAATGCATGGCCGTGAATCACTTTGAGAGAAAGAATGAATTATGTTTGATTTTGTTTTCTCCAAATGCATGGCCGTGGAAGCACATGCAAAAAGGCCACCAATTTTGACTCTCCAAGACTCCATCTAAGCCTTAGAATTCACCAAGGGTCAAGATTAAAACTTGATCACCAAGCTTGTTTCCTATTGGCTACTCCAAGCCTTGTCACATGTTCTTGAATATTCCATTTTGCCTCCAATATTGCAGCTGCCCATGTGCTGCTACCGTGTGGAAAATTTGGGTGAGTTTAAGTGATTTAATCACATGCAAACTATCCTAACCCTCCATTCCTTCAATGGTTGAGATGAGGTCTTTATTGTAGTGCTTAAGAAGCTTGTAAAACTTGTCCAATAAGCCCCTAAAGGCTGCTGCCCAACCGTATCCTCCAAGTCCATTTTAAGTATTTAATTTGTTTTAATTACATGTTAGTCAATTAGGAAAATTTATTTGGTCAAATATCCTAATTAAATCCTAATTAGCATTTTAATCCTATGACTAATATATCTAACATATACTAACATATATCATAACCTTTAATTAATTTTAGGATTCCCAATTAATATTTTAGATTATAATTCATTAAGAATTAAACTAGTCTACTTAATTGTTTATCTAATTACATAACTAGTTAATTAGACAAATAATTACATAATTTATAATCTCTAAACAATATTAGCATATTTAATTAATATTTATATTATAATTATTTAATAACTAAATTAGTTTAATTAGTTTGCTAATTAAATAATTAATCTAGTCAAACTAAGCTTAATTAATTACTAATCCTAAAGTCAAGTCTACAAATTTTGACTTAATCCTAAATTGATTCATCTTTAAATCCTATCCATTGATCAAATCCATGGTCATCATCCAAGCTTATCCATCAAGATTCAATCCTAGTCATTTATCAAATCTATGGTCATCATTCAAGCTTATCCACCAAGATTCAATCTAATCCATTCATCAAATCTATGGTTATCATTCAAGCTTATCCACCAAGATTCAATCCTAATCATCCATTAAATCTATGGTCATCAAGATTGCATCTAATGGTCCAAAATGGTCAAGCCACTTTTGTTGACTTTATCTTTATTACTTTGACTTCCATGTGTCTTATTTCTATTGGTCCAAGTTTCTTGTTTCTATTGGTTACTTTATTTATACGTGGGTCCCTCACACACACAGTATAGGGTCTACTGTCAAAATTTATACTGAGTAATAAAATAATACTAAAAATTATTTTATCGCACAGTTAAATTCTAAAAACTACGAAACTAATTTATATATCAATCAGAATTGGGTTTAGTAAGATCCCCAACTCTAATTAATTAAAATAATATTTTTCCGACCAGAAAAATTATTATTTTCCGTCTCCGAGCAAATCTCACAAAAAGTCCAAATAAAATCACAGACAAGTAATATCAAACATCGTATCATGTAGAAAAATCAAAAACAGTACATTCGGGATGAAATGGTCATTTTTCCATTTTTCTCCATCACGAAGCAAAACACTCAAAACGGTCAAATAAAATAACAGACAGTATTATATGTCTGTATTTCATACAGAAAAACAAGAAACAGTAAAATAAGGATACATCGGTCTTTTACCCAAAAATTGGGGTGTTACAACTCTCCCCTCCTAAAAAAGAATTTCGCCCCCGAAATTCGTAGCGGTTTCAGAATAGTCTAGGATACTACTCTTACATCACCGTTTACGTCACCTCCGTCATTCCAGATTACCTCGACCAACGAAAACTCCTTGCGTCGCGTAAAACATGGAGAACTATTTTAGTATGGTTCCTCATAATTTCAGGAATAGATCAGAATGTCGTTAATAAAAATAATAACAATTCTGTCTAGAGAAAAAAATGAAAGATACTATCCACCACGCTTCCGCTATGCCACTCTGATCAGTATCACTTGAAATTTCCATGCCTTTGTACAGCTTCACTCTCTTGCCTTTGCTTTTAACAGGAAGTGTCTCACAATACAAGTTCTCTTTTTCAACAATACTGTATCTGATACTATGACACGATTCTAACTCTGAATATCCTTTCTTTTGCAATTTCAATATACGAAAAGATATTATAAAGATTTAGAAAGAAAAGGTAGAGAAACTATCTGAATTGTTACCAGACATGTCCAACAAAGAATTTGACATTACCCGATTTTAAGAATGAGTTTTCTGAGACACTAAAATTCTACTGAAACAATTTACAAGATATGATCACAATAACCAATCTATATATAAGATCACATCTATCTCGTGAAAGAGGTAGACAATTTAGATTAACCGAAAAGATTATTTAAGGAACTAGATAGTAATAACGGATTTGATAACAAAAGTAGAAATAGATAAATTAAAAGGTAACAAAGATACCAGTAATTCTAATTAACCCAAATAGTCAATTAGTCATAAAAGAATGGGTTAAACCAAAGTACATTTCACAAATGCGTCATATGAAAGATATCATAAAGACATAGAAACAAGAGATGATAGAATCATCCATACCACCGAACCTATCCAATAAAGAAATTGATATGGTCCGTTGAATTTAGAAGTAAACTTTTTAACTTGAACAATTTGACCAACTAGTCTAACACAGTATGGATGGTTGGAAAAATACCCAATCCATATTTTTAGATTGTGTTTGTTTTGAAAAAGAAGCATATAAATTGAATCAACAGAAAAGATGCAATTATTTAACAGACTTAGGATGGTTTAAGCAACTCAAGTACTCAACCACATGTTTTAGAACCAGAAATAGAAACAACTAGGTCAAAAGATAATGAAGACACAGAAAACTCTAATTGACCCACACAATTATATGCCATAAAGAAATAGGTTACCTTCGGAATTATACAGTATAGTTAAAAGATCACCTTTTTATGATACACACTTCTTTATTTAGGTCCTCAGTCTAAAACACTTTTGCTCCACTTGATGAATCGTTGTTCCATTCCACTTGAGATGTCGAAACACATCCTGCTTCCTCACGTGTACGTTTACTACAAATCATCGCCTTTCTTCAAAGACAGATGAATCATAATACAATGGAAACCAAAATAACCATCTCAAACAACGTTGTCTCCTCTCGGAGTCCAAACACAGAGAGTTACACAATAAAAACAAGACAGACCTAACCACAAACCCCAAAAAGACTCTAAGGTGCTCGATACCATAACTAATGTAACACCCTCCCTAGGCGTCACATTTTAAAATAAAAACTTAAACCAATTATAATTATTTTATAAAAGCTTGAGTTTCAAAATACAAATTTTAAAATTTCTTTTTCGCAGAAATACAAACTTACCAAAAATTAAGAGTAACAATGAAATTAGATTGAACTGATTAACATACATATGCCATATACATCACAAAATAATCAACAATAAATTAAAACATGAAAATTACAGACTCAGAGAAACAGTAGCAAACCCAATGAAGGTTTCTACTAATAGCACGGTAATAACACTAACGAGAAAAACCCAACCTAACATGTCCTACTTCTTCACCAACTGCATCATGTTGAAACTTGGAAGATCACTTCTTGATGCCGTCACCATCTTCAGAACATTGCCTCCAATAAGCCTCAAAATACGCTTCGCCTACTACACGAATTTAAACAATACAAACCAAACAAAACAATACAATAAAGAGGTGAGATCCCCTTTCACCTTTACCCAAGATCTGTAGCAAAGAATGATACGAATGACTAGATCATTCCATACACACAAATGATCAATACATGAATTTAGTCATATTATCGATTTACAATTAATTCTAATAAGCATATATTGTAATCGAATAAACCACAATAACATTACCAGGAATAGATATAACAATTCACACTATATAAAATGCCATAACAATAAATCATAATAATATAGAATAAAGATTAAATGCAATATCCACATATAATATCCCAAATAAAAGATCATAGGTAAACGATCACAGATAAAAGATAATAATGTACCACATATAAACATATGCAATGTGACACAATCCTACTCCATGGAGCTACAATACACACAGCTACAATACACACAACGATATCAGAGAGAATGAGTTGAGACTTCTATTAGTGTCTATAGCTTTGCTTGACCAATCCAATAGCTTTTATTGCTAACTGTCAAAACTTTGTGTCTATAGCCCACGAAAAATAATCATAATAAAAACAATGGCATAGCATACAACCCAGACACACAGTCAAATAATTGTATACTACAGTGCAAAAATCAATAGTCCTCTCAAAACTTGATTAAGGATAGTTTCGTCGAGAACATAAGTGTGTTATCATGTACCACTGCAGAATGAGCTACCTCCGTCCACATATGGAATAGTGCACACTATGAACTCCAAGTCCATATCAGGAACTGAACACACTATGCCTATCACATCGACAACACGATGTTATTCATCTCGTCAATCAAATCACCAATTTGGCACGACTCAGTGCATGAACAAAGCAATAATTACCAAAACGTCCTCAAGTCTCAAATAATTACAGGAATGTCATCAATTCTCAATTATTTACAAAAATACCATCAAATCTCCATTATTTACAAAAACGCCACTAAACTTCCATTATATACAAAAATGCCATCAAACTTTTCATTATTTCAAAAATGCCATCAAACTTTAAATAATCACAAAAACGCCCTCAGATTTCAAATAATGTCAAAAACGCCCTCAATAGCGAAAATAATTACATAAGCACCCTCAATGGCATAAATAATTACATAAATGCCCTCAATGGCATAAATCTCAAAATACTGAAGACGCTCCCACTTACGCGACTATCTTTTCCACATATAACCAAATCAAAATACGCACCCACTTGGCGCACTATAATTTTCCACATATCTGGGTCCACCACATTGGCCCAACAAGTAAAATTTCTTTGTTTTCGTCAATCGCATAAAAATTTTATTTCATTTTCAAAATCTTGCCGTTTTCACAATATACATCACATTTCCAAATCGCGTAAATGTAATTTGTGTTTTCTCAATCGCGTAATATTTTTATATCATTTTCTCAATCGCGTAAGCTTTTTAAATCATTTTCTTTTCCGTTTTCCTCAAATAAACAGTTTTTGACTAATAAACAAAATTATTAAGCAATTTAAAACCATTTAAAATATTTTTCAAGCTCGTAGAATATTTCAAATTAATGTATAATCTTTGTAAATACTAACAATACTTAAATTAGTTTCTAAAATTCAATTCGACCATTTCATTTTTAATAATCAAAACATTTTGATAAAATTTCCTTTAACATGCTTACTTACCTTAGATTATTTAGAATCCAATTTTTCTCACTTTTTGGCATGTTGGCCGAAATCTCATAGTATAAATAAAATTCCAAAAATTCATTTCTTTGTTCTAATTCACTTGAATTCATTTGATATTCATTAAAAACATTGTAAATCACCTTAATTCCTTCCATTCAATGGTATGACCGAACCTAGGGTTTTGCATTATTTGGAATGCTCATGTATTTCTAACATTATAATAACACATACAATACATATGCCACATATTTCAACACTATAGGCATGCAAAATATTCTAAAGCTATAATCATGCATATAAAAATAAATAAATCACCAACCGAAAAACACTTAAATAATCAAATAATTAACACAAGCCACAACAATTCAAACCACCACAATTACACAAACCGAATCCTCATGGATTCTTCATACACGTGACAAAAACATTCCTCACCACCAACACATGGTTGATGAGGGTAATCTCCCTCTTACCTCTTGAAGCAAAATAACCAGGTTAGTCTCCTCCTTCTCCTTGAAATTTCGGGTAGCCTCCAAACAAAATCCTAACAATTTAAAACAATTAGTAAAAACTCATACAAGGTTTAATATGGAAAAACCATGGAACAATCATGGTTAGAAAAATTAGAAATCTAATTTTGAACCATAAAATCAAGACTTACCCTTAAGTAAGTAAGCAAAAACTTGAATTTTGGACAAGATAGAGTAGGATTTTGGAAAAACTTTGTGAAGAGAAAGTGTTTAGAATAGGATTTGGGTTTAGGAAATATGGTTAGATAAAATTATAGATGCTTGGTGTTGTGGGTAGTGTATAGGCCGAATAGAGTGAGAGAGAAAATGGAAGAGAAGTGTTCTTGGTTCTTGGTGTTTTAGAGAGAGAAAATGGATAATTTTTTCTAAGATATGTGTGAAATAAAAGTGAAGAGTGATAGAGAGAGAGCTGCTGCCGTGGGGTTGGAGAAGAAAAAGAGAAAGAATATTTGAGAGCTTTGCTTGATAGCTTTGGAGAATAGATGAAGACTTTGATTAAATGAAATAAGTCTCCTCCAAATGCATGGCCGTGAATCACTTTGAGAGAAAGAATGAATTATGTTTGATTTTGTTTTCTCCAAATGCATGGCCGTGGAAGCACATGCAAAAAGGCCACCAATTTTGACTCTCCAAGACTCCATCTAAGCCTTAGAATTCACCAAGGGTCAAGATTAAAACTTGATCACCAAGCTTGTTTCCTATTGGCTACTCCAAGCCTTGTCACATGTTCTTGAATATTCCATTTTGCCTCCAATATTGCAGCTGCCCATGTGCTGCTACCGTGTGGAAAATTTGGGTGAGTTTAAGTGATTTAATCACATGCAAACTATCCTAACCCTCCATTCCTTCAATGGTTGAGATGAGGTCTTTATTGTAGTGCTTAAGAAGCTTGTAAAACTTGTCCAATAAGCCCCTAAAGGCTGCTGCCCAACCGTATCCTCCAAGTCCATTTTAAGTATTTAATTTGTTTTAATTACATGTTAGTCAATTAGGAAAATTTATTTGGTCAAATATCCTAATTAAATCCTAATTAGCATTTTAATCCTATGACTAATATATCTAACATATACTAACATATATCATAACCTTTAATTAATTTTAGGATTCCCAATTAATATTTTAGATTATAATTCATTAAGAATTAAACTAGTCTACTTAATTGTTTATCTAATTACATAACTAGTTAATTAGACAAATAATTACATAATTTATAATCTCTAAACAATATTAGCATATTTAATTAATATTTATATTATAATTATTTAATAACTAAATTAGTTTAATTAGTTTGCTAATTAAATAATTAATCTAGTCAAACTAAGCTTAATTAATTACTAATCCTAAAGTCAAGTCTACAAATTTTGACTTAATCCTAGCCATTGATTCATCTTTAAATCCTATCCATTGATCAAATCCATGGTCATCATCCAAGCTTATCCATCAAGATTCAATCCTAGTCATTTATCAAATCTATGGTCATCATTCAAGCTTATCCACCAAGATTCAATCTAATCCATTCATCAAATCTATGGTTATCATTCAAGCTTATCCACCAAGATTCAATCCTAATCATCCATTAAATCTATGGTCATCAAGATTGCATCTAATGGTCCAAAATGGTCAAGCCACTTTTGTTGACTTTATCTTTATTACTTTGACTTCCATGTGTCTTATTTCTATTGGTCCAAGTTTCTTGTTTCTATTGGTTACTTTATTTATACGTGGGTCCCTCACACACACAAGATATAGGGTCATCTTGTCAAAATTTATCTTGAGTAATAAAATAATACTAAAAATTATTTTATCGCACGTTAAATTCTAAAACTACGAAACTAATTTATATATCAATCAATTGGGTTTAGTAAGATCCCCCAACTCTAATTAATTAAAATAATATTTTTCCGAGAAAAATTATTATTTTCTGTCCGGAGCAAATCTCACAAAAAGTCCAAATAAAATCACAGACAAGTAATATCAAACATCTTTGTATCATGTAGAAAAATCAAAAACAAGTACATTCGGGATGAAATGGTCATTTTTCCATTTTTCTCCATCACGAAGCAAAACACTCAAAACGGTCAAATAAAATAACAGACAAGATATATATCTCGTATTTCATCTGAGAAAAAACAAGAAACTTGATAAAATAAGGATACATCGGTCTTTTACCCAAAAATTGGGGTGTTACACTTGTTGGCCTTCAAGTCCGTGATTACAAAACCATCAGACGAAGACTCAATTGCTATAAAAAGATCGACATGGATAAATTAGTTTTTGGATAAAAGAATCTTGGTGATAGAAGGAACCAATACAATATTATTGAGAGAAAAGCGTACTCATAGGAGATGAAATTGAAATGTGACCAACATAAAATAGGAAGGGAACCATTGCCACCAGTAATTTTATCAATGTCAGATTTAAGAATGAGAGAAGTAAGTTTACCTGTAGTGAAGGCCATATTGGGTGAAGCACCCTTATCAAGACACCAAGTGTAACACCCCCTCCGAAGGGTATCACATTCATACAAACTCCTTATAAATAATTAATTACTCAAGTTATAAAATATTTAATTTCATTTAAAAACGGGTTTCAAAATTTCTTTTTGACAGAAAATATAAACTTTATTGAACTAGAAAATATAAAAATTGAATAACATACATCTCTCATACATATCACATAGATTCATGACGTCTTCATTATATAAAACTTATTTATGCTAGACAATATTTAATTATCACATATAAACTTGACCTGGCCCAAGCCAAAATACCTGGAGAGTAAGGTTCTGAACCTGATCCTCTCCCGGATCCTCTAAAGGCACATTCTCTGGTTGAGGTGTGTCTCTTTGAATAGGAGTCCGAACGGTTGACTCCGTAGAGTCTTCACTAAACAAAAGGTGAGCAATGTCCCATAGCTCTCCAATAGACCTGGAAAACTCTACATGTACATAAGCAGCATAATATGTGAAAGTAGGGTTTCCATGGTAGGTATCACTCTGGTATAGAGTCACTTCTCCTACATAACTAACACGTTCAGTAGCTGAGTCGACACGCCAGGCATCAATGCCATCATGGAACTGCGCTTGCATGTAATCAGTGAAATTCCTCCTTGCAACCATCGTAGTCTTTACAGACGTAAACATAAAATAGAAATAGACAGAATAAAACAGCAAAGAGGTGAGATCCCCTACATCGCATACCAATATAGTAGCAAAGAAACGATATGAACAATAATGTCGTTCTATACATATAATTCATAGATTAATATAAGATCAACAGATATATTCAAAATATTTAATAGATAAACAATTCAAGAAACTTGCAACACAATAACAGATATAATGATAGTACCACAATCATAATATATCACAACAGCGTAAATGTTGACTATGCATATGCTCAACGCAATCAGTTCCTTCTTCATAGAGTTTACTCAAATTCAAAGATGAACGCCCAGAAGATCTGTCCCCCCTAATAAGAAATAAGACAGTCTATGCTGGATAATGAAAAGCAATAATGTTTGTCGGGATGTCAGAATGTTGCAATCAGTGATCACGGCCAGGGGTTTATATATATATATATATTTGTCTCAATGTCAACTGACTTAATGTCAACAAGTGAATCACCACGCCCTGACGTCCCCAAGATTCCTCCCACTATTCTGTGAGTTCTCGTCCATTTCTTAGGCATAAAACGCCACAACAATTTAAGCGAATGATAAATGATTCAATCATATACTGTCATTGATCACACATTATTTCTTATTCACATGCCGTTATATGGCAGTATCACCGTATAACGTTCAAAATACTTTTGTTCAAAACATAGTACCATTATATTGTTCCCCGTGATATTAACGCAACCGCACATGCACATACAGATTGTCCAATACCATTAGTATCTATGGTATTATATAACCGCCCATACAATCGATAATACCAAAGATCCACTCGGGTTCAATACTTTAGTTTCACAAATTATTTAGTTCAAAACGTTGGCTCTATAGCAAAACTCGTTGTTCCTTTGCAATATTATCATATTTTCACAATCGCGTAACACTTTTGTTACGTTTTCAAATCGCGTAAAGCTTTTTCAACATCTTCTCAATAGCATAGAGATTTTAAAACATTTTCTCAATCGCGTAGATAAAATTACTATTTTTAAATTGTGTAAAATATATCTAACATATTTTAAATCCAAAATAATATTTTCTCATTTAGTACAAAAAATTAACCTTATTTTCATTATTTACATAATAGTCTTTCTATAAAATAATATTTACATAATAGTCTCTCTTCAAATAATATTTCCAAAATAGTCTTTTATTAAATAATATTTACAATAAGGTCCATTTTTAAAGAATATTTCCAATATAATAAAAATTTCAATGTAGTCCCTCTAAAAATCAGTATTTCTACTATTTCCAAGAAAATTGTATTTCATAGTTTTACTTGGGATATTACAACTCAAAATTTTCTAACGCATTTCAAAATCCATAGGGTGAGTTATACGTCAGTAAATTTCAAGTATTGAAATTTATTCTACTACTTAGCTTAATTAGGTCAATTTTAATTCTAAAATTAAAATTACTTTCATTTAAATTTCAAAACTTACCAAATTAGGTTCTTACTATTAAAACATCTAAGTTTACACTTAGTAAAATAATTTTGGATCTTGATCATCAAAAATTGGCATGTTGGCCGAATTTACACATTGCTTCAAATTTCATATATAAATCATTTCTTAACACTTTTAATCTTTATAAAATTACTTAATTGAATTTCTTGTCATAAAATCCTTTACTCTTCAATTTGGAAAATAATTTAAAATTCTTAATACTCTTGATAGTGATAAGGCCGTGTACCTTTTGACTCTTTGGAGTTCTCACACAAATTTTTTCATCATATGAATCACATCTTAAATTACACAAGTATCATCATGCTTCCAAATTCACATAAGCAAATATACTATCAAAGCTATAAGCATATCAAACACATATACAAATCATGCATACTTATCAAGGCAATAAAACAATCACACAATATAATCTAACAAGCACAAATCAATAATTGCACAATCAAGTAAATAAATCCTCACATGAATCTTCCACTCACAAACACAAACAGTTCCATTCCTTCACCGCCACATATGGCCGATGAGGTTAATCTCCCTCTTACTTGGTTGATGCTTCCTAGCTCTTTGTAAAACTCTCTTTGTATCAATCTTTCACCACCAAATAGATCTTAGAATCACAACAAACACATACAAATTAATATATAAAACTTAATTAAGATGACCATAAATCAAACATGGTCTTAGAATTCTAGGAATTAAATAAAAAGCCAAGTTTCAAGATTTTTATCTTGAAACCCTAGAACTTAAATCCAAGATTCAAGCATGAAGATGATGGATTTAGACTAAAGTCTCAACATCAAAGAGTCTTAGAATGATGTGAGGATTCAAGAAATATAGTTAGTTAAAATTAAACAAACTTGGAAAGTGGTCTTAGGGTGGTTGGCCGTGAGCTTTTCCAAGAAACAAAGCAAGGGCTTTTTGATCTTTAACTTGAAGAACAAGGTTGAAAATGATAGAACTAGGCCAAGATCTTAACTGCAAAGTATCTTAGGATTATGTATAGATTCTAGATCTAAGGTTGTATAAAATTATTGAAGCTTGGAAGTGGGATTTAGGAGTGGTGACCGAATGCTTCAAAGACGAAAGAATATGATGTTTGTTCTTTGTGTTCTTGAACAATTGGAAGAAAGAGAATGGAGAGAATGGTTTAAGTGTCACAAAATGTGAGAAAATGAAAATGAAATAGCTAATTCCTAAGTGTACAGCCGTGGGAGTGCTTGTGTAGAAGGTTCAAGGCTTGTTTTGCAAGATTAAGCAATAGCACATAGGCTCACATGAGTGCACACGACCTTGGTCATCAAGTAGTCATCAAATGATTATAAAAGATGAATCAAGAACCTCCTAGATCATGGTAGGCAGCCGTGGGAATCAAGGATCAATCGACTAAGTTTTTAATTCCAACTAAAGTCTAATTACACTTAGTTAATTTAATTAGTTACCTAGCTTACTATCTAGTTACAATTAAATTAGTTTGGTTAAGCCATTTGGTTACATTCTAACTAGCTAATTACATAATTATGTCATTGCATAGATCATGATTATGTCATGTTTCTAAATAATTAAATATTTATCTAGTAACTAACTTCTAATTATTTAGCAACTAAATTAATTTATTTAGTTACTAATTAAGCTATTAGGGTAACTAAGTTAGATTATCTAGTTACTTAGTAACTAATCTAGCCATTTTTATTGACTAAATCCTAACCATTGAAATCAACTGCATCTCCTAACCATTGATTGAATCTAAGGTTAATATCATAAGCTTCTTGATCAAGATTGCTCTCACACCATTAATTAGATCAACGGTGATGATCTAAGGCTTTTCCATCAAGTTTTTCATCCAACGATTCACAACAAAGTCCAGCCACTATGTTTGATCAATTCCTATTGGTTAACCATAAAGCTTAGTAATGATGAGCCATCATGATCCTTAAGATATTTAACTTAGATATTTTTAGCTTTCATGATTATACTTGAGATATTTTATTAAGATATTTTTCCTGGTAGATATTTATTCCTAGATATTTATCCTTTGATATTTACTAAGTGAGTCATCATAGAATTTTCTAAAACAGCTGAGTCAGTATGGTGAGTCATAGTGCAGAGTCACCAGCTGAGTCATCAAGATATTTTTCTAAAAAATATTACCCAAATGGATAATAGTTATTGTTATTATTACACAATAGGTAATAGAAAACTCAGGTATAGAAAATCCCTGTCAACTATTCCCGGTTTCGAGTTTAGTAAGATCCCCCGATCCCGTCTTGACAGTCCGAAACTTTCTGATTCAAGAAAAAGATTTATTTTTCGGGACTCGCCTCGGGTTTACCCTCGAGCCCACACACATCTCAAAATAACACTAAAATAATAAAAAAATCAGAAAGTTCTACAAAAATTCACAAAAATCATAAAAATTATAAAACTCATATATTTTCAGAAAAAATGAAATTCGGACATACAATTTTCAAGATAATATTAAAATATCAAAATAATATTAAAATATTTTAAATAATTAAAAATTTCCAAAAATTCATAAAAATTCATAAATATTATAAAATTCATTTATTTCAAGAAAAATGAAAAATCGAGATGTTACACCAGGCAGTGTATTTAGTGGATTTAGGGTATCAGACAATAAAGTTTGAGAATATGCGGTGGAGTGAATGAAAAATGGTATGGACAAATTCTTAGGCTACATGATTGTAAGCAAGGCATAATTAGCACTAGATTGGTGTTGAGGACTGTTGAAGAATTAGGTTTAGGCTAGGGAATAAGGAAGAGAAAGACAATTATAAATTGAGAAATTAGAATATTATTGATAGGAATAATGTTTGTTACAATTCCATAATCTAACAATCTTATTTATACTAATACTTAGGTGTACAAATTCAAGCCCACTACTAATAAGACTATTAACCTAATATCTTCTAATATGTTGACACTTTAGGTTTTAAAAAGAAAAGAGAGAATGACGACTAACAATAGAAAATTGAATATCATTAATTGATAAGAGAATGTGTTACACACTAATACAATAACCTAATATTTATACATTTAATTAGGTCAAGTATTAGTACTACTAGTACATGCCCAAGCCCACTACTAATAAACTTAATATATTCTAACACTCCCCCCAAACTTAAGATCACTAAGCCTAAGCTTGTTACAAGTAGAAAAGCAAACTCATACATTGAAAACAAAGAACACCACCAACTTTTAAATAAACTCAGTCAAACTTACCAACGAATCTAGGAAACTAGTACTTTCCCTAAATAACAAAACCTTGGCAACGTCCTTGGTAGATAGCTCCTTGCTTCTTCTCGACACATATCCCAGGCAAATGAGACCGATTTTGGAGTCTTCGACCTTTCTCATCAGTGGTCCCCTTAACCTTCAATTTGGTCTCCAAAATACTGAGTCGGGTTCATACTACCTAGTAATGACCTCTAATCGAGTCTCCAAAAGATTGAGTCAAGTATCATATCACCCAATAACATAAATGATGATCCTTTACCAGTGTCCAAAGTCTTTAATCCATAAACCGAGCAACCAAACAAGTCAAACATAGGTTGAACAACAACCAACCAAACCACTTCCACCAACCAAACGCTACCACACACTGTCGATGTGAACTCCTCAAATACACCACTTCGGTTAACATCATTTCGGTAAACAACCAAAGAAACAAACCACAGAAGGAGGTAGCAATAGTAAAAGACAATAAGAAGGCAGACCAAAATCAGAATAACAGCTCACCATGAAGAGAGATTGAAAAATTAGGGAGAAAATCAAGAAACCAAGGGCTTAGCTGAGTTCTTGCCAGAGCTCCGGACACCAACCGTCGACAAACACTATCCTCTTCCAGTTGCTAGCCCTAGTCGCACCTTAGAAGGTCATTTTGACCATTGCACAAAGGGTGCACAAAAGAAATAACAGAGAATACAATGTCAAAAAATAAGGGAAGGCACGAACCACCGTTGCCGACCTCGCTAGTCATCTTGCCGACATCGTCCTACCACGTTTGGCTACCAATCACTTGCAACTGCTCATGGGTTACTTGGAAAAAAAACTGTAGGTGATGAGTGTAAAATACACTCATCGTTCCTGTTTATTAATTAATTATCTCTTCACCTAAACATATTTGAATTTTCAAGATAAATCATCAGATTTTGTGCAAAAATAAGAAATTCCTAAAGATAAATATTTAAGGGATTTGAATACTTTAAGATAAAAATTATGCTATTTATTTATGATATTAAGTGAATTGTAGGTCCACTGAATTAAATGTCTTTTTATTGTGTTTTGTAAGAATATTAAGGATTTTTGTGGTATTTTAAGCATGGTTATTAAAATCTTGATAAAGAGTATAAGGACATCATTGTAGTATTTTGAGCATAACTTTTGCTACAGAGCTCACACTAAGCCAATCTTGGTGTCAATAGAAAGATGAGAAAATTTTATACAACTTTCATGAAGACATCAAAGCCCATTTCATGCATTAAGAAGGTGAAAAACTGTGTGAAAAGTGGATGACGAAATTTGACCAAGTCAACTAGCATTCATAAATTTTAAGGATCAAGTTAGATTCTTAATTGGAGTACAAATAATCTCTACTTGGTGATCAAGTATCACTGCATTTAATGTAAGGATCTCAAGGAGTTTCTTGATTTGAGTGGGATATTTATTTTCTAATTTATATGGATTCAACAAAAAGAAAATAGGAAACAAGAGATTTGGTCAAAGATTAATTAAGGAAAATATTGTTATCAAACTTGTCTCAGTAAATTAAGGATAACTTTCTCTATAAGTATGTGATTTACCTGATTCTAGTGGTACTTGAAAGTTAAGAAAGAGATCTACAAATCTCATGTTGACAACTTTCTATAATTAAGCTTCCATTAATATTGAATATTAGATAAGGATTCTCAAAGAGATTTGATTTGGATTTCCACACTATCCTGACAATTCCTCATTAATTGAGTCATATCTTAAGTTACAGAGATCAGATCGACTCACCATTTGCGGCATTGAAAAGCAAATAGAAAATCTTACAAATTATCTATTAAGATTGAGGATAGATTGGGCTATCTGAATGATGATAAAAATCGTGCAAATTAGATATGAAAAGCTGTTAGCTTTTCTATAAAAAGGAGAAAACGAGTTTAGCAGAGTTGCTCTCTTTTGATTCAAAAAATAAACAAAAAATTCATAGTGAGAAGCAGAGGCACAAACCCTAATTTGACGTGGGCGCATTCAGGCTTGAAGATTAGGAATTTTCTTCATCCTTTCCACCTATTGTCCATAAAGTTTGCTGGGATTTCTTCTTTATCTTCTTCTTTCTTCATGTGTAGCTAAACTTCTCTAGTTAGGGTGATGATAGATCTTGTTCTTAGATGATGTAAACTTAATTTTATATTTAATTTAAGTTTTTATTTCATGATTTATGTGTTTTTCTTTTCTCTTAATGCTTTTCTAAATCTGATCAATTTGGAAATAATCTTTGGGTTTATGTATGATTTGAAAAAATTGTGCACGAACCTAGAACTTGTGATAAACACATCAATTTCTACAATCGCTAAGAATATGCGTTATATGTTGTGTGGTCTTACTTTTAATTCCCTCATTTTTTATAAAGCCTTATCTATTTGGGATTATACTAAGGGATTGAATAATTCAAAATAGTGTGAAAAGAATTAATATACTAAGGGATTAGATATTAATTAATTTTGGGAAATTGACCATGAATCATTAAAATGGAACTTGATTAAACTAATCTTTGATTTTGCATCAAAAGAGTTCAAGTAAAATCAGAACCTTAACACTTTGATATTATTGTTTTTCAACCTTTGCTTAATTGATTAATTTACTTTTATTTATTTTAAATATTTTTCTTGATTAATGTTTTTTTTATTTACATTCTTATTAACTCTCTTCTTTCGATAGCTTAAATAGTATCGATTTAACGAATTTAGTAATTGACAGTGTAATCTTCGTGGGAACGATACTCTATTCACCACTTTCTTATTTTTGTGATTTAGTACACTTGCCAATATCACAATAGCAAGCACCTTTGGCTGCATAGTGATAATAACAGTGACCTAGGTCACAGTTTCAAACACATATTTTTTTCAATAGTTTCATAAACTAAAAATAAAGGAAAAGTTTTGAGAAAAACAAATAGGAAAAAATATACAAAAGAGTTCCATAGAACTCAACACAGCTAATACATCAAACCCATTCAAGGTGGATGAAACCGCTTAGTACCATGTTGAAACTTTAGGGTTTAGAGAGAAAGAGATAATGATGGCTAATAATAAAAAACTGAATATGATTAATCAATAAGAGAATGTATTATACACTAATTCAATAACCTAATATTTACACTACTAATTAGGTCAAGTACTAGTAGCAGCAGTACAAGTCGAAACCCCACTACTAATAAACCTAATATATTCTGACAAGAACATATATAAATGATAAGAATGGGTAAGGCAATGATGGAGTGCAGGTAGGGTTAGTAAAGGGAAGGGCCAAAAATAATAAGGGTGAACTGAGATAGCAATGAAGTGGATAATGCTGAATTTGGAGTTTGGAAGAAGCTTGAAGCAGGTTGGAAATTCTTTCAACCTTGTCCTTGATTCCCACCACCATAATCACAATGAGAGAATCTTCCAATTTGTGCAACAAAGGCAGTATTAGGATTGGAAGTATTTAGAGTTTAGTTGTTGATTCTTTCTAAGGAGAACTTCGTGATAGTAAAGAGCAATCCTCAAGTTGACTAAGGATGGTAAAGGTTTATGGCTTGAGATTGATCAACAAACTTTCCAAAGAAGAACTTCAAGAATTTGCATCACTATAAATCTTTTGCAATAGCAAGGCCACTAATAGTGAGAGAGACAAAACTAGTTTTTTGTTCCTTTAATTTTTGAAGATAACATTGCCATCAATAGAGCTATCACTTTTTCTCAAGGCCATCAGCAAGAGATGAGATTAGACTTGGTGATGAACAACTTGGTTAATGGCCTGCCATGCATCATTCATTGTAAGAGAAAAATTTGGACACAATATACTCCTAATAATATTAGAAACTGTGACTTGAATCTAAGAACCATTTAATCCACCAACTTCTATTGATGGAAAGCATTTGAAGGGTAGAGCACCTATCACCTTAATCATCTTGAGCAATGGTAGGTGATGGTATTGCGAAGTCTTCAATATGATTGAATACATTAAAATCATTTAGAACAAAAATGAAAGCAGAACTCTTGGAATGGAAATTATTGAAATTGAGAGATATGAAAAAAAAAATGAAGCTATCATTCATGGAAACTTTTAAAATGCTCCTAAAATAGCATGGATGCTCCATGCTCCATCACCATTGATTAATGATCCGAAATAATCTATATGGCTGAGAATTGTTAGCAAGTTACCTTTATCATATTATTTTTTTCATTCTTTTTTTTTTCCTCTTATCTTTCTCTCTCCTTGCTTTCTCCAGTTCCTGTTCCTACCCAAAACCCAGTACCCTCCTCTTTGGATTCCAGATTATTCAATGGCCAAAACCAAATACAAACACAAACCCTTTTATCTCCAGAGATGCTTATAAAAGGAAATGTATGTAGTTGGTCTAGTGGTCTTCCTTTGTGTAGCAATAACAAATATACATCTGGTTGTGACTACTTTGTCTACGACCCATTCACCAAGAAATGCACCCAAATACCTCCTTCTCCTATAACGCTTAAGGAATGTATATATGTTGTGGGTTTTGTTTATGATCCTTATAATTATGTAGAACCAACAACGAGTACCCTCAATCATAATCATAGCTTTCAAGTGGTTATCATCCCATCCTTTATAATAAGATTATCTCAGTTCCAAGTTGAGATTTTCTTATTTGAGACAAAGGAATGGATATAGCAAATTGTGAGTCTTCCAAATGGTTTTGCTTTTGCTCCTCATTGGTTCCTCAGTTATGACTATGAAGGATGGTTATAGCGGATTCTGATAGCGGTAGAAGGGGATTCTGGGGAGGGGGATTCTGTTTAGATGGAATAGAATTTTCAACAAAAACAAATTTTTTTAAAAAAAAACAAGTCAATAAAATTTTACATGTAAAAGTAGGTAAACTTGTTGGGAGCACTGATGCTCAAAATCTTGACAGGAGTATTATAAACGGCTCCATAATTCATTACCTATTAAGATAATGTATATAACATTTAATTATCCAAAGTTTAAAAAACTCAACCAACATAGGCCTATTTAGGTAAAGCCTAACTTATTCTATTTCTATATCCTTAATGACAAGTACGGTATGCACATGAATCCTTAATCATCTCATGTGATATTTTAGGTTCATATATGGTATGCGTAAAATACATAAAGAGCAAGTGCACTCTATCGCCAAGTAATATAGGACTTGAGTTCCAGTTATCGATCCCATGAGGAATAAGTAATAATTACTAGATTTGTAAGACTCGTTGTTATCCAGACAATCAAAAGTGTATGAAGAAATTCAAAATAAAATTAGAAAATAAATAAAAAAAAACAATGAACAATCAAACAAAGAATAAATAATCAATGAGAGAGAGACTAAGACGCAAGGTTCACTTGAATCTAATTATTCATATTTTCTTTCATTTATGATGTAAGATAATTCTTTTGCCAATATTCTCTTACCTAGTATTGAATCCCAATTGTCATAGGTGAAACAATATTCTATTCCTAAATTAAATCACCTATTTGGTCATTTAGTTGAATTAATTAGAAATGCATTAAGCTTCAATTCAAGAGATGAACTAACATACCTATCAATTCCATTGGTAGGAAAAATTAATGTTTAGTCATTCACCAATCTAATTCCAGGCTTACCATATAGATCCACTCATTGAATGTGGATGATCACCGGTCAAACAATGAATTAACACATGCCAAAAGTGATCAAGTTATTATAAGAATGCAAACAATACGATAGACCCTAAAAGAAATTACTTTAATCAAATTAGAAATTAAATCCAAATAATTAGGAAAACAAGATCCCCCATAGCCTTAGCTATATGTTTAGCTACTCATGTCCCATACAAACAAAATCATATCATAATACAAACCCATAGAAAGAAAACCCAAAGAAAGTGAAAAACTAGAGGGAAAGAGAAATCAAAACCCCTTTTACGATGATTATGATCTTCAAGCCTTCAAGAATTGAATCCTCTCTTCGAAGTTGTTCTCCAAAGCCTACTACCATGAAACTACTCTCTCTAAATTTCTGTTGGATGATCTAAACCAAAGAAAGCTCCTTTTGCTAAACTCGTTTTCTCCATTTTATAGAAAAGATGACAACTTTTCGTATCTGACTTGCATAATTTTTCTCACCCTTTAGATGGCCGAGTTTGCCCTCAATCTCAATAGAAAACTTTTAGGATTTTCTGTTAGCTTTTCAATGCCGCAAACCGGGCATCGATCTGATCTCTGTATCTCAAGATATGACTCAATTAATGAGGAATGATCATGATAGTGTAAGAATCTAAATTTTGCTCCAAATCAAATCTCTTACCCTATGTTTGGATGTTTTTTCATTAATGGAACGGAACGGAATAGGTAGGAATGGAATGGAAAGAAAAGGAATGGAATGGAATGGAACATAGTTTCCATTCTCTTTGTTTGGAAGTTTCATTAACGAAACGGAACGGAACGGAATTACCTATGTGTTCCTCCCATTCCCCCTCAATTTTGGGGGGAACAAAAGTTGGGCATTTGAGGGGAAGAGAGGGGAAATGATTCCCCATGTGTTCCGTTCCGTTCCTATGCATTTTAAAACTCCCAAACAAGGGAAGTTATTTCCGTTCCCCCCATTCCCTTTCCGTTCCCCTCATTACCTATCATCCAAACATAGTGTTAGAGAATCCTTATCCAATCTCCAATCTAAAATTTTGTATCCAATTAGAACTCTAATTAAAATCTAAGAATAAGATAAGAATCTTTCACATATTTATCTTCAGGAATTTCTTATTTTTATACAAAATCTGATGATTTATCTTAAAAATTCAAATATGATTAGGTGAAGAAATAATTATTTAAAAATAAACAAAAACTAAATAAAAAATCAATTAAAAATCCTAATAAATAAATCCAAAAAATGAGTGTATTTAACACTCATCAATATAATGTTCAGTGGTTAACTTTATATATTTTTTGTGTAAATCTCCCGGTATCTGAAAGCCACATTAGGTCTCGACTAATTCAAAATCGAATCGGGTTAGACCATAAAGGTGCAAAGCTCTCCTAGCGTTAATTTTTTCTATTCACAATATTCAAATTCGAGACTTTGTTTATGGGAAACAAGTGTCGAACCACTTGAACTAATCAAGCGTTAGTATTATCTTTATATATTGACTATGTTTTCTATAGTTCATATCCTAAATACATTCAAGTTGAGAGTTGAATATGATAAACATTTTAAAGATAGCAAAAGCATTAATGAGAACTATGCATGAAATGTCATAGATAAACAAATGACAAAATGGTAATTATGTGGAAGAATATATGACAACGTAGGAAGCACAAATATAGATATGAGACTCAGATATAATATGATATGTATATATTGATATGGTAAATTTTTTTTAAAAAAATTGAAAGATATATAGACAAAAACTATCTAAATATCTGATACGATACGTATCGAATACCATGACAATTATTTTGAAGTATCGATACTATATAAGTGACACATTTACATCACCAATATCTATGCTGGGTGATATGTTTTCAAGTGGGTGAAGCATTATCACCTTCAAAGATAAAAATTAATTCTTAGATAGTATCATAGATAGTTAAATTAGTCATTAACATATGTAAAATATGGGTTACGTTAAAAAATGCATCTATCAACTGTTTGGTGATTCAAATTCAAGTGGTGTCTAACTAAACATTCTTTATACATATATATATATATATATAGGGGGCATATCTAGTGAGAGGAATTTTTATTGTGAGAGGGTGAGGAGAGTAAATCTTAACCATATAATCATACATGGATGGTCAAGATTAAAAATTACTTGAAAGTCATGTGACCACTTAAAAAAGTCACATGCATTTATGTTCTAATCTTGATCATTCATATAAGATCTAATGATCAAGATTCACTCCTCCACCTCTCACAATAAACAATCCTCTCACCTGATACACATCCTATATATATATAAAAATAAATCAATCAAATTTAAATTAATTAATATTATATACTATTAATTTTTTATTATTGAATTTATACGTACTTTTACCTAAAGCAATTTCAATCTCTCATATACTTCTCTCATTTTATGTGCCACTTCCAATTAAATGTTATTTATTACATATTAAATGGGTTATTTCTATTTTCTATTTCCTTTTATTCCTTTTTTTTTTGTTTCGAATGACCTAAGGTGCTTTTAGCTTACAAAATTTTAGGCCTAAAAATTGTTTTAGTCAAAAACCAATTAGAAATCGGTTTGGATTGGATCGGATTCAAAATCTAAACTAAATTAATCAAATCCAAACTGATGTAAATCGTATTGTATGTATTGGTTGACTTTTTTTTACCAAAAAATGACCCAAATCGAATTGCAACACACCTCAACTAATCCATCTCTGTAGTCTGGTCAAAGGCAGGTCATGCATCCCGTGACTAGGAGATTCACAAAGATATTTATTACAACTTGACTCTAAGAAATTGACATAATTAGGATTTGAGTACATGTAACTATGTGTCTCTCCACACATCACATGCTCATCTATTGCTAAGTCAATTCCTTGAAATTACTTTCTTTATATTTTAAATAATTTTGTCAGTGATAATAATTTTTCTAAACTTATAATTAATAGCACTGTGTTGTTATGATCGCAATCTACATTTGCATCATTATCCATTCCAAAAGGACATGTTAAAAATTGAGTATTAGACTTTAAAAATAATATTTAAATTAATTTACTAAAATTAGTGGAATGAAATTTATTTTAAAAAACTATGATTTTCATATAACTCTGTCGAGAAAAAAATTACATAATTCAAATTAAAATTAAGATCAAAAGTTAAGATTATTAGTTTAATTTTGACGCACTATCAATATAAAAAAAAGTTATATTATCATCCAATAATGTATTACTATATTATTTAATAAGTTTAACATCTTATATAAGTTTTAATTCATTAAATAATTTAGCAACACATCATTAAATGAAAGTATAAAAATTTAATTTTTTTTTTCATAAAGTAAATTATAAGATTATTGATTTAGTAATATCCTACCATTGCTATTTTGTTTTACTCATGAATTTATATTTTATACTACATCTATATAGAAGTTTTTTTTTCTTTTTTTTTTCTTTTTGATGGGATACATCTACATAGAAGTTAAAACTATTAGAATTGAATATCCCAACAAAATAACATGATATTTCATAATTTAAATGAAACAAGCCCTAGCTAGAAGATTCTTAACTACGCAAGTCGCAGAGGTTGCTTGTATTGTAGTTGTAGATCGTCAGATAGGAACAACTGCAAATAGCAATTGCTAAGCCTAAGCTTTCATAACCTCCCATTATATTGCTTCCACCTTAAACGGACCAACAAATCATGGGCATCTCTCTCTCATTCCACTGAATTGGTAACGGCATCAAATCGGTTCTTGTTTTAGCATTAGGGGTTCTTGCCGAGGGGTTTATACTTTTAGAGAGATACCCATATCTCTTTCTATGGAATCCATCAACCAATGTCCTCAAACAACTATCTTACTCTCCTATTTCGTCCAAATTATACAAGAGTATCTATGAGTTCAAACTTCTATATGGTTTTGGGTATGATGCATCCACCGATGACTACTTGATTGTTATAGTTGTTGGGAATTGCGGTTACATCACGCAGCGGAAAAAACAGGGATTCCCACTAAGGATCTATGCGAAAAAGCCATAATCCGAGTTTTTTTTGAATTTTTTACCTCTTGAAGCGTGATCAAAAGGAAGGACGTGAATCACCAACACCATAAAAGAAACGATGTCTCTGCGGTATCCACACGAACATACTCACGAACTTCCAACGTCTACAAAGAGGAGCCTCACGTCTCTCACACAGCGCTAGCTGCAAAGAGAAGAGAAGAAACCTGTCGCTCACTCACTCACTTTTCTGTAGATGCGGCTAGGGTTCTGAAATTGTGTATCTTAGCAGCTTCTTAGTAGTACTATTTATAATAGTGACTGCCTTAAGTGAGTGTGAGCAGCAGCAAGGTAAGTTGTGCAACCCTAAACCCATCTGTTATGAGTCTGACCCATATTTGAATCTGAGTCCAACTTGGATCCATTGCTCTAATTTTAGTCTGCTCTATGTGTGTGACCCTGCAGGTTCTTATTACATTGGCAGTAATATTAAAATCTCATTTTAATATTACAAGCAGTGACCGGTATCTAGCAATACATCGCTGCTACCCAAGTAATAAGAATGTCAATGATTTGACATAACTTTTTCGTGACCAATGTTTTCGTATTGTTTAGTCCCTTTGTCAAGATATCTAGATTGAACACAAGACATGGAATGCGTCACCCTTGTATAGTCCAATCTTTCGTTTCCTGATACTCGAGTAGACTTTGTAACAACAAATGAGATCAATATCTCATATTGACTCATTTGAGCATGGCTATACATTTCGCAGTCTCACTCAATCAGGGGAGCCTGAAGATATCGCTCCTGTTATGTAGGAGTGACAAATCCCATCTAGGTCACTCACATCCCTCTGCATGATTCGCGGTATGTCCAATAACTAACTTTATAATCATCTTGTTACAGATGACGTTTGATGGCATTAAAACACACAACTCTTCATATAGGAATCGTAGTTATTTCAGGTCAAAGGACCACAAACATCATTGTCACTATGAGAATCGCTTATGACACTCACATAACGATCCATGTAGTGTTCTCATGGTGGGTCAGTCCAATACATCATTACTCTAATATGTACTCATGTGAAGACTTGATATCTCATATCCATGACCCGTGAGATGTGGTCATCAGTCTATATACATACTAGTCTCAATGTATTATTATTGTCCTAATTAACAACTTGACTAGGGACATTTAAGAATAGTGTTGTAACCAAAAGGATCTCACGATCAAGTCATCCACTTGATGTCCTATGGCATCAAACTTACTATTCTAAGGACTTTATTATGTTTATCAAAAAAGAACACAATAAATGAAATGACTCATATATAAAATAGCATAATAGAATGTATGTAAATACAGAAAATGTATTGGCCTCTAGGGCATACACCAACAATAGCATCGCTAGACTATGGTGCAGGTGCAGCTAATTTGGTAGCCCACTTCGAGTTTTTCTACTTGAGAACCATAGTTTTAAATTGTGGTCCACAACTGTAATTACGGTTGCAATATTACGATTTTTGTGGTCTCCACAACCGCATTGCGACCGTAATTGCAACCGCATCGATCATATTTTTTTCATAATTGGCCGTAATATTGCGGTTTTAGTTATTTTCACAACCGTAACCGTAATTTAAAACCATGCTGAGAACCAATACATGGAAAGAAATTGAGTGTACCCATTCACCTACCTCTATGTATACCTCTCGTAATCAATCTGGTTGCTTTTCTGTGATTATGAATTAAATGAAGAAGTAATTGTTGCCTTTGATTTGACAGAAAGGAATTTATCATAGGTATCTATGCCAAATGGTGATTTCAGCTGTCACCATGGTTATTTGATCGTAATCTGAGGATGTCTCGGTTTATGTCACGGGGGCGATTTTGTTGAGGTATGGGTGATGAAAAAATATAAAGTGCAGTCATCTTGGACTAAGTCCATTGATGTGCCTGAGGTTCCTACCTACTGCTTTTACCCGATATATACTTAACTAAAGGTAGTGAAATTATTGGATTAAATGAAAAAATAAATAATCAAAGTTAATGATGAAGGAGAGTTGCTAGAACATGATACATATTGCCTTGGACGGCAAATTGCTATGTATACATATAGCCTACTCTCACTCCTTGATGACTATTGGGGAAGTAAAAGAAAGTGACCAATAATAATAGACAAGAAGAATTAGGGTATGTAATTTTCTCCAATCCTGTTGACCTTTTTTTTTTCCTTTTGGCAATTCTTTTGACCATTTTTTCTTTTTTGGTACGATCCTTTTGACCATTTTATTCTTATTAATTTTGCATTATCAAGGATGGAAAGTAATATACAAAATGCATTATATATGATGTTCTAAGGAAAGATGAGGTTAGGTAGTGGATCAAACTTACCAATTGTTAGGGAAGCTTTGTTACGTTGATTTTCTCTTTTTTCCATGTTTGCTTTTTGTTTTGTTCTTTTGTTTAGGAGGATTTCTTATCCTTTACACTCTTTGTAATTCTTTCACTTGAAAAGAGAAATTCTTACCTAAACCCTGGGCACCCAAGTTGGGTGCACCAGACCAATCAAGACTTAATATTTTTATGGATCTTTGTGAAATTAATTATGTGACACAAAGATTTATGGAAATATTAAGTCTTGATTAGTCTGGTGCACCCATCTGGGTGCCCGGGGTTTAGGTAAGAATTTCTCCATTATTGAATTGTGTGTCCAAAACAAACCACATATGCTCTCTCTCTCCCTCTCTCTCTCTCTATATATCTATATATATATATATATATTAGTGCCAACATTAATTATAAAGATACAATCCTATACAATGATATACACTTTTAAACTAATTCCTAAGATCTACTAATTGATTCTACTATATATACTCGTTATGCTACTATATATATATAGGATATTTTAATACTCCCCCTCAAGCTGGTGCGTATATTTTATGTGTGTCATGCTTATTACATATATAGTTAACCTGGGGACCTCTAAGAGTCTTAGTGAAAAAATCTGCACGCTAGTCGTTGGAGTTTACAAATACAGTAGCAATCTCCCCATATTGAATTTTCTCCTGAACAAAGTGGCAATTAATCTCAATGTTGTTTAGTTCTTTCATGAAAGACAAGATTTGAAGATATATGCAGAGCAACCTAATTTTCACATACAAGTTTCATTGGTTGTGATTCACAACGTTTAACTCTTTGAGCATCTGTCTTAACCAGATGAGTTCACAAGTCGCAATGCCCATCGCTCAATATTCAGCTTCTACATTGAATCTAGCAACTACAGTTTACTTCTTGCTTTTCCATGATATCAGATTTCCTCCAAACAGAACACAATATCCTAAAGTGAAATGTCTATATGAGGGAAAGTCTGCTCAATCAGTATCTATATAATCACAAAATTTCATTTTCCCATTGTCTTTATATAGTAAGCTTATTCTTAGGGCTCATTTGATGCATTGAAGTATCTAAACAACAACATCTCAGTGAGAGTCACACAGAGAATCAAGAAATTGACTTACCACAATAGCGAAAGAGATGTCTGGTCTTGTTACTATAAGGTAATTCAAATTTCCAACTAACCTCTGATAATGTCCAGGATTTAATATTGGCTTCCCCTGTCCTAGTAGAAGCTTGATATTAGAATCCATAGGTGTATCAGTAGGTTCACACCCTAACATACTAGTATCTTCCAAAATATCCAAAGCGTATTTCCTCTGAGAGATAAAAATTTCATGTTTTGACTGTGCCACATTGATACCTAGGAAATATCAGAGCTTACCTAGGTCCTTAATATGAAAATGCTTAAATAAGTGTTGTTTCAACTGTTTAGTGCCAACTCAATCATTTCCAGTGATAATAATGTCATCGACATAAACAACAAGTAGATGCATTGATCGTGAGATTGATGTCTAAAGAAAACAAAATGATCAACTTCATTACGAATCATACCAAAAGCTTGAACAACTGTGCTAAAGCGACCAAACTAAACCTGAGGAGATTGCTTTGAACTATATGATGATTTACGGAGTTTGCAAACCAATCCAGTCTCCCTTTGAGCAACAAAACTAATTAGTTGCTCCGTATAAACTTCCTCTTGCAAATCATCATGTATGAAGGAACTCTTAATGTCTAGTTGATAAAGAGATCAACGTCGTATAGCAGCCATAGCGAGGAAAATATGAACGGAGGCAATCTTAGCAATTGGAGAAAATATGTAGCTATAATTAAGACCAAAGATTTGAATGTGTCCTTTGGAAATTAAACAAGTCTTCAAATGATCAATTGAGCCATCTGGACTAACTTTAATGGTAAACACCCATTGAAAACCAACCACAGATTTTCTCGCTGGTTTAAGAACTAGATTTTATGTGCCATTAGAGTGGAAAGTAGACATCTTATCTATCACCGCTTGGTGCAAGCTTGGATGGGATAGTGATTCACCTATGGTTTTGGGAATGAAAGCATAAGAAAGATTTGAAACAAAGGTGCAATATTGTGAAGAAAGACAATCATAACTAAGAAAAGCATAAAGCATATGAGGGTTACGAGTAGACCATTTACCTTTTCGAAAAGCAATAAGTGAATCGTTCGATGCAAGAACCAAGGTAGAGAGAACAATAGGCGAAGATTGTAAATCATCTGGAACTTTTGGAACTTCTTCTAGAACAGGGTTGGTACCAGTAAGCAATCGTCGACGATGCTGAAAAGTAATGAGTGGACGAGGACCAAGGGTAGGCATAGGAGTAGGTATAAAACTAGGATTACTATTGGAATCAATAAGTGGATTATAGACATGAACACGAAGGATGGAGTCTACTTGAGAAACATCCGTAGGTGAGGAAGAAAAGAGTTGCTGATTGAAGAAAATGACATCAACAGACACAACATAACGACCTAAATCGGGAGAGTAGCAACGATACCCTTTCTGAAGGCAAGAATATCTAAGGAAAAGACAGTTGAAGACTTTTGCAATGAGCTTATCCTTACTTGGAGTAAGATCTTGAACAAAACAAGTACAATAAAAAACATGAGGAGACACAACAAAAATAGGTGTATCAAGAAGTAATGAAGTGTGATGAACTTGATCATTTAACATAGAAGAAAGCATGCGGTTTATCAAATAACATGATGCAAGAATAGCTTCCCCTAAAAAATGAAGGGGAACATTCATATGCAACAATAGAGTCCTGGTTGTTTCAATTAAATATTGATTTTTGTATTTAGCCACTCCATTTTGTTGCAAAGTATAAAGACAAGTTGTTTGATGTAAAATACGTTGTTTAACCATGAATTCCTAAAAATTAGAAGACAAATATTTGCGTGCATTGTCACTACGCAAAATATGGATAATTTTCCCAAACTGAGTATGAATTTCAGCATAAAACTTCTGAAATATTGAAAATAATTCAAAATGGTTTTCTCATTAAAAAGACCTAAGTGCAACAGGAATAATTATAAATAAAGATTACAAAATATTGAAATCCTGAACTAGAATTGACACAACTAGGTCCTCATATGTCTGAATGAACAAGAGAGAAGGCTGAATTAGCTCTTTTATTGACAAGACTAGGAAAGGAAGCATGGGTGTGCTTTCCCTTTTGACAAGACTCACAATCTAAAGGTTGTAAACTAGATAGGTGAGGAACCATCTTTTAGATTTTGGAGAGACTATGATGTCTAAGTCGACTATGAATGACAAGAGATTTCAAATTACTAATTATTGACTACCATTAAATCGAGGACCCACAATTTGAAGCACTCCTAAAATCGAGGGGGAGCGTTGCGCAGGTGATTTCGCACTGTTTTGTGGATGAATGGCGTCGAAAAAGTCGCTTACACTCCTTCATATGCCAGTGAGTGTGATCTAGTGCAGCAGGCTTCTGGCAGCGCATAGAAGGGTGTGAAGAGTCAAGTGGTGGCGCGACTTTGGGATTTGAACAGATAAGGTGGTGCACTTTTGATTCTAGGTGTTTTGCACCCAGATTTAAAGTTATAACGGTTGTCAAAAAGTGATTAGCGGCGAGAACTTGTGTCAAAAAGAGTCGTGGTAGTGAGGGCTCGCCGAAATTGAGTCACAATGAGGAAGAGGAAAGCTAGAATTGAAGCATGGCTAGGAGAATTTTCCATT
The DNA here is from genome assembly GCA_029884595.1 of Ormosia semicastrata. Taxonomy (NCBI): domain Eukaryota; kingdom Viridiplantae; phylum Streptophyta; class Magnoliopsida; order Fabales; family Fabaceae; genus Ormosia; species Ormosia semicastrata. The sequence continues at coordinate 7,020,821 of JAQQTO010000045.1, forward strand.
GAGCAATGGGCACAACAAGTTTGGGTTTAGATAGAGACGAGTCATAATCTACTCTGATACCAACTTGGAAATAAAAGGGATTATTTTTGAATTGTATGTCTAAAACAGACCACATATGATCTCTATACATATTACTTCCAGCATTAATTACGAAGATACAATCCTAATTACATTACAATGATATATAATTTTAAAATAATTCCTAAGATTTCTCCTAATTGATTCTACCATATATACACAATATGCTACCATATATATATATATAGGATATTCTAACACTTTCTTTTCATCTTAATAAATTTCTTCTTTTATAAATTAAAAAAATCAATGTATTTCTTTATTACAGTAATCAAAGGCAATTTGAGTGGTCAATTATATATGAAAAATGGATAATGTTTGGATGTAAAAGGATAGGTTTTGTAGTGAGATTTTAGAACACCAGAGTTTAAAAGCTAAATTATTTTTGAATGTCTAATATGGTGACTTTTAAAGTAAGCTCATGCTTCCTGCAGGCCATGAAGTATGTCAAGAATGTTTTGACTAGTTTCCTTGATGTCCTAGCTTTGCTTGGAATGATGATATTGCTAGCAAACTGTGTAGCACTCAGAGGAGAATGTCATGCTGATTTAGGCAAGGTTGAAATGTAGAACAGACTTTAGCATTTAATTATATTTCAAAGTAAGGGTTAGCAAATGCTAGTCAAATTTAGCTCATGTTTAGCATGTTTATCTTATTTCCTCTAAATGTTATTACTATGTTTGCAGTTTGTTTTCTTCCCCTCTTTTACTTGGCTTTTAGTTTCAAACCCTATTATGTTAATGGTTTTAGGTGCCTTTTATGCTAAAGAAGTTCCTAATATTCAGTAAATTAATGTCTTGTCTTTGACTTAAACTTGTGGAGATATTGTTAATATTAATCATCTTAGTGCTAATAAAAAGGATGATATAAAAGGGTTGAAATTATTTATGTTGTGATGTGAATTGATCTTACATGTTCTTGGTTTAACCTACCACATTACTAATCTAGTGTTGATAAGTCTTCCAGATTTATAACATTGCTGGCATGTTATGAAGTGAAAATGTTGCAGCCAAGGAGTGGGATAGGTATGTGGGATAAGGGCGTTTATGTTGGAGGAATCTACCTCCTTGGATAGGAGTATGACATTATTATAATTCTAATCCTAAGTCGAAAGAAAAACACTAGAATGTATTATCTAAATTTGTTTCACTAAATATTGTTCTAGATTGCTCTCAAAAGTACGTAGAAAATGACTATCTATAGACCCTATAGGACTCTAGAACTGACAAGACTCTAAACTGGCTTAATTAATGAGTTTTAACTGACTTTTGGACTGCCCTTAATTAGTTAGACCCTTAATTACGAGATTGGACTTTTCTAAGCTTAATTAACTTATCAATTACACAGAATGATAACTCTTGAGTAGTTTTAGATTGAAATACATAGAACAATGACTTTCGAGTAAATAACATATCTATTGCTTACAAATAATAATTATTTTTCTCCATCAATTCTCCCATCCTGGCAAAATTAGTCTCTGATGTGTGAAAGGCTAGATATGTTTTGAATAGTTTTGGACTGTTATGTGCAAAGTTAGGTGCAGTAACTCAAGTGATTTCTGAGTCCTTTTCTTGTTTCTTTTTCTTCCAAATGACAAGAAATTCCACATATTTCCTATGTCGCTCATCAAAGACAAAAATATCTTCAATATCCCAAATTACTTTTGATACCGTACGTAGGAAGTGTATGATTGTTTTGTTCTTCATTAATGTCTTTAATGGATCCATAATGTTCGTTGAGAGCATTGCAATCTTATTTTATCCTTCTAATTGCTCCAATAACAATATGTTAACATTCTTTAGTGCTCGTTGTCTTGCTAGTGAACCTTCACCTTTTATTGGTAATAACTTGATCTCCACACTTCACATTAGTGTTGAAAATGCTGGTTCAAGGCCAATATCCTTTCTAGAATCCTTAGGAGTTGTAATAATGTGTTGCATCACTATTGTCGCTTCTTTCACTCCTTCAACTTTTTCCACATCATCTCATTTCAAAGGTGTTTGTGGTTCATCTTCTTGCTTTTCAGCTTCTTCATCTACACAAAAATTTAGATTTCCTGCAACTTCATCATCATCATCATGCTTGCTAAAACCTTATGCTATTTTAAAATCAAATTTTCAGCCTATGACTTTTGGAGCATTTGGTCTGAGCCTCCAAGTTTCTAAACTTGTACCTCAATTAAATGGATTATGAATGTCTTCTACAATTCACAACAGCAAGTCAACTCTTTCACAATCAGAGAGTCTTCCTTTAAATTCTCCTTAACTTTGTGTTGCCAGTAGATTGCCATTAGAAGCACAAGATGGTCTGCCTTGATATTCTCTTCAACTCTATGTTGCCATTGGAGTGCAAGATAGTCCCTAAAATTCTTGTATCAAAAAACAAATTGAGATAATCAGTTGACACTTGACATTACTAATTCATATGAATTGGAAGCAATGTAAATAATAATGGTGATAATATCTTTTTTTTTTGCAATTAAATACTTAAGAGAGTTTTCTGAAATGCTTGAGAGATATCTCTTAGCGTCTTTGAATTATATAGACATAGTACAACATCAAATCCCTCAATTGTAAGGATTGGAGAATCAATCTAATTATGAGTTTCCTAATCTATTTACAGAAAGAATCAATACATATCTAAACAATAATACTATCAACACTCCCCCTTAAGTTTGTGCATATATATCATAAGCATCCAGCTTGTTACATATGTATGTTATCCTTGGAGCTCAAAGAGACATAGTGAAGAGATCGGCTAGTTGATCATTGGAATTCACAAAAGAGGTAGTGATTTCTTATGAAACAATCTTTTCGTGGATGAAATGGCAGTCAATCTCTATATGTTTAGTTTATTCATGAAAGACTGGATTGAAAGTAATGTGCAATGCTGGTTGATTATCACAAATGAGTTTCATGGGCCCTACCTCGTAGAACTTTACTTCTTGAAGTAATTACTTTAACCATACTAGTTCACGCATAGTAAGAGCTATAGCTCTATATTCTACTTCAACATTTGACCTAGCAACTGCATTATGTTTTTTACTTTTCCATGAGATGAGGTTCCCCCCAATAAGAACACAATACCCAAAGGTTAACTTTTTATTAATAGGAGATCCTGTCCAATCTGTATTAGCATAAGCAACAATATGTCCATGACCCTTATCTTCATAAACCAACCCATTTATAGGAGAACCCTTGATATACCTCAAGATTTGAACCATTGTATCCTAATGACTATCACAGGGAGAATTAAGAAACTGACTAACAACACTGACAGGGAAAGGTATATCTAGTTTGGTCATAGTGAGATAATTTAGTTTTCCCACTAGTCTTCAATACCTACCTAGATTTGAGCAAGGTTCTCCTTAATCTAATAGGAGTTTAATGTTCCCATAGGATTATCGACTGGTTTACAATCTAGCATCCCAGTCTCTTCCAAGATGTCAAGGGCATACTTGTTTTGAGATATGGCAATGCCAGCTTTTGATTAGGCTACTTCAATCCCAAGGACATATCTCAATTGACCCAAGTTTTTGGTTTCAAAATGACGAAACAAGTGTTGTTTCAAACCTTGAATGCTTTCATGATAATTTCCTATTATAATAATATCATCCACATAGATCAATGCACTGATTAGAAGATGAATGTTTATAAAATACAAAATGGTTTGCCTCACTGTGGATTATACTAAATTGTTGTATAACTTTGCTAAACCTACCGAACTAGTATCGAGTAGATTGTTTAAGGTCATAAAGGGACTTATGCTATCTGTAAACGAAACCTAACTCCCTTTAAGCAACAAATCCAAGTGGTTGCTCCATGTAAAATTCTTCTTCCAAGTCACTATGTAGGAAAGCACTTTTGATGTCTAGTTGATAGAGTGGCCAATGGTGCATGGCAGCTGTGGATAAGAAAAGACGAACATATGTTATTTTAGCAATAGGAGAAAAAGTGTCACTATAATCAAGGTCGAAGATCTAAGTAAGGCCTTTAGTTATAAGGCAAGCTTTCAAGTGGTCCACCTAGCTATCAAGACTTACTTTGACAGTGAAGACCTATCGATAACCTATTGTAGATTTCCTAAGAAGAAGTGGAACAAGAGTCCATGTATGATTGGAATCTAAGGTTATCATCTCATCAATCATAGCCTATCGCCAACTTGGATGGGAAAGTGCTTCTTAGACAGTTTTAGAATAAAAATGGATGACAAAGCTAGAATGAAGCCATAATGAAAAACAATGATAGCTCAAAAAATTATAGATGGGATGAGGATTATGGGTAAAATGTGTACCTTTACGAATCGCAACGGGCAAGTCAATGGAAGGTTTAGGAAGGCCCGGAGTAGTTGGAGACATTGGTGCATAAGTTAAATCACCTGAATATGGAGGAGTGATGTCACCTTTGGAATTACAAGACAAGGTCGACGTTGAAAAGTGACAAATGGGCATGAAGAAGACTGCAATTGTAAGGAGAGGGTTTCAAGCACTTGAGAAAATAATAGTTGAGGGACAGGTATAGGTGTAGCTAAGTAAGGGACTGTAAAACTTGATAGATGGAGTCCAATTTTACCTGTATTGTGAAGGTATCCTTAAAGAAAGTAATATTTGCAGAAATATAAAAGTGATATGTGGAAGGAGAATAATACATGTATCCCTCTTGAACTTGAGAATACCTAAGGAAGAAACATTTGACAGCATGGGCAGATAACTTATCAAAACTTAGAGAAAGATCATGCGCAAAACAAGTAGAACCAAAGACATAGGGAGGAACCTTGTAAAGAGGCTCCTTAGGAAACAAGAGAGAATGAGGAACTTGGTTATTTAAAACAGAAGATGACATCCGATTTATTAAATAATTAGCAGTCAGAGCAACATCTCCCCAAAACTTTAAAGGAGCATTAGCATGCAACAAAAGAGTATGAGTAATTTCAATAATATGGTGATGTTTTTTTTTCTACTATACCATTTTGTTGAGGTGTATGAGGGCAACTGGCTTAATGAATCATGTCATGAGAAGCCATAAAAAATTAAATGTAATAGAAAAATACTCTTTTGCATTATCACTTTGTAAAATGCGAATAATGTGCTTAAATTGAGTTTGGATTTTGGCACAAAAAGTTTGAAAAATAGCAAATAACTCTGAATGATTTTTCATTAAAAATATCTAAGTACATCTTAAAAAGTCATCAATGAAAGTAACAAAGTACATATAACCTGAGATAGAACTGAAACGACTAGGGCCCTAAACATCAGAATGAGCAATATTAAAAAGAGACTCTGCTCAACTATTGACCTTGCTTGGAAAGGTAGCCCAAACATGTTTCCCAAGTTGACGTGACTCATACTCTAAAGAATACAAATGAGAGAGATGAGGAATCATCTTCTTCAATTTATTCAGACTCGGATGACCCAAACGATGGTGAATGAGACTAAGAGACTCCGTGATAGCATATATGGTAAAAGATAGAGGTTGGAGATATTAGAGCCCATGTGATTTAGATCTTGCGCCAATCCTCTACCCCGTACTCAGGTCCTGTATATGAAAGAATTAGTGGCAAAGGTTATGGAGCAGTTAAGAGTGTGAAAAAGTTTACTAATGGAAATTAAATTAAAAGGACAACTAGGTATAAAAAGAACATAAATCAAAGTTGAAGATAGGAGACGTATAGCTTGACCAATGCCAGTGGCCTTAGCCTTAGAGCCATCGGCGAGGGTGATGTGATGTGGTATTTTGGGAGATAAATAACTTTGAGAAAAGAGAATGATTACTAGTTAAATGATCGGAAGCACCAGAATCCAAATGCCAAGGTCCAACAGACAAAGAATGAGAGAGGTAAACTTAATAATTACCAATATGGGCTATAGTGGTTGAAAACAAGGCTTGTTAGACTACCTTGAGTTGAAGATACTCTTTATATTCATTTTCTGATAGGATGTTTTGATTATCACCTCCAGAAGTAGTCTTTTGCTCAAACCCAGTGCTTCAGATTGTGTTACATTAGCAAACTTTTCTAGGAAACCATGCAGAGAATAGCGTCGATCTTGATTATGTCCCAAGCGTTTGTAATGAGAACATTGAGGAAAATTACCATGACCTCCTCTACCACCACCACGATCACAGCCTCAGCCTCCACAGTTAGCTGAATTAGAGACAAAAGCTAAAGATTCTAAACTTGTTTGAGAACCAATCCCAGGTGATCCCTCTGACGGAAGAACTCGTAGCAGACGATCAATGAGATCCTTCACCGGAATAGTATTTGGGTTTGTCCGGACTTGCTTCCTAACAGACTCAAAATCCTTATGAAGACCATGGAGAACATAAACCATGTACATGTTATCAAGCTTGTCCAACACCTTTTGAAGATCATCACTAGTCAGAATCAAATTGATTTGTTGGATGGTGGTCTATGCTTTGTTGAGATAGGAAGGTAGGTCATGATCTGTCATTTGGAGGGTTGCCAAGTTATGGACTGAGTCATACAGGCACTGTATATCATTAGTATACACTTCGAGTCTTTTTCATATGTCATAACATGATTCGTAGGAGCGATAGTGCACTAATAGCTTTGGTTCAATGGACTGCCATAATAAAGACACCAACTAGTAATCAGCTTTTTGCCATTCTTCCCTCATACTAGCATCAATCTCCTCATCTTTCTTGGTTAAATGATCATAAAGTCCTTGACCTAAAAATCACACATCAACAGTAGCATACAAATCTAAATAATTCTTACCGTTTAGTTTCTCAAATGTTATTGTAGGAGTGCCTGAGAAAGCAAATGAAAGAAGATCCTTCTGTGAGGATTGAGAGATGACAGAGGATGCATTTGACGAGGTCATAGAGCATGCGATTGAGGAAGACCTGGAGAAGTCAATTGGTGAAGCCATGAGGTCTTATAACAACGACAAAATTTGAAAACACATGATACCAGAATGCCCGCATGCATATGTATTCAGCAACTCAGGCGACGAACGGAAGAGGTGAGGCCAGATATGGGCAGAAGAGGTTGAGACAAGTTAGACGACATCAACGATAGTCAGAAAAGGTATTGGACGCGTCGATGGAGGCAAATTGTAACTAGGTGATGGTGACAAAGCGTGGTAGATATGTTTGTCAGTATAAAATCACGGTTATACTAAATGGATTAGAGTGAAAATAAAAATGAAAAAGCATGTCATTAAGATGAAAGAAAGGGGCTTATGCTAAAGAGGAGACTGCTCCTTCTGTTGTGTATTTGTTCATAGTAATCTTTGAAGTTATGTTCGGTTTTTTTGGTAGCCCATTGTTATTTTTATTATTCATATGCTTAGGGCAACATATAACCTGTATGTACGCAATCTTGTCCATATGATATAGTTTAGAGCAGGCTTGTCCATCTTATATAGTTAAGAGATTTTTTTATTTTTTTATTTTTTTGGTAATTGGAATTTGTTTTGTTTTAATTAGATTGTAGATTGGGCATTGTTAACTTCTTTTCAAGTAAGAAGAAACTCCTTACCGGAATTCTTATTTCACAGAATGCTTAGTTATTACATCATGCTTTAGGTATTGTAGAGTTGAATTCCCACATGCACATATCTTCTGGGAACTTATCATTACATGCATGTGAATCCTATAACAAATTGACAGCTAATACTATCAACTTTTGCCAAGTTAACCAACTTCCATGTCAGCATGACCAATCAAGTGCCATGTCAGCAGGCAGTTATGATTGCTCAAACTAACCAAGCTCTTAATCTCGAGTCCAGCTATGTGACTTCCTGATTCTGCCACTATGGCTTCTGATTGTATCAGCCATGCGAAGTGATTTTGATTGTATTAAATGAGTAGGATTGTAATGCTTAAGTTGTATAGTTGCTATGAACTCTGGTGGTCAGGTCAAATCTTCCCAACACTATGAGTAACCCTAACTAAAAAAGAGAATTTGTTCCTAATACTAACTAAGGGGTGTAAATGAGCCGAGTTAATATGAGTATTTAAAGCTCAAATTTGTCTTGTGAAAAAAAAAACTACACAAGTTTGATTCATTTATTTTAACAAATTAAATTTAAAACTTAGGCTTAGTGTGTTTCAAAAATATAGAATTTAGGTTTGAATTATTTAAGTTTAAGGAAAAAAATCAATGATAAAGACAACTAAGAAGGGTTATTTAAACTTAAAGGAAAAAATATTAAAATTATTAAGAAGGATTATACAGAATTTAATTAAAGAGAAGGACAATATAATCTTATCAAATAGACAATAATATTTTTTTCCCCTTTTAATCCTCTAGCATACTGTATGTGCAGTCCCTGAACATTAAGAAGCTAGGGCACCAATTCCTTTTGCTTCGGCAACATTCTTTTCCTCTTTCATTAAACTATTTTTATGTGTTTCTTTCAACAATTCTTGGTTGCGCATGTGATTTTATATATTTAAATCTTTCTTATTAACTCTCACAAAAGATCTTAGATCTTCTCTTCCGAGGATACGGTTAGATCTAATTCTAATTCTAGCACGAGTACCGAATGGCATATTGGCATCCCATCGGTGACCAGTAGAAGCTAATGATCTTCATTATCTAGTGTTCTAATCTTTTCACTAGCTTTGGAGTCTTTTCTTCAGACCTGTTATAATTTAGATATTTACTAAAATTTTGAAATCAGACTGATAATCACGGAGTAGGAGGAGAGTTGGTGTTCATGATATTATTGTAATTTCGTAATACTCCTAAATTACTATTAAAATAATTTGAATTCAGTTTTTCTGGATATGGTAGTGCTGATCTCATTATAAATCGGCAGCAATTAAGAGGGCTTAAGGAAAGTAAAGATAAAGGAGTGTGAAAAGAGATAGGGGAATGGGGGATTTTTTTTTAAGAGTAATTTTGATCATGAGGTAAAATTAAATGATTATTCTCTTTAATTAAAATTTAAATAGTTCTTTTTAAAAAGTTTAATTTTTTTTGTCTTTTTAAGTTAAATATTATTCCTTAGTAGTGTTTAGTATTAATTTTTTCATATTCTTAGGTTTATTAATTTAATATTCAATAAAAAAAATTATGTTAGAAAATAAAGTAAAAAATTAAAAATAGAAATAAAAGCTTGTTTTATTCATAATCCATTATATACAAAATTCATAACTTTTTTATTGAAGCTTTGGCTAATAATAATGATAAAAAAATTATTATTATTTATACTTTTTTATTTAAAATTATAATTTTGTTGTTATTTAATTTTTACTATTTATACACAATGAATAAATAATATATATACACATATACGAAATATTCATAAGCTTCTAATGTCAAGTTTATAAAGCTTGAACTTGAGTCATTTATATAATCAAACATTAACAAATAAGTCTGCTTGAACATTTAACGAGTTGAACTCTAATAATTCATGAATAGTTCAACTTATTTATACTACTAGTATTATCAATTCTTTTCGCACTTTGTGGCTGCTAGTGTCGACATATGTGATATCAAATCATTGACGTCAAAATTATTATCATCAAATAAGGACTAATGTGATGGCTGTAACATTCTACTCCATATTTAATTTTAAAATATATAATTTTAGATAAACACAGGTTATTACTTTTACTAAAAATATAATATATTACATTAAGGGGTTAAATCCTTTAAAAGACAGTATTTTACATACGAATATTTTCTAAACTAAACATCTATTTATAAAAATGAGCCTTACAAAAGTCTTTATATAGTGCTACAAATTTACGTATTTATAACTTCAATACTATATCTACTCAAGAGTCTCCAAAAATAGCAGTAAAGACATAATCTTCTAGCTCTAAATATTTATATAACTTGTCGCTCACGACTTTTATTCTGAACTCTTACTGTTGAAATTATCTGAAATATTACACCACAAAAGGAGTGAGATAAAAATCTCAGTAGAAATATATAAAAATAGGTATACAATTATCACTCATTCTTTATCATTCTCTATTTCTAAAATCATAACTGAGAGTCCACAAATAAATAAATAAATCAATATTTAATAAATAAATTAGATGAGTAATAATGCGAAAATGTAAGAGTGAAAGCTTTCTGATAAATAAATAAATAAAATAAATAACTTTTTAAAAATAATATTTCTTAAAATTTCTCTTTTCTCATATCAGTAAAATAAATTGGAAGAAATAAATTTTAGCAAATAGTTTTACAATGAAAGAGTAAGAAATTCATAGCTTCATAAAAATAAGTAACTTGGAAAAATGTAAATATCTTAGTAAAATGAGTATTTAATCAAGCTAAAATAACTCAATAATAAAAGAGCAAGAAATTCAAAACTTTATAAAAATAATAACAGGATGTTCTTTTCACATCATTACTTAAAATCTTTATTTCTTTATCTCTTTATTATCCATTTTTATACTCTTAATCAAATGTGCATCTTTCTTTTCATTAGGGCATCTCATGATCCTCTCATTCTGACTACAATAATTTGATCAGGGGAGTCTTACAATCCTCTCATCATGATCACAATGATTAAAAATGATTAAAGTATCCATTAATCCTCTCATCATGGCCACAATAATTTGATCAAGGGGTCTATTGATTCTCTCATTATGGTCACAATAATTTGACCCAGACGTCTCTTGATCCTCTCATCATGGTCACAATAATAATCTCTAGTTGATTAACCTTAATCCTCTTATCACGACTACAATAATTCTCTTTGACACATTGACTCATTTTTATCCATGAGATAATATTTCTCTTAAAAACTTATCCATATAAATTAACCATATATAGTAGAGATACCTTGATAAAAAAAAAAATAGTATGAATAGTATATGTTGTGTGTGTGTCAAGTAGTAAAATAGTGATTATAGAGATAAAACTAATAAGAGTTCACGTAATTAAATCATATGGAAATAATTAAAATAGAATTAAAGAATTAAAATGGAATAGAAGAATGAGTCATGCCTATAATGTTTATTTGGATAAATGTTGTCATATATGGAATTGAAGAATGAGTCATGCCTATAATGTTTATTTGGATAAATGTTGTCATATTCGAATAGGATTTGAAAAATGAGTTTCGTTTAAAACATTTGAATTAATGTTTATTCGAATAAGCATTACCATATTCGAATACACTTCCTTTTAAAATTTCAATCGCTTTGCGTGTTGTAAAATCTTATTCGAATAAATACTATTTTATTTAAATAAAATCATTTGTGAACACGTTTTTTGTAATACTTTGTTGGGTTTATTCGAATAAGAAAAGTCTTATTCGAATAACACAATAAAAAATGCCATATTGCAGGAAACAGATTGTCATTGTTGCATGATTATAAAAGCAGAGCAACATGAATGGTTAGAAAATATTAGACTTAGGGATATGAGTGATAGAAATAAAGAGCAAAGTATTAAGATTAGCAATACATATGAGGAAGAAAAGAAGAACAAGGGAGAAGAGAAAAGTGGCTAAGGTTCTCTATTGCAAAAGTAAATTAGTCTAACATTACAAGAATGGAAAAAAGGGTAAAAATATATATGCAACAAATAAAAGACTAAACTACCCTTAAGATAAATAAAATAAATAAAATATAAATGCATCATATTATCTAATATCCCCCCTCAAACTCACGATGCATTAACAGGAAGCATCGAGAGTTTGTTAATCAAGAAACGAAAGCGTGGAGTGGAATGCAACTTTGTAAACAAGTCAGCAATTTGCATAGAGGAAGATACGAAGGGTAAAGTGATGGTTCCATGCTGAAAGTGGTGTCGAGTGAAATGATAGTCAATCTCAATATGCTTGGTGCGTTCATAGAAGACTGAGTTGCGAGTGATTTGTATAGCACTCAAATTATCACAATACATAGGAGTGGGTCCAAGGGAAGTGACACCCATAGACTCAAGTAACCAACGCAACCAAACTATTTCGGCAGTAGTGGATGCCATGGCACGATACTCAGCTTCGGTAGAAGAGCGAGAGACAACAGCTTGCTTCTTACTCTTCCAAGAAATGAGAGAATCTCCCAGAAAGATGCAAAACCCAGTGGTAGACTTACGATCGGTGGAGTCACCACCCCAATCAGCATCTGAGTAAGCACGTAATTCTAAGGAAGATGATGAAGGAAAGAGAAGACTCTGAAATTGAGTACCCCGAAGATAACGAAGAATGCAAAGAACAGCTGCCCAATGAACTGTAGTAGGAGAAGCAACAAACTGACTAACAACATGCACTGCATAAGCAATATCAAGTCTAGTGATGGTAAGATATACTAAACTACCAACAAGAGTACGATACAAAGTGGGATCTGACAAAGGAACAGCATCAGAAGAAGTATACCGAACATTATGCTCAAGAGGAGTATCCTTTGTTCTAGTGTCAGAGAGATGAGCTTGTTCAAGAATGGTGCCAATGTACTTAGATTGAGAAAGGAGGTAACCTCTAGGAGAGTAAGCAACTTCAATCCCCAAAAAGTAACAAAGAGTACCTAAGTCTTTCATTTTAAACTGATGGGCCAATTGGAGTTTCAACTCCACAATCCTGTCAACATCATCCCCAGTAATGATCATGTCATCAACGTATAAGGAGAGCAGGATACGACCATGAGAAGTGCACCTAAGAAACAAAGCAGAATCATGCGGGCTAGAGTGGAAGCCAAGAGATGTAATCACAATAGAGAACTTCTCAAACCAAGCGCGGGGAGCTTGTTTGAGCCTGTAGAAAGCCTTCTTCAATTTACAAACTTCACCTGGATTATAAGAAACACCTGGTGGAGGAACTATATAAACCTCTTCTTGAAGATCACCATTCAAGAAGGCATTTTTAACATCCATTTGAGAAATATGCCACTGGCAGATAGATGCGACTGCAATAAGAGTACGAATAGTAGTCATTTTGGTAACAGGAGCAAAAGTTTCTTCATAATCCATACCATATTATTGAGAAAAGCCTTTAGCAACTAAGCGAGCTTTGTATCTTTCAACAGACCCATCAGACTTGGTTTTGATCTTATACACCCAACGAGAACCAATTGCAGTTTTTCCTGGGGGAAGAGAGATAAGGTCCCAAGTATCTGTCTTGTGCAAAGCAGAAAGTTCCTCTGCTATAGCCTGCTGCCAAAGGGGATCAAGAACAGCCTCTTTATAGGAAGATGGCTCAGACAAACTGTGAATAGAGGTTAAGAAGGAAGCAAAAGAAGTGGAATAACTAGAATAAACAAAATCTGATAATTTAGTGGACTTACGATCACGATGAGGATAACGAGGAGGAGGAGGAGGATCCACGATCACAGAAGGTTCTTGGGGAGGCGCGGGGACAGAGGAGGCATCTGGATCTACAGATCTACTAGTGTCAACCCTGCAAAGCTCAACATCAGAATTATTTTGGTTATGGGTCACAGGAAGAGGAGCGATGTCAGAATCTGTGTGAAAAGGATCAATGTGGGTGAGATTAGATTTGGTAAGGACATGTTGACTAGAAGGAATGGAATAAAAGGGAATATGTTCAAGAAACACAACATGACGTGAGATATAAAGTTTTTGATTTGCAGGATCATAACAATGATAACCCTTCTGACCATCACCATAACCAAGAAAAACACAAATCGTTGATCGAGAAGGCAACTTACTACGTTCTACATGAGGACGAAGAACAAAGCAAGTAGAACCAAAGACTCTCAAGGCTGAATAATCAGGAACACAACCATATAATTTCTCAAAGGGAGACAAACCTGAAGTAACAAAAGAAGGAATTATATTAATGACATGTATTGCAATGAGGACGACTTCCCCCAAAACTCACTTGGGACAAAGCGAGATGAAGAAGCGGAACGAGCAGTTTCAACAATGTGGCGATGTTTCCTTTCAGCAACTCCATTTTGTTCAGGAGTGTCAGTACACGAAGTTTGGTGAAAAGTCCCATCAGAAGGAAGTAATTCAGAGAATTTATTAGAAGTATATTCACCACCTAGATCACATCGAAAGCACTTGATAACAACATTATGTTGAGTTTTAACAAAAGTACGAAACATATGATAAATGCCAAAAAATTCAGAACGATGTTTCATAAGATAAACCCAACAATAACGAGTGCAATCATCAATGAACGATACATAATATTTAGAACTACCTTTGGTAACAACTGGTGATGGTCCCCATACATCAGAATGAACCAAGTCAAAAGGTGCAATAGAAACTGAAATACTTTTAGAAAAAGGAAAAGCAGTAAACTTAGCAAGTTTGCAACCACAACAGTTATAAATATCATTAGATTGCAACTTTCCTAAAGCCCCTGTAGAACCTAAGTATTTCAGACGGGAAGAGGAAACATGTCCAAGATGAGAATGCCATAAATAAAAACTAGAAGACGAGGAATTCAAACGAAAAGACGACAGGTCAACACTAGAAGCTGCAACATCTGGAACTCTCAGTTCATCCAGAATATAAAGTCCCCCCTGCCTACGGCCTGTCCCAATCAGCCTCCTAGATTGCAGATCCTGCACAAAACAAGAGGTCGAAGAAAATAAAACTGAGTAACCAGAATCACATAATTGACTAACAGAAACAAGACTCAAAGTGAGATTAGGAATGTAATAAACATCTGAAATAGATAAATGAGATGTGGAAACAGACCCAGTGTCTGCTAATGGCATAGGAGTGCCATCGGCAGTCATGACTGGCACAGATGAAGCAGGATGTAAAGACACAAATGATTTAAAATCAGATGACATATGATGAGAGGCTCCAGAGTCAAGGATCCATATGGGTGAAGATATACTTGATGAGATAGAGGAGGGCAAACCTATATTGGATTAGGCAGACATGGCATGTGGTTGTGTGGCAAGAAACCTCTGGAATTGCTCAGCAAGATCAGATACCGTAGGACTAGAAAATGATGTACTCTCAGCTGATAGAGGAACAACTGCAGTAACATTTGATGTTGGAGGCTTGAAGTTTCGTTGGCTAAATTGACTAGGAGGTCTCCATTGAGATGGCTGTTGTGCTTGCTGTGACTTATTCAACAATTTTGGACATTGAGCTTTCCAATGGCCTTTCTGCTTGCAAAAACTACATTAATTGTAACCAACCTTTCCATGAGATTTACCTTTGTTAGAAGGAATAACAAAAACAGATGGGTTGGGACGATTCCTTTGTCTACATTCCCTTTTTCTGATTGAGACTTCAGTCGAATCTCTTCAGCTAACAATTCATTAACAACCGAATCAACAGTTGGAAGAGGATTACGATGCAAAATTGTTCCACGAAACCCTTCAAAATCATCTCGAAGAGCCATCAAAAACTGAACCAGAAGCTGTTCTTCTCTACGGTTAATGTACGGCTTAAAAGCTTGTAACTCAGCAGATTCAGTAAGAGCTAACTGGTCCCAAAGATTGCTCATAGTATAATAAAATTCCTGTATGCTCATGTTGTTTTGTTGAAGAGCTCGAATATTTATCTCCAACTAATATTGCTTTGCAAAATTAGACTGCACATATAACTTTTTCAAATGATCCCAAACCTCCTTGGCCGTTTCATATTTTGCTGGTTGAACCCCTATAGACTGCGAAACAGAGTTGTTGATCCAAGTAATAATCTTCGAATTATTTACCTCCTAGGTTTCTAGCTCTGTTGCATATTTCTCATCTTTTTCATCTTTTGGCTTAATAGAAGTTCCAGAAACATAACCCCACATTCTTTTGCCTTTCAAAAAAATTCTTCAACACATAACTCCAATATGAATAATTCTGCCCATTCAACTGCACACTAATGGATTGAAGAGAATCATCCTTTTCTCCAGCCATTGCAAACAATCACAAAACAGAGAAAAGAAAACCCCAATTTCTGCAAATGAGTCTCTACAAAACCCTAACAGAGAGAACCGCAAAAGGAAGAACGAATTGCTAACAAAAAATCACCTAGTTGGTTCCGTGAAAGCTGTGGCCAGAATCATCCTTGCTCTTGATATCATATTAAGATTAGCAATGCAAATGAGGAAGAGAAGAAGAACAAGAGAGAAGAGAAAAGTGGCTAGGGTTCTCTATTAGAAAAGTAAATTAGTCTAACATTACAAGAATAGAAAAAAGAGTAAAAATATATATGCAACAAATAAAAGACTAAACTACCCTTAAGATAAATAAAATAAGTAAAACATAAATGCACCATATTATCTAACAAAGAATGATATTTTTGACACTTCCTACCTATTCTTTCAGAATTTAGTTGTTGGGTAATGAGGTTGAAGATGACGGGTTAAAAAAATGGTGAAAACAGAGGATGACTCTAGTAGCTTCGTCTGGATGCGTTGTGACGAGATGGTGAAGCTGCAAGACTATTTATAGAACCCTTCCCTGGTAACTTAACGTGAGAGATGACATCATGTGGGTTACTTGGCAAAACGAGGTTCATTCCTTCTTTCCGTAATCATTCCTTCTAGTTCACATGTATATGTGTTCTGCTGCTCATTTATTTGAATAATGAGTTTTTCATAGGCATTTTTATTTTCTATGTTTTTATTTTTTATATTAATATTTTTTAGGATGTTACAATGGCTACTAAATTCATTATTTATATGTTATTTTTTATTTTAATATCTAAAATGCAACATGTACTTTCGATTTTCGAAGATCTAGATCCCTTGATATAAATATACTCATACTATTATCAAACACAGTCACAATTTTCTTTATAAAGAGTTTATATTTTGTTTCTGAATAAACAATGAAGGTAAAATTAAAAAAAAAATAGAGAAGTCTCATATGCATTAATTCAAGGGATGAGAATTTTTCATCCATTCTTCACTTGCACCCCCAAAATTTTGGGGTTACCGATTTCTCCTTCTGTGAAGTATTTGTACACCATGGTTTGTGTAATTATATTTTTCTAAAATTCTTTGTAACGAATCCAATGATAAGTCAGATCATTATAGACTATAAGAGCAGCTCAATAGATAGGGTCCTAAAGTCAAATATCAAAATAAGTCTTTTTTATTTTTTTAATTAGACTTCATATAAAAGTTAAAAATTTAATTCTTTTTGCTTTTTGAGAAAAAAAATTGTATGATAAATTATAAATTAAATATAAAAAAAGCTTAAAGGTTAGAATAATAGTACTTAGTTGTTGAATACTTATTCAAAGGAGATTGATAATCAACTAGTAGTCTTGTCCAAGTGTGTAAAGAGTATAATTTTCTGTTTTATAGACGTAAAATCACATATAACCATAAAGAAGATATAAACTGAGAAGAAAAGAGGGGACAAAAAAAAAGAGGGATTGATTTATAGTAAAAAACTTGATAGATGAATAGCACCTTCTCGACTTCTCCCCACAGTTTATAACTTTTACTTCATTTTCCTATAAAACTTTCACTAATTTCCCTATATGCTATGTGTTAATGGAGGTAGCTAATTTCCGTAGCACTTGGCTCAATAAATGCCATTGTGAAGTTAGAAATGATTATTGGTTGAGCATTAATTGAAATTACAATAAGGGGGAAAATATAAAAATTTATTAGGCCCATAATTAGATAAAAGAGAATGTTTAAATATTTTATGATTGGTTATATTAAAGGATATATATCTTTAAATTTTAATACAAATTATAATTATAATTAATATATAATACTATAATTCAACTAAATTATGGGCCTAAAAAATTGGGAGGTCTAAAGCAAGGGTTTTAGTTAGGGGTGTTAAAACGGACTGGTCCGGCTCATTCGGGTTGGTCTATTCGGAATTGGATCATTTTTAGGCCAGTCCATTCGGATCATGTAAATTTTAGGTTAGTATTTTATTAGTCTAACCCAACGTATTTAATCTTATGTAATGTTAAAAGAGCGAGCTGATCCGTCTCATTCAGGTTCAGCCTATTCGGATCATGTAAGTTTCAAATTAACATTTTGTTAACCTAACTCATTTAGTTTATCGAATTATTTGGGTGGATCCATCGAACTTAACCTATTTTGGCACTCTTATTTTTAATAGCCTTACCTAAAAGCTGTCCCTCAGACACTAAAAAGGTTAGTTTAGAACTATTTCAAAAGTTTATGTTTGAGATAAAGCAAAATTCAGGTTCTTCATATTTTAAATAAAACATTAAATTTTAATATTAGTAACATGATTATGATGTTATGGAAATGATTTTCTAATTATGAAATATTTAACATTTTTAAATAATAATAATAAAAAATATAAAATTATGATTTTCTCTCATGACATGAATGGTCATATGTTAGTAACTTCACACTAAAATAAAATCCTCAAACTATATATCATATAAATAACAAATATTATAAAAGTACTACGTGCTAGCAAACTCAACTAGTAAAATTCTTCACAAGTGATCGTAAAGACCTATATCAAATCCTACTTTCACCATTTTTTCTTCCTATGTGTGTAAGAGAAATCACCTGGTCTTTGTTAAGAATCTCTGGATACAGCTTGGGTTCACTGCCATACAAGCCATCATGCTGGCCCGCTTGTCCAATGAATTTGATTTGATTTATTGCTGTGACCTCTTCTTCTATTAATGCCTTAGCAGTTTGCACCTAAACAGAGGATATAAAACATATTGATTATATACCCAATATATATACATATATATTGATAATGTAAAATAAATAATCTTTTATGTACATTAAAGTTTATGTTTATTTATATTATTATATTTGTTTTAAGTTTATGTACTATTATATTAATTATTTTGTATAAATTTATGTAACTGAATAATTTTTATAATTGACTTTTTTCTTTAAATATTTTTAGTAAAGTTATCACTTTACTAAAAGAAAATATAAAATTTGAATTTTAAAAAATAATTACTGTCAGTAATTTAAAAACTGATAATATATAAACATTTTTTAAGAATAAAAATAAAAAGTATAGTCATTGACTTACATGTAATTTGCAAATAATTGAAAAAGTGTCATATAACCTAAAAAATACTGAATATAGTGGATAAAAAATTACAGAAAATCTTGTTTGGTACCAATACATGCACCATATTCTAATTTTTTATCATGTTTTATTTTTTTAATTACTCTTTGCAATATAATAACCATAATAGAAAGTATAGTTAGCTACAAAAAAGTTATTATTTCGTTTAAAAAATTAGATAACACAAATTATAATCTTAATATAATTATTTTATTAATAAAAATAGTTATTTTAAAATTCTTTTAAAAAAATGATATAAGAAACAATAAGAAAAGAATACTATGTTTATATTGATATTAAATAATAATTTTTACAAAAATTATTAATGCAAATAATATGATCATTGCACACTGTCTCTGGCCCTCGAAAGAGATATAAGAGAGAGATAATGCATGCGTCACAATCGGTGAGCCACTGAACAAAACACAAGGACAGCATTGGCATTCCCTATTCCAATTGTATGGTTCACAATTTATGTTACGTTATGGCCCACGAGTATTCCACTTTCGGATTGTATTGTCCTTCAAAGGGCAGGCACAAAAATATTATATAAAAGTTGAAGTAATATTTTTAATCCGAGTTTAAAGATGTGCAGACTCAATGTTATATAAACCTTCTAATATAATATCATATAACATCTGAAAAAAAAAATATAATATCGTATAAATTTAATAATATAAAAGTATATATTATCTATAGAATATTATTTGCATTATATTTATAAAAGAAAACTACTAGACAGCATTGCAATTATTCATTTTTGTCCATTTTTGGACTCTAAACCCAGCGTAAACATGTCAGTCAGATCATGCATGATGAAGCCTTTAAAGCTCAGTTATTAATTTTTTTTAGAATTTCCAATTAATAACTTAAATTTGGATATGGTTTATAAACTAATTGTGTTTTTAGAAAGAGAAACAAAATTCAAATATTTGAGAAGGAAAATGTTAGGAGGATTTCATAATTGCGACATTATCAGTCTTACAACAATTCTGTAAGAACACTCTAATCAATGACTCATACTAATTGATTAATAAAAAAATAAAAAAGAAAGAGATGAATAAGTGATTTAAGAAAAATGGTACTACAGTTCTATTAATTATGGGTTTCAAATATCAAATTACATATATTTTTAATTATACATAATTGTATCATGTTATTTTTATATATATTTATAAAAAATTAAAAAAAAAATAAGATCTTTTAAATTTATTTATTATAAAAAATAATTTTTCTCCTTAATTTTTTATAAGTATATACAAAATTAATGTGATACAATTATGTATAACTAACAATTTCTTTCACTACACGTTCTCAGTAGTTTTACCGGATTCGTGGAAAGGAGAGAAAAATAGAGGTGAAGAAAGACGAAGATGAAATAAGAAAATAATAGTGTTAACGGTCAATATGTGCTTTTTGTAAAATAAAAAATAATTAGATGTTACTAAGCTAATTAGCTAACTAATCATATACTGTTGTAAAACACAGTAGAAATTTGCATGAATAGAATTGAGAGAGAGAAAGAGAGATTGAGTGGATGAGCGCATATGGCAATTCATTGTCGGTTTGACGGAACAGAAGAGACCCTTTGAGTAAAAACTTTCATCCCAAAATTTCATGCAGAGGGTATCTAATACATCATATATATCTCATTCACAAATCACAAGACTCACAACCACAACAGCAAAAAGCTAAAATCAAAATAGCATGCTTTGGTACCTAAGTATATGTCTGATACATGATGGATAAATATGCAGGGCACTGAAACTAGTGCTGAAACGATTTTAAGCATGACATAGCCCACACCACACCCCTGCAAAATATGACGAAGACGTGTGCAACCCATAACATCAAAATCGAATATTGAGGAAGCAACAACAACATAAGACACAAGACCGAATACACAAAACACAAGACATAGACATAGAGAAGAGAAGAGAAGGTGAAAGCATTACCTTTGGATTTTTATAGGTATTAGTTTTCCAGACTCAAAAAATGAGCTTTGGAAGCAGAGGGAAACTGAAAGACACAAGCTTCTCAACATCAGCTGCAAGCAACATGAACACCAACACCACCAACAAGAAGGACAAGGCACTTGCTCAATACAGTGCAGATGCTGGGATTCTGGCCGAGTTTGAGCAATCTAGTGTGTCTGGCAAATCATTTGACTACTCAAGGTCTGTTCTTGATCCTCCCAGGTTAGTGTCTGAAGAGAAAATGGCTGCATATTTGTCCAAAATCCAAAGGGGTGGTCTCATCCAACCCTTTGGTTGTATGCTTGCAATTGAAGAACCCACTTTTAAAATCATTGGTTACAGTGAGAATTGCTTTCAATTGTTGGGTTTGGAGAGGCAATTTGATTCAAAACAGTTCATGGGTCTGATTGGGGTTGATGCCACAACCCTTTTCACTCCCCCTTCTGGGGCTTCCCTTGCAAAAGCTGTGGCTTCCAGGGAAATTTCCCTTTTGAACCCAATTTGGGTCTATGCAAGGACAACCCAGAAGCCATTTTATGCTATACTGCACAGGATTGATGTTGGGGTTGTAATTGATTTGGAGCCTGCAAAGTCAAGTGATCCTGCATTGTCACTTGCTGGGGCAGTTCAGTCTCAGAAGCTAGCTGTTAGAGCAATTTCAAGGCTGCAATCTCTTCCTGGGGAAGATATTGGTCTGTTGTATGACACGGTTGTTGAGGAAGTGCAGAAACTTACAGGATATGACAGGGTTATGGTTTATAAGTTTCATGAAGATGATCATGGTGAGGTTGTATCTGAGATTAGGAGGTCAGATTTAGAGCCTTACTTGGGTTTGCATTATCCTGCCACAGATATCCCTCAAGCTGCTCGTTTCTTGTTCAAGCAAAACCGGGTGAGGATGATTTGTGATTGCCATGCAAAGCCTGTTAAGGTCATTCAGAGTGAAGAATTAAGGCAACCTCTTTGCTTGGTCAACTCAACCCTGAGGTCACCACATGATTGTCACACACAGTACATGACTAACATGGGCTCAATTGCCTCTCTGGTGACGGCAGTTATAGTCAATAGAAATGATACAACAAGGCTTTGGGGTTTGCTAGTTTGTCATCACACTTCACCGCGCTATGTGCCTTTCCCGGTTCGCTATGCTTGTGAGTTCCTTATGCAAGCCTTTGGACTGCAGCTTTACATGGAGATTCAATTGGCATCACAAATGGCAGAGAAGAGAATTCTTAAAACACAAACCTTACTGTGTGACATGCTCCTACGTGATGCACCATTTGGCATTGTGACTCAATCTCCTAGTATCATGGATCTTGTGAAGTGTGATGGGGCTGCCTTGTATTATGACGGAAACTGTTGGTTGTTAGGTACAACACCAACTGAATCACAGGTGAAAGACATTGCAGAATGGCTACTTAGTGACCATGGGGACTCAACAGGTTTGAGCACAGATAGTTTGGCTGATGCTGGATATCCAGGTGCTGCCTTACTAGGGGACGCGGTTTGTGGCATGGCCACAGCAAGAATCAATGCAAGACATTTCTTGTTCTGGTTCAGGTCTCACACTGCTAAGGAAGTCAAATGGGGAGGAGCCAAGCACCATCCAGAGGATAAGGATGATGGAGGAAAAATGAACCCAAGGTCATCATTTAATGCTTTTCTTGAAGTAGTCAAAAGCAAAAGTTTGCCTTGGGAAGTGTCAGAAATCAATGCTATTCACTCATTACAACTTATAATGAGAGATTCATTCCAAGACACGGAGAACAGTGGTCCTAAGACTCTAAATTATATACAAAAAAGTGACACTGCAAAGGGTGGGATGGATGAACTCAGTTCAGTAGCATTTGAAATGGTGAGATTAATTGAGACAGCAACTGTCCCAATTTTCGGGGTTGATTCAGCTGGCCTAATCAATGGATGGAATGCAAAAATTGCTGAATTGACAGGTCTGCAGGCCGGGGAAGCTATGGGAAAATCCCTAGTTAACGAAGTGGTACATTTGGACTCACGTAAAACTCTTGAAAATATTCTAAGGAGAGCCTTGCAAGGTAAATCAGTTCTTGTAGAAAAGATCAATGGTAAATCTGGAGTTTAGACTTTATTAACTCACTCAAATGTTATATACATGATTCATTGCTTGAATAAATTATTCTGTAGTTTAATAGTAGCTAAGGGGCCATCTTTTAGAATTTGATTCCACCTTGATCATCTGAAATATTCAACTCATGAATTTCACCCTGATCATAGGGTCTGGTTTCCAATAGCTATTTAACTACTCTACCTTACATAGGTTCATATCCTATAATAAGATACAAGTGACCCTGTCTTTGTTGAATGTTAAGAGTCTCACATCACCTGCCTCAATATTTCGGATGCGGTTTATATATCTGTTGGGCTACTCCACTTAATATCAATTGATTTTAGGTTGGAATCTCACATGGTATTAGAGTCAGGATCTTATCTTTATTTCTGCCTACAGACTATTCCGTCCAAGCATCTATGGAGGGGGGTGTTAAGAGTTCTACATCGCTTGCCTCAATATTTCGGGTGCGATTTATATATCTGTTGAGCCACTCTACTTAATGCCAATTGGTTTTAGGTTGGAATCTCACATTGAAAACTTAAGTATTTATTGTCATATCCTATCCTTTACTCCCTTGAGCTTCTTATATTAAAAATTTAATTTTGATGTGATGCTGAGTCTCTGAACATCTCAAGATTGAATGTTTGTGGTGTAAATTATAGGACTATGGACAAACAAGTATCTCATGTTTTTCTAGGGTATGACTGTCATTTTCACCAATGTGAATGTGAAAATTAAATGACTGGTGTTATATAATTGAATATGCTTGCTAAAGTTTGTGATCATATCACTGATGACTTGGACTTGGAGTTTGACTTGCAATCTTATTTTGTTTCCTTCTCCCTCAATATTATCTGGTTTTATATTTTTGTCATTCTTGAAGAAAAAATAAGCACCCATAGTATATGTATTGATCACTGATGTGTTCTTCAGGCCAGGAGGACAAAAATGTTGAGTTGAAACTAAAACACTTTGGGCTTCATCAACAAAAGGAAGTTGTATATCTCATAGCCAATGCCTGCACTAGTAGGGACTACACAAATGCTGTTGTTGGGGTATGCTTTGTAGGACAAGATATCACTCATGAGAAAGTGGTTCTAGATAAATTCATTAAGTTGGAAGGTGATTACAAAGCTATCATACAGAGTCTCAATCCACTGATTCCACCCATATTTGCTTCTGATGAGAATGCCTGCTGCTCTGAATGGAATACAGCCATGGAAAGGCTAACTGGTTGGAAGAGAGATGAAGTCATAGGAAAAATGCTTCCTGGGGAAATCTTTGGAAGTTTATGTCGATTGAAAGGTCAAGATACACTGACTAATTTTATGATTTTACTGTATCGTGGAATAAGTGGTCAAGATTCTAAGAAGCTTCCATTTGGATTTTTTGATAGAAATGGAGAATTTATAGAGGCTTATATAACAGCAAACAAGAGGATTGATGCAGCTGGGAATATGATTGGCTGTTTCTGCTTCTTGCAGATTGTAACGCAAGATCCGAATCAGCCCTCTGAAGGACACAGGTCTCAGGGCAGGGAAAGCATTTCTGAATCTAAGGATTTGGCTTATATACTACAAGAGATGAAGAATCCTTTAAATGGTATACGATTCACACACAAACTTTTGGAAAATACAGCTGTCTCAGAAAACCAGAAACAATTTCTTGACACTAGTGATGCATGTGAAAGACAGATCATGGCAATTATTGAGGATACAGATTTAGGAAGTATTAATGAAGGGTAAGTGTTTTTGTTGCATTTTAATAGGCGTGAATTCTCTTTGAGTTGTACTTTCCTTTCTTTACCTCTTATTGTTGATGTTCTAAATATCATATGTATTAATGTTCCATGCATACATATATGGACACATACATACAATCATATGTACAAATCAAGCAGACAAACATACAATAATACTGATTAAGTTTCTCACATTTTATGCTAATAATAGCAGCACTGTGCAGCTAAACATGGAAGAATTTCTTCTGGGAAATATTTTAGATGCCATTGTCAGTCAAGTCATGATCTTGATAAGAAGCAAAAACTTGCAGCTGTTTCATGAAATTCCTGATGAAATCAAAACACTTGCTCTATATGGTGACCAAATTAAGCTTCAGGTGGTGTTGTCTGACTTTTTGCTTAATGTAGTCAGCCATACACCAACTCCAAATGGTTGGGTAGAAATCAAGATTTCACCTGGTTTAAAGATAATGCAGGATGGCAATGAGTTTATCCATCTGAAGTTCAGGTACACAAACTAAGAATTTAATTTGGTTGCTAATACCTATCCCTTCTAGTGATGTGTTTTTTTTTTATTATACTTTCTGACTTAAGGATAGCTGATTATTCCCTTTTCTGTTATAAGTGCAATTTATGTTTGATTCATGTCTGAATCAGTTATGGATTTATGTTTAACATTTAGACCTTTTGGACATGTGAAGTCCAACTTCCTCTGACTTGGATGTACCACCTGTTGCATTACATGTGTTTTCTAGTTATCAAATTTTCTAGAACCATGAGCAACTCTTCTCTCCTATTGCTTATGTTGACAGCACTTATCCACTATGGAAATTTAAATTGATTACATAGGTGTAGGTAGACCTGCAGATTATATTAATGAAGATCACCTATTGAGCCATATTAAAACCTACTCTATGTACCCCCCCCCCCCAAAAAAAAAAAAAACCCTACTCAGTTACTGAACTAAATAAATTAAGACCAGAAAGGATTTTTGCCGGCCTAAAAAAAATTCCATCTAGTCATAAAATGGAGGCAGAACACGTTCAACAACTAAGGAAGCCGCCATTGAGTGCCAAGAAAGAATGTGCTATCATGCATTGTAGGTGATCTTTGTACTCTTTCAGACATTTTCCTAGACCCTAGCAGTTTTGCCTTGTTATTGGAGCTAATAACTGCATATAAGCTGTTGTCTTTCCTGTCGTATATAATATATAAGATTATGCATGCTGAAGCATCACAGTAGGTTGTGTTTGCAACTTTTCTTGCATCAATTATGTGTTTGCTTCACTTTTAGACCTGCTGGGCTTCTTGATCAGACATGTCAACCTACTCAATTTCTTCTAGTCCTCTATATATACTTATTTCTTCTTCTGTTTGAATGGTTGATAATAATCTTCTTTGTTAGACAATCATGGCCTTTTCTCACTGAACATTGCTCAAATTTTGCGCCCACCTAGAAAGCTAATGTCATAAATAGAACATTCCTAATATCACATGCCCTTCCAAATGCAAGTATGCCTATACTAGTGCTAATATGACCATTTCCTGGGATAATCATTTTTGTGCTTTAGAAATTGTCAGTTTTTGCCTCCGATTGCTGTGATAATTATTATCATTTTACCATATTTTTCATGCAGAATGACCCATTCTGGTCAAGGTCTTCCTTCCATTGTTCTTCAGGATATGTTTGGAGGAGGGAATCAATGGACTACACAGGAAGGTCTAGGGCTATATATGTCCAGGAAAATACTCAGTAGGATGAATGGTCATGTCCACTATGTAAGGGAACAAAATAAATGCTACTTCCTCATTGATCTTGAACTTAGAACAAGAAAAGAAAGGCAAAGGAATTTGCAAGCAGAGACAAGCATGTTAAGTTAGCTTTCTTCTCTAGTTGTTCCTACAAGTGCAAGGGATGTGGAGGGTCATCAGCAGGGAAGTCTCAAATCTAGCTTTGAAGCTTGACAGATATGGCAAGTGCTCATCTCAACACTGGGTTCAATCTATCGTATATTAAATGGAATTTATACATGTGCAGGCAAATTTTTAGCCGACATACATACCTTTCTACTGCGGCTTAAAAATACTACAGTGACATGTACAGTAGAATAGGAAAGGAGTTATGTATTCCCCCCTTCCCCCAAAAAAGAGCATGGCTAATGATTGTTAATGCTATTAATTTATATCTTAAATAAGAGGCATTCTTGTAAAGCAAGTGGTATTCTTATTGTTATGTTTTGTTTCTACTTATGTAGTTATGTTGTTGAATTATAAAATTGACACATTTGATTGTCCCAACAGCACACCAAATTATATAAGATGCTTTATTTGATTTGACCCATAAAGCATCAGTCATATAAGCATACCAAAGTCACATTTTTCTGCCTACTTAAGTTTGGAACCCCAAACTGAAATTTATTAATAAAAGGTTGAGAACTTTACGAGTCCATGAACATATCAATAATTTTACATTCTTGATACTAGTGTAGAGTAGCCTATATAAGGTTTGTGTTTTTCTATTCTAATAAATCATAAAATCTAGGACAAAAGCACTGAGGTACAACATAAGAAATAAAGAAAACTACTTGCAGCTTTTAGCTTTTAGTATACATAAGCATAATATCATCCATGATCAAATAAATACCTTAAACTTGTATTTCTTTACTAAATAATAGTGTCAAAACCCAAGTTCACCAAATCCCACTACAGAGGCAATAGAGGGGGGGGGGGGGAATAATTCAAATATGAACTAGATAACAAGTGTAGATATCTAGATAATGGTAAGTAACTAAAAGGCATAAATGTTCCGAGAATGCTGCGCAACTATCTTCTACTTCCCTCCATTCATGTGGTTGAATAACTGAGCTTAAAGCATATTGTTGTAGTCATCTGTCAGAAATCCATCTATTGGTGGTAGCAAGGTATCCATTGGTGGTGGCAAGGTATGCAAAGCTGCTCCTTGCTGCACATTCTGAGACTGAGAAGGAATGTTCTGCAAAACAGGCTCATCAGGTAGACTGGCGCAATCCATAAGCTCACCTAGCTTACTAGTCCAATCCACAGGTTCACCAAGTTGACTAGCCCAATACTCAGGTTCACCAAGCTGACTAGCCCAATACTCAGGTTCACCAAATTGATTTATAGAATCTACAGAAGTACCAATTTGTTTAGAACAATCCAGGGGCACATCAACTTGATTAATAGAATCCAGCATCCCATTATTCTTTGCCATCAATTGGATAAAATTTGGATCAAAGTGAGGCATTTGGGATTGAGAACCCATATCATGCTTAGGTTGGGAAGATGCTAGCTGGTTATTATCATCAAGTGGCTTCATAGGAGCATGAGAGATGTTCTGCATGAGATTGGATTGGCTTGGCTTTGGGGCAGCACTCTCTGATTGAGCCATGTTCTGCATAAAACTAAAGTAGGCTTCAACTTGATGCTTGTTTTTCAACATGTTAATTCTTTTATTACAAGCTTCAATCTTAGTATCCAACGTAGCAATAAAGTTCCTCAGCTGCTCCTCTCCTAGGTTATTGAAACTTGGATCCCAAGTTGGATACTTGATCTTGAAAATCTCTTTCCGCACTTTGGAAATCTCAGCTTCAACCATGTTCTTCCTATTCTCGAAATAGTCTTCGAGATCAAACTTCTTAGGAGGTTTCTCATTCTTTCCACGCTCATACTTTTCAATGATGGCGTGTAGCTTTGCGGGGTCTTGGGGCCAGGTCATTGGTTGAGCATCACTATTGCCATCATAGACAATCAAGGCAGCTTCAACTCCACACAAAGTGGAAAATTCAGACATTTTCTTCATTAATCCCTTCCTTCTCTGCATGAAAGTTAATTTTCGAGCTTTCTCCTTTGGGATGCGTTTCAAGGTTAATCTTGCACGACCCATTTTCTAACACATACATAGTTAACAGAAATTAGTCAATACAACAGAACTTGGTGTGATAATATATAATTAAATCTACAACACAAAAATTTCTAACACACAAATAAACAGAAATTAGTCAATAAAACAGAACTTGGTGTGATAATATATAATTAAAACTACAACGCAAAAATTAAAAAGAAAATTAATAAGTCATGACCCTTGTTGCTGAAATTTAAAAAAAATTAAAAAAAGAAAAAGAAATTATCTAAATTCCTTAATTCTCTCAGTCTCAGCATGCAAAGACAAAGATAAGTATCACTGTTGCGTTAAGTTGGATTTAGAAGAAAGTTAAGGGTTTATGGCTACGGAATTGAACGGAAATTCTTGTTTGCCTCCATGGGCATGACCAACTTTGAATATTAAGAAATTTCCTAATATTCTGAGTTGTTCATATACGCGCCAGAACATGTTTACATGTTTATGACAAGTCCTATTTAAAGAGGGAAGAGTGTCTCCTTTCCAATTCCACGTTTCATTAAGAAAGAAAGAGTTTTAAAGAAAGAAAGAAAAAGAAATAAAGAAAAAGTTGTAGATAACCAAAACAACGTCCAAGAAAATAACACAAAAGCAAAGAAAAAGCAACAATGTACGTGTAAATATATTGAAGCTAATCTTGCAAGCAAGTGTCTTACCTTCAATGGCTTATCTCAAACCGTGCCGTTGGATTCAATAACGAAGTAATGTTGGAGAGTTTAACAAGAGTTGAATTTATAGAAAGTTAGGCGTTAACTTGTAACATTGTTAAGAAATAAATCGGATCTTACAATTTTGGAGACAAAATCAATATTTAAACTTTTTCCCGTAATTTTAGTTTAGGAAACTTATTAGAATTAAAAAATTTCGTTGTTTAATGATTACAAAAAATCTTAGATTGAACAAATTATACCCTACAATTAATATCTATTGTAAATTCAAACTATATTATTTGTGTTCAAAAGATCTACTCGGATTGAGGTAATAATATCCTACAATAAACTTGTGACATTATTATGAAATAACAATCATGCTATTTGTATAAGTTTTTTTTTTCTTTAATAAAAGTATTCCCATAAATATTACTATGAAATTAAATTTCGAATAAAAAATAATAACTAAGTAAAACTCTCTTTAAAATAATAATTTTAAGATTTAAATCCCTATTATTATAAATAATGTTTACTTACACAATTTATTTCTATGACGATCAATTACTTTTCAGAACACGTTTAGTTCACGAAACCAACTTCTAACATCGAATTAAAATATTCCATTGTTCAATGATTACAAAAAATCTTTGATCGAATAAATATAAATAATATCGTACAATTAACATCTAAAGTAGAATCAAACTATATTATTGGTGTTCGAAAGATTTAATTGGATTGAACGAATAATATCCTACAATGAATATTTATAGTAGATCAGACTGTATTACATAGCTTAAATATATTTTTGTTTCTTAAAAATATAATACTTTTGATTCAGATATTTATTAATTTTTTTATTCAAGTTTTTAAATATTATTAGTTTTAGTCCCTTGATAAGTGAGCTTTCGTTAAATATTTATATAACAAATGAAAGTATTGACAAGTGATATTAATGAATGAGAATTTTATTTATCACATAAACACTTAATAGAAACTCACTAATAATAGAGATTAAAATAAAAAATTATTTAAAAACTTATACCAAAATAGAACAATAATAACAATAACAACAATAACAATAACAACAACATAATAATAATAATAATAATAATAATAATAACATAAACTAAAAAGTATTATATTATTTTCAAGAATAAAAAACATATTTGATCATAAGTAGAGTTTGGACCCACTGAGGTCAAGTCCACCATCTCTTGAGACAAGAGTCTCACTCATCCTACAAATAGAATGTTCCTCCAAGGAAAATCAATGATAGGTCAGCACATAGGTTAAGGAAAGTGCTTAGAAATTTTCCCATACCTTTTGAAATGACTAATATACCCTCATTGACTACTTGGTCCCCAAGCATAGTTATATGAATTAGATCGGCTCAGTCGATCCGACCAAAAAACATGCAACTTAGCATTTGGGCTGGTCGAATTCTTAACCACAACATGTTTTCTCAATAACTCAGTCAAACTTGAGTGATCCGCCGGACATTTGACCCAGGTTTCTATTTTTCTAAAATATTTTAAGCTTTAAAAGAAACAACTTATAGGATTTGAATATGATTCCTAGAAGACTCTTTTAATGAAATGTATTTTGCTATTAGATTATATGCTCTTGTTAAGTAATTTTCTCAATTTTTTAATTTATATGATTAGTTAACAAATTCAATTATAAAAAAAATTGAAACTGGATAATTATCATTGCTAATTGGGTTACATCATTAGTAATTTTTTCATATAATTTATTTTCTAATATAGTATTTTTTTTAAAATAAATTATTATTTGTTCGAGTTTTCCGATTCAACCACTTAATATGTGGTTGGACTGTTAACCTGTTAACCTAACCTTATGATTGGATCAACCTCTGATCCGAGTTATACAATTATGTCCTCAAGATACTCTCCTTCCTATAAATAGCTCATTTTAACTTCATGGTAAAGATCTTTTTTCTCACTCTCTACCATAAGCCTTAACTTATTTAAACGTTAGAGTATTTTATAGATACATAACCTCCCTTAGTCCAACAATCCAAAAAAGCTACTACATAGAGGATATTATGGGGAAGGAGCTTACAGCCACCTCTTGACAGAACAATATTTAAGCCTCAAAAAGATTTACTTGAATTAACCAACAACAAAAAATAAAGATTTACTTGGATTGGGCGACTTTTTTTATATAATGTAGTCTTATATGGAGCTTGCTCTAATGACGAAACTTGAACCATTACTATATTAAAGCATGAAGTTATATTGATATATAGTAATCTTTCTATTAACGGTAGAAGAGTTATTTTGCTAGATAATAACCTTCTTAATAACGGAAGAAGATGCCCTACTTTCAATGGCTGATGATGTATCTCAAAAATCAAAACCATTCCGTGAGATTCAATAAAGAATGGCGGGTGGATCTCAGAGCCATGCTGTGAGATTCAACAAAGAATAAGTAATATTAGAGTTTAACAGAAATTAAATTTTGTAAAAGTTAGGCATTAACCTATGACATTATTATGAAATAAATTGGATCTTACAATTTAGGAAACAGAATCAATAATCAAAACTTTTTCCCCTTATTTTTACTTTAAGAAACTTATTTTTGACGTTGGAATTGAAAACTTCCATTGTTCAGTGATTAAAAAAAATCTTTGATAGACCAAATCATATCCAACAAATAATATTTGTAGAATCAAATTATATTATTCACGTATAAATGATTTACTTGGTTGAGCAAATAAAGTTCTAAAAAAATTTTATATGCATAGTAAAGTCTTATGGAACTTATTCTAAGGATGATATTGTTAAAATTTCTACATACACAAGGATCTTGAGAATTCATAATTTTCACATATTCATATCATTATGATAAAGTGTAGTAACATTTATCTATGATGAGAATTGATGTTTCAATATACAGATCTTGATGAAGGTAGAAATTCATTTCTCTCTCTTCTCTTTCTCTTCTCTACGTTCTTTCTTTCTTGATGTAAACATAAAACGTAAACCATATGAGAGAGAGAGAAGACATGTTTCTATTTACTTTTTCATACATTAACAAAATACTCCCATCAAGCATTTAAGAGGTTAAGAAACTTCTTTCCAACCATCATCAACCAATTACCATTTAGTCCATCATTTATTTATTAAATCACATAATTTGTCACACACACACATGAGACATTTCTTACAATTTCCCACTTGGCTCATATGACAAAGTATCATTTCATGATAAAATATCAATCATAATGTGCATAAACAAGGCTAAAAGTTTCATACATTGGTTGCATCATAAGTCATAATTAAGAATAAGAACTAATAAGAGTCATGGCGGTTGTATATCATCAAATCGACATAGTTCCTTCCATATACTACTATATTAGCCTTCTTCCTAACATGACATTTTAATGGGAAGTACATAATATGTTCAACAATAATGTCTTTATCAAAGACCAATCCTGTTTTCAATATTATCATTTATACATGTATACATAAGTTTGAAAATAGAAAAATTCAGAAACTTATACATCAATGAGCTCAGAGTGTCAAATATACATCAGAACAAAACAATAATGTTCAACTTTCACCAATAACATAATGTCCATACTTTTAACATGACCAGTAAATGTTTTAGGCGGTAATCCTTTTGTTAAAGGATCAGCAATCATAAGATCAGTGCTAATATGTTCTATTGATACTCTATGTTTCTGAACTTCTTCTTTAACGGTAAAGTATTTCAATTCCATATGTTTAGCACCTTTGGAATACTTGTTGTTTTTAGAAAAGAAAACAGCTGCAGAATTATCACAGTAAATTTTCAGCGGCCTGACAATACTGTCGACTACTCCAAGCCTTGAAATAAAATTCCATAGCCATTTAGCCTAAACCATGGCCTCAAAGCATGCCACAAATTCAGCTTCTATAGTGGATGCAGCAATGACAGACTGCTTCGCACTTTTCCCCAGCTAAAAAGTACAAATAACCAAAAGTGGATTTTCTTGTATCTACACAACCAGCAAAATTTGAATCTGAATATCCTATCACTTCAAGATGATCAGACCTCCTATATGTAAGCATGTGATCCTTCGTTCCTTGCAGATATCTCAGAACTTCTTTGCAGCTTTCTAATGATCTAAACCAAGATTACTCTGGTATCTTTCCAACATCCCAACTACAAAGCTAATATTTGGTCAGGTACAAGTCTGAGCATACATTAAACTCCCAACAACAGATGCATATAGAATTGCTTCCATCTGTTTCCGTTCCAAAATCATTCTTTGGACATTGCATGAGACTGAACGTGTCTCCTTTCTGAATTCGAACCGGAGATGCTGAGCACTCTTCCATTCTGAATCTCTCTAACACTTTATTTATATATGTTTTCTGAGACAAACCCAACAATCCTTGTGATCTATCACGGAATATCTCTATCCCAATCACATAGGTTGCCTCACCCAAATCTTTCATTTCAAAGTTATCAGAGAGAAACTTCTTAGTATCACTTAATAGACCAAGATCATTAGTTGCAAATAAGATGTCATCAACATACAGAACCAAAAAGATAAACTTACTCCCACTGACCTTCAGATATATACACCGATCAACAGTGTTTTCCTTGAATCCAAAGGATACAATAGTATGATTGAACTTGAGATACCATTGTTGGGAAGCTTGTTTAACTCCGTATATTGACCTCTTAAGTTTACACACCATATGTTCTTTTCCTTCCTCTATGAACCCCATTGGTTAGTCCATATAAACCTCTTCATCCAAATTCTCATTTAGAAAGACATTTTTCACATCCATTTGGTGTAACTCTAGATCATAATGAGCCATTAATGCCATGATAATTTTGAAAGAATATTTCTTAGAGACCGGTGAAAAGGTCTCCGTATAGTCAATGCCAGCTTTTTGAGTAAACCTTTTTGCAACTAGTTTAGCCTTGTAATGTTCTAAGTTACCATGAGAGTCACGTTTGGTCTTAAAGACCCATTTGCCCAACTCTTTTACAACCTTCCGGTAACTCAACAAGGTCCCAAACCTCATTCTGTTCCATAGATTTTAACTCATCTTTCATGACATCTAACCATTTATCAATATTATCATCATTCATGGCTTGTGAAAACGTAACTTGGTCATTCTCTATTCCTAAGTCAACTTCAGACTCTTGTAGATATACCACATAATCATCAGAAATAGCTGATCTTCTTTCTCTTTGAGATCTTCTTAATGCTATTTGTTGTGGTTCTTCTATTATAGGCTCAACTACTACAACTTCACTATGAGTAATGAGATCGTTTATTTCTTGTTCTTCATTATTGTTAATCATTTCAATAACTTGAGGAACAACAACTTTATTAGAGACACAAGTCAAAGGAACTTGCACTCTCGATTCTTGAATCTCCACCTTACATGGTGTTTCACTCCCACTAACTTTAGCATTCTCAATGAACCTAGCATTCCCAGTTTTAATAATCGTTGTAGTATAGTTAATGCAATAAAATTTATACCCTTTCGACTTTTTTGGATAACCAATGAAATAACCACTGATTGTTCTTGCATCCAGCTTCTTTTCTTGTGGATTGTAATATCTAATTTCTGCCTAACAACCCCAAACATGCAGGTGTCTTAGACTAGGTTTCCTTCCAGTCCACAACTCAAAAGGAGTCTTTGGAACTGCTTTACTAGGAAGCTTATTCAACAAATACATGACAGTCTTTAGAGCATAAGTCCACAATGAAATGGATAAAGAGGAATTACTTAACATACTTCTAACCATATCTAACAAGGTTGTATTTCGCCTTTCTGATACACCATTTTACTATGGTGTACCCGACATTGTGTATTGAGCACATATGTCACGTTTTTCAAGGGATTTAGCAAATGGACCTGGATGTTGTCCACTTTCATCATATCTTCCATAATACTCACTACCTCTATCAGACTTGATAATTTTCACTTTTCTGTCTAATTGCCTCTCTACCTCATCAATATAAATCTCTAAGGCATTTACAGCTTGAGATTTCTCATGCGGCAAATAGACATAATCATAACGTGAATAATCATCAATGAAGGTGATAAAGTATCTTTCTTTATTGAAAGAATTAACATCAAAAGGTCTACAAGTATCGGTGTGAATAATTTCAAGAAGCTGAGTGCTTCTTGTGGCTCCTTTCTTTGTGTGTTTTGTTTGTTTACCTTTAATACAATCCACACATACATTCAGATCGGTAAAATCTAAATCCAGAAAGATTTCATTCTTTACTAATCTTTTCATTCTTTCTTTGGAAACATGTCCCAAGCATTTGTGCCACAAGTAAGCAGAACGTTCATTGACTAAACCACGTTTAGTACCAACATTATGATGCAAGGTTAATAGTGTTTCAGCATAAAGAGTATCAAGATTTAACTTGTATAATTCATCACATAACATACCACTACCAATCATGTAGTCATGTTTATACAAACTGAAACTACCACTACCAAATTTAAAAGAGTATCCAGCTTTATCAAGTTTGGATAATGAAACTAAATTCTTAGATATACTAGGTACATAAAGAGTTTCATATAAATCCAAATTGTGTCCAGTGTCAAGAATTAAACGATACGTCCCGACAGCTTCCACTAGAGCTCTCATTCTATTGCCCATAAAGACAAACTTTTCATTTGGTCTTGTGGTTTGAGTTGTAAGGAATCCCTACATCGTATTAGAAATATAAGTTGTACAACCAAAATCAATCCACCAAGTATTATAAGGAACTTCATCTAAATTTGATTCGAAACATACATAAGCACTAGACATTTGTTTTCATTTGGTTCCTTTTTGTAGATTTGTGAAGAAGATGCCTCATTGATCTTTAGGAGTCCTTTTCCTTTCTTGTCATGTTTTATACTAACTTTCTTTCCAACTCTTTGATGGTTAACATAATTTGATAGAATGACTTCCTTGATTCTTGAGTCTAGTTTCCTCCTGAACTAGCATATTGTGCAATTCATGCACATTTAATTTGTCTTTCATGGTGGTATAGTTCATTTGGAAATGACCATACTCAGATGGTAATGAATTCAAGATGAACTGCACAAGAAAATTTTCATCCATATTCATTCCTAATGACTTAAGTCTTGCTGCAATATTTGTCATCTCAATGACATGCTCATGCATAGTACGAGAACCATCAAATTTCATGGTGGTCAAGGTACTCATCAGTGTCCCAGCAAGAGACTTATCAACAGTTTGGGAGTGCTCTTCCACAAACTTCATCATTTCTTTAGCACTTTTAGTTTTAGGAAGAGCTGACTTAATGTTACTAGCTATACTCATCCTCATATCCATCAAATTCAATCTGTTTGACCTTTCCTAGTTTTTATAATGGACCTTCCCTTCATCAGTGCTTAAAACAATATTAGCATCTGGTTTCTCTATTCAAAGAGCTAAATCCAAATCCATTACCCCAAGGTAAAATTGGATTTGCTCATTCCATTCAGAGAAGTTCAGTCCATTAAAAACTGGTACAAATGAGAGATGTGAATGTAAAGCAACAGGTACTACAAGCAATAGAGATTTAAAACATTAATGCTTTGAGTTACATACTAACATGCTATACAGATTCAGAAAAATACTTCATACAATGTATGTTGATATTTACCTTTGGAAAATCCATTAATATACCACATTCAACATAATGATGCTAATAAAAAAATTACATAATTTGGCAATGATATGTGTACTAACTAGAAATATTTATTATTTTTGGATATATAAATAAAACTAACTGTACACTTACACTACCAAACATTCATGCTCATTAATTATAAGAACAAACGATCAACCTTTGAGTGATCCTTAACTGTCTTATAACATTGAACCTCAATACACCCATAAATCAAAATATCATGTCATTCATAACATTTATTCTATATGGGTAATTGAGATAAAGTCACCTTACAATTTGAAATTAAATCAATGTAAAGATTTGACCACTTTGGTGATTAACAAATCTATCATACTTTAATTATAAAATATAAATACTTCATAAACATTAGAGGAAATAAAATTTCACATTTAATTTAATTAAGCACAATGCTATATTCATATAGTGCAACGAAAGAAACAATTATATCACCGTGTCAATTAATAAAATAGCATAATCTCCACCTTTTCCAAACAGCTAAAGAACCCGACAATTGTAGTAAGTCAAAAAAAAGCAAATCAGACTTTAACTTACAGTGTCGATTTAGCCATACTCATTCAAATGCATAATTCATATGCAGCCAAAAACAATTAGAGAAAGGCATATAAGACAAAAAGCCATTAAAGTGGAAAGTCAACACTTCCTGACAATAAAACCATTAAAGCATTGCTTCGTTGGTTTGTAAAACTTTAAAAAACAATAAAGTCATTTAAGGCTTTATAGCCTTTCCTAACATTTCTTATAGGTTTTATACCTTTTTTTACTTAAATGACATGTAAGACAAAGTTTATTAAAGGAGTTCTTTTCCTTTCCTGACATTCAAAGCTTTATAGCATTTTGACTTAAATGACATATAAGACAAAGTTTATTAAAAGAATTCTTTTCCTTTCCTGACATTCAAGGCTTTATAGCCTTTTGACTTATATACACACTTTATCAATTTTATATATACAATAAATGCACAGCTATCATCAAATCATACGTGAAGCACCTTTTATTCTATTTTTTTTAATTTCTTTTAAAAACTCAAAATTTGAGACGAAGCATATTTGAGACGAAGCGGAAACATTTCAAAGGCATGTACAGTATAGCCATATAATTATAAGGGTAAAACATCATAATTTTTCGTGTAGCAGAAAACATAATCAATTTCAGAAGCAATATTCATAGATCAAAAACGAAACATCATCAATGGAAAATCATGAATTCTTAAACATAAGCTCTGATATTATATGTTAAAATTTCTACATACACAAGGATCTTGAGAATTTATAATTTTCATATATTCATATCATTATGACAATGTGTACTAACTTTTATTCATGATGAGAATTGATGCTTCAATATGCAGATCTTGATGAAGGTAGAAACTTATTTCTCTCTCTTCTCCTTCTCTTCTCTACGTTCTTTCTTTCTTGATGGTAAACATAAAACGTAAACTATACAGAAGAGAGAGAGGACAAGTTTCTATTTACTTTTTCATACCTTAACAAAATACTCTCATCAAATATTTAAAGAAGTTAAGAAACCTCTTTCTAACTATTATCAATCAATTACCATTTAGTCTCTCATTTATTTATTAAATCATATAATTTATCACACATACATAAGATATTTCTTATAGATACCTGAACTTTGTGTGAGTTATCTTGTAAATTTACCTCAAGCATTACGACTTTACTTTCCTAAAAATAACTTTAAAAACAATTAGTATTATTATTATTAATATGACCCCACGTATGGAAAAAGCTTTATGGCTTTAGGTTGCCTTGTAATTTGTAAAAATACCCAATCAAATAAGCATATATAATTGGGCATAGTTTGTTGTGACATTCGGATGATTTTATCTAATTATTACTATTGCCTCGAAATTGTTCACGCAATAAGTCAAAGACAATAAAAAAAATGGATACAAAAGCGGAAGGAACCTAGGTTTTATCGAAACTAAAATTAAAAGATTCAAGGGGATTCATATATTGATCCCGTATCATTGTTTTATTCAGCAAATTAGTTGTTCTAAAATGTAATTCTCAAGAATGATTTTAAAGAAAAAAAATTGGGAAAATTTTAAAAAATAAATTATTCAATTATTCTACAAATTTAAAGGGAAAAAAAAATTCCTCCATATTATATTGATAATATCTATATTATTATTCAAAGACAGAAGAGTGTGTCAAGTCTAAGCCACCTCTAACCTTAAATTTTTAAGTACCAAACAAAAAAAAGGAAAAAAAATTACTTTTAGATAACCAAAACAAAATCAAAGAAAACAACACCAAAAAAAAAAAGCAACACAGTACATGTAAAAATACTGAAGTTATATTGATTGATACTAATCTTCCTGAAAATGAAAGAAGTACCCTACCTTCAATGGCTGATCTGCGCCATGAGATTCAATAAAGAAGTAATATTAGAGTTTAGCAGGAGTTGAATTTATATAAGTTAGGCTTTAATATGTGACATTATTATGAAATAAATTGGGTGTTACCATTTATAAGCCCGCCATTTAAGTGTCAAGAAATAATGTGCTATCATGCATAATTGGTGATCTTTGTAGTACTCCTTCAGACAATTTTCCAGACAGTAGCAATTTTGCCGTATTATTGGAGCTAATAACTGCAAATAAGCTGTTGCCTTTCTGCTATATGATTGGGCACGCTAGAAGCATCACAGTTGGTTGTGTTTGCAGCTTTTCTGGTATCAATTATGATGTAACCCATAAATCAAATATAAGATTTTTATTTCAAGCCTGCGCTTCCTTGTTCATTAACTTCACCTAGATGTTGTTGCCCTGTGTATTTAACCTTTTTCTCCTTTTCACAGTTGGCGTTTGTTATAATGCTTCACTTTTAGAACTGCTGGCCGTCTTCATCATACATGTCAACATGCTCTATTACTTCTAGTCCTCTAAATATATATTTTTTTATTTCTGTTTGAATAGTTAATAATAATCTGCTTTGGTAGATGATCGTGGCCTTCTCTCACTTTAGGTTCTAAATATTACTTAAGTTTTGCCCCCATCTGGAAAGTTAATGTCATAAGCAGAACATACCTAATATCATATGCACTTAGGAACGCAAGTATGCCTATATCAGTGCTAATATCACCAGGGACGGATCCACGTCCAAAGGAGTGGGACTCACGCTCCCACTCTATTTTGTACTTTTTTTTATCTTATATAGATATATATTTTTTATATTTTTATATGTGTAATTTTTATTTTTATATACAGATAAATTAATAAATTTATAACAATAAAATATAAAATTCATATAATATTATTGAATAATTGTTTGATTACATACATATAGAGAGAAAAATATTTCATAATATTGATAATAAAAATATTATTTAACATTTTTAAAATATAAAAATATAACTTTGTCCCTACTGACTAAAATTCATGCAACTTTGCCCTCATTGACTAAAATTCTTGGATCCGTCACTGAATATCACCCTTCTTGTGCTTTAGAATTGGTGATAGTTTTTGCCTCCAATTGCAGGGATAATTATTATGTAGACTAGAGTCTCATTTAACCATATTTATCGTGCAGAATGACCCATTCTGGACAAGGTCTTCCTTCCACCATTCTTTAGGACAAGTTTGAAGGAGGGAATCAATGGACTACACAGGAAGGTCTAGGGCTATATATGTGCTACTTTCTCATTGATCTTGAACTTAGAACAAGAAAAGAAGGGCAAAGGAATTTGCAAGCAGAGACTAGCAAGTTAGCTTTCTTCTCTAGATGTTCCTACAAGTGCAAGGAGTGTGGATATAATCTAGCTTTGAAACTTGACAGATATGGTAATTACCCAATTTCAATACTGGGTTCAATCTATCTATCATATATTAATGGAAACTTATGCCATGTACGATATTTTTTTTATAAAAAAAAAATGTAAACTTAAACCTGTGCAGGCAAAGTTTTATCCTATATATATGCCTTTCTACTACGGCTTAAAAATACTACAGTAACATGTACAATAGAATAGGAAAGGAGTTATGTATCCCCGTTCCCCCAAAAAGAGAGCGCATGGCTAATGATTGTTTGTAATGCTATTAATTAATATCTAAATAACTTGCAATCTTGTAATATTGCCACTAGAATTGGTTTGCGCGTCTAAGCGCATCTTTTTTTCTTTCTCCCTTTTTTGAGCTTAAAAATTGATTCATAGAATAAACAGAAGTCAATGTATCAATTGGATAAAAGCAAAAAGCTTCTGTGCATACGAAAACAAGGCCATGACAAAAAAAAGACATTGAATTCTTCCTGCTGCAGTGATTGCCTTTGCCATAAAAATCACTTCAGTTCCTCACTGCTGCCCCTCTATAACTTCTACTTCAAAGCTGCACACAAATAAGGTCACCTCCTGTTGTTTTTATCTAAAATCACCTTGGAAAAATGTCAACTCCATCTGTGAACAATGAATTCAACACAGAAATTATAAACAATACTCTGAAACAATACTATAGATTAAAGAACATGTCTAGTCTAGTGCTGTCATACCATAGCATGTGTTAAGAAACGTTACCATGATACCTAACTTCAGAATCAATAGGGAAAGAGACCCTACTGAAACCAACACCTGCACTACCTACCAAGAGACCCAACTGAAACTAACACCTGCATTTCCTACTAAGAGACCCAACTGAAACAAACACCTGCACTTTCTGCAAACAACTTACACTTTCTAACTCATAATAGCCAAACAAACAAAACTGAGCTTGTCATCCAATCAAATTATATGCAATCCAACTGCAAGCTGAACATTATATAAGCTAGCAGGTGAAATCCAAAAAGTTGTGTATGGAAAAGAAAGTAAGAAACTGGTTTAAAATTTTTCCAGTTGTAAATCAAACCCAATCTTCTGCATACTAAGCAAAATTACAAGAGCTTCCTTGTCAAAAATTAAAGGCTTGGAGTGTCTTCTTTCCTTAGGACCTGGGTCACGACTTGTTAGCATCAATCAGTAATATATATGCTATAATATTCTGATCCTTTCTCAATCTAAAAATGAGTGTAAGGAAGAGTAAGAGAAAAACCATTCTATGCAGCCTAATTACATATTTCCTAGGTGCATACTGGATTGGGACCTGAATAAAGTTAGATTTCAACTCTGTTATATCTTGCAAAATCAATCCAATATTTGTATTATCAAATCGAGAATTTTTTATATCTAAAACAAGCTTTCCGCAGGCAGATGCTAGAATGATTCTATTAAAACATGAGTCACACGTAGGCAAATTGTAGACCAGCACATATTGCCAAAGCTTCCATAAGCATAGGTGATGTGTCTATAGGTGAGGGAATAGCTGCAGCTCCCTTGGTGAACCATCACTATCTCTAACAATGATGCCAAAACCTCCCAAGTCACCCTGTTTGGATAAAGCAGCCCCACATTGATTTTCAGGTAATGTTCTTGCGGTCGTGACCATCTGAAATTTATCTACCTTGGTCTTGTATACTTTTGTTGCATACTGTCCAATCCAAGTAGTGCTTATACTAATCTAAAGCTTTTTCCACTAATGTAATATCAGAGTTCTGTTTATTACCCTGCCACACTGAATTTCTCTCATTCCAAAGAAACCACCTTAATACCACTACTTGACAAGTTTCATTAACATTAAAATATAAATTTCAATATTATCTTCAATTACTAAATCCTAACATAAATTCTAGGACTATTGATTGGCACTAGCAGCCACAAGGTGGGGA
Organism: Ormosia semicastrata; assembly: GCA_029884595.1. Taxonomy (NCBI): domain Eukaryota; kingdom Viridiplantae; phylum Streptophyta; class Magnoliopsida; order Fabales; family Fabaceae; genus Ormosia; species Ormosia semicastrata. Next base: position 7,063,577 of record JAQQTO010000045.1, read on the forward strand.
AAAAAATTGATAACACTTTATCTTTAGCAAGTGTGAGGAACAAATTCTCTTTTTGCGTTGAGGATACCCATATAGTGTTAGGAAATTTTGACTTGACTACCAGAGCTCATAGCATCTCAACGACTGAAGCATTACAATCCTAATCATTTAATACAATCAAAATCTCTTCAAATGTCCAATCTACAATCTAATTAAAACAAAACGAGTTCCAATTACCAAAAAACAAAAACAAAAACAAAATGAATTCCGAAACTATATCAGATGGACAAGATTGCATGCATACAGGTTATATGGTTTCCTAAGCATATGATATTCTTATATAATTGACCACTCAAATTGCCTTTGATTACTATAATAAAGCAAGATATTGATTATTTTTCCTAAGCATTGGTAAATTTGATCCACTAACCTCAACTTTCCTTGAAACATCATACATAGTGCATTCTGCATATTACTTTCCATCTTTCATAATGCAAAATTAGAGAATATTACATACCCTAATTTTTCTTGCCTATTATTGTTGGTCATCTTCCACTACTTCCCCACACTCACCAGGGAGTGAGAGTAGATTATCTATAAACATAGAAATTTGTCGTTCAATACAATATACGCCATTCTCTAGTAGCACTCCTTCGTCATTAACTTTCGTTAATTTTGATCTTTCATTTGATCCAACATTTTCACCACCTTTGGTTAAGCATATTATCGGGTAAAATTCTTTGGTAGGAACATCAGGCACATCAATGGACTAAATCCAGGATGACTACACTTCATATTCCTTCATCATCACCCATACCTCAGCAAAATCACCCCTGTAACATAATCTGAGACATCCCTCGATTATGCTAAAATTCAAACCACTATAGTAACATCTTAAATCACCATTTGGCATCGGAACCTCTGATAAATTCCTTTTTGTCAAATCAAAGGCAATGACCATGTCTTCATTTGTTTCATAATTTCGGAAAACCAACCAATGAAATTAAAGAGTAACCCAGATTGATTATGATAGGTATACATAGAAGCAGGTAAATGGGTACACTCAATTTCTTTCCATGTATTGGTTCTCAGGGAGAAAAACTCCAAGTGGACTACCAAATTAGCATCTGCACGAAAATTAAATGGAAATGGACCTGCACCATAGTCTAACGATGCTATAACAATCAAGTAGTCATCCGTGGTACGTCGTACCCAAAACCATATAAAAATATGAACTTAATGAAACTCTGATATAATTTTGACGAAATAGAACAGTATGATAGTTGTTTTGAGGACACTGCTATTTCAAAGTCTAGGGCTCGAGCTTGGGAGCGAGAAGGTGCTAAGTAAATTAGTGTGTGGATGGGTGCGGCAGATAGTTCAAAATGTGATTTTGTAAAATGAGGATCAGAGACAAGAGAGAGCCATGACTTGGAGACACACCTGAAACGCAAGAGAGACTTGACTGGCAACCTCAATAGGATTTCCAATATCAAGTCCTCAGTAAGATTATTGCCATTCTCTGAAAATATTTTATCTACACCAGAATATGATTTATACCATATATTAATATGAAAAATATGTCAAATCATTTTATGAATAATTTTATGAATAAATTAAATAAAATTCAACGTATTTTAATTTTACAAATAAGGGAACTGCTCCTTTAGTCCTGTTATTGGAGTTCGAGCGAATGGTTGAGGCTAGTATTCATAATTCACTTCTTCGGAGAGTAGATGAGCATCTCTTTCAAGAAATGATTGAACACGCCCATCCTTTTGAAAGCAATACAATGGCTGGCAGGTTATGAAAGCTTAGGGCGCTATTATGGCTATTTGATGATCTACAAGCAAACCATGCCTTGTTTAAGAATGAATATTTTAGCTTGTAACCAAATAATAATAATAAATAAAATCGAATATTCTAGCTAGGGCTTGTTTAAATTATGAAAAATCATGTTATTTTGTTGGGGTATTCCATTCTAATGGTTTTATGTAGTTGTAATATAAATTCATGAGACAGAATTTCAGTATGTTATGGTTATATATATATATATATATATATATATATATATATATATATATATATATATATATATTCATGAGATAGAACAAGCAATCTAAAACAAATTTGCATTAGTAAGATTTACTATTTCAATAATCTTTTAATGTTGACATTACTGTTTACGATTAAAATTATATCTGACCAATTAGTCAAATGACTTCAACTAATTAATCTTGCAAATTACTGATTCCCAACAACTCAAGCGATATGTTAAGAAAGTGATTATGTCTCTCAGTAATTATAAATTCTTAAAATGATTAAAGAAAATTCTTAGTTGAAAAATAGCCTGAAGAAACTTTTGCTACTTCGGCTAACAGTTGCAATTTTGAATTAAAAGTTGAAGACAATTAAACTAGTAAATAAAGTAAGACAAGGGATGCTGCAAAGAAAAACTGAGTCAAATGAGTAAAAGCAATAGTAGGCAATGAACTTGAGAAAAAAAAAATGATATATTGAATTGATGATTGTGTTGTATGTACGTTTGAATTTCTTAACATTATTTATAAATCAAAATTGAGACGTTAGTAGCCTTGTACACCGTTTGTCACTTTCTATTAATGTTCCTATATTTATGCTAAATAGCGAACAACATATCCGCTCACTAACTAGTCCTTGGCTGACCATTATAACTAGTCTTGTCTAAATACAATGCATTAGTTAGCCGAGGAACCTATATGTTATCCTATAAATCTGGGAAACAATTATTTTTACCATCCTTCATAAAAATCTTTAATTAACCGCTCCAAGCAGCTATCAACGTTCTTCTTATCTACTTAAATTGGTCGTTCCTATTTTTAAGGAACTTAGCTTGATTTGGTCAACAACACTTAATAGCTTCTTATCAACTCAAGGCCTCCAAACATAGTCCAACATTTTTTGGGCCTCAACTGAGACGTATTTTACTCCACAAACTCAGCCCATACTTGGCCCAAAACCGGTTTGCTTCTATTGGCAGCCCACTGATTTGTTTAAGCTAATTTCATCCATTTGCCTTGACTAAAAATTCAGTATTCTGCATCGGCTGATTTAGTCGACCAAATATTTTTTAGCATTAACATATACTAATTTTTTTTTAGAGCTTAGGAGTCTAGGACCCATTCTGTGGTTCTAGCATAAGAGTCGCTTACTAGATTCTTAGATGACCTCTAACGAGATCCAAAAAAAAGGGGTGAGAGATAAAAAAAGAGAAAGTGAGATGAAGAGTATTTGTGTAGATTAAACCTCATTACTCTTCCCACTACTATTTTGATTGGAAATAATTTTAAATCAAATTTTGTAGTGTTTTTTTTCCACAAAATGTAATAGTAGAGATCTGTTTATTACCTTGCTACACTGAATTTCTTTCACTCTAAGAAACACACATATATAACATAGGACACGGATATGAGACAACAAATTTTGAAAATTATACAACATATAAAATTAATACAAGATTAACATAAAAACATAAATTTTAAATATATTTAATATATAAACACAAATCCAAACACGTGCATTTGTTTAAATTATAAACACTACTACATTGTCATTCCTAACACAAATCTTAAAGACAAAATTAAAACACCAACGTTAATCTTCCAAAAAGTAGTATTAATCATTGTAGATACTATATACTTCACCTGCATTAGTATAATAATTCAAAACTTAATAGTAAAAAATTGTAGTAAGGAGAATAGAAGTATCTAATAAGTGTCCAAAGAGTACTCATCACAACACATTATCCAACTTTGTTATGGTAATATTTGGAAATGTTCGTGCTTCATTGCTTTCATACCAAACAATAGCGGATCTTGAAAATAAGTTTTGAAGTGGCCAACTAATAATATTTTGGAGACAACTTAAGTAAAATTTCTTAAGTGCTTGTGATATTTTTGTTTAATAAAAATATGATATGTGTATATTTTTTAATAAAAATATAACATATGTCTTAATTTTTAGTTACTTAATTATTATTTTTTAAATTTTTATTAATGAGTTATAGAAAAATATACACATGTTATATTTTTATTAGAGAAAAGTATCACAAACACTTAAAGAATTTTACTTAAGTTTTGTATTTTTTTATATTTTGTTTTACAAAATAACATTTTTATATTTATTTGTGCCTTCTCAAATTATATTGTAAATAATTAACATTTACTATTTCATGTCTTAATTAACAAGATCCGCCTCTGATTCCAAAAAAAAAAAAAAAACCGCCCATAAAACCACCACTTGACAAATTTCATTGTCATTAGAATTTTGCGATAAATGATCTACCCAATACAATAAGGGGCAACATTGTAATATTTCGTGATTTTTCATCAAATTGTATCTTTCCCGTCATAATTTATCCCGTATTTGTAACAATTTTTTTTACTATAAATTATAGATTCGTTCAATCAAAAGCAACGACACTTACAATTTCAATAAAATCAATTAATGTATTAAGATAAAAAAAATACATACAATCTTCATCTAAAACTAACTTATAATATGTAATTTTGTTTTTGGTATGAAAATTATCGATGACGATGTATCTTTTATTATAAAAATCGACACATAACATGTTGTCCTATAAAAAAAGTATCACATTTTTTATCTCAATAAATATAGAGATCTTATTGTTATTTAAGGTCAAAACATTAGATTGACTTAAAAAAAATTAAAATTAAAAAATTCAGATTTATCATAACATAAAATATATATAAAAAACTCAAAATCAAACTCTTTTTAAGTCTTTACGTATGAAAGTAACTACTACTTTTTTTCACAAATAGCAAGCTACATTTTCGTATTGCAAATGGAGTTGGATGCATAACACAGTTGAGAGAGAGAAACAAAGAGAGAGGGGCTAAGAAAAATGATTCAAGTATTTTTAGTCTTTGATCAAAATATTTCTACAACTTCACAAGAATTGTTGTGAGATTAACTTTCAAATTAATGATGGTAGTTAAATAAAATTCTTTTGAAAGTAATGACTAGAAAACTCAAATCTCTAACATTGTAGATAAAATTTACCTAAAAAGGCACTTTTACTGCAACTAACTAGTGTTAAGTAAATAATTAAAGTATTTAGTCTTATAAAGTTAAATTGAATGTATAATTCATGGAAAAATGGTGGTAGGATGAAGTCCAATAGGTCCTACAGGCTATTTGGTCAAAGGAACCTCACCCAAGAATATATTTTTGGTCAAAGGAACCTCAACAGATATTTATGACGAGTTTAATATCATCATTTTAAATGTGACTATTGACTTCCACTTCCCAAGAATATATTTATGATGTATCATACTATTGACTTCTCTCCCCGCCCCTCTTTTGAGGCTACTAGCGGGTAGCTTATGAATCTCGGCTAAGAAAGTGAAAAGGAGAAATTAGTGGTTTTAGTTACCTACACAAACCCTTAAATTTTCAATCAAAGATATTTAGATGTCATGAACTAGCCAAATTTTTTTCATGTTAATAACTCCTCTCGAATCCACAAATGCAATTTTCACGTCTTCTTCATTAATATCATTACCATTATAATTTCTAACTCATTATAATTTTTATCAGGAAAAGGAAGCTAACAAAAGCAGTGGTTTTTCACGTTTGAAGGAGGCGGAGGGGGGGATCAATATTACATGTGTTGCTTTGTTGTTGCTATGCATATTAGTAAATAAGTGAACTTTCTATGGAGCCCCATTGAAGCAGATAATACAACTATGAAGTGTTTAAGTGAGTAATTGTTTAAGGAAAAGTGTTTCAAGATCGTAGTCACTGGCTTGCATCAATATATGGAGAAATTTATAGTTTGAAACAATTTATCATATTTTAAATTATTATTTAACATATGTAAAAATATTTTTAAAGACTGATACAATTCACTAATAACTTTCATAACCTTACATATATCAAATAATATTTTAAATACCTGTGATAAATCATACCCAACTGAAAATTACTCATCAGTTGCCGCTCGCTTTTCCGCATCCCCCATCGATTCAAATTATGGTTGTCCATAAATATGGCGTTATATGTCAGTTTTAATGAGTTAGACACAGTTTTAATGAGTTAGACTTATTCACTAGAGGTGTCAAGGAAACACTAGTTAGTCTAGTTCCTGCCAAAACAATTATGTCTCGTGGTGGTTCAGAGAGAGCAACTTTGTACACCATATTGAAATAAGCGTTTTACACTTTCATTTCAAGAGTACTGATACATTAGAGGAATATAGAAAGAAGTCTTTTTATTTCTTTCTATACAACTTTGCACCCCATGTTAACTTACCAACTCTCAAATCTCAAACCTAACTAAACTTTAACCATATCAACATTTTCAAAAAAATACTCGATGACAAACCACCAAAATGCAAAAATGAGCAAAAACTGGAGAGAAACACTTCCCTATAAGGAAACTCTATTTGCTCAACCCTTCGGCCTTTGCTCCCACCTTGAATACATTAACAGATCAGCTACCTGTGCAGCAAATCAATCAAAATGCTCCAAGCTTCTGAAGCTTTCTGGCAAAATACTTCGGAATATAACTATGGTACAAAATCTACATCCTTCTGTTATCCTTCCTAAATATATGCAGCACCAGAGTCATACATGCAAATTTTAACATCAACAGCAACCAAGTTGGGCTTAAGTAACTCTGCATCTGATATAATGTTAATTTGTCTCCAAGCTAACAGGAGGGCCATCCTTCGGAGGGCTTCCAGGAGAATCACTTGAATGTAACTCACTTGGCCTAAGTGCCTGAATATTTAGATTGTTGGAGGGAAGATGCTCTTGTATGATCTACAGGAAAGTATGAACATACTCACAGTCAGTTAGGCCATTATTATAAGTACTAGAAAAGAAAGAACAAAACGGTTAATTAATATCCTCAATCATCATTACACTTCAGGAGAAAACAAATCTAAAGGAAAAAAGAAAGATAAAAACTAATAGTTCCAAATATAAACTTCCTGTGAAGAAAATCACACAAATACACCAATTTATGTTTTCCAATCACTGCTCTATACACAGTTATATCTAAAATTACCTGATCAACAGCGTCAGGACCCTCTGAGTGGAAGACAATAGGGCGGCAGCGCTTATCTTCATTCATCAAACTTGAATTTTGGAAGTGGCTCACAAGGGCAGTCTTTCCTTGGATTCGAGCATATGCCAAAGAAGCAACTTTTTCACTGTTAAACTTCTCCCATTTCTTCCCATTGAATGTCTGCAAAATCAGACACATTAGTGAATCTGCCATTTAATTTAGGGAAAAAAATCATTAGGCTTTTCTAATTACCCTTTAATATATGCCAGGATATCATTAACTGCTAAATTAATTATAATAAGATAAAGAAAATGGTCAGAAAACTTGACCCAAACAAGACAATTTTCATTGACAAAAATGATAGAAAAATGGAGAAAAAAGTGCTGAGCAAAAAAAAAAATCCTATAAAAACCTCGTAGAATGGAATAATAAGCGAGGGTGACAGCATGTTGATAAATGCATAACCCACATTGCATTTATTCTGCAATTAGAAGCAAAAAAATAATCAGCTTCACAAGTTTGAAAGAAGTGGGAGATCAAAAGGCAACTCAAGGGAAAAAATAGACAACTTGCTAAAAGAACACAACATATACCTTAAAGTCAATTGGCAGATAAAGAAAATCATAGGTACCCCTGTGATTTTCATCAATGGCTGCTAATAACATTTTTGAGGTGTATCTGCAGGTTATTAACAAATAATGCATCATCCAAGCATCCAATAAAAAATATAAGGTCAACAAACAGTGTTCTTAGAGCTAATCGTACTTATTAGGGATATTCTTTATCATTAATGTAGTCCTTGTATCTTCACCACTTTTAATCTTATCCAAGTCAAGCTGAAATTGCTTCTTGCTATCAACCTGGCTACCATTGTTCTCTATCCATCTACTCCGAGCTCGGTCAGTCAAACCCTCCATGGTGATACTGGTAGGTGGCAGTCCTGGGTAAGGACCATTACTCAAAAACACAGGGCTAAGCCTAGGAGAAGATCTCATTCTAAGGTTTGATGAACCATTATCAGACATATTTATTGGTATAGTAATGCCAGCATTAACAGACCCACTCACATTAACCATGTAGTTTCCATCATTGTGCCCCAGACCCATCCCTCCATAACCAACGTTATTCATGAATGAAGTTTCAGGTGAGTCAGGAAGGAAACCGAAGTGCCTCTCAAAAGGCAAACCTGATGGAGCAGAGCCAACATGATGATGGTGATGATGCTGGGATGAACCAACAAAGGAACTATTCTGACTTGAGTATGGGAAGGCATGGCTCTTTCCATTCGATGTAAATGGATGCCCCACAGATGGTCTTGGCCAACCTGAAGGTTTGGTGTGCTCCGAGTAGAGGGTTGGACTTCCCCATAGAAACTGGGGCCCAGACAAGGTTTCCATTGAGGATCCATTTGATGTTGATGGAGCAAAAGAGGACAAAGGTCCACGATATTGGCTGAACTTTGGCTCTGGAAGTGAATGCGACTGAAAAGTAGTTCCATGTGATGAATTCATACTGGTAAATATGTGCTCTCCATGACTACTCCTTCCTAAGTCCTTGCCAATAGTTGCATCCTTCATGGTGTTTGATACCTGAGGTTGCAAAATTGAAGCCAATCCTGGTAAATGGCTGCCTGTTGTTGGGCTTATGATCCTAGAACCCGGAGAATGATTGATAGTTTGCATTGAATTCTGCTCGACAGGGCTGTTGAACTGCAACCAATTACCTGTTATGAAGGTTTTATTAACTTAATTCCATCAGAGAGAAAACAAATGCAAGGGGAACATGAATATGAAGTCAGTAACTAAAAGCTATGCTGCTTACAAAATGCCAATGGCACAAGGGATATTTAGCACCTCAAAGAACCTACCTGGTGGAGAGTTGGCCACGGGTGAACCCACTTGATATCGAAAACTCCGAGATTCATCTTGGTCAAGTTCTTGATTTAGTTGGAGCATCAAACTACAAGGTGCAAGGTATTATCAATTATATATTTATGCATCAACCTATGATGCTAGAAAACAAAGGCAGAAGATATATGGAAGTTACAGATGCAACAGTTAGTGATCAGAATTTTCCTACCCTCAATAATAATTTGAATGAGTTTCTCTACTCTCGCATAACACATTATTTTTATGACCCATTTGGTGAAACTCATTTTACAGGAATGCATTGCCAACAATAATTAATTTCAAATAGTTTCGACAGTGTTTACGCTGTCTCACTAAGTACCAGAGAGAGATAAGCCAAACCATATCATTTGTGCTACTCTATTCAACAGTGGAAAGTCTAAAGATTCCTCCTCAATTTTTTCTTATATTTACAAAAATGCACAAAAATCAGCAAGCAGAACAGATAATTATCGTCATAAAGATAAAGAGAAAATCAAAATGATAGCAATTGTCAAATTATTAGTGTACGCACTTTCGACGAGCTCCTCCAGGTCGACTAGGTTCCAGCTTTATGCGTTTACCAGCTATGTCACTCCTATTTAATGATTTAAGTGCTACTTCCGCAGCTCTGACATCATAAAATTCAATAAACTTATGATGCCTCTTGTGAGGAGTTTCCCTTATCTGCAGAGATATTAATCATTAACCTCAAGTCAAAAGAAAATATATGACAAGGATGCAAAACAGTCAAAAAGGATAAAATTATCACCTCTTTGACCTCTCCATAAGCCCCAAATATTTGACGGAGGTCTTCATTTGAAACAGATGGATCCAAATTGAAAACTACCAAGGTTCCTTGGTTGATATCCTTGTCTGATGGATTGTCCTGGGATGTACAAGAAGGGAAACACAAAAGAATAAGAATGTCAGGGCATTCAATTAACAAAAGATTAAATCACAAGAACTTTGAAGTTGGTAAAAAACCTTTGGTATTGAGAAGTGAATGTCAAGTTTTCTGCGCCGGAGAGGTTTGTTTTGTAATGCACGCATAGCTGTTCGAGCAGCACGGATGTCATAATAGGATATCATTACAAACCCCCGATGTTTACATGCAGTGTAGAGGGTTCTAATATCACCGTATTGCTGAAAATAAAAACATATAAAAACACAATTAATAATTTGTATAGAAATGTAAAGAATATTAATATCAGTTAATTAGCATTCCACCAATGCACATGGAGCCTCCCCCCCCACTCCCCCAAAAAATCTTCACACATAAATGCACACATGCACATTGACATTTCCTCAAATTAAAATATTTTATGGCTAGAATCACAATTTTCCAAAATGATTTAGTACAAATATGGTACTGATAATTTCTCTCAGACAAAGAAGAAGATAAGTGTGTTTGTAAGTAAAAATTTTGGGCAACATAAATTTGAAGGAATGAAGAGTATTGTAAAACCAAAGTTGGATCACATACCCAGGTTTACTTTGGACCATGTATGATATAACTATTGGCAAAGATAAACACACCACAGAAAAGAGAAAAAAAAATGCAAGCAAAACTGTTTACATTACAATTACACAATTGGTCAACATACAAGTTAAGCACTTGGTTTCAGACCCACCCCTTCCTCATCATTCTCAAGTCCCATGAAACATAATCCCCATAAGCAGTGAAAGCATCCAACTCATAGCCACGTTCACCAAAAAAAGTATACTAAATTTTATAGAAACTAGGTATATGCCAACCAAAAGCTATTTATTAAGAATGGAAGACATAGACTATTACATACATATAATCTACAATGCATTTCTGAACAATTGAAAATTGGGACCCTAGTCATCCATATAGATTGAGGGCGACAGGAACAACATTGAAGTGTGGATAATTATTAAAAAAAAAAAAAAAGAACCCTTCCCATCATCAGATCAACCACAAAAATGCAATTTCACCTACACTTGTGATTAAAAAAAAGCATACTTATGTAATGCCATGTTATTTCACAACCACTCCAGGGGAAGGGACTATCAGATTGACAGAAACACAAATCATTCTGAAACATAGATGATACCATAAGTTTTAATCAGATTTCAGTTTTACAGTAAATAGGTTTAAATTCTAATCATTTTTATCATGTTTCACATAAATTTTCAACAAAGATATGCTAATATCCATTAGATGCAATGAAGAATTATAGGCACCATAAGTTATATTCATTAAACATACATAGAATACTAAAATATCAAAGCAAAAGTTTATACTAACTTGTAAATTGAGCTCACCCTAACTTTGACTCACCTCAAAAAGAGCTTTCAGCTCTGAATCCTCCACATTACTGTTAATATTTCGAACAAATAATGTTCGAGAAGGATGCTCTCCAAATGGATGTTCTCCCGCAACAGTTCCCACACCATTAGGAAAAGAATAATGGGGCAAACCATTGCCAACAGTACCATCGGAGAAGCTTAACTTAGACATACCCATACTGAGACTTTCCTGTGGATCAGTTTCTAGTTCCATACCTCCACCACTACCAAAAAGATCATACTCTTCCAAGTCCTCAAGGGAACCAGGCAAACCACTCAGGTCAAAATCATCCATTATGCCAGCTAAAAGCTCCTCCTCATCATCAGGAAGCATGGTTCCAATTGCATTATCAATATCTTCGAGTGAATCATTGCCCTCTACATCTTGATGGAGCTTTGTAAAGCCAGATGAGATATCGTCAACTGATTGATAACCGTTTTCAGTGTCATTTGAGTTCACTGCACCAGGTCAAGAGATTTTATAAAAAATGTAGTACACAAATGACAGAGCTGTTAAGAAATAACTATCACGTACATTTTTCGTGCAGAAGAACAGGTAATGAGCTAGAAAAGAGGCTAGCATCAGATGAGGCATGGTAGGAATCAGATCCAGATAAAACCTCCCACCCCGCTTCTCTAGGTATATTTATAGATGGAATCATGGAAGGACCTATAAGTAATAAATTGAATTCAATATGGTAACCCATTATGATAACCAAAACAAAGTAAAAAAAAAAAAATAGGAGAATTACCCAAAGATGAAGGATCCAAAGACTGCTTCATTGCATCACCCTTCTCTGCCTCATTCACAAACAGTAAGATATTAAGTAATTTTGTTTTTTCTATAAGCAGATAAATCATAAATCCTTGCAAGAGATCTGTCAATCATCACAAAACTTAGAAAACTGCTAATAAAACCAGAATTGGGAATAATTAAGATAAATCTACATTTACAAGAATAGTGAGGTTTTGGAGAAATCCGCAATAACCAATTACACTGGTAGAGGCAGAATTCCATTTGTTTCATATTTCCTTTTTTTCCCTCTGAATAAATAAGGGGAACCAATGCAGACAGATATCATCTCAACCCACCCACCCCCCCCCCCAAAAACCAAGGATCCCTGAAAAATATAATAGGTATAAATGTGTGTGCAAGTAAATATAGTTTAACTCCAAAAATGGGGAACTAACACCTGGACACCAAATTCAATCTAAACTCCCCACCTGTACAATCAAAGAGTACAAGCTAACATATCCAATCACACAACATTCCTGGCTCCCCGCCAAATTTAGCAGCAGTTGAAGAGTAGCAGTTGAGCTTTTATGGTGAAATGTTAAATGGACATAAACCCGACTTCAAATACGTAGTGGCAATGTTATCATGGTCAGGTCTCGGGTTCGTGCATATTAGCACGAAAATGAGACATGTCAGCGTAGCAGTCACCAGTTTAACCGCAAAGTGAGCAGAGATATATACAGAGAGGCATTCATTAATCTCCTCGAGAATATGAGAAGGATCCCTTGTCATTAGCTCTAGTTCCTCGATCTCCATGAAGAACCCTTCACCCATTTCGTTTTCATCTTTGCAAGTCAAGAATGGTCCAATTCCAACGATTAGGATGTCCTAAACCATCTTATTCAACTTGGTTTTGCAGCAACAAAGGCAATCATCTGGTATTTGCAGGTTCTAGTTGAACTTGAAACCCATGATAAAAATTGGAAAATAAAAATAAAAATCCAAAGCAGGATGCAGGAGACAGCAAACAGTGTCCCTGCTGCAGTGAAGAGAAAGAACTGAAAATCAAACCCAATTATGGACTATAGAGCAAACCCATGTGCAAAAGCCAGTCTCTATAAATTCAAGTCATCCAAGACATCATGATGAAGATTAAGTCCCCAGATATAGTCGACAAACAGAAAGAAAAAGACACCAATTTCCCCACAATTTCTCAGCATCCAAACAAGATGCTGCTTCAATATAATCCATCCAAGGAAGAACAAAGAAAGTGACTTTGGCAGAAGAAATCAAATTGAAAGGCCCCATGTAGTTATACTGGTGTCTACAGACCGTAATAACATTACTCATACGTAAAATCATAAATCAAGCTACCATTTTTTTCTTTTTTTTTTCCCAAAACATATTTGGAGAAAAATATTAACGGTTACCTATCAATAAAGCAAGTGGTGGCAACTACAAAACCAACCCAAATTTCTCATTGACCAAATGGTACAACAATCCTTCAAACCCAAAACCATAAATTGAAGCACTTTCAGCAATATTAGACTTCAGAGTAACCATAACTGAAACCCCTCAATCACCATAACCGCTGCACTCAAAGTTAAAGTAAATTCAACTCAAAAACTTGGGTGATCAATTCAATCAATCAACCCCAGAAAATAAGATGTTCAAAAGACTCAAAATTTGGCATTGGAAAATCCAGAAACAGTGAATCAAAAGAAAACCCATGAATTACCTGAAAACCCTAAAGGATAAAGCTTTAACGGATGAGAGAGAGAGAAAGGGTCCTGGGACACAAAAACTTGGTCCTTGGGGACCTAAACCAAATGGGTATGCAACAAATTGAAGAGAAACCTCCTATTGTAATCTCAGAGAGTGAAAACAAAAAAAAGAAGGCACACTGTGTGTTGTTTCATGCAGTGTTTGAGATGAGAGCAGAATGGGGAATCTTTTTTGAGAGGGAGAGAAGGGTGCAGAGCAAGAACGAGGCGATGATTGGCCCCTGCTGACCCCAGAGGAGTGAAAAGGAGTAGAGAATGATTGAGAGAGAGAGAGAGAGAAAATGGCTTCAATGTTTTTGGTTTGGGACTTGGGGGAATGTGGAGGATTGAACTGTATTTAAAGGTCATTTGGTGTCCAAAAATGTTTCTTTGCATTTATTAAACAAACTTACCTAAAACAATTATTTAAGATTACAGATGGATAAAAGGTGTAGTTTATGGATGATATGGAATAAGGAATTATTGTTATTCATACTAGCGTATCCATAGACGTGCTTGACAATTTAATTTTTTTATAATTTTATTATTTATATTTATTTAGTAAAAAACATTTGTGTTAATTTAGTAAATATTTTAAAGACACTAATTAAGAAATAAAAAAATAATAAATATTTAATGAAAATAAACATTTAACGTATTAAATTTTTATTTTACTTTTTATTTAATAGTTTCTATTTTTATTATTTAATACTTGATTGAAAATTTTATTATTATTTTGTTTAGAATTTAATTTTGATTTCCTTTAAGAAAAAAAATATTTTTATAATTAATCTTATATTTATATCTCATAAGTGCTTATAAAGCAATAATTTTTTTATTTTATACTATTAAATATATACTACATATTAGTTGCAATATTAAAAATGTAGTTAAAGTATAAAATAATAATAACACACAAATTTGATATATCACACATTTAAAAAATATAGAGTAAGAGATTTTTCTTACTCTTAGAATACTTAAGAATCTCTCTTAATTATATTAACATTTATATAATATATCAAACTTATTAAATGATTTAATAACACATCATTAAATGTAAATGTAAAATATTTTATTTTTATCTTGCATCAAAATTAAATTATTTTATTAAACTATTTAAAGAATTATATTTAATTATCTAAAATTAATAATTTAAAAAAAACTGAGGCTATTAGCATGTTTGATAATGTTTATTTTTTGAAAAAATATCATTTTTTTCAAAAACTCTCTCACATAACTTTGGATTATAAATTGTTTTAAATACAAAATAAGTTAATTCAAATTCACATTATATGTTTGTAACCATTTTAACATAATTTAAAATTTGAAAAGAGAAATATAATTCCCTTAATAGCAATTGAATATTTAAGCAATTATAACAGCAAGTAGTAATATAATTGTTTTATTATTTTTCTATTTAATTTAATTTTTAATAAAGTATACTAGATTTTGCATCCGTGTAATATACGAAATTAATTAATAATTAAATAATAAAAATATAATTATAATTATAAATAAAAATAATTTTATTATATAAAATATATGTAATAATTTATCAAGAAAAACAATACTTATAAGTTTAATTTTAAAATACTTAAATTATACTTTTTATTATATTTTCATGAAAAGATTTTACTTCAATATAAATACTAAAGAATTTAAATATAAAAAGTTATAAAACAACCTATATGTTTGAAAAAAAATTATAATATAAATAAAGATCTTTGTCTTTTAAATGTATAATTTAATCCAATAATTTTATAAAATAATATTTTAATAAATTAATTTTACTCAAAATTATATAAATAAATTTAGATGTTATATGTAAATTATTATATTTACAGCTATAATAAATTATTACATATAATTGTTACATACAATAATTTATTATATTTTCATTTTCATGTAAGCTTTTTGTTCAATAAAATGCATATACTAAAATATTTAAATTTAACAAAACAATGCATATATTAGAATAAAATTAACTATTTTTAATAAACATAACCAACTAATCTAATTTTAATAATAAATTATATTTTAATTAACTTTATTATGTATTCATGTCATGTTTTTTTACCCTTAAGATTTTAATTATAATTTCATGTAAACTTTTTTTTTGTGAAATGTAGATATTAAAATATAATATATTAATTTTTATTTAATAAATTTATTTATTTATGAAATTTCTTTCGATAAAATTAAATATTCCTTAATAAAAATAGTAATTGCATATAAAAATTTGTAAGGCAATTTTAAATTTAAATAAAAAGTGCATATTTTTCAATATTTTCATGATAGTTCTACATATCATATTTAATATATACACCCAATTCAATGACAAAAATAATCTTGTCCATGTTTTACTTCGTATTAGTGTTTTACTCACTGCTAAATTTAGGTAGTGTGAATTTCATGCAAGGCCAAAGAAGAAGATATAAAATGCTAGAATATTGAAGTTGTTCTTTAAGAATTTTCATATATGTAAGAAACTTTTAATCTTTCTTTACTATATTTGATAATCCCTGTACAATCTCCTTTCAATATACTTTTAACATTTAGCTTAAGCTATGCAACAGTATTATTTTTTTTCAATTGTTACAACAATTGCTTTATATTAAGCTCTCCTACTTTAGTGTAATGGAGAATTTTAAATTATTTTAAGTATTTTTAATATTTATTATAATCTTTATATTGAATATTGAGTAAGTATCTTATTTGTAAATTTTTAAAATTAATGATTAAAAAGAGTGTGATATATTAATAAAGTAATATGTAATAAAAATATTAATGCGTAATTTGAATTTGATTTATTAATACAATTAATGAAGTGATATAATAATAAATAAATACTAATGAATGAGTTGAGAATTAAGCATTCAATATGGAAAGGATGATTAATATATAGTAATGGAAGATTTTCAAAAATTCAGAAATATTTTCTTTTCATTTGTTTAGTCATTAATTACTTTTGACTACATTTATAATATTTAAGTAAATTTATAGGTAATTTTCCCAATATAAGAGGAAATTAAATAAAAAAAGAATCCTGATTTATTTAGTTTGCAATAGACCCAACTTTTTTAAATAATTTAATTATTTTTGTAAATCAATTATTAGGAATTGTCCATCCTACAATTGTGATTTGTATTATTGCTACGTTGTACTTGAATTTCTTTAGATGTCACTTATTCTTTATTAATTCCTCCAATACTTTTTTTTATGAATTGAGAAATATACACTTACAATTATATCATATACAATTAAAAAGATAATAAGAAAATTTAAGAAGATAAATTATATTCTTTTGTACGTTATAGTTTTAATAAAAAAATTAAAATTGATATTTAATGTTAACTACAACATATATTAAAAAATTAGATAAATTGATTTGTTGGTAAAAAATTAGAAATAAGCTTAAATTAATCTTTTACAATAATAGAAAGAATTGAAAATAATTATACAATAAATTTAAAAATTTACCAATTATAAAAATTAATAATTGGTGGTCTTTGACAAAAATAACAAAGTTACTTTGAAGAGTACCATAACCTCTCAACTACTCCCACTCCCAATCTAAAGGTTGCCGGAGGTCTACTGCCACTAGTCACTGCTCGTTCGCTTTTGCAGCTACCACTCTCAAATACAATTCTTCGTATGTTTTTACTCTTCTTTTTCAACTCCCCATCTATCTCTATTTTTAAATAACTTTGACTTGTTCATAAGGTCATGAGTCTCTCACATAGCTCGTTGGATAATTCGTAAGATTCACAATATTGTACCAATGAGAAGAAGATCAAGCAACCACGACAAAGAAGAAGACTGATATGTATTTTGAGGTTTCAACATAATCTTCTATTTTGTTAGAAATATTGGATTTCAAAATGTTATTCTATTTCATGTAAAGAATTAATTTTTCTAGGTTTTATCATACTTTTGTATTTCATTCAAAAAAATAGAATTTCTTTTTCTATTACCAAAAAATTAAGAAATATGAAACCAGAAAGTTGAAACGTGATTTTGATTTGGAGTTATTTAATTTTTTATTAATTATTTTTTTTGTAAATGTGGCATTAGTTATACACTTTACATGTGGAAAAAAAATCACATCAGATGATAGCAGCTCCCTCCAGCAAAATCTGGATCCTTTATTTACATCCAATGGTCAGTATTTTTTTTACTTTTTAATTTAAAAATATTTTTTAATATTAAATTAATATTGATCATTGGATGAAAATAAAAGGTCTAGATCTTACTAGAGGGAGTTGTTGGATAGCTCTCTGCTGAAGAGAAGTTGGATTCCTTTTTTTTATATATTATATGCTGATTATATGATTGATATTTTAAAAATAACTAAAATTTAAAAAATTCCCTTAGATTGCAAATAACCCTTTACTTCAATTACAGCCTGTTAAGGAAATTTTCAGGTGTAGTGAAGATATTGTGAATTTAATTGCTTAATCCTACGATCGAATCCAACTTAAATTGTTGTCATTACTTTAGCTAATCCTCTTCTTTAACTTAGGCTTTAAACTATGTTTATAATTAAAAAAGTGAATAAATAATTATAGGACCAATAATATTCATTTTTTAGTAAAAATTAAAGATAAATATAGAATAATTTATCAAATTACTCTGAAAATTTTGGTAGGATCAAATTGGTCCGGATGAAAGTTAATATCTCTGGTAGTGTTCAAATAATTTTTTAGTCATTAAAATTTGAGTATTTAAGAGACTAAATTGCACCAACATCATTTTTTAAAGAAAAAAAATATTAGAAGAACTTCAACTTTATTGTGATAATTAATTAAAAATTTTAACTTTAAAATTTATCAATTAAGAATCTAAATTTTGTTTTGATTAATAATTGAGATCAATAACTTTAACAAATTATTTTTAATAATATTTATCATTTGAGAAAAGAAATTATAACATATATGCTATGTGTTTTATTTATAATATAAATTATTTTCATTTATCAAATCAGATATTTTGTCTTTTTGACATTCTTTTATTATAAAAATATATTTTAATAAAGTTGAGATATTTAATTGGTAACAGTAAAAGTTTAATTTCTTAATTTATTTATTATAAAAGTTTAAGTCCTCATGCTATACTTTACTATCTTTCATAGGGATAAGTTTAATATATAATATCTTAAAAATAAAAATGATCAATTTGAAGTAACTTCAAACATTGGAGGACTACGTGACAAGATAATATAAAGACTAATATATTCAGCTGGGCCACATGGCTAGAGAGGATTCCTTGTATTGGTTCTATGATGCAAAAGGAGTGTTCTCAGTTAAGAGTGCATACAAAACGGCTTGGAGTAGGAAATTGGTTGAGAAATGCCAAGGAGGAGCTCAAGGATACGAGAACTTTGCAGAATTCAGAGAGTGGAATGATTTTTGGAAGAAATTATGGAAAATTAAAGTTCCTCCTAAGGTTAGAATTTTCTTGTGGAGGATTTGTAGAAAAATAATTCCCATAAGATGTAAGTTACAAGAGAGGGGGGTCGAGGTGGGGATTGGATGTTATTTTTGTAAGCACCAACAGGAAGATGTGGCCCATCTATTCGTACTTGTCCTACAATGTAAAGTATAATGGTGGTTTCTCACCAGAATTGACCTTCGACTGTGACAACTATCTCATCGCTACAGTTTGTTGACTCTCTGTTCAATCAGTTATCTATGGAGGAGGTACAACTTGTTGTCATGGTATAGTATGAATTATATGGTTTGAAAGAAGAAAACTGAACATTTTATATTTTTTTTTAGAGGTGTAGGTATTATACACATTTTTTTAAAAAATGTGTGATTAAGAGAAAAAAATAATAAAAAAAAATAAGTATAATGAATAATATTTAATGAAGTGTAAAAAAAAATGTATGTACTATTTGTGATAAGAATATCAGAATTGTTGAAAGAAACAACAGGTGGGAAGGAAAGAAAGCTAGATCTGTGGATCAGATTCTCTATTGTGCAACTACAAATTTAGAAGCCTTCATTCACACAAAGGAAGACCCAACTTGGTGGGGGGATGCTCATGTCCTACATCCAAATTCTTGGCAATAACCTCCACTGGGTTACTACAAAATAAACGTGGACTTTGCTCTGTTTGAGGACCTCCATGCATATGGGATCAACATCATAATCCGGGACTGGCAAGGTATGTTTATTACTGGTAAATCCATTCTAGTGCATAGCCTGGTTTCTGCTCAAACAAGAGAATTTTTACCTACAAAGAATGGCCTGGCTTTTGCGTGGCAAATGGGTTGCTCTAAAGTAATTTTGGAGTGTGATGCTCAACTGGTTTATAAGAGCATTAAGGACTCATCACAACAGGCTCTATTTTACAAGATATTTTCTGTTATGCATCTTGGTTTTCTGGTTTTGATTGTTTCTATGTTCCACATTTATGTAATAAATCGACCGATTCCCTTGCCAAGTTGGCTAAGGATGTTGGGTCAAACACTTGGCTTGAGGAACCACCAGCTTGTATTGCTTCTTTGTTAGCTTTGGATTTGGGTGATTAATGAAATTCGTACTTCACATAAAAATAAATAAAATGATAAAAGATTGGTCTTGGAAAGTAGATATAACTTCGTAAACAAAAGGAATGCCGATATAAAGTATAATTATATCAAACCTTAAAAGAGTTTTGTGCACTTGTTTGAATGTTTCAAGAAATTAAAGATTTTCCCTTAAAGTTTTGGCTTATGTAGCATTAATTTTTTTAAAAAATTATTTGATTTTGCTTAGATTGTTTGCTATACCTTTACTTTAGTGTATCTTCCATTTTTTTTCACAAAAGTCTAAAACTATTTTTTTTAAGAACATGAAATATCTCTATAAATTCAATTCATTTGAACCGCCTTATCATTAAGGTTTTATTTTATTTTAATTTAAGGATAATTTATCTTTTATATATTGAATTGTCATATTCTTAGAGAAAAATATTTAAACAAAAGTGTAACCAAAAAATATATTTAAACAAAATAAATGATAAAAGAAAAGGAAATTAATTGTACGTTATTCATTAACTTTTACATTTTTTAAAAAATATAAAATTTAAATAAATTTTTTAGGTATTTGTGATATTATTTTTTAATAAAATTATGATGTGTGTATTACTATTTACACCTCATTTATTTTTTAAAAATGAAATAATTAAAAAATTATATATATATAATAATTTTATTGAAAAGTGTTGTGAAATGTGTATTTTCAAAAGAATAAGTCTCACATTAGTTGGAAGCAAATTTTTAAAGAGTTTATATTTCAACTTGTGTTTTGGGCTTTGTAAGAAACAAATAAAGTGGTGGGCTTGCGCACACAAGATTGGGCTGAAAAGCTCATGACTAGTGCAAATCCTCGATTTGCCTCCCTGCGCGTGATATCATGAAGCCCAGATCTTTTGTCAAATATTTAATTAATTTTTTGAGCTTACCCGAAAAATGAGGTTTTTGAAGAAGTCAAATTTGACTTGGTCTTCCCAACGGGCAAATCTGTTTTTCTAACGTTCCAATTAGTTTTTAACAAGCAGATAATTAGTTTCTAAACGGGCATTTAGTTTTCAACGGTCAGATTCGTTTTCTAACGTTACTTTGCCAACAGTCGTATTTTCTAAACGGCTCTTTTTAGTTTCTATAAATTCTGATTACATACTGTGGTTTTGGTTACCCGAATTCTGCTTCTCTCTTCTGCTCTTCTACACCTTCTCCTTCTCTTCGTCTGGGTTACTCACTGTTGATAGTCTCTTACAGTTCTTTCATCCCTGTCAAATAGGAAGAGTCTGCTGTACCCTAGGGGATTTTCGTCTATACCGAAATAATCCTTGAGGCCAGTGCTTGGCACGCTTCAGACTTTACGGGTTTGCTGTTTCTTTTCAGGTTCAATTACACAACAATCTCAAGGATTATGGAACCACAAAATGCAGCTAACAACGCCGCTCTCTCAGCCAACAACGGGTCCGCTAATGGTACCCCACAAAACCCACCTCCTATTGTTGCCGCAGTTACATACGTCAAACCATTCCCAGATGTTTCCAAGATCGAAATGTTCGGAGAACAAAATTTCAAAAGATGGCAGGAGCGTGTCTACTCTATTCTAGACATGCACGACGTCGCTACTGCACTCACGGATCAAATGCCTGACACATCTACTGATCAGAAAACACTTGACGATTGGACTTATGCCAATAAGGTATGTAGGCACACAATTCTAACCACATTATCTAACGAATTGTTTGATGTCTACTGCTCATACAAGGAAAGCAACAAAATTTGGGAGTCTATGATTGTCAAATACACTGCTGAGGATGCTGGCAAACAAAAGTTCGTTATTGGGAACTACTACCGATGGGAGATGACGGATGAAATTGATATCAAGACTCAAATAAACCAATACCACAAGCTATTAGAAGAATTGAAGGCTGAGAACATCACCTTGCCTGATGAATTCGTAGCAGGATTGCTCATTGAAAAACTATCGCAAACTTGGAAGGACTACAAACAACAACTCAAGCATAAAAACAAACAGCTGTCCCTTGCTGATTTAATTACCCACATAATCATTGAGGACACGAACAGAAACGAGATCAAGGCTGCAAGGGCAAAAGCATTGGCTTCAAGGGCAAATATGGTACAAGTCAATAAGAAAAGGTACGAACATAAACCCAACAAAAAGACAAATTACAATAAACCAAACTACGTGCCAATAGTGAATAATCCCACTTTCAAAAATAGTGGAGGAAACTGTTATGTTTGTGGCAAGCCAGGTCATCGGGCGGCTCAATGCAGACACAGGAAGAGAAATGACAATCCTCCTAAGCCAAACACAAATTTGGTCGAAGGAGATGATATAATTACTGCGGTCGTTTCTCAAGTTTTATTGATGGCCAATGTGAATGATTGGGTGGTAGACTCTGGGGCTACCAGACATATTTGTGCAAACAGAAATATGTTTACCTCCTACAATTCTGTGGGGGATGGAGAAGAACAAGTTTATCTTGGTGATTCCCGAACCGCCGAAGTTCTTGGAAAAGGAAAAGTTCTTCTGAAACTCACATCTGGCAAGACTTTAGCTCTCAACGAAGTGCTTCATGTACCTAGCATAAGGGCGAATTTAATTTCCGTGGCCTTGCTAGGAAAGGTTGGGGTTAAAGTATCTTTTGAGTCTAACAAAATAGTGATGACAAAAAATAATGTCCTTGTAGGGAAGGGTTATTGTAATCAAGGCCTGTTTGTACTCAATATTGCTAAAATTAATGAAAATGCTACTTCTTCTACGTATATGATTGACTCTATTGATATGTGGCATGCTAGATTAGGACATGTTAGTACTGTTTATATTAAGAAAATGTAATATCTTGGATTAATTTCTGGTTTTAGTGATACATGCTTAAACAAATGTGAAATATGTGCTGAATCAAAAATAACTAAAAAATCATGTTTATCTGTAGAAAGAAAAACTGAAGTTCTTGAATTAATTCATTCTGATTTAGGAGACTTAAAACAAACTATGACTAGAGGTGGTAAAAAATATTATGTAACTTTTATTGATGATTTTTCTAGATACACTAAAGTATATTTACTTAGAAATAAAGATGAGGCTTTTGATATGTTTCTAGTATATAAAGCAGAAGTAGAGAATCAATTAAATAAAAGAATTAAAAGAGTTAGATCAGATAGAGGTGGTGAATGCACTTTATTTAATGACTTTTGTGAAAAAGAAGGAATAATTCATGAAATCACACCCCTTTACTCTCCTCAATCCAATGGTGTAGCTGAAAGGAAAAATAAGACTTTAAAAGAAATGATGAATGCCCTTTTAATTAGTTCTAATGCACCTGATAACCTTTGGGGTGAAGCCTTATTAACTGCATGTCACTTACAAAATAGAATTCCTTATAAGAAAATAGGTAAAACACCATATGAGTTATGGAAGGGTTATAAGTCTAACTTAAAATATTTAAAAGTGTGGGGGTGTTTAGCTAAAGTGATGTTACCTGAACCTAAAAAGAGAAAAATAGGCTCTAAGACTTCTGATTGTATGTTTATTTGGTATGCTGATCATAGTGCTGCATATAGATTTTTAGTTTTAAAAAGTGATGTGCTTGATTGCAAGTCTATAATTGAGACAAAAAATGCTGAATTTTTTTTGAACATATTTTCCCCTTAAAATTAAAAAATATTTCTGAAACTCCAATACAAAATTTATCTGATGATTCATATGAGGATTTGAGAAGAAGTAAAAGACAAAGAAAAGAAACTTCTTTTGGAAATGATTTTTACACATATCTTGTTGATGATGACCATTTAACTATTTCTGAAGCTTTTTCTTCACCTGTTGCACCTTTTTGGAAAGAAGCCATTAATTCTGAAATTAATTCAATTACAAAATGTAATACTTGGGTTTTAGTATATTTACCTCCTGGAACAAAACCAATTGGTTGCAAATGGATTTTTAAAAGGAAATATAACCCCGACGGATCAATTGAAAAATATAAAACAAGATTAGTAGCAAAAGGTTTTACTCAAAAACAAAATGTTGACTTTTTTGATACCTTTGCTCTTATAACTAGAATTTCTTCTATTCGAGTTTTGATTGCTTTAGCCTCTATACATAATTTGGTTATTCACCAAATGGATGTTAAAACAGCCTTTTTAAATGATAATTTAGAAGAAGAAATTTACATGGTACAACCTGAGGGATGTGTAGTTCCTGGACAAGAAAATAAAGTATGTAAACTTCTCAAATCTTTATATGGTCTAAAACAAGCACCTAAACAGTGGCATGAAAAGTTTGATCAAACTTTAATTTGTGATGGTTTTTCTTCTGTTGAAGTTGATAAATGTGTATATACAAAATTAGTAAATAATGAATGTGTGATTATTTGTCTATATGTGGATGACATGCTAATTTTCGGTACTAGCCATGACATAGTGCATCAAACAAAATGTTTTCTTGAATCTAAATTTGACATGAAAGACATGAGTGAATCTAGTGTAATTCTAGGTGTTAAAATCATAAGGAAGTGTGATAGTATAATACTATCACAAGAACATTATGTAGAGAAACTTCTATAGAAGTTTGGACATTTTGATGTCAAACCTGCGAGTACCCCTTATGATGCTAACACTCAATTAAAGAAAAATAGAGGTGATCCTGTTGCCTAGTCTCAGTATGCACAGATTATTAGGAGTCTGCTGCATTTGATGAATTTCACTTGACCTGACATAGCGTATGCTGTATGCAGATTGAGTAGATATACACATAATCCTAATAATGACCACTAGGCCGCTTTGGCTAGACTAATGAAATATTTGAAAGGTACTATGAACTATGGTATTATTTATAGTGGATTTCCCACTGTATTAGAAGGATACAGTGATGCTAATTGGATCTCAGATTCAGATGAGATTAAATCCACTAGTGGCTATGTGTTCATCTTTGGTGGTGGTGCAGTGACTTGGAGATCAGCCAAACAAACAATAATTGCAAAATCCACCATGGAGTCAAAGTTTATTGCTCTGGAAAAAATCGGTAATGAGGCCGAGTGGTTGAGAAATTTCTTAGAAAATATTCCATTAGGAATAAAACCAAACCCTTCTGTGTCTGTGCATTGTGACAACAAGGCGGCAATATCTATTGCAAGTAATAAAACCTTTAATGGTAAGAACAGACACATTAGGTTGAGACATGAAGTGATAAAGCAGCTGCTGAAAGATGGAATTATATCCATTGATTATGTGAAGTCAGAAGTGAACTTGGCCGATCCTCTGACTAAGCCTTTGGGAAGGAATTTAATATATACCACATCGAGGGAAATAAGACTTAAGCCAATTTGAAACTAACAGTGATGGTAACTCGACTTTTATGAGTGGAGATCCCATAAAAGAAGTTCATATTGTAACACCCTAACTCTGATACCAACTAATGTAACACCCTAGTTAGGGCATCACATTTCTGACTCCCGACTCATAATCTGAAAATAAGTTCGCACAAAATTTGAGTTATAAAAGATGAGTTTCAAAATTTCTTCTTTACTGAAACATAAATTTACTGAAAATATTAGGTAATATTGAAAATCATATTTCAACTATTCATTATGCAATATTGACACTAATTAATATCACAATTTAAAGAGAAATATAAAATTAACAGACTTATTTTTTTTTTGACAGTAGCAAACCCCATGACAGGTCCTACTTAATAGCACGGTATAACACTAACGAGAAACTTTAACATACTTATTCCTTTTTCTGTCCATCTTGATGCATCGGACATCTGTTCCTTTGTCAACACTGCACACCTTCGAGTCTGAATGTCCACTCCTTATTGTTGTCACCAATCTCGAGTATTTATCACCCATTATGTTTAAGACAACTCGATCTTCTATTGTTTGATTTTAACAATACAGACACAGCAAAACAACATAATAAAGAGGTGAGATCACCTACACCAATACCAACATGGCAAAGACGAGAGATAACACATAGCCAACAATATCATCTTGCGATAGATCATACCATAATCATGTTATCGCATTATCATCATCATCATCCAAGTATTCATAACAATCGTTATAACTAATATTCCTCAATTAATATATCACACAGATATAAATGCTCAGATTTATGCATATGTACAAAGACTCAGTTTTTCAAAAACAACTCCATGGAGGTTTTCACAATTTCGAGAAGAATGCTCTGGTCAATTGTCAGCCTTAGCCCAAAGACAATATCCCATTCGTTGAAAAGAATCGTGTTCTTGTTGGGTATCGTCAATGCGTTGCAACGGACTGCATCGCCAAGTAGCTGTGGTACTCGCCACTTGTCCTGTCGGTCGTCGACCGCGCCTCGACGCCCCAAGATCCATCATAGACCTCACTATCAATTCTCATTCCCTCTTCAACCACAAGGGCCATAATAGCTATTAGCTATATTTTATACAATGCACGAATATATCAGTGCAAGTCCAAACCCAAAGAGCCAAATCTTTTTAATTTCATTTGTTCAATGTAATCATATGCTTCAACGCATATTTTTTTCAATGCACGTATAATGCACCAAATCCAATCACAGACATATCTTTCCAATGCATGTATAATGCACCAAATGCCAATTATAGGCAAAACATGTTATTTTCTCATACAGTATCCATACACTGGTTCAACAGTAATTATATTATATTTTCAACACAAAATCATGTTATCATGTTTTCATAGTTATAAAACACTTTTGCCGTGTTTTCACAAAATTGCATAATATTTCCATTATGTTTTCACAATTCCAAAATGTTTCTGTTACATTTTCAAAATTCTGAAACGTTTCTGCTATATTTTCCCAATACTGTAACACTTTTGTTACGTTTTCAAAATGCCGCAGCTCTTCTGTTGCACTTTTAAATCACGTATTAATTTTTCAATGTCTTTTTCAATCGCGTAAAAATATACTTTTCTCAAATCGCATATTTTTTCACTGTTTCAAATTTGCGTATATTTTTTAATAATATTTTCAATAGTGTAAAATATTTAAACGCTTCCCAAATCTCATAACAATTTTCTACCATTTTTCATAATTACGTAAAAATATTCTATCATTATTTAATCACATAGTGATTTTTTAACTGTATTTCAAATCACGTAAAATATTTAAACTTACATAAAATATTTAAACGTAATTCAAATCACGTAGAAATATTTTAACATATTTCAAATTGCGTAGAAGTATCATTTTTAAGATACGTAAATCATTTTTCACCATTTTACAATCATGTAAAATATTCCTCAATATTCTAAACATTATTTTGGACTTTCAAATAAGTCAATATCATTTTTAACACATTTTCTTACTCAAGAAAATCTTTTTTCCCGTTTCTTTACTCAAGAAATTCTTTTTCAAATATAATCCACAAAATTACTTTTTCATTGATATAAATCAATGTTTCAAATCTTAAAATTTTCACACGTACTTCAAAACTTAAAAATAAGTTATACTTTATTAAATTCTCAAATCACCATTATATTCTTCATTTTTCTCAAAGCATTTCCAAACACAACCTTTTTCAAAATAAATTAAAGTTCGAAAACATTTTCGTTTACAAAAACTTAATTTCTCAAGTGATAAATGCTCTAATTCCATTTCCAAATTCTTGTATTAACTCAAGTTACGTTTCCACTTTGAAAATCACTTTGTTCATAAAAATCAAGGCATTACAAGCCTTCAAAAACGTGGACATGACTATTGAAATCATTAAATATTTTTCCTTCTAAATTGATATGGTTTTACACAAACAAAATCATTAAAATTTTATTTTCAAAATCAAAGTACCGATGGTTATAAAAACCAAACCCATTTGTTCAAATTCATTTTCACTTTCTTTGCAAATCCTTTTTCATTCTTAGTCAAAAATCTTTTCCTTAATATATATTTTCTCAAAATCACTTTTTATTGATCTAGTCCTACAAAATCATATTGAGTTGTTTTAATTATTGTTTCTTAACTTTAAATTTTTTAACGTTTTTCAAAACTCAAATAAATTCTTCGTAAGTAAATTTAAGTTACAAACATTTTCTTTTATATTTCTAAATCACTTCTAAAAATTGATTCTTTTTAAATTAATTTGAAGTTCAATACTTTCAATCTTCTTTTTATGAAAATTCCACTTCACCTAATTTATAACACTTAATTCTCTTTTCAAAAATCCTTATTTGAAAGTTCTTGTATTTCATAACATCAAAACATTTTTTCTAAATTATCAAAACCTTATAGACGGCCATTGGAATCATGAAATATTTTTCTTCTAACTTAAATAAATTCCATTCTTGTTTCTACAAAATAAATCAATAAAATTTCATTCTAAAATTTGTGTTCATGTTTTCTTAAAAAAAACAAACATTTAGTTCATTTTTCATACTCCTCAAATCAATCTAATTTTTATTCTTCCATAAACATATTAATTTGTAAACACCTATTTTGAGGTGTCTTGGCCGAAATTCTCATTGTTCTAGGGATCAAAATTTAATTTCTTTGTTCTTAAAAAATTTTAACATTGACCCAAATCAAGGGCATCAAAACCGTAGCTCTTCCTTAGCCATTGGAACCAAGATCAATTTTCTTTCCATCCACACATCATGGCATACATATATATTTCATCATGCATATTATAAGTATACTATCAAAGCCATAAAATTATGCAAAGCATATTAAGTATAGACAAAAATAATCAAAGCACAAGAAAATAAAGCAAAGCTCATAAACACACAATTAATTATTACATGACCATGGATTGGAATTCTCACATGAATTCACAATCCATCAAATATAAGACCATCTCCCACCACCATAATTGGTTGGTGAGATGGATCTCCCTCTTACCTCTTGAAGATCCTCAAAAACTCTTTGTTTTGCTTCTCTTTCCAAGTCCTTCACCACCAAGGGCTTCTCAAATTCAAAACAAAATACATAGAAATTAGTATACTAAGTTTGATTAAGAGGAACCATGGATCAAACATGGTTTAGATCATGAAAAAGAAGAGAAGAAATGAAGTCTTCTTATACTTCACCTCAAAAATCCCATAACTTTGTTCTTGAAGAAAGTCCATGAAGATGAATGATTTAGAGAAAGTCTCCAACATGAAAGTGTTTTGAATTGATGAAAGGATTCAAGATATGTAGCTAGATAAAATTATAAAAGATTGGAAGTGGTTCTATGGGTAGTGATCGAATAGCTCAAAGAATAGAGAAAATGGTGTTCTTTGTATTTGTTCTTGGTATTCTTGAACAATTGGAAGAGAGAGAAGAGAGAGAATGGTCTTTGTGTTACTAAGTGTGATAGAAAATCAAAATAGAGGGCTGAATTGAAGTGGGTAACCGTAGGAGTGAAAGAATGGAGAGATAGAAATTTGTTTAGCATAATTGAAAGTTATCACATGCATGCAAAAGTCTTCCACTTTGTCATCTTTTTCTTTGGCCTAAAAGGCTACTCCAACATGTCTCAACATGTCTCTTCTTCTTTCTTGCTTCTCCAACTGTCCCCCCTTCATCATGCACTCCAAAGTTGTCATAATTACTTGCTAATTGATTAGTTAATTCATTAGATTAAGTTTCCTTATCAATCTTAACTAATTCTCTAATTACATAACTAATTAATTAGACATATTATTTTATATATTATAATCTCTAATTAAAATTAGGATATCTAATTAAGAATTAGATTATAACAATTTAACATTTAATTTAGTTTACTTGGCTTGTTAATTAGGCCATTATTTGAAACATTTCTAGCCATTGATTAATTCAATGGTTAGGATTTAGGTAAACTTTTAATTTTTAAAAGACTAAATCTAAGCCATTGGATCCTTTTCCTTTAAATTCTAGCCATTAGATGTGTCTCCAAAATAAAAGGTCAAGATTGCTTCTTCTTACTTTTAATCCAAGGGTCATAATTAGTCTTTGCTACTTTTTAAGATCAAATCTCCACCCTTGATTAATTCTTCATCTAATGGTCATAAATGGTCTTTGTCACTTTTTAAGACCAAATCTCCACCATTGATCAACTCTAAATCCAATGGTTGTAAATGATCACTTTATATAATTAATTTTACACCATTGATTAAATCTACGGTTAATATTGAAACTTGCCTAATTAAGTTTATTCTCACACCATTGATTAAATCAATGATGATTATCTTATGTTTCTTTATTAAATTTATTTCTTAACCATTAATTGAATCAATAGTGGATATCCAAATCACCAATGTTGACTTAAGCAATATAATTTCTATTTTTATCTACTAAAAATTTCACGAAAGAATATATTTATTGTATTTTTATCTTCCGATAAATAAATACAGTACAAAACAAATTTTCTAAAACTATTTTCGGATTCAGGTTTAGTAAGATCCCCTGTCTCCGTCTAAACAGTATAAATTTTTCTATGCGTAGAAAAGTTTTTCACTTTGCGGGACCCACCTGGGCCCACTTATGGTCACTTGGGCCTACCTAGGACCACCTGGGCCCACATACAGTAAAAAAAATTTATAATCATCCACAAAATCACAAATATTAGAAAATGTATGAAAATCAAGTCAGATTGTTAAAAGTAATTAACAGTCAAAAGAAATAAATACAGAAAGATTTTTCCCGGCCCGAAAATTATTATTTTCCTGACACGGAGTAAATCACTCAAAACGATCAAATACACTGACGGAATAAACAAAATAATTTTACAGTATCTAGAAATTACTTAAACAGTAAAATTCTATTAACTGTCAAAATTACTGTTTAAGAGATGAAAAATTTGGGGTGTTACACATATGGGTAATAACAAGTCACTTGTTAGTACTGCTAGCACTGTGTCTGTCCCTTCCTATGGTGTGAGAAGCATGAGAAGTGTTAGACTGCATTTATTGTGAGGATAAGTTATATGCTTTTAATGAATTTCATATCCCTTATGGGTGGTGTATAAAGTGTAGTATACACTTGATGAAATCACCTATATGAGTGTGGAGTGGGGCCACTCCTATGAGATAATGACATAGTCTCTAGAGCACTCATGAACAACCAAGCATGCACATGACCGAAAAGTGCAAAACGACGTTAACACAAGAGATAAGTGAGAGTGCAGATGTGATCAAATGAGATTCTAATTTACACGAAAAATATTTTGGTTCATAGAAGTTTAACCTTCACTAATTATATTGTAAGTTAGAGTCTTATTTATCTAGGTCTAGTTCATAGTCCAGAAGACACTAGATTCGAAAATGTTTACACTGATGATGTAACCCAGATTCTGTTTTATTTATTGTTTGTTTTTATTTTAAATATTCTTTTGAAATTGTGGGGGATTGTTGTGAAATGTGTATTTTCAAAAGAATAAGTCCCACATTGGTTGGAAGCAAGTTTTTGAAGAGTTTATATTTCAACTTGTATTTTGGGCTTTGTAAGAAACAAATAAAGTGGTGGGCTCGTGCACACAAGATTGAAATTTGAAAAGCTCTGTGCTAGTGCAAAACTCGATTTGTGTCCCCCGCGCGCGTGATATCATGAAGTCCAGATCTTTTGTCAAATATTTAATTAATTTTTTGAGCTTACTCAGAAAATGAGATTTTTGAAGAAGTCAAATTTGACTTGGTCTTCCCAATGGGCAAATCTATTTTTCTAACGTTCCAATTAGTTTTTAACAAGTAGATAATTAGTTTCTAAACGGGCATTTAGTTTTCAACGGTCAAATTCGTTTTCTAACGTTACTTTGCCAACAGTCATATTTTCTAAACAGCTCTTTTTTGTTTCTATAAATTCTGATTACATACTGTAGTTTTGGTTACCCGAATTCTGCTTCTCTCTTCTGCTTTTCTACTCCTTCTCCTTCTCTTCATCTGGGTTACTCACTGTTGATAGTCTCTTGCAGTTCTTTCATCCCTGTCAAACAGGAAGAGTCTGCTGTACCTTGGGAGATTTTCATCTATATCGAAATAATCTTTGAGGTCAGTGCTTGGCACGCTTCAGACTTTATAGGTTTACTGTTTCTTTTCAGGTTCAATTACACAACAAAAAGTAATACTATAAATACATAAAGAACTTCACCTAAATTTTCTCAGTTTAAAAATCACTTTAAACATTGCAAAATAAGAGGATAAGTGGAACGATATACCACATTGTGGGAAAGTGACAAAAAGACAAAGTGACAAGGCATCATAACAAGTTGAAATGGTTTATGGCTGAACACGAGCAAGACAAGGCATGGAAATATGGATTCATATCGTAACAGTAATAGTACCAAAACAAAAATCATAACAATAAAAATACTCCAAGTGGGTTAACTTCCCAAAAATAAATGAAAAAAAAATCCAAAAACAAAGAATAAAAATAGCTACTACGATAACATGGAAGCTCAGGAAGCTCATGAAGTGAAGGAGCAGTAATTAATTATTTGTGTAGAAACTTTTTAACGTGATCAGGAAATATGATTTGGAATTTGGGTGAATTTGGATAAGTTTTCAAAAAAAAAATAATGTTAAGATAACAAAAAATAATTTTTTTCTCTTTCTTCTATTTTTTTAATTTTTTAAAAAAATTAATCTTAGTATTTTAGAATATATATTAGATTTCACTTATGTTAATAATCTTATCTAAATAATTAAAAGTATTTAAAAAGTAATTTTTTTAACAAAAAATACAAACAAATGCATCTTTTGATTTTTTGATGCAAATGCTATAGTCACAAAACCGTGTTTCATACTATGAAACATTTATTTATCAACTAAATTTAAAAGTTTGGAAAGACATTATTAAAGTAGTATAAAATATTTAATTAACCCTATATGTCTTATAGCTAGCACAAGACAGGATTTTTTTAATTTTATTCCTTAAACGTGCTATTGTTTTGAGTTTTCAATAATATTTTAATTTCAAGTAATATTATTTTCATAATAATATAGTAAGATTACAATTATGCATACTTTATATATAGAGAGAATGTATATGGTAAGAGAAGTATTTATTGTAAAAGATGAGATGAGTGAATCTTGACTATTGAATCTTATATGAATGGTTAAGATTAGAATTAACATAAATGCATGTGACTTTTTTAAATTGTCACATGATCTTTAAGTAATTTTTAATCTTAATCATCCATATATAGTTGTATAGTTAAAATTTACTCATCTCACTCTCTCATAATAAAAACTCTTCTCATAAGCTCAAGAATGCTAGCTCAAATGCCATTAAATCTTTTTAAATGCCATTTAATCATAAAATCAAATCTCAACTCATAAATCTCCTTCTCCTTAAATTTGTGAAAAAATGTAAAACAAATTAATTTATAAAATTGTTAAATACAGTAAATTAAACGAAATAACATATATGTCAATTTTGTACAATACAACTAAATATTACATATATTTCTTTTTTTAATAAATATTACATGTATTATTATTATTATTATTATTATTATTATTATTATTATTATTATTATTATTATTATTATTGTTGTTGTTGTTGTTGTTGTTGTTATAAAAAAAAAAGTAGATTAGGCGGGGTTATGGAAGATTATAAAAGTCAGGAATATTCCCCTCAGCATCCACCACCACAAGATTACGTGAAATTGTCAAAATTGGTTTAAAGATTAAAGAGTCGTGTTGGCTAAGGATACGTACACACCAATTACTAAACCATTTTTCTATTAGTTAGTTTCTTTTATAGTTTTTTTTTTCTACCTCTAGTTATTTGATGATCTTTTATCTAATTTATTCTTTTTATTGAGATTTTTAATAGTTTTTTTTCACATAATTAAATTACTTAAAGTGAAATTTTACTATCCTTTCATTAACAGATACTATTCTTTTTTGAATATATTTATTTATGATCTTATATTATCGTGTATATTAACTAATATATATATATATAAAGAACAATAAAATTACATTTCATTAAAATATGAAAGACACACCAATAACCATGTGCGTAAATGTGAACCATTTGACCTTGAGTGATGTTCTTGGGAGGTGAAAATAAGTTACGTTTGAACTCAGTACTCCTTTGCGTACGTGTAAATTCAATCCAAATGATTGATTTGCATGATCAGATCAATTCCATAGAAGGGTTGTTGAGGTGCAAAATTTAACAGAATTTACATTTATAAATACGTGAATAGATTCCTTTTTTGGTTTTAACTAGTGATTATATTTTATATGAAAAATCTTTACAAACAAATAATTTTTTTTAATATCACTACCAGGTGGTGATTGGACCACTTTACACGTATTTTTTTTATTAATTCACCTTCTTAATTTAATAAAAAATAAATCATTTACAACGAAACTATAAGATTCATATTAAAAAAATAAATGTCAAATGATAATAAAAGGTTCCTCAAAAATATCTCATGGCGAAAAATTTGTATGAAGAGAAGTATATATCATGCTAAAGTTTTGCATGAAAAAAAGTATAATCTGAGAGCACTACATTATTTTTTTACAACAGCACTACACATTTGAATACACTATATTTAAAAATCATACTCAAAAAGTTGGGTGCAATAGTCAATTAACTAAATTCCTAAAAAAAAAGATAAAAGTTCAAGCATTGAAGACGACGTTACTTGTGGAGAAAGTCTCTCTATATGAAAGAATTTAGTTTAGACTCAAAAGATGTTGAAGATGTCCTTAGGAAAAAATCCCTATAATAAGGACCATCCAAGTACCGCAAAATATTCGTATCATGGTACTTGTGATTTTGTGTAAAATATTCTCATTTCCTTATATTTATGTTTAGTATATAAATATATATTTTTTTATAAAATCGCATGTCAAATTTTTTGAATTTATAACTAAATTCAAATATCATTCTTACTATTGTTTAATCTTGTATATCGAAAAAATAAGAACATATTCATTTTGTGTTATACAATATCATATATAATAATCATATGCTTGATTTTGACGAGAATCATTTTGAACCATTGAATTATCAACATTTTAGATTTTGGTCATTGAACATGTTTGCTTCAGTTTAAAAGTTAAATTAACAGCTTTTATTTTGTGTTTTAAGTTGTTGCTTTATTAAGCAACGTATTTGGCATTTCATTAAAAAAATTAATAATTTTTTTATTGAGAAAAAAGTTGTTAGACGAGAAGGTTAAATTTGAATATTATTAAAAAAGTTGTTAAGATTATTTTTAATAATAAGATATAAATATTATTATTTTAATTAAATAATTTTTTTAATCAATTAAATATATTTTTTAATTATTCTATACCTATTTTGATAATTTAATACATAAATATGATTCTTTTTTATATCATATAAATGAAATAGATTAATTTAAAATTATTTTTTAACTAACATATCTAAACATAATTTTTTTTATAATCAATTATAACAACAAGCTTTTATCCAATAATTAATTATTAAAATAATTAAATTTTCACAATTATCTTAAATATACATTAAATCTTGTATCATAAATTTGACTATCCACGATGCTTGACTTTTTATATAATAATACTAGAATAACATCGTGTAATGTACGAGATTATTACAAAAATTTAAATAAAATATTTGAAAATAATATCATAATTATTTATTATTAGAAAAATATATTTATATTATTTAAATAAATGATTAACGGCAGAGTCAGAAATTTTATATTGGAGTTCAAATATTAATTTTATCATTTTGAAATCATCAATACCAAGTTTAAATATAAAGTTTTTAAAATATTTAAAAAAAATCCAAAGATTAATGAAAGAGTATTTTGAGCTTAAAAAAATCAAAGTTATGAATAATCTTTCAATTTTTAAAAATTATTTTAAAATTATTTTTTTATTTATTATATTAATTAATGATTAATATTGATTTTTCTTTAATATGATATAATAATAAAATTCAAATTCAAATTATATTTTTGACACAAGGAGATGACATATGTTAATATTTCACAAACTCATAATTTATTTTTTCTTTGATTTTTATTTAATAAAATAATAATAAAATTTGAATTCAAATTACATTAGTAACAATCTAGAGACGACACATATCAGAATTTCACAAATCCATAATTTATATTTTTCTTTAATTTTACTTTAATAGGATAATAATAAAATTTAAATTCAAATTAAATTACTAGCATAATAAAAAATGTCACTTTACAGAGTTCTATAAATCAGAACTATCTTTTTATATATTATTATATTATTATATTATATTAATTAATTTATTAGCATCATTTTTCATGGTTTTGGTGATAATCATTGTAGACCATTAGATTATCAACTTTTAATTTTTTGATGATTAGATCTTACTCCATAAATTTGGTCATTAATAATGCTTGACTTTTTTTCTTATCATTTGTTCTTTTTTTTTTCTTTAAGTCTTAAGAGAACATCAATTAATAAGATGATTAATTTTTTATTTTAAATTAAAATTTATTAAAAAAATAAATTTAAGAAAGAAAGGTAACATAAAGGAGAGTAAAAAACACAACATGTAAATAGCACAGGTCAAATAATTAGTTTAACTTAATGGTTGAGTACTAAAATGAACCTCCAATTCAACTCCAAATTCAATTAATAAATGTGTTTTTTGTTTCTTATTGAGAAAACAGAACATATTTTTTGTGTACTTCAACATTTGACTTAACGGTTGAGTAATAAAATAAACTTTATTTCAACAATACAAAACGAATGTGTTTTTTTTATTATCGTGAAAATAGAAACATTTTCCTTTGGTATAAAAGTTACGGTCGAGTAATAAAATTAATTTTTGCTCAACACTATAAAATGAATGATTTAATTTATATATATTCTTAGTGTAAAAAAATATTACACTGTCATCTAATGATATATTGACATATTATTTAATAAATTTGATATTTTATATAAGTTTTAATTTATTAAATAATGTAATAATATATTATTAGATGTTAAAATAATTTTTTTATATAAATAATATATTAAAATTAAATTTTAAAATAATTTTTTTATTGAGAAAATAAAAACATATTCCTTTGGGATAATTAAACATTTAACTTGATCGTGAGCATCAAAATGAACCCTCAATCAATTCAAAGGTATTGTGGTGTGGTGTCCAATATGGGTCTGGTTCGAGCTTCTTCGGATCGCCTTATCCAAATTTTGACTCTTTGATGATCAGGTACCTGAAACGAGGAAATAGACGGGAAAGTTTTGGTCCCACTTTGATTTGATGCCTAAGTTAGTATCGAGGAAAGGGATTTGGATTCTTTTTAGTTGAAAAAAAAATAGAAAGAATCTCAACTATAAAAATTAATTTTTTATATAATAAAATATTAAAAATAAATATTATTAATGATGGAATGAAAAATTAGACTCTTCTCTAATTTTTTATAATTAGAGAGGATCTAAATCCCGAGGAAAGGATATAATGTTCGGAAAGGAGTAACAGGGAGACATAGCAAGCATACCTTGAATTAGGGGAAGACCTAGTATTTATAGGCGTTAGAGATGTGACTAGAAAAAGTGATAATCCTGTATGTTGACTGGGAATAGCCATTAGCATACTTTGAATGGGTGAGATTAATAAGAATGGAAGAGAATAGAGTAAAATAAGGATATATTTTATTATTTAAGTATATTAAAAAAATAAAATGTAATAAAAATAAGTGAGATGAATTTTATTTTATTTTATAAAAAATTATTAATTTTTTTTCTTTAATTTGAGAATATGAAATAAAATTATTTTTTTATAATTATTATAGTTAAGATTTTATTTTATATCACAAAAAATCATTTATTTTTTAAATAATAGAATAAAAATTTTATTTTATTTTATTTTAAAATATTTAAATAATAAAATAATATTTTTATTTCATTTTATTTTATCCTATTATATTTTATATCTTCTTATTTTATTCTATTAATTACTAAACATAGCCGGACCTACTTTATTTGCTACCAACTAATACATAAGCAGAAGAAGAAGAAGAAAATGAAGATGAAGAAGAAGTAGTAATAATAAGCATGTTGAGATAAGCACAA
This sequence comes from Ormosia semicastrata, assembly GCA_029884595.1. NCBI lineage: Eukaryota > Viridiplantae > Streptophyta > Magnoliopsida > Fabales > Fabaceae > Ormosia > Ormosia semicastrata. Next base: position 7,101,856 of record JAQQTO010000045.1, read on the forward strand.
CAAGTATCAGCAATGGATTTGGCGCAAACAAAAACTCATATGGCTTATTTAAGTCAATCCTTCGTGTAAGGACGTCAAAGTACTCCAAAAAATTTTCAAATCTTACTGAGTAAGATAACAATAATGTTTACCATTGGAGATTTTTTCTCCTTAAAGTCATAAAGAGTAACAAATTAGCCCTATAAATACCTCCTCATTTCTCCTATTTCCACCAGACACAATTACCCAACAGAAAATACTAAATAACAACCGTGCTTTTCGCCACTCATCTGATAAATCTCAACACTCATTCTTTTTACATTACCTTTAACCCAGAAACAAATTTTTCTCTGAGTAACGTTTCAGTTGTAAGGTAAAAAAGGTGAAAACTCATTCTTTTTCATCTTTCATTTTATAAATCTTAATTCTTATTTTATCTTTAATTTAGCTTTACTAAATTTTTTTAAATTTTGACCTTTTCTAAGTTATTGCAGGATTTCTTATTGTATGTCTCACTTCTGTTTCGATGTCATTTTTTTCATTCTAATTCTCTTATCTATTTCGAATTCGATTTTGTTTCTGTTTTGATAGCTATGTTTCGATTTCGACTCTCATAATTTCAATTTCGCTATGTACTTCTGTTTTGATTTTGACTTACTCATATTTTCGATTTTGATATCTCTACTTTGACTATCTTTTTCAATTCCAGATTTCGATACGTGTACTTTGACTATCTTTGATTTTCTCTTAGATTTTGATTTCAGATTTTGATACATGTACTTTGATTATCTTTGACTTTCTCTTAAATTTCAATTCCAAATTTCGATTTATGTACTTCAACTATTTTTTTGACTTTCTCTTCGATTTCGATTTCTATACCTTAAGTGTCTATTTTTTATTTCATTATATGCACTTGAATTTCAATCTTTGTTTTTCGATTTGATTTCAAAATGGTTTACTTGAAAATTTTCTCTTTTAATTTACTGAGTATTTGATATTTTGTTTAAGCTCACTAATATTGTCCCATTGTGTTAATGAATCAATGTGCAAGAAAATTATCATTACAACCGTGATTAGAAATATTGAGGGGCGCCACGATTAGAAATTATTGTGGCCATGATTAGAAATATTGAGAGACACCTTGATTAGAATTAATTATTATGGTCATGATTAGAACACTGGAGGATGCCTCAATGAGAAAAACATGCACGTGGTTGAGAATCCTAACAGTGGAATGAGGAGAATAATTTTTCTGAGCTTATTTCCATAAATGATTTATGATGACTTTATTGTTGAAGGTATAAATGGTGATTTCATGCTGAGCTTATTGTTAAGTATTTTTTTAAAGAATTACAGATTTTTATCCTGATCTCGATCGCTATCCTTTGATTTCGATCATTGCTTTTTCTCTTCGAAATTGTTCTCAATATTGAACTTTTTCTTTGACTGATTTTAATTTCAATTGGAATTAAGGATTTTTGGAAAGAAATGTGAAAAAGAATGGTAAAATATTTTTCGTAGATGACTGAAATATCATTAGTTAAAAAACTTATGTGTTTTTGCTCATTTATACTAAGTTTTATCTCACATATTTTTGACGTGATATTTCAGACAATGCCTACTGTAAGGTTTCTGATTGATCTATGTGTGCAGCAAGTGTACATGTCTGAATTAGGGGATTATGTGTTCTCGTTCACCCTAGGAGATCTGTGCCTAATAATTTTGCTTTTCAATGAGTAACTACAGTAGTTGATGTTTATAAATATGTGAATAGTAGCACCATGTAAAGGCCTTTAAAAGCCTAACTTTTTGAACATAGGTGCTTAACTTAAGTAATGCTTGTATGTATATACCTAACTCTCGAAGGGCTTTACCCTCGACAATAATAGAAAATATTGTACATTAAACTTATGGTAAATATAGTAATATTAGTAATGTGTTGATCTAATTTGCATATATAGATTATTTTAAAAATAAAATAATAATTAAAAAATTAGAGTAGGACAACTCTCATGGACATTCCAATTGCATCATAACAAGTCTCATCACCAAACAAGCATTCTTGTATTGAAGAAGAATGTTGGAAAGATGCTAGAAAGCTGTCCAAAAGAGACAAAATAATGATTAACTTTTCCTAATGAACTAGAAAAGCTACCAAGCGCATTTAATGCATCCTTAATAGTTAGAATTGATCAAGGCTTATAAATTGAAGGTGTTTCAAATCATTAAAGGCTAGAAGACTTGGTTGGTGAACAAATTTATTGCTGAGAAAAGTCTTGCTGCTACTTTATGATAGTTTTCTCAACTCTGTTATACCTTTTGATCTACAGAAAGTTCTTATAATCTTACTCATTATATATTCTTAGTAGAAGATTACTAGTTTGCTTGAACTCTAAGTGATTGTATCCACTCTTTGAGTGTTAGTGAGCGCAAATACAAACCAAACACTCTTTCTTTGTAACTTGACCCAGTAGTGGTTTTAGTGTTGAGCTTGGAGAGACTACTTGAGAAAAGAATACTCTGACTGTTATCCTAGAAATGCTATATTCCAAAAAATACTCTATTGTATTTAGCTTGGAAAGGCTGTGTTCCAAAGAATACTCTGTTGTATTTAGCTTGGAAAGGCTGTGATTCAAAGAATGCTAAGAATAATGAAGATCTTGGTGCTCTATCGGGGATTAGATGTAGGGCAAGTGGTTAGGCCAAACTAGTATAAATCCCGAGTGTATTGCTTCTCTTCCCTTTTCTCTTTATTTTTTGAACTTGATGCATATTTTGTTTTATGATCTTTTGCAAGTTCTTTTTGATAAAAAGAAAAGTTTATGAAAAATTGTTTTCTAATTAGGTGAATACTTGTAAAATCTTTTCAAACCAATTAAGAGAAGTTTCCTAAGCATTCTAAGTATCATTCTAAACCATGCCACCTTTCTGATCTTATCTTGCTAACACATTGCTCTATTCAAGTTCTATACGTGAGAAAGTTATTTTAAGTTTCAAAAAGAGTTTAGAAAGTATTCCAAGAGACACAACTCAACCCCCTTTCTTGTGCACTTAGTCATCTTCAAGGAATCCACCTCCAAGTTTCTATTATGTTATCTCTAGGCTCCTTAGGTAACATTATGTGACTACCCTTTGATTTGGTCAGACTACTCTAACTGAGTTGTGTGATGGGGAATTATAAAGTGAGATGGACTATAGAGACTATAGAACCTACAACATTTATAGGTGGCCTCCTGAATATGCTGAGTTTCCTTCCATGACCAAATACATTACATTCATAGTTTTGGTTCTTGGTGTTTACTTAAGTGTTGTTCTAAGATCAATGGTTCCTTTGACTTCCACTTTCCCACCAACAAAGCTGATGGGGGAACATATGAAGGGTTTAAGTTCCTCATGTATGATTTCTAGCATGTTAAAAGTATTGATGTATAGAATATCCATTGAGCTCCCTTAGTTAATGACGTCCTTTCTAACGATGAAATTATAGATCATGGTAGAGATTACTATTAGGTCATCTTGTGTTCCTTATAAGTAAGCCAAGTCTTCTCCAGAAAATGTTATTAGCAGTCATGGGGGCTTAGGTTTACTAGAGTAGATGATGGCGACCATCTTCACCGTTTACAAATGCCTTTTCTTGGAAATTTTTATACACCCCCACTCACGAAACCTCCAGTAATAATGTTGATGACTCCTTTAACTTCCTCCTATGCCTTAGAAATCCTAACTCATTGATTACTTTCTCTTTTTAGGGTGCTAGATAGGCTTGGCAATGAGGTAGGTAGAGGCAAGTTTTTGCTCAACTCAACCCCCCCGCAATCGCCTTGCACATATAAATATTTTAAATTAAATTTATATAATAATCAATCATTATCTTAAAATTAATTCATCATCTCATATAAACTTAAAAATATATTCATAATAAGCATTAAACTAGTGAAAATAATTAATATAATTAACTTTATTAGTAACTAAACTAATCATAATGTTCCTATACCCCAAAAAAACAAAGCATAATGCTTCATTTTTTTTTTTTGGGTCTTCAAGCATAATGTTTATGCAGATGCAGCATACGGTGTGACGCCCCCTAACCTATATAATCCACCTTAAACATGTTAGGGTGAACTAGATAGAATATAATTCATCATTAAAAAAAATACGTTATTTACTTAAGAATATATTAAGCTAAACTCATTGGTTATAAAAACCATCTTGCATTTCAAATTTATTCTTTCCTTAGTGTTGGTTAACTTAACCCCTTTTTAAACTTAGATTCATTTTATCTTGTAATTACTTGTTGTTCACCTCTCATGGTGAGCTAGGCCGAAAACCCTCAAATAATATGTAATAGTCAGATGATTACTTTTGAATCCAATAGCTATTTTGAGTGAGTCTTTCTAGATAGAACTCTAACTCTATGCACTAGTTCACATTCACAACGATATAATAACACAATGACCTTTTACGTTTTCATTTCATTCATATTTATGTGTACAAGGAAATAAAACATAATATGTCCATAGGCATCAATACATATGGCCACAGTCCTAATACATACTAAAGTTAGTCTCAATCTAGCAAGTACTATATAAAAGTCAAGAACAGATAGACGTTTAATACTCTAATATATCAATACAACACTAAAATATATTACACACAAAATAAGGTTCTCTAGATGCATATCTCAAAAAGGAAGCACAAGAAAGCATCAGCTAAGGTTATCGTCCTCTAAGTGTAATCATCACATGTAGTCGGAGGATACCATATAGGGTATAGGTGTTGGTGTCCGCAGAATAGATACAACCCCTATCTATCAGCTCATAGTAGATATTAATCAATGGCATAGTCACTAATTTGCTACACTGGATCTAGAATATCATGGAAATGCTCAGCTGGGAATTATAAGAATTCTCAATAATACTAACAATTAATAAGATGTCATTATGATAGTTTCAACTATCATGGGTTTTAGAAAGATGATCAAATATACGTTCAAGACCAAAATGGTTACTTATCCTAGAGCAAAGGTTCATTTTATCTATAGTTACTCAAAATGCATATTTAACAAAATATCAATGATACAACCATGAAAATGAAAATATGAATGCAATGTTTAGTGATTTAGTCTTTTATTTTCAATATCTTATTCTTTGTCCTATTTATCTCTTGAGGAAAGTACTTTATCCTCCATCTATCTTTAGGGAAGGTATTACATATCCTCCAACTATAGAAATAGTCTACCTATTAGACATGAGCTAACTCACTCTCAGTTGCCATACTTTGCTACATAGAACCTATCCCTTGTAAGGTGATTTACTCATTCCTTACTTCTGGTAAGACAATCCTTACCTAACTTTGGGAAAAGTATACCTTGACATTTACAATTTCATAATGCATGATGCATTTAATGCATTTCAACTTTTTGCTTCTCAGAGCACACTATATCACTCTTAACAATTCAACAATCATATATTCAATGACCTAATGAGGTAACTTGACAACCAAGAAACATACCATTATCAACCCTAGCTCCTAAAATTGAAATTGAAGGGTACTTCAAGGCTAACTAGGCCATAGCCCTCATAAACAATTTACTCATTCATTTCATTTTAACACAAAAAGTTAACATACAATTAACATAGCTAATCACCTAATTAAATTCTAATCAAGTAATTAACTTCCCCAATCCTTGTTTTTCCTCCTTCCAAACCCACGGCCAACCTTGGCCTTTGGTGATCGATTCACAACCATCAATTAGGTGACCAACTGTGAGCACCCACCACTGTCCACCACCATCCCTTGGCCGTCCAAAGTGGCGGCCACCACCTTGCCAAGAAACCCTTACCTCTCTCTTCATGTGGCCAAACCCGCGACCACCACCACCCTTCCCTTCCTATTTTTACCAAAAGAAGTACAAACCTCCATTAACTCCTCCCTTTCTTCCTTAAATTGGGCAAGTCGTGGCCTCAAGCTCTAAGCCACAGCCTAACCATGGCCAAAGCCGCGGCCACCACGCCTCTAAACCACCACCATGAATAAAAAACTACTATAGAAGCTAGAATAGGCAAGAGGGAAAGAAATTAATTTAATCAATTTTTATATATTAATCATATAATAATTAATTTATAAACTAATTAATTTAATCCTTTATTAATTCTAAAACTAGCTTGATTTATCTTAATCATATAAATATTAATTTATAATTAATATACTTAATTTTATATCTTCAACACTTAAATTCTAACTTATAAATAATATACATAATTATTTTCAAATTTCTATAATTATTTTTAAATTTCTAAAATTATTTTAATTAGTTTTAGAAGCTAACTTGTTCTCTTAGTTACTATTAACAAATATGTACTATTAAGGATATGCATATAAAATCATGTAAACGAGTCAAGTAGCAAAATATTAATTGCTTTACTAGCTATCTAAGCAAACTAGAAAAGAGGATGTTACATGCGGGGTGGGGCATAATTGACCCCAAACCTACACCCATTCCGCCTCACTGCGAGATGTGAATGCCAAGCCTAGTACCAAATTATCGGGGTGTGAATGCCAAGCCTAGAGCTAGATTGTCGTCTTTGTGACTTGTAGATTGTTGACCCAGGGTTGTGTGATTTACCCTCCTTGGTACCACAAAATTTATGAGTTATCCCTTCTTGACCAAATTCTCTATTTTGTCTTTAAGGTCTATACACTTTTCAGTAATGTGGCCATGGTTGTGGTGGAATCTGCAGTAGTAGGTCTTGTCTTGGTTAAGTTATTTGATCTTTTTCTACATAAGGAAGCGAATTAAGTTGGAATTATAAATCTCTTGTAGGATTTCCTCTCTTTAGTAGTGAAAGGGATATTCTGAATCTCCCTTTTGGCATTCGTGTTTCTTTCCTTGGTTCGTCCTCCTTTTTGCACTCATTTCATAGTTTTTCAGCTTCTCTTATCACTCTTGAAATCTTTTCCATGTTTATATATATTTTTCAGCCTTTTCCTTCATCTTGTCAATGTCTGCAGGAGGTTTTTTAGCTATAGAGTTAGCAAAGGGTCCTAATCAAAGTCCTGATATCATAGCATGCATGGTTACTTCTTTGATGTGCTTTCTAATATGGAGTGCCTCACAATTAAATTGTCCAACATACTCCTTAAGATTTTCATTCCTATCATACCTTATGTTTATATAAGATAAGCTGCAGTCTTCTGGTAGGCCCTGCTAGTGGAAAAATATGTCAGAAATATCATTCTAAGTTCTTCAACAATTTGTATCAGGTTGGGCTCTAACTGTAATTGGCATTAGCAATAGCAATGGTTTTGATGATAAAAAACAAGAAAAAAATGGTGGTGCGAAGATCAAGTCCCATGGTTCTTTAAGATTAGATTATAGGACTTAGATCTTACGTAAATGTAAATAGGAATCACACTAACTCATATCTTGGTTTTTATTTAACTTAAATCTCTTTACAAAATCATGTTTTATACTTATGAAAATTTTGTTTAAGTTTGAACAAAATGGTTTTAGAAAAGTTGAAAAAGTTTTGGGAATCTTTGGTTGCAAAATCCTTTAGAAATCTTGTTTTCTTGACAAACCCAATAACTGATTATCATTGTTCAATAATTGGTTATTTGCCACGTCAGAAACACGCCTTAATGTTTTTAAAGGGGAATAACCAATTATGGAATAACCATAACTGGTTATTCACTAAGTCAGGAGCGTATCTTCATGTTTCTAAAAACTCCTAATCGATTATGGCATTCCAATAACCAGTTATTTGTGCGCTACAATATTTTCTGTTGAAACCAATAATTAGTTATTGGAAACCAATAACGGTTATCTGGGCAACCAGAAAATGAGATTTAACAGCTCTTTTGGAGCATTTAATGCACCCAACCACCTCCAATGACTCTTAAATGTTTTGGGCTATAAATGCAAGTATTTTGGGCATTAAAGACAAGTCAGAATTCAATATGAAAATCATTCTTGAGCATTAAATTCAAGTTTTACTATCATTTCTCATAAACCCCTGTTTTGAGCTTAAAGTGTGTGATTCCTTTATACCCATCAAGTTTTAATTTATATTATCCACTCTTGAGAGAGTTTCATTTCCTTCATATTCTGATTATCTTGTAAAGAGGGTGAGGTATCCCTTGAAGTTGAGGCTCAAGCACAAATGGTGAAGTATCCCAAGGTGTGTTGAGTGCTTTAATTTGTAAAGGTTGCAAACACCTGTTGAAGCTTGAAGATATAGTGAAAAATCTCTGGTGATTACTCAAGGACTGGACGTAGGCCACAAGTGGATTGATAGCTAAACCAGGATAAACCTTATGTTTGATCTTCTAAACTCTACATTTTTTTTTATTTTGTGCATTGGTTTTTATTTGCTTGCTTGAATACTATCTTACTTGGCTGATTCATTTGTGAGTGAAAGTATTCAATCTTCTCTATCCATTCATCTCTATCAATTAATAATTTTAACAAAAATTGATAATTAAGTGTTTTACAAAAGACTTAGGAAAATATTTTATAAACTCAATTCACTCCCTTCTTGAGTATTGTGGCCACTTAGTAACACTAACTTAATGAACCATTGTACCATTACTTTTCTTTAGTGTACAGGGGAAGGCTCTATAGGTGCTTGGGGCGGGTGCCCTGGAGAGCAGCATTGTTGAGATAAAAGCCTCTATATGTTTCTCAGTTTCTGAGGGTTAGAGTTACCATTATAGAGTTCGATATTGGTCGGCAACTTGGAGTTACCCAACAAAAGGGTAGCCATTATATCCTATTTGGTAGCCATTATATCCCTTGAGAATGGGTGACTTAGTTGATGACATGCTATTCAGGTAGCAAGCCCAGGATGGTAATGGGTATTTGCATGTAGAAGAGAAATAAGGCTTGGCCAGTGAGAAAAGTTTTGGGTCCCCAAAGTATGGCTACTATGCCCATGATGAGCAATATGCAAATAAGTGCTGCTAAGGGAGAACCTAAGGTAAAGGTTTATTGTGTAGGAGTGGTCTGGACCAAAAAGGGGAGTGCCCTAAGATGGTACATATTCTGTAACTTTCACTTGGTATCAATTGCGTTCACTTACATATCTTAACACATGTAGAGGCGACTAAGGTTCGCTTTGGTGTCTAGGCCTAGGTCTTTGAATTTTTGTTCTTGTACCATGTTGCAAGAGCGTTTGAACTCTTTTAGCTCTTATCTCAACCTTAGGATCTCGTCCATTAGGTTTCCAAGCTTAGATTACTCCAATGCTTTGTTATTAATTAGCTTTTGGATTTTGTTAATTGGCAACTGTTCAGGTTGTTCTCCATTAGAAACTATCCTTACTCAAATGGGGGAGTTGAAAAAGGCTTCCATAGGCAATGCCACTATTATGTCTAGTATGTATTTAGCTTGGGTCTCTTGGTCGCGGGTCACCTTATCAAGTCTTTGTCCTCTGAAGCTCAAGGTACCTAAAAGAAGAAAATAGGTTGGAGAGTCCCCAGTCCCACTTTGATGCCATAGTCAATATTGAGTAAATAGGTATAATGCTTAGAAAGGAGTAAGAAAAAGAGATATGGAGCAAACCTAGAATTAAAGGAATACCTAGTATTTATAAGTGTTGGAGATGTGATTGAAAGAAGTGATAATCCTGCATCATGACTAGGAATAGCTGGTTACAAAGCTTTTCTCTACTTAGGTTAAAAAGGTCTCCTTTATTAGGTTGTCAGCTCGTACACTATAGGTACAAAATGATTGTGTCTTTTTTTCCCTTTTCAACATACAAGGCTGAACTATTGTATGAATATCATTTTGATCATAAAACATTCATGAACTAATAGTCTAATTAATTAATTTGTTAAATTTCACAGTATTTTAAAGTTAGATGTGATATTTTTAGAAATAAATGAGTTTTAATATATTTTTATGATAGAAATGAAGTTTATATAGTAAACATAAATTATAGGGGAAAAGACTTATTTATTCTATAATTTTTGTCTAGAACTGGGTTTTGAGGGTTACTTGAGAAGAGAAATGATAGTAGATTCCTCTGTGGCACAGTAATAACAACAATGTGCGAGGAATTGGGTATCTGTAAAAGACATTCCAACACTCAAGTCAATTTGTGTGCAAGGAGAATAATGTATATAATTAGAGATTAGATCTGTACCTTTTTTCCTTACAGGGTATATGTAGGAGCTTCTTAGGGCATTGAAAATCTGAGCATTCAATAGGGATTGAATGTTGTTGCATAAGATTCAAAGGACCGTTATTTCTTGAGTTTGAATCCCTATTTATGTGGGATATGACCAGTATTCATATCCTTTGAGGGAGTTACGCCTAGCAAATAAGCAGTTATAAATGCGCAGTAAAGTCTGGGTTCTATTCTGAAGGGCCAAGTTACTCTAAACCTGTGGACTCAAAACCTAGTCCAAAACAGTTGCCCCCAGCTTGGCGCTTTGATGGGACAACTAAGAGTCAAGATATGAGTTCAACTGGAGCACACGACATGCGGTGGACAAAGGGATCCGAGTCATAATGTAAATATCGGATCTCGTGATATTTTTCAAAGGGCCGAAGTCCGTGATATATTAGTGTGCCCTCAAGGTTAATGGGTAGGCTGGGATTCGTGATGTGTCATTCTGCTTAAGTCATCATACTATTATCTTGGGTTGGTAGTTGGTTGCCTCTATGTGCACTTTGTGGGGTCTGTATTACAAATGTACCTCAATTTTGGACTGAGATCTGTGGTGTTGTTATACCATGGTATCTCGTTGAGGGTTCGTGATCTAGGTTAGAATGTTCTCAAACGTCACGCGTCGTTTCAGTTTTGAACGTTTTGCACATTGCCCTTTGAGTTGCTTTTGTTCAGAAATAATGTGCCATATGGCTGAGGAACAGTGATTGCCGTAGTTTGGGGCTCGTAGTGCCATGATTAGCCATTTTCAAATTTCAAAATGGAGGCATCATAATGAGGTGCTTTAAATGAAAATACGTATCTGCCCTTATTAATGGCAGTGATTAGGGTGATCTTTTCACGCTTATAAATAGGAATAGGGTTTAACCCATCCTACTTTTTGCTTGCTCTCACTTTCCAGACTTTTTCTTCTCTGGTGAATCAGGCAATTTTCAATGAACTCTCGCAGTGACTGTTGGTGGTTCAAAGCCTTTTCTGTACTCCTCACTTTCATCCCATTTTTTTTCCTGTGAATCATTTAGTGAGGGAAAATGTCAGGGAGTAAGGAGACGATGCATGACAGTAGCCCATCAGTTAAGGTTCTGAGTCCTCCATTATCCCCACTGCCTCAGCCACGGTATGGGCTTCAAACCCATGGTGGGGAATCTAATGAGGGTTCGAGTTCCTCAATCAGGGTTAGGATTCTAGAGTTACTCCAGGGGGTAGATCAAGCCAGATAACTGGCCAGGCATAGGCCTGCTCGTCCATTCTCTGAGCTTTTGATGGCGTTAGGAGACTTGAGTGATTCTTTAGAGTACGTCCTTTGTAGATATGATGCGAACCCAAAGGGCTGCACTTGCGAAGCAGAAGGAATTTGTCTTTCCTCAGGATACAAGCTTATACTAGTGGGTGGACTGAGAGGTTTTAGGTAGAGTTGGCAAAACGGGTTAACCTGCCCCTACCTGCCTCAACTTGCCAAAATACGGGACGGGGTGGGTTGGCCCGTTTTGGGAAATGGGTTGGAAGAGCAAACCCACCCCGTTTTACGATGGGTTGACGAGTTGGTCTGCATAAATGATAAAATGAGAGAAACTGGGCGGGTTGACGGGTCAACCTACCTAACTTGCCTAATATATATATATATGTATAAAAAAATAAAAAAATACTATAAAAATTCAAAAAAAATAGAAAAAACTACAATTTATATAAACTACAAAAATAAAAATAAAACTAAAATTATATTATACTCATAAAAATACCACAAACACAAAGAGAACTAGTTAATATTATAACTTGTTATTTTTCACTTGTGTTTGCAGATAATATTATAACTGCATATGAACTTTAACAATTCCGATGAGAACTAGTTAATATTATAACTATACAAGCTAAACTGCAAAATATAAAATCACTATATACAAATCATTTTGGCAACATTTAATATACCAACCTATCGAGTCACTGTCTTTAATGTAGGGGTGGCTGTCAACAGTGACAAAATTGTCTTATAAGCAAAAGTACAACAACTCTTTTTGTAGTAGCTGTTTCACTTGGATTAGCAACCTGCAAGATACCAAATATAGGAGAATTTATGATCTTCAAACATTTTATCATATAAAAACAAATTCTAGAAAAATATGGAGCTAAAAATGACATGACAATATGATAACTTCAAAGGCAAAGTGCACACGAAGGAGAGAGACAAATATTTAGGCTAGAAACGAGCACTAAATAAAACAATAACACTACTTTGAGCATTGATGATTACCATTCCATCACAATTGATGATTAGAGACAAAAATCTACAAGACAGTCATGAAGAAGGATAATCAATTCACATGTCTATTTACAATCATGAAGGGTTCTGAGAGGCAGATAGTCATAAATAAGGAGCTTCTCCCCTCTCTTCCCTTGATAGAAAGCTCTCAAAGGAATCAAATTCTCATGGCGAATTTTCCCCAATTACTTTATAACCGGCAAGCACGAAGTCCTACCCTTGTAGAATAACTCAAAGTTCGTAACCAATGAACCATAAAACATGTAAAATATAAAACCTATAAAAATACCACACACAAATACTTAAATCCAATATTTCATAACACAAACACTAAGTCTAATCCATAACTATAACATAACTCAATAGTTCTAATTTCCATAACAATGAGTTCCATCAAACCATAAACATAAATTGATAACTCCAAGTCCAACACTCCATAGCCATAAGTCACCATAAAATTAAAAGTCCACAAACATCAAACAAACACAAATTAAAGTTCAAAGACCAAGGTTACATAAACAACTAAATCAATCATCTTCTAGTTTAAGAACATTTGATGCTCCCTTAGATAAAGATGGCTTCACTCTTGAGGTTGTAGCATTGACATCATCAACATTCTCTTCTACAAATCACAATAAATAAATAAATGATTAACAAATGATATTATGATAATGATTCAAAAGAAAATAATATTTTCAATGTTATACATTCAAATAAAAGAAATTACCATCATTAACAAAACCATGCAACCAACTACGAGTAAAAATCTAAGCTTGGACATTTTGTGTCAAGAGACTGCTTTTATGCTTGTTTAAAACGCGTGCACCAATACTAAATGCATATTCAAATGCCATAATTATAATAGGAATGCTCAACACGTCACCAGCCATTATGGATAGATTTGGGAAGTGGTGGTTTATAGTGTCCCTCCACCATTGTAACACATCTAAATCTTCATAAATATCAAAATCCAAAGTTGACTCATCCAAATAAAGCTCAAGTTGTGATCTTCCAACTTTAGAAGCAAGTTGATCCTTGTGCATTTTCAATTCCTTTCACATTTGACAAGTGGAATACATGAAAAGAAAAACATGATCAATTTTAAAAAATGCACAACAGAAAGAAAGTAATTTATCAATTTAAAATGTACATATACTTACACCAAACATCCTTTTATTTATTTCCTTAAGTTCCTTCGGCTAACTTGAAAATTGAGTAAGGACAACATTTGCGACATTGGAAGCGGAGGCATTGTTAATTGAATTTGAATACTTCTCAAAGAGCATGGACAATTTTCTTTTCACATGTTCTAGTTGTTGTTCACAAGTAACTTCATCAATTTTTAAGTAACAATAACTCAATGAAGAAAACTTAATTTGTGGGTCAAGAATCGCTCCTAGTGCAAGCAAAATACTATACTTATCCGAATATTTCCCACATGCTCCTTATAACCTCATCTTCACTACTTAGACTTTCTTGAAGAACATGTTACCAAGTGGCTTCCAGTACTCAAGAGAGGGGTAAATTGAGTATAAAAACTTTTTGCAAACCTCTTTTAGTGAAAGCACAAAATATTAAAACTATTAAATAAAAGTACAGAAATAACGAGATGTAGAAAAAAAGCTTAAGAAACAGTAAATGATAAATATGTAATAAAATAAAGCTACGTAAAATAAAAAGATTAAGAAGAGAGAAGCAAGCACAGTATTTATCCTGGTTCGACTACTAACCCACTTGTGGTCTACGTCCAGTCCTCGAAACAATAGCCGAGATTTTTTACTATGTATACAAGCTTTAATAGATGCTTACAACCGTTACACAAAAGAGCACTTTTCACACACAGGGAAACTCTGCCCTTGTGCTAAAGTCTCAGCCTGCAGAGATACCTCACCCTTACACAAACCTTAGAGGGATATCTCACCCCCTTTATAGTATAGCAGAAAATAGATGAATAATAAACTCTCACAAAAAGTAAATATCACAAGGGGCTCTCTAAGGATATCTCAGAATTTTGCCAAAAGAACACAGAGAATAAGAGAGAATTTTGTAAACAACGTTTTAGCACAAGCAAAATGATTTCAGAATTTTCAGGTCTTGCAGAAGTGACTCAAGGTCTCTATTTATAGAGCCTTTGATCAGAAATGCTCATTGGAGGAATTTAATATGATAATAAATGCTAACACTTATACGTATGAATTCAAAATATGAAACAGGGTCTCGTGAGTTATTCGAATACCATCATGGGGTATTCGAATACCACTGTTTTTCATTTCTTATAAAAAAGGTTCAGAAGCAGGTTATTCGAATGCCACAAGAGTGTATTTGAATACCTTTTTTTTAAACACATTCTAAAAGTTGTTTAGAAGGATGTTATTTGAATACCTTCAAGGTTATTCGAATACCTCTATTTAAAGTCATTTAAAAACACTTTAGAAAATAGATCAGGTGATTTCTGAATTTCTACAAACTCTTTGATTTTTCAAAGCCATATTAAAACTTTAATTTAGTTTGTAAGAAAACATGTTTTTTAGATTTTTTAAGTCAAATAATGAGATATCCTATAAAAGCTCTGTACATGAGAGATCTTAAGTCCTAAAGCTAATCTTAAAGATCTTGGATTCGGTCTTCTCATCATCTTCATATTTGTTATCATCAAAACTCATCTTCATTGTCGCATGGTAATCACAGAACACACTAGATTTTCCAAACTTGCAAAAAATACAAGTTGGAAGTACGGTAGGATGTGTCGAAAATCAAATTGGTAGTATCATAAAATGGTAACAAGAATTCACAAATGTTTTCTCCTCTTTTCCACTCATCAATTGAAGGGCAATATTTATAATTTCTGTCTTTTATTTGGAAATTACCAAATGCCCCTTTATATTTGAGAGCACTTTCAAGCATGATATAGGTTGAATTCAATCTAGTAGGAACATCTAAACGTAATCTCTTCTTGGTGCCAATAGGCTCAAGACCAAGTTGTGCAACACATTCTTGAAATTTTTTCATTCTACCCTTTGATCCCCTCACATAATTCACACACTCTCTAATTTTGTGCAAGGCATCTCTAGCCACTTTCAATCCCTCTTGAATAATAGGATTTAAAATGTGGGCAGAACAATGAACATGAAAAAATTCCCTATCACATAACAACTAATCACTCATAGCAATGTTATTTTTCAAAATGTCTTACATGTTGTCATTGGTGGATAAATTATTTAAAGTAAGAGAAAAAACTTTTTTCTCTATTTCTCATTCCTTCAACAAATCAAAAATCTTTGAAGCCAATTCAAATCTGGTGTAAGGAGGAGGCATGTGATAAAAATTGAGAATCTTGCTTTTTAACTTCCAATTTGTATAAACAAAATGAGTGGTTAAACATATGTAACCCTCTATTGTACAAGCTGTCTATAAATCAGAAGTTAGACATATCCTATTCAGAATGCTAGTCATTGTTTGTTTAAGCCTTTTTTTCTCTCTCTTGTGAATATTTAAGACATCGACTTTTGTTGTATTCCTAGAAATAAGATTTGCATCGGGATTCAAGTACTTTATCAAACTCCTAATCTTCTTATACTCAACCAAATTAAATGAAAAATCATGCTTAATGATTGCAGTGGCATACATCTCACGTGATACCATTTGATCTATTTTTTGAGACTTTAGTTTTTCGTGCATGTCTATCATCATTTGACCAATTTAACTTCTTTAAAATTTGAGATGTGATGATTTAAAGATGACGTCCCATATAATTTACCCCCAATCTTATACTTTTTATTTACAAGCATTACACTCTGACCTTTTCTACTCCATCATCACTCACTCCTATCTTTGTGAAAAACTTCCAATAATCAGATATTGGTGCTTTAGCTTTTCTTTTTAGAGGTTCGGAATGAGACTCATCAATAGTAAGATCCATATTTTCAAGATAAAAAGGGTTGTTATTGAAAGAGTCCATTTTATGTTTTTAGTTCAGACAAACACTCAAATAAAATCATTGCAAAATTTGTAATAAAAAATGCATACAATGATTATCAATTCATCTATAAGTAATAACAATTAATTAAGAAGATAAGCTGAGCACTACGCACCAGTATAATCCAACACGCACATGCATAAATCCTAGCATACAATCCAACACACACATGCATAAATCTAGCATACAATCATCCCAATTAGTCAATATTATTAGAACATAAAAATAATCTAGGTAGCACACAATCCAGTTATTTAGCACAACACACAAATACACCATCTTCACTTCTTCAGTCTATGAAAATCCAACAAATCAAAAACTTGATAAAAAAAGAAGACTAAAAAAAGGGGAAAAGGGCAAGTTAGCGGACACAATCAGAGATGAAGACTAAAAAATTAGAACCAAAAAATTTAAAAAAAAAGGGTTGCACAAAAAAATGGAAGATAGCCAAGTGAACAAACAAGCGAGTTAGAGAGTACTTGTAGAGAGAAAGGGCCACTGGGGCAGCGATGATGAGCTAGTGACGGAGAAGAGAGAGGAGAGAGGAGAGCAATGATAGCACACTAGAGACAGAGTCACAGAGCAAGGAGAACAATGACGTAGAGAGAGCGACATAAAGAGCAGCGACGACAGAGAGAGAGTGTGTGACAGAGAGAGCAGTGAATGACAGAGAGAGCGCGACAAAGAGAGCAGTGACGATAGAGAGAGCGCAACAGAGAGAGTGTGTGATAGAAAGACGAGAAAGGTAGAAGGCAGTGAGCATTTGGCGTTGTTGCATTGAGAGATGGAGAGAGACAACGAGCAGTTTGACTATTTAAGGCCGGATCTGAGACAAAAAGAGATGGAGGTCATCAAACTGCATCAGTTAGGGTGAGTGGGAAGATAAACGGTGGCGTAATAGCTCTGATTTTGGAATTAGGTTTGATTAGGAATGTGAAAGTCTGGATCTAGAAAGAGACGACTAAGACTCACTTGTCACTTAAAAGAAAAAAAAATAGAACCAACTTGACGGGCCAGCCGGAACCCAACTCGCTTAACCTGCAGGTTAAGCGAGGCAGGTTGTACGGGTTGGAAAATGAAAATGGGTTCAATTCTTGAACCCAACCCACCTAAAAATGATGGGTTGGCCAGTTAACCCAACAGGTTGAACTCGTTTTACCTGCTCTAGTTTTAGGCTCCCCTTCTAGAATAAAAATGGCCAAAGATGCCCACGACAAACAATAGTATTTACAACCTACCGTGGAAGGGCTTAAAGACTAGGAATTTGCAATATGGTATCCACTAGAGGAAGAAAGGGTGTGCTCGATCTGTATTGCGGGCAGACACTTCATGTATATGTATGAGGCTCTCTTCACCCGAATTGGGGTACGACTGCCATTCACCGAGTTCGAGATGGGTGTCCTCAATCACTTGTGAGTGGCACCTACTCAACTCTATCCAAATGCTTAGAGATTTCTCCGAGCATTCGAGCTTATGTGTCAGGTCTTTAAGTGGTCGTACTCAGTCAAATCTTTCTTCTACCTTTTCTCCTAGCTTTTGACCTCGGGGAGCAACCAACTCAAAGGTTGGGTCAACCTGTGAGTGTAAAGTGGCCGGAAAGTTTTCAAGCCCTATCAAAAGTTCTTTAAGAATTTCAAAAGGGACTTTTTTAGGATAAAAGCGGCTCTAGGGTCGACACCTTTTTCGTCACCCCAGAGGGCCAACCACGCCTTTATTTATACTAAACCAAAGTTGGTTAGGAGTAGAGGAATGAAGAGATAGAGACTCCAATCTCTGAGATCTCTCTTCCCGATGCCATGGTCCTGTGCTTCTTGATTGACTGGACTAAAGAGAAAGAGGCCATCTGTTGCAAGGATATTTTGGATGAGCCTACTGATTTCGTAAAGGCCTTGTTAGGTATCTCATCTTGCATATTTCTTTTTGCATTTAAAATCATTTAAAATTTGTTTTGTATTTGATATTTGTCCAAGTGTTGTAATGATTTTCCTTCTTTTGTAGAAATCATGGCCCCATAGACTAGACTTTCGTGCCTAATGGAGAAGTTGGTAGCCTGGAGTGGCGGGGTGTTTGGATCTTTGGACTTGGCAGCTCTTTCACTGGTGACCCTTGCTGTTCCATCTGGATCTTGAGCCCTGACAACATCTTCATGGGTGATTCTTGCTGTTCCTCCAACATCGAGCAATGCAATCTCTCGGCCCACAGCTAAGGTGGTCTCCTCGCCTCCCACAAGCACTAAGGTTCAAGATGCTAGGGATAGTTATCCTAATTTGGAATTGTGACCACAGAAGAGGCAGGCCGAGAGCAGTAGGGATGCAAGGGGGACTGGGGAGCTGATCCTACCAGCTTCACTCTAATTTCCTTCTTGATTAGTGTGGACTGGGGGAGTTGATCCTACTGGCTTCATAGATGGTGGCTTATTAAGTATTGTCGAGACCAATGCCTCAATCGAACGCCACATGATGGAGTTCCTCCGTGAGGCCCAACTCTAAGGTTTGTGCACCGTCTCTTTCTTTTGATTTATTTAAGAGGCTTGGGAGTCCGTTTGGTAAGTTACTAGCTTGGAGGTAGAGTTTAATACCCATCAAGGTGAAAAACAAAAACTTGAGCAGGATCTTACCTAAGTGGATAGACAGCTAGCCTAGGCTGCCATAGAGGTTACCTAGAAGGATGAGCAGCTAGCCCAGGTTATCAAAAAGCTTAAGTTGTGCGAATATGAGGTGGATAAGCTCTAGGTTGAGGTTACCTATCTCATAGTAGATGCTGCCGAGGTCACTTCTCTCTGGACTTAAGTTGCTGAGGTGGATTCACTCCAAACTAAGGCAACTGAGGCCGACGCACTTCGAGTCCAATTTAGCGAAGTAATAACTTGAGAGATCATGTTGAGAGAGAATTGTTAGCAAGTGGCTTCTAGTACTCAAGAGGGGGTGAATTGAGTATCTAAAAACTTTTACAAAATGCTTATAAAACAAAATTCATTGAAGCTATTTCTTAAAAGAGGTGAATAAAGAATAGAAGATAAAAAGAAACCTTAAGAACAAAAAATGAGCAAATGATAATAATAAACAAATTACAGGAAAACAAAGGAAATAAAGATAAAAAGAATAGACATAGTATTTATCCTGGTTCAACCACCAACCACTTGTAGCCTACGTCTAGTTCTCGAAAAACTATTCGAGATTTTTCACTATCAATGTAAGCTTGAACGGGTGCTTACTACTGTTACAAACAAGAGTAATTTTCACATACAGGGAAACTTTACCCTTGTGTTAAAGCCTCAATTTTCAGAGATACCTTACTCTTACAAAACCTTTGAGGGATACCTCACCCTCTTAACAATAAATCAGAATATAGAAGAAGAAAAACTTTCAAAAAAGTAAATATCACAACTTGAAGCTCTAAGAAGCTCTTTAAGGATATCTCAAAGTTTTGACGAAAAAGAGCACAAAAAGTATATAAAAATGAAATTCACGGATTAAAGTATGAGAAAATTCTTTCAGATTATTAGGTGTGTTCAAAGATGACCCAATGTCACTATTTATAGAGCTCTGGAGAAAATAGCCATTGTGTATTTTGAATTCTCGTAATAAATGTGAAATAAAATGTTAGTTTCTAAATCTGGAACCGTGTTTATTCGAATAACCTTTGTGTTATTCGAATAACACATTTCAATAACCCATGAGGAAACTAATTCTACAACATATTATTCGAATAACCCAATGGTTATTCGAATAACTCTTTCAAATAGAGTTTTTTGAAAAACATGGTTATTCGAATAACATCCTTGTTATTTGAATAACATCCTTGTTATTCGAATAATCTTTTTTGAAATCTATGCATAGCAACGCCTCTATTTGAATAGCTTATATGCTATTCAAATAGCACAATTTGAAAACAAAAGTGTGACTAGTTAAAACCTGTTATTTGAATAGCTCCACTGTTTTTTGAATAAGCTTTTATGAAAATAGATCAAATGGGATAGTTTATTCAAATAAAGAAAGCTTTATTTGAATAAAGCTGTTCAAAACCATTTTTAGGACATTTTTGAAACTTTATAATTTGCTTCCAAATTTCCTAAAATCCTTTTAACTATTTTCAAAAGCCATTTTAAAAAGAAGGTTTATTAAGAAAACATTTTTATCTTTTCTCTCAAAATCAATGAGATATCCAGAAGGCTTCGTACAAAAAGACTCTTAAGTCCTAAAGCTATTCGTGAAGTTTTTGGACTTAGTCTTCCCATCATCTTCATGTTTGTTATCATAAAAAACAATCTTTAATGTCGCGTAGTCAATCACATTCTCTCCCTTTTTTATGATGACAAACTAACACAAAGAAAAGAGTTAGTCCATATAAATTGGAATTCACAAGGTTATTTCGAGAGACTTACTTCCCTTCTTTTTCATAAGAGTTGATTTATATATCAAAGATATGCGCAGCTCCCCCTTACTTTTGGAATGTAACTTTCATTTTAATTTTACCTATCTTTTCTCAAACAAAGAAAGTCATCAAAGCTAACTCAAGCTTTTTCTCCCCCTTTTATCATAATAAAAAAGATGGGGCAAGAGAAAGCCAAAGCAGAATCCAATAATGATTATGTAGGTGCAATATGTAAAACAGTGTAATAGGCTACAAGATAATGCAAAAACAGATTCAAAACAGTTAATGCAACAAGCAATTCATCATTTTCATTAAGAAAATTATCCAATTATAGGAAAATTAACACTAAGAGGCCAAAATAAGACTAAACAATGATCCTAAGAGTTAAGGATCCTTGAAATAAGCATCTAGTGGCAGAGAAGGGAAGTAAGGTGCTCTGTCAGTCAACAAAGCTCAGAGGACTGCCTGTTCGCACTCAACACCTTTTATTCTATCAAACAAAATAGAGAAGATGGTCTCCCTGTAGGCTTTGTGGTCCAGCAGAGTTGCCATGATCTACTCATTTGTAACTGGACTAGCAGGAGCAGAAGCAACAAAGGTATTAGCAGCAGGAGCAACAACAGTAGGAGCAATAGCAAAGTCTTCTTGCTCTTCATCTTCCACTTCATCAGAGTACACCTATCCTTCAGTAGACCTGATCATCTTCATTTTGTGCAGAGTGCAGGACCCAAAAATAATGTGGTGAGATAACTTGGTGGCCTTCTCAGTTTCCAGAATTTGAGGATATTTCCCAAGAAGGGTAGTGATGATCAAGCCATAAGGTAAGTCAGATTTTTTCATGCCCTTTGCCTTCCTCGTGTGCTTTATAATGAAGATTTGCTAGTTGAATTGGTGACTTTTTTTCAGAACCCACAGCATGAAGATGTCATCTTCACTAAGGTAGGCATAATTCTCGCCTCGAGGAGTCAGGATATATGCATAAGCATAATGCAAGAGCCTATCTTGGCTCTTTTGCATGCCTCCTTTGACACCTTTATCAGGCAAGGGTAGACTAAATTTCAACAGATCCTCAATAGATCGAATTTTGTTGTACTCTTGAATGAATGAGCTACCATCTTTTTCAACATGTGTGCCCACAAACTGTAGTTCAACTAGCACAGCCCAATCTTGAGGGGTGATGACAATTTGTTGATCACAAACTTATGAGAGAAGGTCCTGCCTTTCAATCTTTAGGTTGCAGTAAAACATCTTTACCAAATCAGGGTAAAGGTCAACTTTGTGGGAGTAGAGACGAAGCACACCCTGATTGTTTAGCAGATTGAGGAAGTTAAAGCCTCCTTTTCTTTGGAAGAAATTCGAATTTAGGTATTTTGGTTACACAAGATTGCATTCTCGAAAGTGAGTGATGAAACGACCCAGTTCCTCTTTATTGGAGGATAGCCTTCGTAGGTCCAGTGGGTTATTGCAAGGAGCGGTCTTCATGCGGGGACATTTTGTGCGGGAAGAGGAAAAGCCCATGGCTGGAAAGATGTTGATGGTGATTGTGAATTGTGGTTTTTAGAGATAGAGGAGGTATAGAGGACAATGGTGGAGATAGAGAACAATAATGGTGGAAAGCTAGTAGAGTGGGTGTAAGAGATTTGGGTTCAGCACATACAGAGAGAAAGAGGAGGGAAGAAGCAAAGATGGAAAAGAATGAAGGATGAAAACGCGCTGTGAAATATATAGAGGCCCTGTGTTTATTCGAATAGCATAGGTTTTATTCAAATAACCTTTCATAGAAAACCAAACGACATGGCCTTCTATTAGCTGTTATTCGAATAACTATATAGTTATTCGAATAACCTAGTATGCAAGCTTGGATTTTTACGAAGGTTTATTCAAATAACCAGATAAAAGATAGAGGATTATGTTAAAGCATTATTCGAATAAGGAGTCTCTTATTCGAATAAGACAAACACAAAAAAATATAATATGCAGTTACTGACCTTAGGTTATTCGAATAAATTCAATTTTATTCGAATAACACAGACACAAAGCACAGAGTATGTGGTTACTGGTTTCAGGTTATTCAAATAAATTGAATTTTATTCTAATAACACAGATATACAACACAAATTTTTAAACTGCTGACTCTGTTTATTCGAATAACCACATGTTTATTCAAATAAATCTACCAGAAATACATTAGTAAACACGTTCAAAGATAAGATTTAAGAGATAGAAACTTACCCAATGATGGTGTACCTAAAAAAACAAATTTTGCGATATCTCTGATGCTCAAGTCAGTAATAATTCAAGAATAATAAATCATAAATAAAGCAAGCATTCATTCAAATATATGATTGATCCATAATACCCAATTCTCATCTAATATAAAAGAATGCTTCTTTTGCTAGAGGTTTAGTGAAAATATCTGTAAGTTGTTTAGATATTTCAATAAACTCAAGTATGTAGTCTCCTTTTTGTACATGATTTCTAATAAAGTGATGCCTTATTTCTATATGCTTTGTTCTAGAGTGCAAAATGAGATTTTTTGATAGATTTATTGCACTAGTGTTGTCACATCTTATAGGGATGTAATCAAGCTGAAGACCATAGTCTAAAAGTTGCTGCTTCATCCAAAGAATTTGAGTACAACAACTCCTGGCTGCGATATATTCAGCCTCAGTAGTAGACAATGTCACACTATTTTGCTTTTTGTTATGCCAAGAAACTAAGGAACTTCCAAGCAAGTGGCATGTCCCACTAGTACTCTTCCTATCCATTTTACATCTCACAAAATCAGAATCGGAATAGCCAATT
This sequence comes from Ormosia semicastrata, assembly GCA_029884595.1. Classification (NCBI taxonomy): domain Eukaryota; kingdom Viridiplantae; phylum Streptophyta; class Magnoliopsida; order Fabales; family Fabaceae; genus Ormosia; species Ormosia semicastrata. The sequence goes on from JAQQTO010000045.1 coordinate 7,125,419, forward strand.
AAGCTACATGAGACACCCTTAGGGTACCACAAACCCATTTGTGAAGTGCCTACCAGGTATTTTATGATTTTACAGCACATAGATGTGATTCTTTAGGATCAGCTTGATATCTAGCATACATGCATACACTTAACATTATATATGGCCTACTAGCAGTAAAATAAAGGAAAGATCCAATTATACCTCTGTATTTCATAATTTTTACTGATTTACCTCCTTCATCTTTGTCCAAATAGCAGGAAGTGCCCATTGGTGTAGCCATATGCTTGGTATTGTCCATTTTGAATTTTTTGAGTAGCTCCTTGTAATATTTGGTTTGACTTATGAAAGTCACTTCTTTTGTTTGTTTGATTTAAAGCCCAAGGAAGAAATTAAGCTATCCCATCATCGACATTTCAAACTCATTCTGCATTGTCTTAGCAAATTCCTTACAAAGGGATTCATTAGTAGCACCAAAAATAATGTCATCCACATAAACTTGTACAAGGGGAATATCATGCTTTTTATTTTTAATAAAAAGAGTTGTATCAAGTTTTCCTCTCAAAAAATCATTTTCTAAAAGAAACTTACTCAACCTTTCATACCAAGCTCTAGGAGCTTGTTTTAAGCCATACAAGGCCTTTTTCAGTTTAAAAACATGGTTAGGTAGATCATAATTTTTAAAACCCGGAGGTTGTTCAACATATACTTTTTTTTGAATAAAACCATTTAAAAAAATACTTTTAACATCCATTTGGTATAACTTAAAATCCATGATGCAGGCATATGCAAGTAACATTCTAATAGCTTTGCATAGGTTGCTTCATAGTCTATTCATTCTTCTTGGTTGTATCTTTTTGCAACTAATCTAGCGTTATTTCTTGTTATTAAGCCAGTTTCATCAAGTTTATTCCTAAAGACTCATTTGGTTCCTATAATTGGAAGATCATTGGGTCTTAGAACTAATATCCAAACTTGATTTCTTTCAAATTGGTTCCACTCTTCTTGCATGGCCAAGATCCAATGTTCATCGTTAAAGGCTTCATTTATGTCTTTAGGTTCAATTTGGAAAATGAAAGTCATGTGATTACATACATTGCTAAGAGAGTTTCAAGTACTTACACCTTTAGATACATCACCTATTATTTGATCAAGAGGATGATATCTTGAAGTCTTCCATTCTTTGGAAAGGTCCATGACTTATGAGCCCTCTTATCTTGGGGTGTCTTCTTGACTTTCCTCTTGCTCTTTAGATTCTTTTTCCTTGTTGTCCAAATGTGTTTCCCCAAAGATTTCTGTAACATCATCAACAAAGTCCTTTCTCGGTCCATTTGGATTAGTTTCGTCAAAGGCAACATGAATAGACTCTTCAATAGTCATAGTTCTTTTATTATAAATTCTAAAAGCCTTGCTATGATTAGAATACCCAAGAAAAATATCTTCATCAGACTTAGCATCAAACTTTCCCAAGTTATCCTTTCTATTATTTAAAACAAAACATTTATATCCAAAAACATGAAAATGTGAAACATTTGACTTTTTTCCTTTGTATAACTCATACGGGGTTTTCTTTAAAATTGACCTTATTAGGGCCCTATTGATTACTCAACAAGCGGATTTACCGCATTTGCCCAGAAATACTTAGGAAGTATAACCTCATTGTGCATAGTTCTTGCCATTTCTTCTAAAGATTAATTTTTTTTTCTACAACTCTATTTTGTTGTAGAGTTCTAGGGACAGAAAAGTTATGCTCAATGTCATGTTCATCACAAAAGTTTCAAAATCATGATTTTCAAATTCACCTCCATGGTCATTCATTATGGAGGTAATAGAAAAACCTTTTTCGTTTTAGATAAATTTGGCAAGTCTTTTAAAAGTTAGAAATACATCATTTTTATGGGAAAGGAATAAAGTCCATGTGAACCTAGAAAAATCACCCACAATCACTAATGCATAGTAATTTCCACCAAAGCTCATAGTTCTAGATAGTCCAAAAAGATCCATGTGCAAAAGTTATAAGGGTCTAGAAGTTGAAACTATATTTTTGATTTTAAAAGAAATATTTACTTGTTTTCCCTTTTAACATGTATCACATAATTTATCTTTTATAAAATTGAGCTTGGGTAGTCCAATTACTAACCCTTTAGAGACCAACTTTTTTAAGTGATCCATGTGAATGTGTACAATTCTCCTATGCCATAACCATGAATCATCATCCTCACTTAAAAAGTATTTCACATCATTTGAAGATATGTCATCAAGGCTAATCATATAAATATTGTTAACTCTAAGACCAATGAACTTAACATCCTTATCATTTTACCTTCAATTATGTAACAATTTGAATAAAAAATTACTCTATTTCCTTTATCACATAATTGACTAATACTAAGCAGATTGTGTTTAAGTACTTCAACAAGCAATACATTATCAATAGAAAAATTAGGACTTTTACCGACTTTGCGAACTCCAAGAATCTTTCCTTTGTTGTTATCTCCATATGTTACGTGTCCGTGAGTCTTGGGAACGAGGAACGAGAATTTGGAGTCATCTTTGATCATGTGCTTGGAGCATCCACTATCAAGGTACCAATTTGAGCTCCTAGCCTTTAAGCACACCTCTGTGTCACTTTCTTGCTCTTCTTCTCTATTGGCCATAAGACATAGATGGGCTTCCTCGCTATCTAAGCTATCAGTTGAGTCAATGTCGTTGTTATCCCATGCTATGTAGGCTTTTCTTGCTTTTCTTTCCTTGAAGGGTTTTTTCTCAAATTTCTCTATCTTCTTTTAGTAAATTGGGCATTCCATCTTCATATGTCCCGATTTTTCACACTCGTAGCAAGTTAGAGTTGAAGATGTTCCTTCTATTTTGTGATGGGTTTTTTTTTTTGGAGGAAAAAATGGTCTTCTTTGAGTCTTCTTTTTCCTAAGAAATTTCCCAAACCTTTTTACCAAAAGGCTAAGATTTTCTTCATTTAGCTCAAGGTTCTCTGTGCCTTCTCCATCTTCATCATCATCATCATCAATTGCCGAGGAGGTGGCTTTGAGTGCTATTCTCTTTTTCTTCTTATCATGCTCTTCACTTTGACTTAGCCTGTTTAGCTCCAATTCGTGCTAATGAAGTTTCCTAAAGATGGTAGCTAGGGTCATTGTTGACAAATCTCTTGATTTTGTTATAGCTGTTACCTTAGGTTGCCAAATCCTACTCAGACATCTCAAAATTTTGTTAATAAAATATTCATTAGAAAAACTCTTTCCTAGTGATACAAGCTGATTTACAATGTGAGTGAACCTCTTTTGTATTTCTTGAATGCTTTCTCCTTAGTTCATTCAAAATAACTCACACTCATGAGTAAGAGAATTGATTCTCGACCTCTTTACTTCAGTAGTACCCTCATGGATAACTTGTAAAGTGTCTCATATTTCTTTAGCAGTTTTGCAGTTTGAAATTCTAAAAAATTAATCATACCCCGAAGCAATAGTAATGATATTTTTGGCTCTTAAATTATGTTGCACTTTCTTCTTATCCTTATCAGACCATTTACTTCTTGGTGTTTCAATCTTTACACCATCGGCCTCACATGTGGGAACAAAAGTGCCATTTTCAACATCATCCCACACATCTAGATTAATAGCTTCGATAAAAATTTTCATTCTTTCCTTCCAATATACATAACCATCTCCATTGAAAAAAGATGGTTAGTTTATGGAAGATCCTTCTAAAAAATCATTTGAAAAAATGATGTTCTCTTGAAGCTGCTAAGCTCTTTATACAAGAGTCTGACTCTGATACCACTTATTACCAAGTGGCTTCCAGTACTCAAGAGGGGGGTGAATTGAGTATTTAAAAACTTTTAGCAAACATTTATAAAACTAAATTCGTTGAAGCTATTTCTTAAAAGAGGTGAATAAAGAATAAAAGATAAAAAGAAACCTTAAGAATAGAAAATGAGCAAATGATAATAATAGATAAATTATAGGAAAATAAAGGAAATAAATATGAGAATAGCAGGCACAGTATTTATCCTAGTTCAACCACCAATCACTTGTAGCCTACGTCTAGTACTTAAAAAACTATTTGAGATTTTTCACTATCGATGCAAGCTTAAATGGGTGCTTGCTACCATTGCAAACAAGAATACTTTTCACACGCAAGTAAAATTTACCTATATGCTAAAGCCTCAACTTTTAGCGATACATCACCCTTCCAAAACCTTTAAGGGACACCTCACCTTCTTTACAATAAATCAGAATACAGAAGAAGAGAAACTCTCAAAAGAGTAAATATCTCAACTTGAACCTCTAAGAAACTCTTTAAGGATATCTTAAAGTTTTGCCGAAAAAGAGCACAGAAAGTCTGTAAAAATGAAATTCACGAATTAAAGCAAGAGAAAATTCTTTCAGATTATTGGGTGTGCTCAAAGATGACCCAAGGTCACTATTTATAGAGCTCTGGAGAAAATAGTCATTGTGTGTTTTGAATTCTCATAATAAATGTGAAAAAAATGTTAGTTTCTAAATCTGGAACATGTGTTTATTCGAATAACCTTTGTGTTATTTGAATAACACATTTCAATAACCCACGGGGAAACTGGTTCTGCAACACGTTATTCGAATAACCGAATGGTTATTCGAATAACATCTTTGTTATTCGAATAATTCTTTGTGAAATCTACGCACAACAGTGTCTTTATTCAAATAGCATATGTGCTATTCGAATAGCACAATTTGAAAACAAAAAGCGTGACCAGTTAAAACCTGTTATTCGAATAGCTCCACTATTATTCGAATAAGCTTTTATGAAAACAGATCAAATGGGATAGTTTATTCGAATAAAGAAAGCTTTATTCGAATAAAGCTGTTCAAAACCATTTTTAGGACATTTTTGAAACTTGATAATTTGCTTCCAAATTTCCTAAAAAACTTTTAACTATTTTCAAAAGCTATTTTAAAAAGAAGGTTTATTAAGAAAACATTTTTATCTTTTCTTCCAAAATCAGTGAGATATCCAGAAGGCATTGTACAGAAAGACTCTAAGTCCTAAAACTATTCTTGAAGTTCTTAGACTTGGTCTTCCTATCATCTTCATGTTTGTTATCATAAAAAACAATCTTCAATGTCACATAGCAATACCAATATATTTTATTCATTTTATAATATTTTCGCTGGACTTCTTAAGGTTCAATTAGGCTTAATTAAGTTAGTTTTGTTACATTTTATGATATTAAGCTTAATTGGATCATTGAAAGAATTATTGATTGAATTGACTTTAATTTATCTATTTGGCAGCGTTTAGTAAATTGGTTATAATTTGCATTGCAAATATCTGATTGATATAATTCTAGTCTTGTAGGAAAGTTAAGACAATTTTCTACAACTTTTATGAAGACCTCAAGAGCCAAATCACACGTTTAGATAATTTAAATTAGAGTTGAAGCAAGATCCAGAGTGCTGATCTTGACAGCTTGACCTCTATGCACTCATCAACCTATTTCTTGAGCTATAGGAGTTCAATTGACACTAAACTAGTGGCATTAGAAAGTTAAGATCTAGATATACAACTTTCATAAGAATACAAGTGTCAAATCAAAAGTATAGTAAGTCATATTGGGCCCAGAAGTCAGAATAGATGAGTTGTAGCTGGGCCTAAATAGTGTGCAAAGATTGGCCCATATCTTGAGTTATAGGAATGATATTAGGCTGAAACTAATGGCATTGGAAAGATAAGACAAAAGCCTACAATTTTCATGAAGATCACTTTTCCATTTTCAGATGACAACCATGAGTTCAGCACCAAATCATTTCAGAGACAAGCATCTCAATAATTTTTCACTCATTCACAATTATCAAACAACTCCCTTGGCATTTTCCACTCATTATCAAACAACTCCATTATCATTTTGTTTCCCTCAAGCTCTATAAAATGAACCATTGGCTACTCATTTGATCACGTTGGCTTAGATATCAAGATCATGCTATTGTATTATTTATTTTTCTTGTTGTAGTTTTCTTTTGTTCTAAATAGAAGTTATGCTCATCTTTTTCTTTTTCTCTCTTTCTTTCTTCTTGTTCATGAGTAACTAATTTTCATTTTTCCTGGGTAAACGAGTGAAGCTTTTGGTAATAAATTAAGGTTAGATTAATTTCTTTCTTGTGCTTAAATGATGTGTTATCAAGTAGTCATTATATGTGTTATATTTTGTTTCCAATCAATTTAGAAACCCTCCTTGTAAAGTGGAGATATTGATTCATTGTAGACAAGAGGTTGGCACAATGAATGCTTGAACCCATTTACAAGTATTGATGTTAGTAAATAATTAAAGGAACCATAATATGATTACATTTATAATCTTAATTGAACTTTGAATGTTGTATTTTTTGATTGGAACCTCTGTTATGTGTGGATTTCAATTGAGTTATAAAAAGAATAATATTGTCTTTAATTTATTACCAAGAGTGAATTTTCTAACCCAAGCAAATCTTTTTTTTATTTGTGAACTATTTTTATCACATTTATTGTTGTGACAAATCTTTTCCTTACCTCAAAGAATTTTTTTTATCAATTCCCTGTGGATCTACCTTGAACTCCCAAGAATTTATTACTTGAAACAACCTACACTTGAGTTTGCAACTTATAATTTGCATCAAGTTTTTAGCGTCGTTGTTAGGGAATTGATTTGAAGAACAAATTTTTTTGAGGTCTTCTTTCTTTAAGTAAACTTCACCGTCTGGTATATATTTTTTTCTACTCTTTTAATTTTCTTACTTACTAACTTACTTACTTAATTGTTAACATTCTGACTTTCTAACTTATTAATTTATTAACTTACTAATTTACTAACTATGATATTTAACGGGAGATTTATACCGCTTACTTGTACATTTTCTTTTCTATTTTAAGTTACTTGTTTATGCTTAATTAGTATCGTGATTCAAATTTTGGTCATTTAGTTAAAGTTAATCCTGATACTTTATATATTAATTTGTTTGAATCACAATCACACACATTAAACACAATGGCTAAAAATGAAAGTGTACATGATGAACATGAAAATCAATCGTTGCGAACCGTGTATGAATATTTACAACCATCTTGAAAATCTAGTCCATCATATTTTATCTTTCAACTAAATGCTAACAATTTTAGGTTTAAGCCGGGTATGATTTCATTACTTCCTAATTTCTATGGTTTAGAATCTAAAAGTCCATATTTACATCTAAAAGAATTTGAAGAAGTATGTACCACTTTTAATGACCAAACTTGCACTGAAGAGATTGTTAAGCTTAAATTGTTTCCTTTTTCTTTGAAAAATAAAGCAAAAACTTGGCTTAACGCTTTGAAACCAAGATTAATTGGCACATAGCAAGAAATGCAATGTGAGTTTTTAAAGAAATTTTTTCCAACACACAAAACCAATGCTTTGAAAAGACAAATCCAAAATTTTTCCTGAAATTCAAATGAAGCATATTTTCAAAGTTGGGAAAGTTTTAATGATTTGTTAAATTCTTACCCACATTATGGTTTTGAAAAATGACACACTGTAAGCTTCTTTTATGAATGGTTAACACCTGAAACTAAACAATTTGTGAAAATCATGTACAATGATGAGTTTCTTGATAAAGAACCTGAAGAAGCTTTAGACTATTTAGACTATTTGACTGAAAATTCTCAATCTTGGCATGGTAATAATCCTTCCGAAAATTTAATTAGATATAACCTTGCAAATGCTGGTAAAGGAAAATATCATCTTAGTCAAGAAGAAAATCTAAATGCTAGGTTTGCCAGTTTGGCTAGAAAGGTTGAAGCCATGGAATCAAAGAAAGTGAAAGAAATCAAATTTGTGCAAAATGAAGAAATTTGTGGCATTTATGATGAATTAGGACACTCAACAAATGAATGTCCAAAAATTTCTATTTTTAAAGAAGTTGTGCATGAGCAAGTAACTGTAATGAACAATTTTAAAAAGTCATTCACTTCTTCTTTTTCAGATTCATATAATCCGGGATGGAGAAATCACTTGAACTTCAGTTTGAGGATTAATAATCAGGCACAATTTATGTAACCACCACCTCTTCAGGCGCAACTGGATTCACAAAATTCTCAAGGATATACACCTTATGCCCCACTATATAGGAAAAACCTTGAAGGAACATTGCATGCATTCATGGAAAAGTAAGAAGCCATTAATAACCAAAACACTCAAGTCATTATTGACATATAAGACACTCTTGCTAAACTTTCTTCTGCACTCACGATTCACGAGAAAGAAAAATTTCCTTTTCAACCTCAACTGAATCCCAAGGATCAGTACAACCTAAATGAATGTTGTTTAGAAAGCCAACAAATAGATCAAGTCAAGTCAGTGATAACTATTAGGAGTGGAAAGGTTATTGAAAAATAAATTCCTGAACCTTGTGAGAAAGACGATGAATTAATTCCCCAATATAAGGAAGGAGTTGATAAGCCACTTGGCCAAAAAGAGACCAAACTCTCGCCTTTAACCCCATATCCTCAAACATTAAACAATTCAAGTAAATTGAACCATAACAGTGAAATTTTTGAAATCTTTAAACAAGTGAAGGTCAATATTCCACTGTTATATGCTATCAAACAGGTTCCCTCTTATGCCAAATTTTTGAAGGACCTTTGCACTATTAAAAGGAAACTAAATGTGAAAAGAATGTCTTTTTAGCTGAACAGGTAAGCTCTATTCTTTAGAACAATAATGCATTAAAATATAATGACCCTGGTTGTCCTATAGTTTCATGCATTATTGAAGAACATAAAATTGAACGAGTTTTACTTGATCTTGGTGCTAGTGTTAATTTGATTCCATATTCAGTTTATCAGAACTCAATCTGGGTGAGTTAAAACCGACTTCTGTAACTCTTCTACTTGCAGATAGATCAATTAAAATTCCAAAAAGAATAGTGAAAGATGTATTAGTACAAGTTGATAAATTCATATATCATGTGAATTTTATTATCTTGGAAACTGAACTTATGGTTAGTAGTTACAAGTCATTTCCTGTTACTTTAGGTCACCCATTTTTAGTAACATCTAATGCTTTGATAAATTACAGAAATAGAGCAGTGAAGCTAACATTTAGAAATATGACACTAGAGCTTAATGTTTTCAACATGTGCAAGCAACCATAGGAAGTCTATGACGAAAAGGAGGAAGTTGAAGGGATTGAGGCCATTATAGATGATCATCTTCAAATCAAGAGTTCTTCTGACCCATTAAAAATTTGTTTAATTAATTCATTTGATTCAGGTATGCAATTAGATGATGATATTTCTGAAGTATGCTCTTTGCTTAACTGTACACAGGTAATGAAATAGAAAGGATGGAAGTTGAGATTCAAAGAGTTAAAACCCATGAATGATAATACCCATGAAGAAGTACCCACACTGGAACTAAAGCCATTACCCACTAGGTTGAAGTACACATTTTTAGGAGAAGAACAAAGCTTTCCAGTGGTAATTCCCTCATCCTTTACCGAAGAATAAGAAGGTATGTTGATATAAGTACTTAAAAGGCATAAAAGTGCAATTGGATGGACATTAAAGGATCTAAAAAGAATTAATCAATTAATTTGTACACATAGAATACATTTAGAGGATAATGCTAAAACATCTCAATAACTTCAAAGAAAATTAAATCTACACATGAAAGAAGTAGTTAGAGCTGAAGTTCTCAAATTACTTAATGTTGGAATTATCTATCCTATCTCTGATAGCCAGTGGGTAAGCCTTGCAAAAGTTGTGCCTAAGAAATCTAGAATAACAGTGGTTGAAAATGAACACGGTGAATTAATACCTACGCGAGTCTCATCCAGTTGGCATATGTGTATTGATTTTAGAAAATTGAATGCAGCTACTAGGAAAGATCATTTTCCCTTGTCATTTCTTGATCAAATTCTAGAAAGAGTAGTAGGACACTCCTACTATTATTTTCTTGATAGTTATTCAGGGTATAATTAAATACCAATTACATTAGAGGATCAAGAAAAGACCACTTTTACGTGCCCCTTTGACATTTTTGCATATAGAAGAATATATTTTGGCCTTTGTAATGCTTCGACAACTTTTCAAAGATGCATGCTAAGTATCTTTAGTGACATGATTAAGCATTATTTAGAGGTTTTCATGGATGACCTGATAGTTTTTGGAAATTTTTTTGAAAATTGTCTTGATAATTTGGAAAACGTTCTTAAAAGATGCGAAGAGAAAAGATTTGTGTTAAACTGGGAAAAATGTCATTATATGATTACCTCAGGAATAGTGTTAGGTCATGTGATATCTTCTAAGGGAATTGAAGTTGATAAGGTTAAAGTTGAATTAATTACTCATTTGCATTCCCCAAAAATAGTCAGAGAAGTTCGTTCCTTTTTAAGACATGCAAGATTTTACAGAAGATTCATTAATTAGTGCCATATTTAGACCATTATGTAATCTTCTAACAAAAGATGCACCATTTGATTGGACTCAAGATTGTCATAAATCTTTTGAAAAATTAATCAATCTTCTAACATCTGCTCCTATCATGCAATCCCCTAACTGGTCTTTGCCTTTTGAGTTTATGTGTGATGCTAGTGATTTTGCTGTTGGCGCTATTTTAGGCCAGAGAAAGAAAGGTAAGCCTCATGTAATTTATTACGCAAGTCGAACTTTGAATAGTGCATAAATGAATTACACCACTACTGAAAAAGAACTACCTGCTATAATTTTTACATTGGACAAATTTCAAGCTTATTTAATTAGTTCTTCTACTGTTATTTTCACTAATCATGCTACTATTAGATATTTAATGTCTAAGCAGGATGCCACCTATGTTGATACGACAGATCTTGTTGCTTCAAGAATTCAACATCCCAATAAAAGATAAGAAAAGAACTAAAAATATTGTTGCAGTTCATATGTCTAGACTTACAACAAGCTCATCTTTTGATAACACACCTAGTAGTGATTCTTTTCCCGGTAAATTTTTATTTTCTGTCAATTCCATGCCTTGGTTTGCTAACATTGTCAATTTTCTTGTAACAGGTACGATGTCGCCTTAATGGACGCACTAAGATAGAAAGAAGTTTTTAACTGAGGTGAAAATTTTTTATTAGGATGATCTATATTTGTTCAAATATTGTCCTGATTAAATCTTTTGGAGATGTGTACCCGACAGTGAGGTAGATAATGTCATTAAATTTTATCATTCAAAAGCATGCGGAGATCATTTTTCTTTAAAAAATATAACTGCAAAAAACTTACAATATAGATTTTATTTGCCCACTTTATTTAAGGACAACTATACTTTTTGCAAAAAGTTTTAAAAATTGTCAGAAATTGGGTTCCATTTCTAAACGAGACATGATGCCTCTTAACCATATCATTGTCATTGAAATTTTTTATTATTGGGGAATTGATTTCATGAGTCTATTTCTATCATCGTTTGGATTTGTGTATATTTTGGTTGCAGTTGATTATGTCTCAAAATGGATTGAGGCTATTCTATGTCGATACAATGATCATAAAATTGTTATCAAATTTTTAAAAGAAAATGTTTTGAGTCGATTTGGAATCCCTCGAGCTATCATCAGTGATGGGGGAACACATTTTTACAATAAACCTTTTCAATCCTTAATGAAGAAATATGACATTACACACAAAATTTCCATCCCTTATCACCCTCAAACAAGTTAACAAGTAGAATTAGCAAATAGGGATATTAAACAAATTTTGGAAAAAATGGTCAACCCAAATCGTAAAGATTGGTCTTTAAGACTAAACGATGCGGCTTACCGTACTGCTTTCAAAACATCTTTAGGTATGTCACCCTATCGGTTAGTCTATGAAAAACTTTGTCACTTGCCAGTAGAATTGGAGCATAAAGCATTTTGAGCTATTAAAGCTTTCAACTTAAATCTTGATGATGCTTGCAAGTTACGCAAATTGTAATTAAATGAACTTGAGGAATTGAGAAATAATGCATATGAAAACTATAAAATTTATAAAGCTAGAACAAAAGTTTTTCATGACAAATCAATTTTGAGAAAATCTTTTGAAATTGGTGAAAAAATTCTGCTTTATAATTCTCGTCTTCACCTATTCCGTAGAAAATTGAGATCTAGGTGGAGTGACCATTTTATTGTCAAACATGTGTATCCTCATGGGGTCATAGACATCGAGAATCCTAGGAATGGTAATGTGTTTAAGGTCAATAGACAAAGACTCAAATCATTTCTGAAAAACCAAGTTGTTAAGGTAGAATTCATCTCCCTTTCAAATCCATGTTATGAGAAGAATTTATTTTAATTTTGTTGCTTCCTTTTTGCAGTTCTTTGTGACCTCGGTTAAGTGGCGGATAATGGTACTCTGTGACTCTCAAGTCGATTTGTTTTTCAGTTTCCCATAATAACTGATTCATTCTCCTTTAAAATAGATGTCATTCTCTTGAATTTAAGAAAACATTTTCCTTCTCTTCCTCAAAATGCTCTAACAAAAATCTATAAAGTTAGGTATGAAAGATTGAGTCTGTTAATGCACAAGGGCTTCCCAGATGATATACACTGGATAATCCAAGTAAAGGTTCGCTTAGCAGGTGAATCTTTAAATTCATTTGTCCCATACACACTGCGTCTTGGTAAAAGTTCGTATTCTAAAAGGAAAAGAGTGAAAAGAATGCAAGTTTGTCACGAATGTGCACGATGGAATTGTAACACATGATGTCATTCTTTGAGAATGGTTTCCGTAAATCGAGAAGATAAAATATACTTTATTAAGAATAGACTAAATAAGGAGTCATTATTAGACGCATTCTTGTGGAGTTGTGCGTCATGAACTTCTTAATTTATGGAATCTCTTCAGGGACGAGCAAAAGCATTACAGTCTTGGGAATCTGACTCAAAAAAATCATGTTTACTAATTTATAAGAAAATTGGATGGGAAGCTTATCCTTGACTCATAGAAGGCATTTAAGCCATTACTGGACGTAAAATCAGAGGAAAATGTGAGTCACAATCATAACAACATGTATATATTATCTTGTTCATCTCTTAAAAAAAGAGGAAAAAAAGGGAAAAAAAGAAAAAAAAAAGTGATCGAAAGAGTACCATGCTCTTAATTGAGTGTGGAACCCCTGTTAGTGGCAGACCCGTCATTAACTTGGGTGGACCTTCGCACGCCAGTCCGTAAATATGATTCGTGTGTCATGCTCTGTAGAGAGCCACATTGTCCCTTCCCATGATTTTCTCCAAGCTCTGGACAATTGATGGATAGATAGAAGTGTCCCGTCTTTACAGTGCACGTGAAACTATCGCTGAGCCATATACTTACTTTAATTAGTAGGCCTCTATGGCCAGTTCTGACTGGCTGCGGCAAAGTACCACTTTCTTAGAATACAGGCCTTTAATTAGGTTTGCAGGAAGATAGAGTTGATATTTCGTAAGTAGGACGGAAAGGGCTCAAAGGTTTTATGGCCTGTTTTGGCAGAGTGTTCCCAATTCTTATGGAGTTCTTATGTTGCACTGGTGACACGCAACTCAAAGATATGCCACCATTTGTTATTATAATGTTTATTTCTTTTATCTTTGTATGATTTTGTTATATTTTAGTTTTGGATAGACGATCCTTTGGGCAGGATCCTTTAAGGGCTTCTAGACTTCTTTACCCTGATAGTTTTCTTGAATCTAATAAATAAATAAATAAAAATAATAAATAATAAATAATAATAATAATAGTAAATAGTAAAAAAACTGTGTTTCTTAGTTTCAAACTTTTCTAACAACAGCCAACCTATCCATTTAGGTGTTTTCATTACCTTTTTCCATTCTCTTCCCTATTTAAACACTTCATTTTCTTCACTTTCCTCCAACTCATAACAATTCAAAGGGAGTGTGAGCGTAGAAATAGAGGGAGCTTCTGTTCGTAGACTTACCAATATCTGTGTATTTTATGGGTCAAGTTATGGGAAGAGTTTAGAGTTTGTAAAAGTAGCAAGCACTATTGGTTGAACATTTGCTATGAGAAACATTCGTGTAGTATATAGGGGAGGTAGCATTAGGTTAATGTGGGCTGTATCACTTTCTGCATATCTAAGAGGCGGTCAAGTTTTAGGTATCATTCCTGAACCTTTAACTCAAAAGAATATTATTGGAAAGACATTTGGGATGGAACTTCAAGTATCATCTATGCATGGACGAATGAGGACAATGCTTAAAAACTCTGATGCATTCATTGCCTTACCAGGTGGTTTTGGTACTTTGGAAAAAGTTTTTCAAATTATCTCTTGGGCTTAACTGGACATCTACCATAAACCCATAGGTTTTTTAAATGTTAATAATTTCTTTGATAATTTGTTATCTTTTCTTGACCATGATGCGGAATAGAAATTTATCACACCTTCGGCAAGACGACTCCTTATCTTTGCTTCTACTATTGATGAATTAATTGATAAATTATAAACTTTTATTTATGAACCTGATCTAGTAATAGCTCAGACAGATTAGTAAGAAGGAAGCAGTAAGGGGGGCCTCAAGGAATGTGGGTTTGATTTGACATTTCATCTATAACTTTCCTTTACTTTTGATTTTATTCATTGTACTTTGTTTCTATTTAAATTTGTGTAAAGTTTTTCTTTTCAGTAATTGACACAATAGGTAATATCGTCTATCCTTTACCTATCTATGTTTTGACATTGAGGACAATGTTGTGATTTGGTTGGGGGGGAAGGATAGTTGAAGTAAAAAAAAAAACCAAAAAGAAACCAAATTTTTTTAGGGAAGTGTGTTTATTGATATATTTGTCAATAACTTACTAACAATAAAACTAATTAAGGATGACAGAGTAAGGAATAAATTATGCTCTTGAGGTAAATTTACTCTTGAGACGCATCAAAATTGGTGCTAGAGTAAGGAATAATTAGGTAGACAATTATTTTGTGTAGAAGTAGCCATTCAAATTCAGGGAACATAGCATGATTGAATAAATTATTTTCTTTCTTAAAAATCACATGCTTGGTTATGAATGTTGAATTGGTGGATTGAGAATGATAGAAATATGTTTGCACCATTTTTTTCTTTTTTGTGTGATTTTCACTCATGAAATTGTTACTCTAGAACTTGCTTTGACTCTATTTGATGCTACCAAGGTTTTAATTCTTGGTCACGGTCGCGGTCGCGTTGCGATTTTTGCAATTGCGGGTGTTGTAAGTGCTGCGATACGGATTGCGGTCGCTGCGGCGTGAATTTTTCATAACTTGGCACCAACTAGATTAAATTATCTATTTTATTGTATAATGTATCATAATTAATAATTTACAATTTTTTTCATTAAGAAGAGATATCTAAAAGCAATAAATTAATTGACCAATATTAAAACATAAATAAATTAGTAGCTACTCATATTCAACAAAGGTCATACATAATTAATTACTTCAACATAAATAAATCAATAGCTACTCACATATTTAATAATGTTCATACATGAGTGATTATCTTAACCTCAACACAAACAAATTATTAGTTACTAATATATTAAACAAAGTTCATGCATGAGTGATTACTTCACCACATGGTAGAATGACGTGCTGAATCATAACCTCCACTTTCACTTTGGTTATCATTATATCCTGCTCTGCCAAAGATATAATCAAAAAATCCTGAATTTCTTGGTGGTTCCATTTGTTGTTGTTGATCATAGGAAACATTTGATGAAGGATATTGATAAGGCTCTTGGTAATTCATGGAAGACTGATAGTATGGTGGGGCTGGCATAGGTGGATAGTAGCCATGAGACATGTAAGAAGGATGCTGATAATATGGTGGATAGTTGCCTTGACTGCATTCAAATGATGCACCAATACCAAAATCACCAGAGGATTGTGATACACTAGATGAGGAAGAATAATCCAACATAGTATTTTCGCGCCTTCTGCTTTTCCTAGGTTAGGATCCACCTCTACTACTACCACTGATTACATCATCAGAAGGATTTGCATCTGCCTCCATCCTATAATTTATGAGATTTTGATCACGTCTGAAGTATGACTACTCCTGAAAAGAATGATACAACCCTTCACCTCCTCCTTGACTTTGTTCTGCATTACCACCACTACTAGTTTTATTACTCAGTGGACTTAATCCACTATCATGACCTTGACTAGGTGTTTCACTTGAATCTGAATAATCCCCACCAACTATTCCTTGACCATCATCATCAGAATCAATAGGGAGCCATTCTGAGTTTTGAATCCTATCCAATAATGGTCCCTCTCTCTCCTCAAGCCATGGAGATAAAGGATCTTTATCCTGAAATATATAATCAAGATTAATAGGATTGAAGCTAGCATCAATCTTTTCTTTACTTCTCCTCATAGAGTCTCTCTTTCTCAACTTCATATTGTAAAATGTAAAGACAAGTTTCTGTAATTTATGGTACTTCAATCTGTTTCTTGTTTTTGTATGAATATAGCTAAATGTACTCCAATTTCTCTCACAATTAGAATCTGAAGTTGTTTGGCTGGGAACTTTTATAGCTATGCGTTGAAGTTCAGGAGTACAAGATCCATATATCATCCACCATTCAACTGATTAAATAAATGATTGTCCATTATTATGTATATTAATAAAAAAAATAAAAGGTAAAAAACATCTTGCACTTATACATCAAACACCAAAAACTACAAAATCTTACCAGGATTCATTTATGACTAAGCTTTTTGAGCTTGTGTTGTGCCAAATGTCTCTTTCTTATCTCGAAAAAGTAACAACTACAAGCACCAATAATCTATATAAGTCTTAAAAAATTATAAGTTTCTAAACATTAACGTATCACAATTTGGTTCTTAGATGACCAATTATGATATATTCCAAAATCTTAAATGCAAATTAATTCACCTGATTGATAGCTTTGATTTGATTATCAATGTTTGCCTCCAATTTGCTTATTACTTTTGTATTTCCATCCAAGGTTTCCTTTGCTACATCTCTTCCATGTTCAACTCCAAATTGAAATTGAGGATTGAGAAAATAACCTTATGAATAAAAATAATAATAATTAGCATCTCAAAATCAAATATAAGTCTTTGAAAAAAAAATAAAGTAAATATATTGATATACCTGCAGCATGCAAGTCAGAATGCATGAAGAACCATCTTTTGTCGATGATATCATTATGTTGAGTATAGTAATGGCAATTTTTTTGAATGGATTGCTTTGCTCTATCAATTGCTCCATAAACAAAGCCCATTGTTGGTTTGTTATCACCATCCACCAATTTCAAAACCTTGACAATTGGCTCAAATACCTTTATAATATCACTGGCCTTACTCCAAAAATCTTTACTCAAAATAATTTTTTTAGCTTCATATGCAGGTCTTGATTTCTTTTTTTCCCACTTAGATTTTCTGAATTCTTCAGACTCAAACATATTCCTCAAAGCTTGTTTTTGCTTCACAATTGACTCAACCTACAAAAACTGTGTTGCAAAACGAGTGATTGCTGGATGAATAATTTCCCTACCACCTGTATACTTCTTCATAAGATTTACTATCCAAATGTGGTTGTAGATAAATAAAGTCACTTTTTTTTGCATCTTCTAGTATTTTTTGGACATTAGATTTTTTTTCAATATCTTCCAAGCATAAATCCAAGCAATGAGCTGCACATGTAGACCAAGAAAGATGCGGTCTTTTCTCCATCAATTTTAAACCAGCAGCTTTTAGTGCCTTCTCATTATTAGTGACCACCTGGACAACATTATCTTCTCCAACTTCTTCCACAACTTTATCAAGAAGCTTAAAGTAATAATCAGTGTTTCTACTGGGAACATTAGAAGCATTAATAGATTTTAAGACCAATGTTCTACTGCTGCAATACACTAGGAAATTCATAATGTGCATGTGATTTATGCTATTTGTCCAGCCATCACACATTATTGTCACCCCCTTTCCTTCCATGTTGGTTTAAGTTCATCATCTATATATTGTCTCATAGACTGATATTCTTTTTCCAAGTACACCTTTGAAACCTCATAAGAAGTAGGAAATTTAACTCCTGGTCCCAACTCTACAACTTCAGTGAGTAAAATGTGTAACCATGGAGAATTGCATAAGTTCATAGGAAGACGCTCATATATTATCAATTTAGAGACCGCTGCTGCTAACTTATTTCTTAGTGTTTTCATCATATTTGTATTAATTTTTGTCTATTTCATACTTTTACTTCTAGCCAAATTAACATCCACTGACCTCATTTTGTGTTCAAGATCGCTTAGTTGATGTTGACGAGAAGCTCCACTACTACCACCTGTATGAGAGCTGCCTTCACCTTCATATATAGAATCTAATCTTCCAGTTTGTTATCTAAATCTTTGTCTGTCTTCCCATTGTCTGTGTGATACAATGCTTTCTTCAGTAGCTTGCCTGATAACTCTATCTTCATCAAGAAAACCTTCAATATCATCATCTTCATCTCCTCTTAAACGTGCCACAAGTTCTTCTTTTCTCTTACTAAAGTCTATTTTCTTTGCTTTATTATCCAACAAAAGCTTCATCATATTTTCTCTGACAAAAGTTGAGACCCTAGCACAACCCTTGACTTCTCCTTGCATGTGTGCAAGATGTTCTTTCAACTGAGTAATTCCACCCATTAACACTCTATCACAAAATTTGCATTGCACATTATTTCTAGTTTTACCAGGTACAACTCTTCCAAAGTGCTAACCAATATCTTCACTTGGAGCACCTTCTGCTTTACCTGTTGGAAATTCTTCTCTTGGTGATATTGTTTAACCAACCTACATATAAACATATATGTGTTTGTAATTTTTTTTAAAAAAAATCAATGATAAAGTATATAATTAAAACTTAAATATTATAACATATGCTTCAAGCTACTACATAAAATTTGTTAACTAACAAATTAATTAAAAGTAAATTTTAATTTAATTCTTAGAATTTTCTAAGTTTCTCTAAAAAAATCTCCCACCCTCAATTTCTTATTTTAAATTTCTAATTTTCTTCTCACAATCCTAAAATTAGTTAATTTTCTAAATCTCTCACCTTTAAATTAGTTGAATTTTGAAAAAAAATTAATTTAAATTAAACAAATTTCTTATATTTATTGGGAATCAATTGACTTGGTTCTAATTTTTCTCCTATAATTTTCTCCCTATAATTTCTTCATTTACCCGACCACTTTTTCTCAATTTTTCCCTCATCTATTTTCCCAAACCTTCCTCCCAAATTTTTCTCAATTTCCAAATTCTTTCCCCATTTCCCACGCCCCCTCACCACCCCCCCCTCCATTTTTCCCCCTCATATTTTCCTCGCCCCTCCCTAATTTATCTTTTCAAATCTCAAAAAATTTCCCTATTTCCCAAGCCCCCTCCCAATTTTTACCCAATTCCCATGCCCACCCTCCCCATTTTTTCCCCTTTCTCCCTTATTTCACCCTCTGTTAACTTCCTCCCTCCCTGCCTCCCTCCCTCCCTCAATTTCTCCCCTTTCCCATTCGGTCATTCCCATTCCTCACCCCCACTCCATCACCTTACCCACGGGACGGGCCACCACGAGCTTCCCCGGCCACGGCCACCACGGCCTAGACACTTGTCGAGATTACCAAATTTAAATCAATTTATAACCGATTTACCAAAACTACTTGTAGCATAAGGTAACACCGGGTCGAGCCCATAAATCATTCTAATTATGAAGTCAGATTAAGAGATTAATGAATAGGGGAGAAAATTTTGCAAGATTAAACAACAAAGAGCAATTAAAATGAGTAAATAAAATTAGGAAAATAACAAATCCAAGAGAATTAACCAATCTTGATTTTAATCCATCCTTGATCTTTATAGATCTATTCAACTATCAACCAAATCCTTGGTCTTAGATCACATTAAGACGCCTATCAATGATCTATGAATCTTCTACTAGAAATACTTCTAGAATTCAATTAATTAAGGTTAGACAAATTAAGCATCCATCCAAAACCCAAATTAACTTAAAAATCAAGATCCAACCAAGCTAAATATTTCATCAAACACCTTTAATAAATTATTTAACCTCTGAATTCATCTCTTGGCATATGACAATTATGCAATTAATATATGCAAATTCTAATCAAATTAAGCATTAAATCAGAATTTAAACAAGAGAAGAAGAGAAAGAGAAACTTGATTAATAGATGAATATATAACAATTAAAACAAAATCTCAAGATTAATCATCAAGACTGTCAATCTCTTGGATTGATTAAAGAAGTTTAGTTCTCCATAGCCATCACCATTGGAGAACCTTCAAGAACCATGAAAAATAACAAAGAGAGAGAAAGAGAGAAAAAGAAGAAGAGAAATCTTCAAAATAAAAAAACTAACACTTTAATTATAACAATACTTCTACATAGAAGCTCTACATATTACAATGATCTGCATAGCCTCCCTTTTATAGAGGGTTAGAGATACAAAATGTCAAAGGGGGCTGAGTCATGGTGGTTGGTGGAGCAGGTGGAGTAGGTGGAGTAGTGGAAAATGTTGAATGACTTTTGGTGAGTAGAAAATTCTGAAGATTCTTTGTCTCTGAAATCATGCAGCTCTGAAGTCATTGCATTTGTCATTTTTGAGCCAAGTGGTCTTCATGAAGATTTTAGGTCTGGATCTTAGCTTTCAAATGGCTTTGGTTTGAGTCTAATATCATTTCTATAGCTCCAGATATGTTCAAATTACTGCACACTACTCAGGCCCAGTCGCAGCTCCTCTGTTCTGACTTCCAAGCCCAATATCACCTCCAAGGAGTCTGAATCGGGAAGAGTGTTCAACATGAAAGTTGTAGATTTGAGTCTTAACTATCAACTATCAAAATTTCAGCCTATTCTACAACTTTCACTACGAGCAGTGTAATGAACAATACACAAAGGTCATTCTGCCAGGAGCAACACTTTAGTTCTTGATTCAATGCCAATTTGAGCCATCCAAACGTGTGATTGAGTCTTTGATGTCTTCATGAAGATTGTAGAGCTCTCTATTATCTTTAAAATGATATAAGATTCACCTTAAACATCCACCTACAACCTAAGATATGACCCAAATACAGGATTAGTATAAAACGTAAATCATGCTGAAAAATTCAATTAAATCCATTTTGAGTTCAAAACATACAAAACATAACCAAACTTAATTTATTAAGTGCATGGAGAGTGTAAATGACTAAAAATGAAGGCTTATTAATGCATCAAATATGTGAACATCAAATTCCCTCACACTTAACTTTTTGCACTCCTGGGCAAAACACACAAAAACAAAATGAAACAGACTCAAAAGTTAAACATTCGAAAAGACTCAATTTCTAATCATATTTAAGAATGAAGAGCAATTAATAATTCAAGTGATCAAAACATTTATGAGGTAACACATCTTCACATCTTAAATCAACAAACAAGGATACTTCAATTGAAAAGCATGAGTAAAGAATGATAGATCCTCATAGAATTCACTCTCAATCTCTCAAGTGTTTAAAAGATAGGTATTACACTCAATTCAACTCATGAAAATTGCACTACCATAAGCTTGCTTATCTTCTACTTCTCCACTACTCAGAACACATGCACACACAAATCATGAGGACTTTATTCAAGGTTGTAATGGGGTCAAGGTAAAAGAGAAGGTAATATGGATATGACAAGTTAAACACCAAAGAGAATAAAAGAACATGAAAGCTGAGTTCAATTATCGATCATGAAAGTTCATCCCAACTTCATCTAATACAAATTCCCTTTACATATTATTTTTCATTCCTTTATTGCCTTGTTGACCCTTTTTTTTTTTTTACATATATATATATATATTTTTTTTTGAATTTATATATATATATATATATATATATATATATATATTTTTTTTTTTCTTTTTTTTTTTACAAAAAGAACATCATATATACATTTTTCAACCATTCTGCATACACACCCCCACACTTGTTCATGAACTCATCCAATGACAAAGCTAATGTTCTCTTATTCCCTAAGACTAAGTAAGAACATGGTTTTTTTCATTTAAGAAACATAATGAGTTCGAGACAAAGAATAATCAAATAAGCTCAAAGGGGTTAAGCAAGGGGAAATATGCAAGGTTGGCTGTTTGGTTAAACTAGCTAATTAAGAAAGAGGGTCTCAATCATGTTCATGCATGCAAGTGAAATGTAGCTTCAAAAAGAATCAAAGCAAGTTCTAGAGTGATCATTAACATGAGTGAAAATCACACAAGAAAGAAGAGAATGACATAAATGTTGAATCCATCCATTAGGCTCAAAATCTCACAAGGTATGCATCCATCAAACTCAATTCATCAATTCAATCATCCATCACCAAGCATATCAGTTCAAGAAGGAAGAAAAGTTATTCAATCATGCAATGAACCCTTTTTTTTTATTTTTTTTAACAACAAAACAAAACAAAAAAAATGCTAAAATCTCTTCCCCACACTTAATATAACATTGTCCTTAATGTGAAAGAGAGAGATAAAAAAGAGCAACACAACCTGATAAGAAATGAATCAACGCCAAGCAGGAAAAGAAGCACACTGTCAGTGCCACATTAGACCCTAAAAAGAAATCAAATAATAAAACTTAAGTACTTCCACAATTTAATACTAATTAATTACTACCTAAAAACACTCCTTACTCTGCCACCAATTAAGATGCGTCTCAAGAGTAGAATTACTCTTTACTCTGCCATTAAAATTGGTTTAATAAGTCCATGACAATCATATCATACTTTCCAAACAAAACAACAAATTTTTTTTTTTGGGTCAACTATCTTTCCCCCCAACTAGATCACAACATTATCCTCAATGTTAAAATATAGATAAGTAAAGGATAGAAGATATTACCTGTTTGAGAAAGCAGACACAAATTTAAACAGAAATAAAGTACAATAAAATCAAACCGATTAAAGAGAAAGTGTCAGATCTGGCTTGCTTTTCTTGTTACTTCCTTAGTTGCTTCCTGTTGACCAATCTATCTGAGCTAATACCTTATCAAGTACATACTCAAAAGCTTCCAATTTATCAATGAGCTCATCAATAGTGGAGGAGAGATAAGAAGTTGTTTCTTGCCGAAGGAGTGATAAATTTTTGTTCCCTGACTTTGTCAAGAAAAAATAACAAAAGATCAAAGAAATTATTAACATTCAACAAACCAATGGGTTTATGGTGGATGTTCAGTTCAGCCCAAGAGACAATTTGAAAAATTTCTTCTAAAGTACCAAAACCACCTTGTAAGACAAGAAATGCATCAGAATTGTCAATCATTATTTTTATTCGTCCATGCATGGATGTTACCTGAATTTCTTCTCCAATTGTCTTTCCAGTGATGTTATTTTCAGCTAAAGGTTTAGGAATAACACCTAAAACTGATTGCCTCCTATAAAAGCGAGAAAGTGAGAGACGAGCCCCCATTAACCCACGACAACCGCCCCCATATACAAGATGAATATTCCTCGCAGCAAGTGATCGACCAAGAGTGCTAGCTGCGTTTACAAACTCTAATCCCTTCCCATAATGTGACCCACAAAAAACACAGACATTTTTGAGGTTACGAATAGAAGGCCCCATTCTATACTCTTCCTCTCTTTGAGTGTTTCTGAGTTGAAGGAAAATGGAGAAAATGGAGTGTTTAAATAAGAAAAAGAATGGAAAGGGGAATAAATGCACCTATAAGGGTAGGTTGACGATTGTCGAGAAAAGGTTGAATTGAAGAAAACACGAGAATCTTTTATTTTTGTTTTTTTTGTTTTTTTTGTTTTTTTTTATTTTTGTAAGATGACATGAAGAATAAGAAGAGGATGATACGTACAGATTATTTGTGGATATGGCTCACATCTGCCTCTGGTTTAACGTCCAGTAACGGCTTAAACGTCTTCTATGAGTCGAGGATAAGCTTCCCATCCAATTTTCTTATAAATTGGCAAACAGGGTCTTTTAGAGTCAGATTCCCAAGACTGTAGCGTTTTTTTTCATCCTTGAAGAGATTCCACAATTTAAGAATTTCACGATGCACCAATCCACAAGAATGCATCTCAAGAGTCAATAAGATATCATCTAATGACTCCTTACTCAGTCCATTCTTAATGAAGAAAATTTTATCTTCTCTATTTGCAGAAACCATCCCCAAAGTACGACATCGCTTGTTACAGGTCCATCGTCCACATTTGTGACAGACTTGTAACCTTTTTGCTCTTCTCCTTTTAGAATATGAACTTCTTCCAAGACCGGGCATAAATGAGTCAAATGAAATTGAGGACTCACCTGCTAATCGGACCTTTGCTTCAATTATCCAACGAACATCTTCTGGCATACCTTTGTGCATTAACAGTCTCAATCTTTCACATCGAACTTTATAGATTTTTCTCAGAGCATTTTGAGGAAGAGAAGGAAAATATTTGCTCAGGTTTGAAAGAATGACATCCATTTTGAAGGAGAAGAAGGGTTCAGTTATTTTGGGAAACTGAAAAATAAACCGACTTGAGAGCCACGAGTCGTATCCGCCACTTAACTTAGGTAACACAAAGAACTCAAGAACTTGGTTTTCCAGGAATTGTTGAGTCTTTGGCCATTAACTTTAAGCGCATTACCATTCCTAGGATCCTCAATATCTACGACCCCACGTGTTTGACAACCAAAGAACCGCGCCACCTAGATCTCAATTTTCCAAAGAGTAGGTGCAGATGATAATCTCAAAGCAGAACTTTTTTGACTAATTTTCGCAGCTTTTGCAAAAGGTGTAACAGACCTTGCATAAAGTAGGCCAATAAAATCCATACTGCAAGATTTCCGCAGTTGTTGTCGTTGAAGAAGAAAAAATGACCTCCACATGCGTCCGAGTGACAAAATTCAATGACACTACTTTCCTCATTGTCGGGTACAAATCTCCAAAAAATTTGATCAGAACAATAATTGAACAAATATGGGTCATCACAATAATTTTTTTTTTACTTCAATCAAAAACTTTTTTTTTTGTGTCTATTGAGGCGGCATCTTACTTATCAAGTGGAGTAGACGACTTCTTGCAAGTGGACCTCCTCCAAAATATCCTCTTGAGCTCCCTCATAAAATGATTTGAGGCGATGTCCATTGTGAAAGCTTTTGTAGTAGTCTCACTTGTAACACGCTGACCATAAGAAAAAATCTTAGTAACAACAAATGGACCAAGCCACCTAGATCGAGCTTTACGGGCATGAGTTTGAGGCGGGAGTTATAGAGGAGAACTTTTGACCAATCTTAAATGTTTTTCTCATGATCTTCTTATCATGGAAGGCTTTGGTCTTCTCTTTATAAAGTTTGGAACTCTCATAAGCCTCTAAGCGGATCTCCTCCAATTCTTGCAAGCTATAACTTCCGCTCCATGCCTGCTTGATTTAGGTCCAAGTTACACCTTTTTACTGCCAAAATGCACGATGCTTAATTTCCACTGACAAGTGGCATGCTTTGCCAAAAATAATCCGATAAGGAGACATCCCAATCGGAGTCTTATAGGCGGTCCTATAAGCCCATAAAGCATCCTCAAGCCTTTTTGCTCCAGTCCTCTGTTAGGTTGAACTGTTTTCTCGAAGTATCCGCTTGATCTCTCTGTTGGAAACCTCGGCTTGCCCATTAGTGGGGATGGTAAGGTGTAGAAACTCTATGCAAGACTCCATACTTTTTCATCAAGGCTTCCATGCTTCGACATAAATGCGAACCCTGATCACTAATGATGGCTTTTGGGACTCAAACCTGTAGAAAATATGTGATCTAACAAAATCCACAATAACATTGGAATCATCAGTCCGAGTGGCTTTTGCCTCCACCCATTTAGATACATAATCCACAGCAAGCAGAATGTAAACAAAACCAAATAACACAGGAAAATGACCCATAAAATCAATACCCCAAACATCAAATATTTCACAGAACAACAAAGGTTGTTGGGACATCTCATTCCTACGAGAAATATTCCCTGTTCTCTGGCATTATTCACAAGATTTACAAAACAAATATGCATCACGAAATAGAGTGGGCCAATATAATCCAGAGTCCAAAACTTTTCTAGCTGTACGAGTAGGTCCAAAATGTCCCCCACAGGCAAGTGCATGACAAAAACTAAGAACAGAATCAAACTCATGATCAGGAATACATCTCCTAATGACTTGGTCACTACAAAATCTTCACAAATAAGGGTCATCCCACACATAATATTTTGACTCACTTTTCAATTTGTCAATCTGTGCCTTAGTGAAATGTGCAGGTAGTGCTCTAGCAACCAAGAAATTAACCAAATCTGCAAACCAATGGATGTTACCTTGCATCTTGAAAAGCTGCTCATCAGGGAAGACATCATGGACAGGAGAAGAATCTGCCTCTCTCTCAATCCGACTCAAGTGATCGCCACGGGTTCTCTCGCTCCACTCTTATCTCTGATATCAATATCAAACTCTTGTAAAAGCAACATCCATCTAATCAGTCGAGGCTTTGCATTGGGCTTTTTCAGGAGAAACTTTAAAGCTGCATGATCTGAAAATACAACCACTCTAGAACCAAGCAAATATGATCGAAATTTATCTAAAGCAAAAACAATTGCTAAAAGTTCCTTTTCGGTTGTAGTGTAGTTGGCTTGTGCAGCATCTAAAGTCCTCGAAGCATAGGAAATGACATGAGGTACTTTGCCGACTCTCTGTGCAAAGACAGCTCCCAATGCATAATTAGAGGCATCACACATGAGTTCAAATGGGAGTGTCAATCGGTCATCCTGGATGATAGGTGCACTGGTCAATGCTTGCTTTAAGTGATTGAAGGCATCTTTGCATCTCTGGTTAAAGTGAAACTCTACATCCTTTTGTAGCAAGTTGGACAGTGGAAGGGCAATTTTGCTAAAATCCTTTATGAACCGACGATAGAAACCTGCATGACCAAGAAAAGAACGAACCTCCTGCACGCATGTGGGGTAAGATAGATGATGTTCACATATTTGATGCATTAATAAGCCTTCATTTTTAGTCATTTACACTCTCCTTGCACTTAATAAATTAAGTTTGGTTATGTTTTGTATGTTTTGAACTCAAAATAGATTTAATTGAATTTTTTAGCATGATTTACGTCTTACACTAATCTTGTATTTGGGTCATATCTTGGGCTGTAGGTGGATGTTTAAGGTGAATCTTATGTCATTTTAAAGATGAGAGAGAGCTCTACAATCTTCATGAAGACATCAAAGACTTAATCACACGTTTGGATGACTCAAATTGGCATTGAATCAAGAACTAAAGTGTTGCTCCTGGCAGAATGACCTTTATGTACTGTGCATTACACTGCTCGTGGTGAAAGTTGTAGAATGGGCTGAAATTTTGACGATTGATAGTTAAGACTCAAATATACAACTTTCATGTTGTACATTTTTCCCGATTCAGACTCCTTGGAGGTGATATTGGGCTTGGAAGTCAGAACAGAGAAGCTGCGTCTGGACCTGAGCAGTGTGCAGTAATTTGAACATATCTGGAGCTATAGAAACGATATTGGACTCAAACTAAAGCCATTTGAAAGCTGAGATCCAGACCTACAATCTTCGTGAAGACCACTTGGCTCAAAAATGACGAATGCAATGACTTCAGAGCAGCATGATTTCGGAGACAAAGAATAGGCTGAAATTTTCTACTCACCAAAAGTCATTCAACATTTTCAACTACTCCACCTACTCCACCAACCACCATGACTCCGCCCCCTTTGACATTTTGTACCTCTAAACCCTCTATAAAAGGGAGGCTATGCAGATCATTGTAAAGTGTAGAGCTTTTATGTAGTAGTGTTGTTATAATTAAAGTTTTAGTGTTTCATTTTGGAGAATTCTCCTCTTCTCTTCCTCTCCTTCTCTCTCTTTGTTATTTTCATTTTTGTATGGTTCTTGAAGGTTCTCCAATGGTGATGGCTATGGAGAGCTAAACTTCTTTAATCAATCCAAGAGATTGACAAGCTTGATGATTAAACCGAGATCTCGTTTTAATCGTTATACGTTCATCTATTAATCAAGTTTCTCTTTCTTTTCTTCTCTTGTTTAAATTCTGATTTAATGCTTAATTTGATTGGGATTTTGCATATGTTAATTGCGTAATTATCATATGCCAAGAGATGAATTCAGAGGTTATATAATTTATCAAAGATGTTTGATGAAATATTTAGCTTGGTTGGATCTTGGTTTTTAAGTTAATTTGGGTTTTGGATGGATGCTTAATTTATCTAACCTTAATTAATTGAATTTTAGAAGCGTTTCTAATAGAAGATCCATGGATCATTGAGAGGCGTCTTGATGTGATCTAAGACCAAAGATTTGGTTGATAGTTGAACGGATTTATAAAGATCAAGGATGAATTAAAATCAAGATTTGTTAAATCTCTTGGATTGGTTGTTTTCTCAATCTTGTTTACTCATTTTAATTGTTCTTTGTTATTTAATCTTGCAAAACTCTTTCCCCCTATTTATTAACCTCTTAATCTGACTTCATAATTAGAGTGATCTACGGGCTCGACCGGTGTTACCTTATGCTACAAGCGATTTTGGTAAATCGGTTATAAATTGATTTAAATTTGGTAATCTCGACAAGTTGTCAAATTTTTGGCGCGTTCTTAAGGGGATCATTCTCGATTTTGTTCAATCTTATAAAGAGTTTATTTAACTACTAATCTCTCACTAACCTTTATGTTCTTTGTGTTTTGGTGGATTTCAGGCAAAAACGGGTGATTACGAGTCATTTTACAAAAATTTCGTATTGATTGAGAAAATGTGCTTGAGAATGAAAGTGAAACTTGGTCGATTGAAGGAAAACGGCCTAATAAACAAGACTCACAAAATTGTGAGGTCACCCCTGGTTTTTTCCAAAATCCATCGTTTAGACCAGTTTTTCAATTTTTAATATTTTTTATTGTATTTTTTAGTTTCATTTTTGTGTAGTTTTTATCTTTGTACAAGTCCCATAATTTTTAAAAATATTTAGATAGGTGAATTATATTTATTTTGGTATATTTTTAGAGTTGTCTAGTGTATTTTACTTGTTTACTTATTTTATTTTATTTTTTGTGTTTTTGTATGACTAGGTCTAATAACTCGATATCTTGCTTGAATTTGATCTGAGATTGATAGAACATTGCATAGGTTGAATAGAACTCGTAGGCTAAGTGAAAGAATTGAGTCGAATTTAGTTGTGACATTGAATCGAAAGTGCACTTGAGATCTTAAGTGATTCTAAAATCATGGCGATAACAGCAAAATAGGACCCTTAAAGAACTTCTTTGCTCCGATGTAACTTACGGTCTTTGTGCATTCAATATCCTAATCTTGATCCGACTTGAGTTAAAATCGGATTGATACACTTGTTGCCCAAGTTTCATGGTCTTACGGTGAAGATCCCCATAAGCACTTAAAGGAGTTCCATGTGGTCTGTTCAACCATGAAGCCACATGGAATCTCCGAGGAGCATATCAAGTTGAGGGCATTCTCTTTCTCTCTTCTTGATGTAGCCAAGGATTAGGCTGTTCTACCTTTCACCAGGTTACGTCACGAGTTGGGATGATATGAAGAAATTATTCTTGGAGAGGTTCTTCCCGCATCAGGCAGAAAGTACTACCATTAGAAAAGACATTTGTGGTATAAGGCAAATGGTGGTGAGACCTTGCATGAGTATTGGGAGAGATTCAAAAAGCGTGTTCGAGTTGTCCCCACCATCAAATTAGTGATCGCTCTTGATTCAATATTTCTATGAGGGCTTCTTTGTCGATGGATAGAAGTATGGTGGATGCCGCATCCGGAGGTGCATTGGTGGATAAAACCCCTGCGGCAAGAGATTTGATAGCAAATATGGCACCAATGCTCAACAATTTGGCACAAGAGTCCTTACCTCAACCGGAGGAGTTAATGAAGTTCAATCATCTCATGTAGATCAACAGAGAATGGAACATAGACTTGATGAATTGACTTCTTTAGTGAGGCAATTAGCAAGTGGGACAACATGTACCAGGTTACGTACAAGAGCACTGCAAGGGTGTGTGGCATTTGCTCTTGCTCATCTCATCCTACCGATTCATGCCCCACACTTCAGGATGGTGGTTCGCGTTTCGGAAACGATCGGTTGCGGCGGTGGCATTTTTCCTAGTAGACCTCAATATCGGCGGTCAATGACCAAGATATGATCCATTTTCTAATACCTATAACCCTGGTTGGAGGGACCATCCTAACTTTAGATATGGGAATTCTAGTCAGCAGCAACAACACCAACAGGAGCAATTTAGATACCAAGTTGTAGGTCCTAGCAACAAATACCAACCACCTGCATTCAGACAACAACAAACTGTGCAGCCACCTGTGCAGCAGCCCCTCATGTTGCCAAGTCCAGTAACCACTCCATCCGAGCCATCATTGGAAGATTTGATGAAACAGATGGCTACAAATAATGTTCAGTTCCAACAAAATGTCAATGCCACCATTCGAACCACATGCAAACTCAGATTGGGCGGTGGCCACCACCGTGAGTGAATTGAAAAGCCAAGGATCGAACCAATTGCCTTCACAAACAAATAACAACCCAAGAGGCAATGTAAGTGCCATTACCTTGAGAAGTGGCAAAGAAATTGATGGTCCTAGTCCGCCACAACGAGCTCCCATTACGGCGGCCCGAGAGATTAATCGAGACACAACAAAATTCGCATGATGCCCCGGTCCCGGAAGAAATGTGCGAGAGAATTCGGACTTGAACATTCCACTACCCTTCCCAAACAGAGTGACACAATCCAAGCGAGATAGCGCAAGCGAAATGGAAAAGGAAGTCATGGAGACATTCAGGAAGGTGGAAATCAATATTCCCCTCCTAGATGCAATCAAACAAATTCCCAAGTATGCCAAATTTCTCAAGGAGTTGTGTACTCACAAGAGAAGACTTAAGGGTACTGAGAAAGTCAGTATGGGCAGAAATGTTTCTGCGATGATTCACCCAAGCATGCCAAAGAAATGTAAAGATCCTGGAACTTTCACAATCCCTTGCACTATAGGTAATTCCAGGTTTGACCATGCAATGCTAGATTTGGGTGCTTCTATTAATGTCATGCCTACGTCAGTGTATAAGTCTTTGAACATTGGCACCTTACACCCCACTGGTATAGTGATTCAGCTAGCAAACAGGACTACTGCTCACCCTGCAGGAGTGCTGGAAGATGTGTTGGTGCGAGTAAATGAGCTAATTTTTCCAGCGGACTTCTACATTCTGGACATGGAAGACGAGTCTTCAACAAATCATGCTCCATTGATTCTAGGAAGACCATTCCTCAAAACAGCCAAAACTAAGATAGACGTGCATGCTGGCACCCTTTCTATGGAATTTGGTGGAGATGTGGTACAGTTTAACATTTTTGATGCCATGAGACATCCCCTTGAGGAGCATTCAGTTTTTCATGTTGATGTGATTGAAATGTTGGTTGATGATACTTATGCTGATATGAGTGTTGAATTCCTTGATATTGCTAACTTTCTGGATTCTGTCACTTGTGATATATGTGTTAACTGTGATACTGAACCATGTGCTGCATGTGCTGAGATTTATGCAGTTGTGAGTAATGATGTAGCTGCTGACTTGAATGATGCAACATGTGAAAATAAGAGTCAGGAGTATGTCGAATTTAATGCTGCTGAGTTGTTTGTTTCAAATAGCTTGCTGCCTTCTATTGTGCATCCCCCATCCTTAGAGCTAAAGACTTTGCCAGACCATCTTAAATATGCATATTTGGAAGATGGTGAGAAGCTGCCAGTGATTGTCGCTAAGAATCTGCAACTTGAACAAGAAGAAAAATTGATGCGAGGTTTTGAAACAAAGATAAGCGGGCCATCGGATGGACACTTGCGGACATTCCTGGTATTAGTCCCTCCACATGTATGCATAGGATTTTATTGGAGGAAGGTACCAAGCCGGTGAGGCGACCCCAAAGGAGACTAAATCCCCGATCTGGATATGGTGAAGAAGGAAGTGACCAAGCTGCTTCAAGTGGCATTATTTATCATATCTGACAGTAAATGGGTGAGCCCAGTGCAAGTGGTTCCAAAGAAATCTGGAGTCACAGTAATTGTAAATCAGAACAATGAGCTCCTACCCACAAGAATCCAGAACAGTTGGCGGGTGTGCATTGATTATAGGCGGCTTAACCAGGCCACTAGGAAAGATCATTTTCCATTGCCTTTCATTGATCGGATGTTGGAGAGACGGGCGGCAAGTCGCATTACTGTTTCTTGGATGGATATTCGGGCTATTTTCGGATTCACATAGCCCCGGAAGACCAAGAGAAGACCACTTTCACTGTCCATTTGGAACATTTGCATACGTAAGAATGCCCTTTGGTGCGTGCAACGCTCCGGGAACCTTTCAAAGGTGTATGGTCAGTATCTTCTCGAATTTTTAGAGAGTTGCATGGATGTGTTTATGGATGATTTTACTGTCTATGGCTCTTCCTTTGATGCATGTTTAGATAGTCTGGATAGAGTCTTGCATCGATGCATTGAGACTAATCTTGTTCTTAATTATGAGAAGTGTCATTTTATGGTAGAACAGGCATAGTCTTAGGCCATATCATCTCTCAGAAGGGTATAGAAGTAGATCCTGCTAAAATTGATGTTATTTCCCAATTGCCTTACCCCTCTTGCGTGCGAGAGGTTCGTTCTTTTCTTGGCCATGCAGGTTTCTACAGGCGGTTCATTCAGGATTTCAGCAAAAAGGCCCTTCCCCTGTCTAACTTGTTGCAGAAAGATGTTGCTTTTGATTTTGATGGCAAGTGCAGAGAGGCTTTTGATTTCCTTAAAGGAGCTTTGACCACCACTCCTATCATCCAACCACCAGATTGGACACTCCCATTTGAACTCATGTGTGATGCCTCTAATTATGCATTGGGAGCTGTCCTTGCACAGAGAGTCGGCAAAGTACCTCATGTCATTTCCTATGCTTCGAGGACTTTAGATGCTGCATAAGCCAACTACACTACAACCGAAAAGGAACTTTTAGCAATTATTTTTGCTTTAGATAAATTTCGATCATATTTGCTTGGTTCTAGAGTGGTTGTATTTTCAGATCATGCAACTTTGAAGTTTCTCCGAAAAAGCCCGATGCAAAGCCAAGGTTGATTCGGTGGATGTTGCTCTTACAGGAGTTTGATATTGATATCAGAGATAAGAGTGGAGCAGAGAACCTGGTGGCAGATCACTTGAGTCGGATTGAAAGAGAGGCAGATTCTTCTCCTATCCATGATGCCTTCCCTGATGAACAACTTTTCAAGATGCAAGGTAACATCCCTTGGTTTGCAGATTTGGTTAATTTCTTGGTTGCTAGAGCACTACCTGCACATTTTACTAAGGCACAGATTGATAAACTGAAAAGTGAATCAAAATATTATGTGTGGGATGACCCTTATTTGTGGAGATTTTGTAGTGACCAAGTCATTAGGAGATGTATTCCTGATCATGAGTTTGATTCTGTTCTTAGTTTTTGTCATGCACTTGCCTGTGGGGGACATTTTGGACCTACTCGTACAGCTAGGAAAGTTTTGGACTCTGGATTATATTGGCCCACTCTATTTCGTGATGCATATTTGTTTTGTAAATCTTGTGAACAATGCCAGAGAACAGGGAATATTTCTCGTAGGAATGAAATGCCCCAACAACCTTTGTTGTTCTGTGAAATATTTGATGTTTGGGGTATTGATTTTATGGTCCTTTTCCTGTGTCATTTGGTTTTGTTTACATTTTGCTTCTTTGTGGATTATGTATCTAAATGGGTGGAGGCAAAAGCCACACTCGGGACCGATGATTCCAAGGTTGTTGTGGATTTTGTTAGATCACATATTTTCTGCGGGTTTGGAGTCCCAAAAGCCATCATTAGTGATCAGGGTTCACATTTCTGTAATCGAAGCATGGAAGCCTTGATGAAAAAGTATGGAGTCTTACATAGAGTTTCTACACCTTATCATCCCCAGACTAATGGGCAAGTCGAGGTTTCCAACAGAGAGATCAAGCGGATACTTCGTAAAAACAGTTCAACCTAACAGAAAGGATCTGGAGCAAAAGGCTTGAGGATGCTTTATGGGCTTATAGGACCGCCTATAAGACTCGATTGGGATGTCTCCTTATCGGATTATTTTTGGCAAAGCATGCCACTTGCCGGTGGAAATTGAGCATCGTGCATTTTGGGCGGTAAAAAGGTGTAACTTGGACCTCAATCAAGCGAGGTATGGAGCGAAGCTACGGTTGCGAGAATTGGAGGAGATCCGCTGGAGGCTTATGAGAATTCCAAACTTTATAAAGAGAAGACTAAAGCCTTCCATGATAAGAAGATCATGAGAAAAACATTTAAGATTGGTCAAAAAGTTCTCCTTTATAACTCCCGCCTCAAACTCATGCCCGGAAAGCTAAGATCTAGGTGGCTTGGTCCATTTGTTGTTACTAAGATTTTTCCTTATGGTGCTGTGCAGGTTACAAGTGAGACTACTACAAAAGATTTCACAGTCAATAGACATCGCCTCAAACCATTTTATGAGGGAGCTCAAGAGGATATTTTGGAGGAGGTCCACTTGCAAGAAGTCGTCTACCCCACTTGATAAGTAAGATACCGCCTCAATGGACAAAAAAAAAATTGTTTGAGTTAAAAAAAAAAATTTCTATTGTGCTGACCCATATTTGTTCAATTATTTTCCTGATCAAATCTTTTAAGTGTGGAGATTTGTACCCGACAATGAGGTAAGTAATGTCATTGAATTTTGTCATTGAAGCATGTGGAGGTCATTTTTCTTCAAAGAAAACAAACTACAAAATCTTGCAAGTATGGATTTTATTGGCCATATTATTCAAGAGGCGTTATACTTTTTACAAAAGTTGCGAACATTGTCAAAAATTGGGGTCCATTTCTGAAAGAAAAATGATGCTTCCAAGTTACGCAAATTGCACTTGCATGACTTGCGGAATCAATAAATGATGCATAAAAAATAAAAAAAAAATAAAAAACAAATTTTATAAAGCAAAAAGACTCAAACCATTTCTGGAACATCAAGCTGTTGAGGTAGAATCCATCTTTCTTTCTAATCATTGTTATGAGTAGAATTTATTTTAATTTGTTTCTTCTTTTTGCAGTTCTTTCAGTTCCCGGTTAAACGACGGATAACGGTACTCCGTGACTCTCAAGTCGGTTTATCTTTCAGTTTCCCATAATAATTGATTTCTTCTCTTTCAAAATGGATGTCATTCTTTCAAATCTAAAAAAGTATTTCCCTTCTGTTCATAAAAATGTTCTAACCAAAATTTACAAAGCTAGGTGTGAGAGATTGAGATTTGTTAATGTACAAGGGCATCCCGAGAAGATTTTCTATTTGGATAATCGAAGCAAAGGTTCGTTTATTTGGTGAATCTTCCGATTCATTTGTCCGATACATGCCTGGTCTCGGTAAAAGTTCATTTTCGAAAAAGAGAAGAGCAAAAAGAATGCACGTTTGTTACAAGTGTGCACGATGGAATTGCAATACGCGATGTCGTACTTTGGGGATGGTTTCCGCAAATAGAGAAGATAAAATTTTCTTCATTAAGAATGGACTGAGTAAGGAGTCATTAGATGATATCTTATTGACTCTTGAGACGCATTCTTGTGGATTGGTGCTTTGTGAACTTCTTCGTTTGTGGAATCTCTTCAAGGATGAAAAAGAACGCTATGATCTTGGGAATCGACTCTAAAAGACCGTGTTTGCCATTTATAAGAAAATTGGATGGGAAGCCTATCCCAGACTCATAGAAGGCGTTCAAGCCGTTTCTCGGACGTAAAACGAGAGGAAGATGTGAGCCACAATCACAACAATTTGTATATACTATCTTATGCATTTATTATTTAAAAAAAACAAAACAAAACAAAACAAAAAAAAAAAAAAAAAAAAAAAAAAAAAAAAATTCAAAAGTTTTTCGACAATGACCAACCTACTCATATAGGAGCTATTATTTTTTTCTATTCTCTTTCCTATTTAAACACTCCATTTTCTTCACTTTCCCGCCACTCTTAATCATTCACAGAGAGTGTGAGTGTAGAGATGGAGGGAGCTTCTTCTTCTTTCGTTCGTAGACTTGTTAGTATCGTGTATTTTGTGGGACACATTATGGGAAGAGTTTAGAGTTTGTCAACGCAAAGAACCACTCTTGGTAGAACACTTACTGCGAGGAACATTCGTGTAGTATATGGGAGGTTGCCTTGGGTTAATGGGGGCTGTATCACTGTCTGCATTTCTAAGAGGTGGTCAGGTTTTAGGTGTCATTCCTGAACCTTTCACTCGAAGGAGCTTTGTTGGAAAGACAATTGGACAGGAAATTCAAGTATCATCTATGCATGCACGAATGACGGCAATGCTTGAAAACTCTGATGCCTTCATAGCCTTACCTGGTGGTTTTGGTACTTTGGAAGAAGTCTTTCAAATTGTTTCTTGGGCCAATGAACATCCACCATAAACCCATAGGTTTATTGAATGTTAATAATTTCTTTGATAATTTGTTATCTTTTGTTGACCATCTTTGTGGAAACGTAAATTTGTCACACCTTCGCAAGACAACTCCTTATCTCGGCTTCACCTTGTTGATGAGTTAATTGATAAATTGGAAGCCTTTGTTTATGAAACTGATCCAGTGTGACCCAGATAGATTGGTCGAGAGACAAAGAAGAAGCGAGACAACAACAAGGGAGGCAAAGAAAAACAAGATGTGACCGACACTTCATCTATGACTTTCCTTTATCTTTAGTTTTATTCATCGTACTTTGTTTTTGTTTATATTTGTGTGAGATTTCTCTTTTCCGTAATTGCGATGAATGTGTACTATCCTCTATCTTTTTCCTTTCTATTTTTTTAACATTGAGGACAATGTTATGATCTGGTTGGGGGGAAGGATAGTTGTGTGACCAAAAAAAAAAATTTTTTTAGTAAATGTGTTTATGTTTGTCGTGTGTAGAGTTGTGTAAAAAAAATGTATGTATGTATTAATATGTTTATTGTGTTTATATGTTTGTCAGTAATTTTCTAACCGGTTAAGGATGGCAGAGTAAGGAGTAATTCTACTCTTGAGACGCATCTTAATTGGTGGCAGAGGTCTGATGTGGCACTGACAGTGTATTTCTTTTCCGCTTGGCGTTGATTCACTTCTTATCAGGTTGTGTTGCTCTTTTTTTCTATCTCTCTTTCACATTAAGGACAATGTTATATTAAGTGTGGGAAGAGATTTTAGCATTTTTTTTTGTTTTGTTGTTAAAAAAAAAAAAACAAAAACAAAAGGGTTCATTGCATGATTGAATAACTTTTCTTCCTTCTTGAATGATATGCTTGGTGATGGATGATTGAATTGATGAATTGAGTTTGATGGATGCATACCTTGTGAGATTTTGAGCCTAATGGATGGATTCAACATTTATGTCATTCTCTTCTTTCTTGTGTGATTTTCACTCATGTTAATGATCACTCTAGAACTTGCTTTGATTCTTTTTGAAGCTACATTTCACTTGCATGCATGAACATGATTGAGGCCCTCTTTCTTAATTAGCTAGTTTAACCAAACACCAACCTTGCATATTTCCCTTGCTTAACCCCTTTGAGCTTATTTGATTATTCTTTGTCTCGAACTCATTATGTTTCTTAAATGAAAAAAAAAAAAAACCCTGTTCTTACTTAGTCTTAGGGAATAAGAGAACATTAACTTTGTCATTGGATGAGTTCATGAATAAGTGTGGGGTGTGTATGCGAGAATGGTTGAAAAATGTATTTATGATGTTCTTTTTGTAAAAAAAAGAAAAAAAAAAAAAAAAAAAGAAAAAAAATATATACATATAAAAAAATTCAAAAAATATATATATATATAAAAAAAAAAAAAAAAAAAGGTCAACAAGGCAATAAAGGAATGGAAAATAATATGTAAAGGGAATTTGTATTAGATGAAGTTGGGATGAACTTTCATGATCGATAATTGAACTCAGCTTTCATGTTCTTTTATTCTCTTTGGTGTTTAACTTGTCATATCCATATTACCTTCTCCTTTACCTTGACCCCATTACAACCTTGAATAAAGTCCTCATGATTTGTGTGTGCATGTGTTCTCGAGTAGTGGAGAAGTAGAAGATAAGCAAGCTTATGGTAATGCAATTTTCATGAGTTGAATTGAGTGTAATACCTACCTTTTAAACACTTGAGAGATTGAGAGTGAATTCTGTGAGGATCTATCATTCTTTACTCATGCTTTTCAATTGAAGTCTCCTTGCTTGTTGATTTGAGATGTGAAGATGTGTTACCTCATGAATGTTTTGATTACTTGAATTATTAATTGCTCTTCGTTCTTAAATATTGAGTCTTTTAGAATGTTTAACTTTTGAGTCTGTTTTCATTTTGTTTTTGTGTGTTTTGCCCAAGAGTGCAAAAAGCTAAGTGTGGGGAATTTGATGTTCACATATTTGATGCATTAATAAGCCTTCATTTTTAGTCATTTACACTCTCCTTGCACTTAATAAATTAAGTTTGGTTATGTTTTGTATGTTTTGAACTCAAAATAGATTTAATTGAATTTTTCAGCATGATTTACGTCTTACACTAATCTTGTATTTGGGTCATATCTTGGGCTGTAGGTGGATGTTTAAGGTGAATCTTATGTCATTTTAAAGATGAGAGAGAGCTCTACAATCTTCATGAAGACATCAAAGATTTAATCACACGTTTGGATGGCTCAAATTGGCATTGAATCAAGAACTAAAGTGTTGCTCCTGGCAGAATGACCTTTATGTACTGTGCATTACACTGCTCGTGGTGAAAGTTGTAGAATGGGCTGAAATTTTGATGATTGATAGTTAAGACTCAAATATACAACTTTCATGTTGTACATTTTTCCCGATTCAGACTCCTTGGAGGTGATATTGGGCTTGGAAGTCAGAACAGAGAAGCTGCGTCTGGACCTGAGCAGTGTGCAGTAATTTGAACATATCTGGAGCTATAGAAATGATATTGGACTCAAACCAAAGCCATTTGAAAGCTGAGATTCAGACCTACAATCTTCGTGAAGACCACTTGGCTCAAAAATGACGAATACAATGACTTCAGAGCAGCATGATTTCAGAGACAAAGAATAGGCTGAAATTTTCTACTCACCAAAAGTCATTCAACATTTTCAACTACTCCACCTACTCCACCAACCACCATGACTCCGCCCCCTTTGACATTTTGTACCTCTAAACCCTCTATAAAAGGGAGGCTATGCAGATCATTGTAAAGTGTAGAGCTTTTATGTAGTAGTGTTGTTATAATTAAAGTTTTAGTGTTTCATTTTGGAGAATTCTCTTCTTCTCTTCCTCTCCTTCTCTCTCTTTGTTATTTTCATTTTTGTATGGTTCTTGAAGGTTCTCCAATGGTGATGGCTATGGAGAGCTAAACTTCTTTAATCAATCCAAGAGATTGACAAGCTTGATGATTAATCCTGAGATCTCGTTTTAATCGTTATACGTTCATCTATTAATCAAGTTTCTCTTTCTTTTCTTCTCTTGTTTAAATTTTGATTTAATGCTTAATTTGATTGGGATTTTGCATATGTTAATTGCGTAATTATCATATGCCAAGAGATGAATTCAGAGGTTATATAATTTATCAAAGATGTTTGATGAAATATTTAGCTTGGTTGGATCTTGGTTTTTAAGTTAATTTGGGTTTTGGATGGATGCTTAATTTATCTAACCTTAATTAATTGAATTTTAGAAGCGTTTCTAATAGAAGATCCATGGATCATTGAGAGGCGTCTTGATGTGATCTAAGACCAAAGATTTGGTTGATAGTTGAACGGATTTATAAAGATCAAGGATGGATTAAAATCAAGATTTGTTAATTCTCTTGGATTGGTTGTTTTCTCAATCTTGTTTACTCATTTTAATTGTTCTTTGTTATTTAATCTTGCAAAACTCTTTCCCCCTATTTATTAACCTCTTAATCTGACTTCATAATTAGAGTGATCTACGGGCTCGACCCGGTGTTACCTTATGCTACAAGCAGTTTTGGTAAATCGGTTATAAATTGATTTAAATTTGGTAATCTCGACAGTTGTCAATAGACATGAAATGACATCTATTTTTGCAGGATCTACCTCAATACCCTTGCTAGATACTACATGCCCTAAAACTATACCTTGTTCTACCATGAAATGACATTTCTCAAAATTCAGGACAAGGTTAGTTTCAATGTACTTATGCAAAACCCGATCCAAACTATCCAAACATGCATCAAAGGAAGAGCCATAGACAGTAAAATCATCCATAAACACATCCATGCAACTCTCTAAAAATTCAGAGAAGATATTGACCATACATCTTTGAAAGGTTCCCGGAGCGTTGCACAGACCAAAGGGCATTCACCTATATGCAAATGTTCCAAATGGGCAGGTGAAAGTGGTCTTCTCTTGGTCTTCTGGGGCTATATGAATCTGAAAATAGCCCGAATATCCATCCAAGAAACAGTAATGCGACTTGCCAGCCAGTCTCTCCAACATCTGATCAATGAAAGGCAATAAAAAATGATCTTTCCTAGTGGCCTGGTTAAGCCGCCTATAATCAATGCACACCCGCCAACTGTTCTGGATTCTTGTGGGAAGGAGCTCATTGTTCTGATTTGCAATTACTTTGTGACTCGCATTTCTTTGGAACCACTTGCACCGGGCTCACCCATTTACTTCTCAAATATGGGATAAATAATGCCACTTGCAAGCTGACTTGGTCACTTCCTTCTTCACCACATCCAGAATCAGAGGATTTAGTCTCCTTTGGGGCTGCCTCACTGGCTTGGTACCTTCCTCCAATAAAATCCTATGCATACATGTGGAGGGACTAATACCAGGAATGTCTGCAAGTGTCCATCCGATGGCCCACTTATGCTGCCTCAAAACCTGCATCAATTTTTCTTCTTGTTCAGGTTGTAGATTCTTAGCGACAATCACTGGCAGCTTCTCACCATCTTCCAAATATGCATATTTAAGGTGGTCTGGAAAAGTCTTTAGCTCTAAGGATGGGGGATGCACAATAGAAGGCAGCAAGCTATTTGAAACAAGCAACTCAGCAGCATTAAATTCGACATAATTTTGACTCATATTTTCATATGCTGCATCAGTCAAATAAGCACCTGCATCATCACTCATAACTACATAAATCTCAGCACATGCAGCACATGGTTCAGTATCACAGCTAACACATAAATCACAAGTGACAGAATCTAGAAAGTCAGCAATATCAGGGAATTCAGCACTCATATCAGCATAAGTATCATCAACCAGCATTTCAATCACATCAACATGAAAAACTGAATGCTCCTTAAGGGGATGTCTCATGGCATCAAAAATGTTAAACTGTACCACATCTTCACCAAATTCTATAGAAAGGGTGCCAGCATGCACGTCTATCTTAGTTTTGGCTGTCTTGAGGAATGGTCTTCCTAGAATCAATGGAGCATGATTTGTTGAAGACTCATCTTCCATGTCCAGAATGTAGAAGTCCGCTGGAAAAATCAGCTCATTCACCCGCACTAACATATCTTCCAAAGACTCTGCAGGATGAGCAAGTGGTCCCTGTTTGCCTAACTGAATCACTATACCAGTGGGTTGTAAGGTGCCAATGTTCAAAGACTTATACACTGACATAGGCATGACATTGATAGAAGCACCCAAATCTAGCATTGCATGGCCAAATCTAGAATTGCCTATAGTGCAAGGGATTGTGAAAGTTCCAGGATCTTTGCATTTCTTTGGCATGCTTGACTGAATCATCGCGAAAATTTTCGCCCATACTGACCTTCTCAGTACCCTTAAGTCTTCTCTTATGAGTACACAACTCCTTGAGGAATTTGGCATAGTTGGGAATTTGCTTGATTGCATCTAGGAGGGGAATATTGATTTCCACCTTCCTGAATGTCTCCATGACTTCCTTTTCCATTTCTGCTTGCGCTATCTGCTTGGATTGTGTCACTCTGTTTGGGAAGGGTAGTGGAATGTTCAAGTCTGAATTCTCTGCACATTTCTTCTGGGCTGGGGCATCTAGTTCATGCGAATTTTGTTGTGTCTGATCATTCTCTGGCTGCTGCAATAGGAGCTCTGGTTGTGGCAAACTAGGACCATCAATTTCTTTGCCACTTCTCAAGGTGATGGCACTTACATTGCCTCTTGGGTTACTGACTGTTTGTGAAGGCAATTGGCTTGATCCTTGGCTTTTCAATTCACTCACAGTGGTGGCCAGCTGCCCAATCTGAGTTTACAGGTTCTGAATGGTGGCATTGACATTTTGTTGGAACTGAACATTATTTGTAGCCACCTGTTTCATCAAATCTTCTAATGATGGCTCAGATGGAGTGGTTGCTGGACTTGGCAACATGAGGGCTGCCGCACTGCAGTGGTACACACGATTTGTTGTTGTCTGAATGTAGGTGGTTGGTATTTGTTGCTAGGACCTACAGCTTGGTATCTAAATTGGTGCTGCTGTTGGGGTTGTTGTTGCTGACCAGAATTCCCATATCTCAAGTTAGGATGGTCCATCCAACCAGGGTTAT
The DNA here is from genome assembly GCA_029884595.1 of Ormosia semicastrata. Classification (NCBI taxonomy): domain Eukaryota; kingdom Viridiplantae; phylum Streptophyta; class Magnoliopsida; order Fabales; family Fabaceae; genus Ormosia; species Ormosia semicastrata. Next base: position 7,168,007 of record JAQQTO010000045.1, read on the forward strand.
AAGTATTAGAAAATGGATCATATCTTGGGCTGGGGGCCGATATTGAGGTCTACTAGGAAAAATGCCAATTCTTTGAATCGACCGTTCGGAAACGCGGAACCACCATCCCGAAGTGTGGGACATGCATCGTAGGATGAGATGAGCAAGAGCAAATGCCACACACCCTGCGTGCTCTTGTACGTAACCCGGTACATATTGTCCCACTTGCTAATTGCCTCACCAAAGAAGTCAATTCATCAAGTCTATGTTCCATTCTCTCGTTGATCTACATGAGACGATTGAACTTCATTAACTCCTCCTGGTTGAGGTAAGGACTCTTGTGCCAAATTGTTGAGCATTTGGCGCCATATTTGCTATCAAATCTCTCTTGCTGCAAAGTAGGGGTTTTATCCACCAATGCACCTCAGATGCGGCATCCACCATACTTCTATCCATCGGCAGCAAGCCCTCATAGAAATATTGAATCAAGAGCTGATCACTAATTTGATGGTGGGAACAACTCGAACACAACTTTTTGAATCTTTCCCAATACTCATGCAAGGTCTCACCAGTCATTTGCCTTATACCACAAATGTCTTTTCTAATGGCGGTGCCTCCGGATGCGAGGAAGAACCTCTCCAAGAATAATTTCTTCATATCATCCCAACTCGTGACGTAACCTGGTGAAAGGTAGAACAGACCAATCCTTGGCTACATCAAGAAGAGAGAAAGGGAATGCCCTCAACTTGATATGCTCCTCGGAGATTCCATGTGGCTTCATGGTTGAATGACCACATGGAACTCCTTTAAGTGCTTATGGGGATCTTCACCGTAAGACCATGAAACTTGGGCAACAAGTGTATCAATCCAGATTTTAACTCAAGTCGCATCAAGATTAGGATATTGAATGCACAAAGGCGGTAAGTTACATCAGAGCAAGAAGTTCTTTAAGGGTCCTATTTTGCTGTTATCGCACCATGATTTTAGAATCACTTAAGATCTCAAGTGCACTTTCGATTCAATGTCACAACTAAATTCAGACTCAATTCTTTCACTTAGCCTACGAGTTCTAATCAACCTATGCAATGTTCTATCAATCTCAGGATCAAATTCAAGCAAGATATCAGGATTAGACCTAGTCATGCAAATCAAAACACAAAAATAAAATAAAACAAAATAAGTAAACAAGTAAAATACACTAGACAACTCTAAAAATATACCAAAATAAATCTAATTGACTAATGAAATGATTTTTAAAAATTATAGGACTTGTACAGCATGAAAACTACACAAAAATGAAACTAAAAAATGTAATAAAAAATATTAAAAAATTAAAAAACTGGTCTAAACGATGGATTTTGGAAAAACTAGGGGTGACCTCACAATTAATTATGAGTCTTGTTTATTAGGCTATTTTCCTTCAACTGACCAAGTTTCAGCTCATTCTGGGCACATTTTCTGTTAATACGAAATTCTTATAAAATGACCCGTAATCACCCGTTTTCGCCTGAAATCCACCAAAACACAGCAAAATAAAGGTTAGTGAGAGATTAGTAGTTAAATAAACTCTTAATAAGATTGAACAAAATCAGAATGATCCCCGGCAACGGCGCCAAAAATTTGACACTTGTCGAGATTACCAAATTTAAATCAATTTATAACCGATTTACCAAAACTACTTGTAGCATAAGGTAACACCAGGTCGAGCCCATAGATCATTCTAATTATGAAGTCAGATTAAGATATTAATGAACAAGGGGGGAAAATTTTGCAAGATTAAACAACAAAGAGCAATTAAAATGAGTAAACAAAATTAAGAAAATAACCAATCCAAGAGAATTAACCAATCTTGATTTTAATCCAACCTTGATCTTTATAGATCTATTCAACTATCAACCAAATCCTTGGTCTTAGATCACATTAAGACGCCTATCAATGATCTATGAATCTTCTACTAGAAATACTTCTAGAATTCAATTAATTAAGGTTAGACAAATTAAGCATCCATCCAAAACCCAAATTAACTTAAAAATCAAGATCCAACCAAGCTAAATATTTCATCAAACACCTTTAATAAATTATTTAACCTCTGAATTCATCTCTTGGCATATGACAATTACGCAATTAATATATGCAAATTCTAATCAAATTAAGCATTAAATCAGAATTTAAACAAGAGAAGAAGAGAAGAGAAACTTGATTAATAGATGAATATATAACAATTAAAACAAAATCTCAAGATTAATCATCAAGACTGTCAATCTCTTGGATTGATTAAAGAAGTTTAGTTCTCCATAGCCATCACCATTGGAGAACCTTCAAGAACCATGAAAAATAACAAAGAAAGAGAAGGAGAGAAAAAGAAGAAGAGAAATCTTCAAAATAAAAAACTAACACTTTAATTATAACAATACTTCTACATAGAAGCTCTACATATTACAATGATCTGCATAGCCTCCCTTTTATAGAGGGTTAGAGATACAAAATGTCAAAGGGGGCTGAGTCATGGTGGTTGGTGGAGTAGGTGGAGTAGGTGGAGTAGTGGAAAATGTTGAATGACTTTTGGTGAGTAGAAAATTCTGGAGATTCTTTGTCTCCGAAATCATGCAGCTCTGAAATCATTGCATTCGTCATTTTTGAGCGAAGTGGTCTTCATGAAGATTTTGGGTCTGGATCTTAGCTTTCAAATGGCTTTAGTTTGAGTCTAATATCATTTCTATAGCTCCAGATATGTTCAAATTACTGCACACTACTCAGGCCCAATCGCAGCTCCTCTGTTCTGACTTCCAAGCCCAATATCACCTCCAAAGAGTCTGAATCGGGAAGAGTGTTCAACATGAAAGTTGTATATTTGAGTCTTAACTATCAACTATCAAAATTTCAGCCTATTCTACAACTTTCACTACGAGCAGTGTAATGAACAATACATAAAGGTCATTCTGCCAGGAGCAACACTTTAGTTCTTGATTCAATGCCAATTTGAGCCATCCAAACGTGTGATTGAGTCTTTGATATCTTCATGAATATTGTAGAGCTCTCTATTATCTTTAAAATGACATAAGATTCACCTTAAACATCCACTTACAGCCCAAGATATGACCCAAATACAGGATTAGTGTAAAACGTAAATCATGCTGAAAAATTCAATTAAATCCATTTTGAGTTCAAAACATACAAAACATAACCAAACTTAATTTATTAAATGCATGGAGAGTGTAAATGACTAAAAATGAAGGCTTATTAATGCATCAAATATGTGAACATCAGGCCTTCCCCGGCCACGGGCCACCACGGCCTTCCCCGATCCCCACTCCCTTACTCCATCACCTCTCTGTTTCGTCTTCCCCCTTTTCCATTCCCACAACAGCACCCAGCCACCCACAGCAACCCAACACCCCCACCCCCACGACCCACCCACAACCCACACCTCTAAATAGACATAAATCATGGCTTTGGTGGGTTACCTGAGGCTGAGGGTTGAGTTGCTGGCTGCTGCACCACGAAGATCGCGAAACAGAGGTCTCCAGATCAACCCAAGAGGCGGCGGTAGGAGCTCCTTCAACAGATCTGAGCTACAAGAGTCTCTCAAGAGGTTAGGCTTTTGTTAGGGTTGATTTGGTGTGTGTTTTTTACTTTTTATACTGAAAAAATTTAAAAGAAACGGTGTTTGAAGTGAGTAAAACTGAACGGAGGAGCGTTGCGGCTGAAATACCGATACGCCTCCTCCGTTGTACTGCAACACCATTAAAAATACTGTCGCGCGTGATTTTCAAACTTAGCCCCGTAGGCTGGCTGCTACAAAGACAGCATGCCGCGACCTGTGCTCATGAATTATCTCGTTCCGAGATTTGAAACCTTGGATACTACATTTTCACATGCATACATAAACATGATTGATGCATTTTTATTGAAATAGCTACTTTAAGCAAATAGCCAACCTTGTATATTTTCTCTTGCTTAACCTTTTTGAGCTTATTCGATCATTCCTTATTTTTAACTCATTACATGCCTTAAAAAAATATGTTTTTACCTAACCTTAGGGAATAAAAGAGCATTGACATTGGATGAGTTCTTGAACAACTATGGGGGTGTATGTGTAAAACAATTGATGAAAAAGAAAAGAGTAGCCATCTTAAAAAAAACAAAAAAGAAAGTGTAAAGAAAGGTCAACAAGGTAAAAAGGAGAAGCGAAAAGAATATGTAAAGGGAATTTACATTATGTTAGGATGAACTTTTCATGTTTGTTATTTTAACTTAACCCTAATGCTCTTTTATTCTTTTTGATATTTAACTTGTCATATCCATATTACCGCGTTCCTTTATCTTGACCCTATTACAACATTGAATAAAGTCCTCTTGATTTTTGTGTGTATGTGTTTTGAGTAGTGGAGAAGTAGAAGATAAACAAGCTTATGGTAGTGCAATTTTTCATGAGTTAAATTGAGTGAAATACTTACCTTTTAAACACTTGAGGGATAGAGAATGAATCTTGTGAGGATCTATCATTCTTTACTTATACTTTTCAATTAAAGTTTCCTTACTTATTGGTTTGAGATGTGACGAAACGTTGCCTCATACATGTTTTGATCCCTTGGATCTTTGGTTGCTCTTCTTAGAAACTTTGGCATTCTTAAATATTATTAAAAATTGAGTCTTTTAAAATTTTTAAGTTTTGAGTTTGTGTTGTTTTTCTTTGTTCCCTGACTTTGGTATTATGTGTTTTGCCCAGGAGTGTAAAAGTTAAGTGTAGGAGAATTTGATAGCAATATATTTTATTCATGTTATAATCCTTTCATTGGGCTTCTTAGGGTTCAATTAGGCTTAATTTAGTTAGTTTTGTTACATTTTATGATATTGAGCTTAATTGGATCATTGAAAGAATTATAGCTTGAATTGGTTTTAGTTTATCTATTTGACAGCGTTCAATAATCTAGCTATAATTTGAGTTACAAACATCTGATTGATGTTATTCTAGTCTTGTAAGAAAGTTAAGACAATTCTCTATAACTTTCATGAACACCTCAAGAGCCAAATCACATGTTTGTATAATTTAAATTGGAGTTGAATCAAGATCCAAAGTGCTGATCCTGATAGCTTGACCTTTGCACACTTATTAGCCTATTTCTTGAGACATGAATTCAATTAACACCAAACTGGTGGCATTAGAAAGTTAAGACCCAAATCTACAACTTTCATGAAGAACACAAGAGTCAAATCGGAAGTATAGTAGGTTATATTGGGCCGAGGAAGTCAGAACAGAGGAGTTGTAGCTGGGCTTGAATAATGTGAAAATATTGGATCATATCTCGAGTTGTAGGAATGATATTCAGCTGAACTAGGACATTGGAAAGCTAATATAAAATTCTACAACTTTCATGAAGACCACTTTTCTATTTTTGGTGACAGCCATGAGTTTAGCACCTATTCATTTCAGAGACAAGCATCTCAATAATTTTTCACTCATTCACAATTATCAAATAACTCCCTTGGCATTTTTAACTCATTATCAAACAACTCCATTGTCATTTTGTTTCCCTCAAGCTCTATAAAAGGGAGCATTAGTTGCTCATTTGATCATCTTGGCTTAGAGATCAAGATCATGCTATTATTGTGTTATTTATTTTTCTTGTTGTAGTTTTCTTTTGTTCTAAATAGAAGTTATGTTCATCTTTTTCTTCTTCTCTCTTTTTTTCTTCTTGTTCATGAATAACTAATTTTCATTATGCTTGGGTGAAAGAATGAAGCTTTTGGTAATAAATTAAAGTCATATTAATTTCTTTCTTGTGCTTAAATAATGTATTATCAAGTGGTCATTATATGTGTTGTATTTTATTTCCAATCAATTTAGAAACTCTCCTTTTAAAGTGGAGATCTTGATTCATTGTAGACAAGAGGCTGACAAAATGAATGCTTGAGCTCATTTATAAGTGTTGGTGTTAGTAAATAATTAAAGGAGCCATAATATAATTACATATATAATCTTAATTGAACTTTGATTGTTGTATTTTCTGATTGGAACCTCCGTTATGTGTGGATTTCAATTGAGTTATATATAAAAAGAATAATCATGTCTTTAATTTATTACCAAGTGTAGATCTTTTAACCCAAGCAAATCTTTTTTTCATTTGTGAACAACTTTTATCACCTTTATTGTTGTGACAAATCTTTTCCTTACCTCAAATAATTTTTCTTCATCAATTCCCTGTGGATCTACCTCGGACTCCCGAGAATTTATTATTTGAAATAACTTATACTTGGGTTTGTAACTTATAATTCACATCACATAGTCAATCACAAGAACCTGGCCTCTATTGACTCCATCCTTGTCGATGTCTGAGCCCAATGTGAATCTCTGTGCCAGACAGAGACTAGGCTGAATAAAGAGCTTTCACAAATGGTAAATGACTGCTCGAGGTTCATGGTGGAATCATTTAAAAATACTCTTAACCAACTTTGTCAATTTAACCTTAGTCTAAATGAAGAGGCGGTCAGTGTACTGAGGGAGGTCCAAGATGGCCAAATTATAGATGTTGCTATTCCTGTGGCTACTCTAAATGATCAAGTAGACCAAATGGTGGATGGCGGAGGAGGGACAAATGCTACACTGGAGGCTGGATGAGAAGAGGCTATGGCCGAGGTGGCCAAGGCATTGTATACTGAGGTAGCGCAGGTCAAAGTGGTGCAGATCGAGGTGGTAGTGGTGACTGCAAAAGGATTAAGCCCTACTTTCTAATGTCCAACTTAATTTTTTCCTTGCCCTAATTTTTTCCTTGCCCCCTACGAGGGATTTTATTAATATATTTGGGCAAGTTCCACCCTCACGCATTCTCTGGTTAATTTTAATGCTTGGCATTTTCTTCATAGTGATGTCTACTTTTTTTTTACCAAGATGAGTCCAACGCTCAATCTCGGTGCTCATTTTACACTTTGTAAACTGCTTGTGTAGTTCACCGAGACTGCTCCAATGCTTGACCTTAGTGGCAAGACTTTGGATTGTTTAAGTATTTAGGAGTCCACATCCCTATTGGGGTCTGTGGTCCGATATGCATAAGTTAATTTATAATGCATTCCTCCGTAGTCTCTTTGTTGATTGCTACTTGAAGGAAGGTAGGGACATTATTACTCTTAGGGATCTAATGTCCCGTCAATTTGTAGCAGTCTATACATGTATGGTAAACGTTGCTTTGAATTTATTGGGAATTAAAGTCACTCTAATGCAATAGCAGTCTTTTGCTCCATTTCCCAACTGTCCGCTGCTCTTACTGCTAATTACAGGTGAGGAACAATTAAACATGGCTTCTAATATGTCACTAATTCACCTTTTGGGAGTTAATCAGAGTACATTACTCCTTTTATAAATAGGAATTATTTGTAGTGAGATTATCACTTGTTCCTTTCTTTTATTGTCTAGCTGTGTTTGAGACTGGGTCTTTTCTAGGGAGTGGCCCACTTTTTGCTTTTTATGAGCATAATGAGGGTCATGTATCTTTCTAGAATCATCTTTCATTTCTATCCCAAATTCTTAAAGGTGTTCCCTTTTCCCTTGCATATTCTTCTGGTGGAGGCATTTCTTTCTAGGTGTAATAGCTCAGTGACAGCTAAGTAATTGCTCTATGTGGCTTGGTCAACACGTTTCTGAGCAATAGAAGCCTTTATTTCTAGGTGTATGTCGTAGCAAAACAAGATTCTACTCTTGCCAGAAAGGCTTATGGCTTCCATTATAGTTCTTGTGAGGCGTGGAGGGGTTTGGTGTGGTGTGGAATATGATTAAGAATTATATCAAAAACAGTTGCCAAGTTCCACTAAAAATATAAAAACCTTGCAACCAGTTGTAGTAAGGAAGAGTTGATCCATAGAGAACTAATTCAATTAACACTATCAATCCAATTCCTAAATTAAACTCTAATGAACAATAAACTGTAAAAAGTAAAAAGGGGGTTTTGTTAATTAAAATTTAAAATATAAATTAAACTTAAAACAAAAACAGTAAACACTTGAATTACCAAATTAAAGATATTGGTTAAGAGATGGAATCGACCACTAGATTTATATGATTATGCTAACTTACATTCTCTTTATACCAATATAATCAATTATGTTCTTATGTGATTGTGAGATAAATCCCCTGTTTTCTTTAAGTTTTGCTTAATTTAGCAATCGCTCAAATCAAACCCTAACCACTAGTTATTTGTAAAGCAACCGCTCTTACACCTACCTAATGATTGCACTAAGAATTAGAAAACCAATCACACTAAGATCTAATCATACACCGGGAGTATATTACTTAGATCATATGTTTGACTAGTTTTACCACCATAACCGCACATAGCAGTCCTAGTTTTACCACTTTCAAAATTTGACAAGAATATAAAGACCTTTATATTGATTTAAGATCAGAAACATATGAATAAAAACATAACTATATTGATATAAAGAAATATGCAAGATTCACATAATCAAAACTAGGGTCTCATCTTTCCTTAACTGTGGAAATAAGCTTGTCCCAAATGGTTTAATATATTAAGTTTTGATGATGACAAATACAAGACAAAAAGAATGATGCTTATGCTTAATAAATGTGTTTTATAGATAACAAATGCATCACAAAAGAATATTGATTATGTTACATAGATGTGCTTAATGTGATATATTGTATCATGCATGATTATGTACTTTATCTAGTTATATTTCACTTAACAATCATGCAATGAGATATATGTAACATTCATCATATAATATATCCAATAATATTTTATATGAGTTATAAATGAATTAATATTGGATATGTCTATGAAAGTCTTGTATGCATCTTAGACTAATTAGAGTTATACATTTACGAATCATGCATATGAAGATATTGAGTTATGAATTTGGACTAACTATGCTTGTTTTAAGTGAGTAATACTTTGTAGGATAGTCCAAGTACCAAGAGTGAGCATTGTAATAAGAAAGTAAAAAGATCACAACTATACTCAACTCAAGAAGGATGAAAATAATAAAGATGTTCCAAGCTTTTGCAAGTCTTGAAGAGAAGATTTTCTTTGAAAGCTTGGATTACATCAAGAAGTGATGGTGGCAAAAGATCTAGTCCAACATCTTCAAGAATAGCTTATAGGACTTAGATCTTGTGTAAAGATAAATGGGGATCACACTAAACTCAAACAAGTTTTAAACATCTTTACAAGTGTTTCTAAAATGCTTAAATGCCCAACAAAATGTTTTTGGAAAGCTAGTCTTGGTGGTATTTCAAATCTATGAAAAATAGTCAAGTTTGTATTTTACAAAACTGACATATAGTTACTCTTTTAATCATAACTTTCAAATGATTTTGAGTTTTACTTTGAAACTTATCTCATTTGAAAATAGACTCAAAGATCTTTCCAATGGCTGGTCATTTGCTTTAAACGGGTAAGAAACGAAAAAGTTATGACCAATTAAAGTTTGAGTTTTAAAAATCTAACCTTTGGTTACTATTTTGATCATATCTTTCAAATACTTTGTGTTTTGTTCTGAAACTTCTTTCATATGAAAATAGACTCAAAGATCTTTCCAATGAGTGGTCATTTGCTTTAATTGGATAAGAAATGAAGAAGTTATGACCTTTTAAAGTCGGTTTTGAAAACCAGAAATAGTGTAATCGATTACACAAGTCATGTAATCGATTACAATGTTGACAGAAGCCGTGTAATCGATTACATAAAGTGTGTAATCGATTACAAAGTACCCAGAAAGCTTGTAATCGATTACATGAATCTTGTAATTGATTACCAAGTGCCCAAGAATGTTTCTAACGGCTATAAACGGCTAATTTTCATAGAAAATCATTATAAAACACTACCAATGACTATTTTATCACTTGGGCTCTATATATAAGTATTGTATGAAGCTTATACACCTCTTGAACACTAGAATTGATCCTTGAAACATCAAAATCATATTTTGAGCTTTAAAGTGTGAATCCTTGATACCCATAGAGCTTCAATTTGTATTATACATTCTTGAGAGAGTTTTCTATCATCCATACTTTGTTCTTCAAGTTGTATATCTACTCTTGTGAGAGTTTCTATTCTTTCTCTTCACTTTGAAATCATTGTAAAAGGATGAGGTATCCCTTAAGAGAGAAAAGGGTGAGGTATCCCTTGTAGTGAGACTCAAACACAAAGGGTGAGGTATCCCAAAGGTGTTGTGAGTGCTCTTAATTGTAAAGGCCATCAAGCACCTGTGAAGCTTGAAGAATTGGAGGCTCTAGCATAAGGGTGAGGTATCCCAAGGTGTGAGGAGTGCTCTTGTATATACAAAGGTTTTCCTAGCACCCGTGAAGTCTAGGAGATAGTGAAGAAAATCTCAAGTTAAGCTTGGGGACTGGATGTAGGCCACAAGTGGTTGGTGGCTGAACCAGGATAAATTCTTGAGTTTAATTCTCTCTTCCCTACACTCTTTAAATTCAGTATTTGGTGAAATATATTTATCTATTGCATATCTTGATGTTTTGATTGTTACAACTTGATATCTAGCTTATTCACTTAGTTCATCATATATCCCAAATTGTATTTGAGTAATCCTCAATAGTTGTACATTTATTAGACTTATTCCGCTGCATTTATTAATTGAGTTATTCAAAATGCATAATTTGTCAAAGTTGCATTAAAATTTGTAATTACCCAATTCACCCCATCTTGGGTAATGATTGTCATGACTAACATTAACTAATCAAGAAGCTTAGCCACACATGACAAATTCAAAAACAGAAGAAGAATTAAAGAAAGACATTGTTCAGAATAAAAGAAAAAAAGAAAACTAAAGATCAAACTAGTTTCTAAGGTTTGAGAATGATTGATCTTCGATCGCTCGAATCCGAGTCTCCAATTCTCAATCAAATCTCTCTCTTTCTTCGTCTTTGTGTTTCCCTCAGTTCCCTTGATGACTCTCTCTGTCCAGAGATCTTTTAGGGGCTCTAAGCAACCCAATTTATGAGTTTGGATACCTAATTTAGCATTAAAATTTGAATTTAAATTTCTGAGCTGATGACATGGGCCGTGTCATATAACACGGCCCTACCCGTGTCATATCACATGGGCCGTGTTATTGATCAAGGCTTAAAACTGAATTCCCTTGTGAAAATAGAGACGTACATGGCCTACCTAGTGTCATATGATACAGGTCGTGTTGACCAAAAATAGGATATAACCCCAGCCTTGAAATAGTCAGAGGAGTACACGACCCACTCCATGTTATATCACACGGCCATGTCACTCACTTTCTTCAAATGCGACCTTGATTTTTCATAACTGCTTTTCTTCCTTTGTCTCTAGGGATAAAACTGATCTTCTTAAGCATTCATCTTTCTCCTTAAATGGTCATCAAGCTCTGTTTGATGCTAATGGACTCAAACACTCAAAGATATCCTGAAAAGCATAATTCATTTATGAGTGTTTATAATCACATTTAAGCATAGTTTCACATAAATATCCAATTTTGCTCTAAATCAAAAACTTAGCTATATGTCAATAATTGAGCACATATGGAGTCCAACTAGATCAAACAAAAGGCATTTAAAATACAAAAATTATTAACAGATCAAATACCCCCATAGTTAACCTTTTGCACTCTTGGGCAAAAACATAAAATTAAGCACATGCTTCCCAAAAAGTAATAAAAGTACTAAACAATGAGCAAAGATCTACACACATTAGTCCTTTCAAGGAATCTAAGCAATCAGGAATTTTCTTTCTCAACAGTCCAAATCAGCAAGTCAGGTCAATCAAATATCAGGGTTAAATCAACATGATGAATCCTTACTGATATACTCTCTTTCACTCAAGTGTTTTGGGCTTGTATTTACTCTCAACCAACTCATGAAAACATGTCTTATCATAGGCTTGACAAGCCTCTTCTTCTCCAACACCTAAACCACATGCACACAAAGATCAAAAGGTCTTTAATCAGGTTGTAATGGGGTCAAGGTAGGATATATCAAGGATAAACAAAGTTAGACCATCGGAAATAGAAGAGCAAAGGGGAATATAAAATTCAAACGCTTTTGCACAATCACCCCAGCACTTTTCAATCCATCTTCATCTTTTGCTTAACTTTCTCCATTCAACAATCAACTTTACCATTCTTTTTTTCATTTCTTTTTTTTTCTCTTTTGAGAGTCTTTTTTTTTAATAAAACATAACTGTGTAATCACCCCCACACTTATTCAAATACAATTCCTAACATAATTATCAAGCTCTTCTACTCCCTAAGGTAAGGTAGCAATGGTTTTTCACTGTTAGGCTTGTATTGAGCTATAATAAAAAGAAAGGACATCATTCAGGCTCAAAGGGGTGAAACAATGGATCAAATTGTAAGGACAGCTATTTGGCCAGTAGCTAAAAGAAAGAAATGCCTTTATCATCTCAAAAATATGCAGTGGTCATTTACAGTCTAAAAGAGAGTCAAATCAAATTCTGAATGGCATATAATCACAAGTGAAATCACACAACAAAGAACAGAAATGACTTAAAATTAGTTATTTACATCAAGGCTCAAAAACTCACTAGGTCCCAATTTTATCATATTTTTGAATCAACCCTTTCAATTTTTAAAACCTCTCAACGCAGGTTTAGAAGTAAGAAAGTCAACTCCTTTAGGCTTAAAAACCTATCAATAAAAATCAATCACTTGCTCATTGCTCAACATACTTTAAAAACCAGTTAGAAAGACATGCACTAGATATGCAATTAAGATCAGAATGTGCAATTAAGGTCAGATCCCCCCACACTTAAAATAGACAATGTCCTCAACGTCAAAGCATACAACATAGAAAATGTACACAAGTAAATCAACAGAGCATATGCAAAAACATAGGAAGAAATTGATTCTAGTAGCATGAAGCACAGTCAAATCCAAAATAGGAACCAATACAATGTCCATTAAGCCAGTCAAAATTAAATACAATATCTCAAAAGAAAAGGGAGATACATCAAGATGGGGGAGGGGGATAGGAGAAATGCTGAAGCAAAAGATCAAGTTTGCCATCAATGGCATCCATTCTCTGATCACGAGAGGCCTCCAATGCTTGAAAGCGATCTTCTAATCTTTGGAAGAGAGCAGCATGGTCCAGCTCTAGGCAGTCAATATGAGCCAAAACATCACCATAGGAAGCAGCGGTAGGCTGAGTGGAGGGTCCTGTATCATCAGCAAACTCTGGAGGTGGTGAGACTGCAGCATCCTCGTGAGGCTCAGGGATTGGAGCTATCTTAGGCTGGGCAACTCCATCAGCTCCGATCAAGAGGAGAGAACTATGTTGACGGGTGCACAACATCATGGACACCATAATGGCCCCATCAATAGCACTGGGACCCTAGATTGGAGCCTCCTCTAGCAGGTCCAAATAATCATAATGAGTGGCAATAGCAGAGACATACCCCCCAATCACTATACGACTAGCTAAAGTGGTCCCTATGTGGTGAAACTGATTACAAAGCCAATACCCCCCATTTGCGGGTTCCCCCTCGATCATGCAATATAGGAAAAATAATTTAGATCGGCTAATGGTGCCTTGGCTTTCCCCTACCACAAATGGTATTAGCCAACCATTTCTGAATATATCTATGTGCAAGGGACCTAAGCCTAGAGGCCTTAGACATCTTAGGGTCGTAACTATCAGATCTAGCCACAGTTAGAGCAGACCACACATGATCAGGATTAAAACCACTGGGCAATATATTGTGCCCCTCAGGAAAACCAAAAATGGCACGAAACAGGTGAATGTCAATGGTATGAGGGTTGCCTAACATGCTAAATGTGATCTCTCCAGGCCACCTTTCCTGGTCACACAGTGGATACAGCTTACGGTTAAAACTAGAAATGAATTACCTAGTTAGCTCAGCATATGTAGACCTATTCAACAGTGCATACTCTACCCAACCAATCCTACTCAACAAAGCAAAAACCTCATCATGCAACCCTACAGCCTTAAGGGTATCCATATCCAAGAATCGGGTGGGAACCACTACTTTTCTATCTATGGGATTGATCGATACCTGAGGTGGAGAGGGCTCACGCGGGGGTGGTTGATGTGATTCCCACTTACCATGGTTTCACTTTTACGGATTTATCTAGGGTGGAATTCCCATAAGCTTAGGAAGCATCCATATCTCACGCTATAGACATCAGAATTGAGTGATTCCAAAACGAGGTGAAAGATCTCTTTTTGAAACACGATTTAGACTCAAGAATCACCAAAAAAGAGTACGTATAACTTAAGATATGAGTGCGATATATTTGAGACAAAAATTGAGAAAATTGTGAAATTGAAGATTCTTGCAAATTGATGCTTGTAATTGAATGGACACAAAGAAAATAATGAAAATAACAAAGGAAAATGGTTAAGACGAGAGATGGAAATAAGAAATGGATTGTTGCCACAATCAAGGATTGATTGATAAACCAAAGTTAGTGATCGCCATAAGAGAAACTCTTGATAAGATCTATGGCTCAGTCAAGAACCTAAGAGAGGAATACTCTCACAATTAGACAAACCAAATTGAACATCAAATTCTGGTTTTTTTTTATTCATCCAATTCAGGTACATTATATAGAGAATGGCTAGAGTAGTGCTAACCAAAGGTCACCACAAATTAGCCTAAGGTGACTCTCCTAACCCTAGCAGCCCCACTAATGCTTACATTAATGCCTCAACTAATTGGTATTGATGGCAATTAGTGCATGAAACTTATTATGCTTAAGTGCTGTATTAATTCATTCTAGAAGTTACCAAAGGCATGCAAGCCAATGGTCACTCTTCTTTGTCATTTTTAACAAAGCTAATAAAACAAAATAAACACAATTAGCCCCACTAAAAAGCATTAAATTCCCACTAAAGGCAAAGCTTAGTGGAACTTAACTTCACCTAAGTGCTTATTAACTTAGTACTATCATGCCTAATGCTTATTTAACTTAGATAGACACTCTAAATCATCCATACAAACTATAAAATTTGTGCACACACTTGGGCAGCCCAACTTCATTGGTTTTCATCTTGAATCAAGCAATTGACATCTTCAGAACCTATGGTTTCAAGACTTGGGCTTACTTCCAACATAGTTTCCCCCATTTGTTTCAAAGCTTCTTAGGACTTCTTAGTTCTTATTCTTGTCATGGGTCCAATTAGTAGGTACCCCCTTAGGTCCTCATCAGTGTTGGAGAAGACTGTGCGCGCCTAGAGGAGGTATGATGGGGGTGATATGAACAGGAAGCAGCGGTGAACTTGATGCACTTCTTGGGACCCATTACTGAGGAAATCAAAAGAAATGGAGAAAGGGGGAGAGTGGATTGATACCGTGAACTTGGGAATGGTGGAGGAAAAGAAGGTTGGCAACATAGAGGAAGAATAGAATGTGAGAGAGAAAAGATTGGGTGTGGGAATGGAAGAAAATAAGGGAAAGGAATGAGATGCGGGCAAGAATAGAAAGAATTGGGAAGAAAAAGAGAGGGGGAAACGGCACTGGAGATGGGGGGAAAGAAGGGGAAAAACAAATGGGGAAGATTGAATTCAAAACCCTAAGTAACAAGGGGAGAAATATGTTTGCTATCACGTAAACACAAGCTGTGTCTTTGGACACGGCCTCCCTATGTTTCTCTCGGGTTCACCAAACACTTGTTCCTGTCGAGAGACAGGGGCCATGTTATAAAACATGGCCACCCCGTGTTTGGCTCTAGAATTCATGAATATTTTGTTGTGTGAAAAACAAGGGATGTGTTTTGAAACACCCCCTATTATCCACTGAGTTGACAATCCTACAGAATACTGTAAAAACCCACTGAATCACTAATGCCCAAAAGTTCTCAAAACACCCAAAAATGCAAAATATGGTCTCAAACATGCATCAAACAAATATTCATTTGTTTGTTTGACGAATGCTTATTTTACCCAATCGAGATGAGTCCAAAGCTCGATATCAGTGATCAGGTTTATTTAGTTTGATGAACACTTATTTTACTTGGCCGAGATGAGTCCAAAGCTTGATCTTAGTGGTCAGATTCATTTAGGAATAATTGACCATCGAACTTTAGCTGTATATGACACAAAAGCCTCTTGGTGTGGAGTCCATGGTCTCGGGCTACGGTCAATTACTCTTAGGCTCTGTAAAGCTAGTCAGTTTAAGGGTTAAGGTCAGGCTATGCAGGTATGGGTGAAGACCCTTGAATGTGCTCCTTAACTTAGGTCGATAGTCAAATGGATTCCACTATCCGACCTTCATATAAGAATACACTTAACCTTTGTAAACCTGGTTGGTTTATAAGTTAAGGTCAGGCTCAAAAGGGTATGGGTGAAAAGTTTTAAATGCACTCCTTGACCTCAGTTGATAATCAAGTGGGTTCCCCTGTTTAGCCATTATGTATCGATATCGGAATAATTGATCCTTTCTAGACCTTGTATTCCTTAGATGATGGTCAGAGTACTCATGGACTTAAAGTCACAGCTGAGGTATTGGCTTAGATGATATCGGGTCGAAGTACTAGCTTAGATAAAATAATAGTTAGAGAAATAACTAGTTTATTGATGTCAAAGGATGCTTCTTACATAAGAGTAACAATTAAAAAGCATTACATAATTATCCAGGTTACATCGATGTGATGATGATAATCCTCACAGTTGTTATTCTGGGGTTATGCCCTATCTTGATTATGGGTGTTAACCTGAGGTGAATGTCAGCTAGGGTTCTCATTCCTAGTCAGAGAACGTCTTCTTTGGTAGGGAAGAAAGGGACTTCGAGGGCTATAGCTCTGTTTCCTGTAATGACCCCTCCTCTGATTATGGTTCTGGGCTTGGTGTACATACTGGCTTAGATGGTCATCCTGGATGAGAGATTCAATAGCATCTTGGAGGTTGGTACAATCCTCCGTATTGTGACCATAGCCGTCATACCACGCGTAGTACTTGGATGTGTCTCTCTGTGAATGCTTCTTTAAAGGGGGAGGTCTCTGCATATCCCGCAGCTCGATGTTCATGACCTCCTGATAGATATGAGCTTGAGGTGTATTGAAGGGAGTATAGATATCATACTTTCCCTTGAAATGTGGCTCTGAATTTTGCCCCTGTTAGTTTGGTTGCTTCTCAAACTTAGGCTTAGCATCTCCTTTCTCAAGATGCTTCCTAGCTCGAAGAACATCTTCAGCATTGATGTATTTATCAGGGCATATAACTCGTCCATGGTCTTAGGCTCCTTCTTTGCAAGGGAAAAGGAGAATGCTCCTGGTCGGAGCCCTTCTTTCATGTAGTATAATCCAAGTTTTTCATCCCAGTCACTCATGTTCACAATCTCCTTGTTGAAGTGGGATATAAAGTTTGGGAAAGACTTCTCCTTTCCTTGCTTGATCTGGGAGAGGTATGAAATGGATTTAGGATGCACCTTGCTAGTGGTGAAGTCCAGCAAAAATCTTGAGGATAAGCTCTCTTAGTTAACGACGGACCTCAAAGTTAAGGTGGTGAACCATCTCAAAGCGGCTTTCTTTAAAGACAAGGGGAAAGCACGACACATGAGAGAGTCATTGCCCCCAGCAAACAAAAGTGTGGAAACGTAGGCATCTAAGTATTCTTGAGGGTCTGTGATCCCATCATAGGTTTCAATATTAGTAGGATACTTGAAGCACCTAGGGATTTCGTAAGTAATCAACCTGTCGGAGAAGGGTTGGTTTTATGAAACTGTGTTCCTTACTCTATGTTCTTGCTCTCTTGCATAGGCAGGTTCAATGTTATGACCAGGATCCACGATCCTAGAGTTCTTTGGATAGCGGTCATCTTCTTTATATCGGTCCCTTCTATTTTCCTAAATCTTTCTTAGAGACCGGTTTTCAACTTCATTGTCCTGGTTAGCAGCTCTCTTTAGGTTGTGAATTCTTTTGTCTTGATGATAAATTCTTTCATCCTGAAGTCTAACCAGATAGAACAGTTCTGCTCTGGATAGCTCCTGGTGATTTGTCTCAGCACAGTGGGATTGAGCTTCACTCTCCACTCGATCTCCAAGGTGTTACAACACTGACACCCATTGCCCAGCATCCCCAGAAGGTGCTTTTATAAGACCTAAGTGTTGCCTCGCTAGAACTCTCATGGAAGGAGGGGGAGTGAAAGAAGTCTCCAGCCCATTCGTCCTAGGTTTTGGATGGGCTACGACTAGTTCTAAGAATAGCTAAAGAGCAGTAGGGACAGATGTTGGATGGTGATTTGCAGACGATGGGTCGCGCACAGTAGGAGCACGATTCTGGTTGGTTGAGGTTTGTCTCTTCCTTGTGTTAATCATAATGATGATAGTAATAGGAGAGTTAATGGTGGTGTTGGGAGTAGAAATTTACGATTCTCACAGATGGCGCCAATGTTCAAAATTAGGTTTTGAGGGTTACCTGAGAAGGCAAGTGATGGTGGATTCCTCCGTGGCATAGCAACAACAACAATGGTGTGAGGGGGTGGGCACTTACAAAAGGTACTTTGACGCTCAGGTCAGTTTGTGTGCAAGGATGATAATGTATATAATTGGAGATTGGATCCGTACCTTTTTGCCTTGCAAGTTATATGTAGGAACCTCTTACGACGTTGAGAATCTAAGCATTCAATGTAGATTGAATGTTATTGTGTAAGATCTGAGGACTGTTATTCCTTGTGTCCGAATCCCTATTTATGTGGGATCTCAATGCAGATTGAATGTTATTACGTAAGATCTAAGGATTGTTATTCCTTGTGTCTGAATCCCTATTTATGTGGGATATAATTAACATTCATATTCTTTGAGGGAGTTACGCTTAGCAAATAGGCGATTATGAACACGTAGTAAAGTTTAGATTCTAATCTGACAGGCTGGGTTGCTTCAGATCCGTGGATCAAAAACCCGGTCCAAAACAATTTTTATCTTGTGAAATATTTTTTCCTCCATTGTTTTCAAATAGATCTACCTGTGTTATTCAACTATTTATGCTAATACATTTACATATATAAAATTTGAGTTATATTTAAGACCTTAGAAGCAAAATAACTTGATTTCAATATATTATTAGTGAGTGAGTTATTGAAACTTGGCAATCCTGTATCAATTTTAAGGATCCTTGTGTGATATAATTTATAATCCTTTCCTTAAAAGGTAATTATTGTAGAAAAGTTAGCTTCACTTGTTCTCTTGGCTCGTGTTTATTTAAAGCCAAAATAATTTCATCAATAAATTTTTTTTTTTGGTGAGAAGAATTTCATCAACAATAAGTAATCATACAAGAGCCTTTTCAGTTTAAATTTTGGTATAATTGATGAACCTTCAAAAAATCATATTTTTACGATTCAAAATATTGACTTTTTATCCTTTTTTTAATTTTTTTGATTAAGTTTTGTTCTCAAGTCTTGTTACATTTTTATTATTTTAATTTTGTTCTAATTACATGTTTTTATGTGTTTTTTGTTAGGTAATTACACATGGAGTAGATTGGACATTTAAAGAAGTAATAAAAAGAAGAAAATCCTTTCAGAAGCCCAACACCGCTTGAGCGCAACGCACGCAGGAGATTTTACCTTTAAGTGAGCTAGCGCCTACGTGCTGGAAACGAAGCTCTCAAGCGCTGAATGGGTAATAGCAGCGTCAATTTCCTTATAAATTAGAAAGTTACACCACACTCTTACATATTTTGGACAAAACGTAACAGTCGTCAAGAGGCACAAACCCTAATGTAGTGTGGGCGCAATTAGACTTGAAGATTAGGAATTTTCTTCAGTCTTTCCACCTTTCTACAATGGAATTTGTCATATTCTTCCCTTTGTGTTCTTCTTTTTCCATATGTAACTAAAATCTTTTTCGTTAGGGTGATGATGAATCTTGTTCTTGAATGATGTAAATTCTTTTATGGCTTTAATCAATGTTTCTATTTCATAATTTATGTATTTTTCTATTTCCTTAATGCTTTTCTAAATCTAACCAATTTGGGAATAATTTTTGGGTTTATGTATGATTTGAAAAAAATTGTATGAACCTAGAACTTGTGATAAATACCATAACTTCTGCAATCGCTAAGAATAGACGTTGTGGGTTATGTGGTCTTTCTTTTAATTTCCTCGTTCTTGATAATGTCTTTCTATTTGAGATTAGACTAAGAGATTAGTTAATTCTAAACATTGTAAGAGGATTAATATACCAAAGAATTGGATATTGATTAATTTTGGGAATTGACCATGAATCATTGGAATAGGACTTGATTAAACCAATATTTATTTTTGCATTTAAAGAGTTCAAGTGAAATTTGACCCATAATATTTTCATATCATTATTTTCTAACTCAACCCAATTAATTAAATATGGCTTTTGTTATTTTTGTTTATTCTTTCTTTTTTTTTTGTTTTTACTAATTTTCTTTTTGATAGCTTAAATAGTATCGATTTGATGAATTTAGTAATTAATAACTTAATCCTCGTGGGATGATACTGTTACTCACTTTTTATTACTTTTACAATTCGATGCACTTGTCGATTTCACAACAAGTTTTTGACACCGTTGTTGGGGATTATTGTTATTAATATTAAATAGTAGTTAAAAAAATATTAATTTAGACACTTATTTTTCTTTATTTAATTTTCTTTTAAATTTGTTTCTTTTTATTCATTCTTGTTTTTTTATATTTTCTTTGTTTATTTTGATTAGTCATTTATTTTTATTTTTATTTTTCTTTTCTTTTCTTTACTTTACTCTGATTTGTTTGTTTGTGTGTTTATGCAAGGTTCTTTGGAGTCAGAAGAATTACTTTTTGATCCAGATATAACAAAAACAGAAAGAGCAATCAGAAAAGCAATCAGAGAAGGAGAAATAATTGAATAAGAAAATATGGCTGAGAACGCTAATGCATAGAGAAGACACACTTTAGCTGATTATGTTACTCCATCTTTTGATAATGTCTCAACCAGTATTGTGCAACCTACTATCCAAGCAAACAATTTTGAGATTAAAACAGCTCTTCTACAGTTGGTGCAACAGAATCAGATTGAGGGAGGTCAAGCAGAAGATCTAAACTTGTACATTACTAACTTCTTGCAACTTTATGATATTATCAAATATAATTGACCTAGTGATGATGCCATCAGATTAAGACTTTTTCCATTTTCTTTGAGAGACAAAGCCAAGAGTTTGCTACAAGCCCAGCCACAAGGAAGCATCTCCACTTGGATGGTCTGGTTAGTAAATTCCTTACCCAGTATTTTTCTCCATTAATGTTCGTGAAGATAAAGAGTGAGATTGCTTGTTTTCTGATGAACCTTTAAAAATTCATATTTTTACGGTGCAAAATCTTGGGTTTTCATTCTTTTTTAATTTTTTTGATTTAGTTTTGTTCTCAAGTCTTGTTATATTTTAATTATTTTAATTGTGTTCTTATTACGTGTTTTTATATATTTTTTATAGGTAATTGCATATGGAAAAGACTGGTCATTTGAGGAGTAGAAAAAAGAGAAGAAAATTCATTCAGAAACCCAGCGCTTCATCACCGCTTGAGCACCCAAATGCGTGCTAGAGAGTCCTCTTAAGTGAGTCAGCGCCTAAGCGCTAGAAAATGAGTGCTTGAGCGCTGAACGTGTAAAATGCAGCGTGAATTTCTTTTAAATAAGAAAGTTTTGCTAAATACAACACACTTTTTACACACTCTTATACACTTGGTCAGAACGCAGTAGCCGTCAAGAGGCACAAACCCTAATGTGGTGTGGGCACAATTAGACTTAAAGATTAGAGATTTTCTTCAACTTTTCCACCTTTCTACAATAGAGTTTGTCATATTCTTCCCTTTGTGTTCTTCTTTTTCCATGTATAACTAATTTCCCTTTGTTAGGATGATGATGGATCTTGTTCTTGGATGATGTAAATTCTTTTATGGGTTTAATTAAAGTTTCTATTACATGATTTATGTGTTTATCTTTCTTCTTAATGCTTTTCTAAATCTGGCCAATTTGGGAATAATTTTTGGGTTTATGTATGATTTAGAAAAATTTGCATGAACTTAGAACTTGTGATAAACACCATAATTTCTACAATCGCTAGGAATAAACGTTATGGGTTATGTGGTCTTTCTTTTAATTCTCTCATTATTGATAATGCCTTTTTATTTGGGATTAGATTAAGGGATTAGTTAATTTTAAACAGTGTAAGAGGATTAATATACTAAGGGATTGGATATTAATTAATTTTGGGAATTGACCATGAATCATTGGAATAGGACTTGATTGAACCAATATTTAAATGTGCATTTAAAGAGTTCAAGTGAAATTTGACCCCTAACATTTTCATATCATTGTTTTCCAACTCAACCCAATTAATTAAATTTTATTTTTGCTATTTTTGTTTATTCTTTCTTTTTATTATTTTTATCAACTCTCTTTTCGTTAACTTAAATAGTATTATTCTCAGTGAATTTAGTAATTGATAACATAATCCTCGTAAGAACGATACTTTACTCACTCTTTATTACTTTTATCGATTTAGTGCACTAGCCAATTCCACTTCAAGTTTTTTAGCGTCGTTTTGGGGATTATTGTTATTAATATTAAATAGTAGTTGAAAAGATACTAATTTGAGCATTTTTTTCTTTGTTTAATTTTATTTTTAATTTGTTTATTTTTAATTTTAATTTTTCTTTAAATTTTATTTATTTATAGATAATTATTTTTCTTATTTAATTTCATTTTTCTTCATTTAATTTTCTTTTTAATTTGTTTCTTTTTATTTTTTATTTTCTTTGTTTATTTTTATTAGTCATTTATTTTTTATTTTTTATTTCTTTTCTTTACTTCACTTTGGTTTGCTTGTTTGTTTGTTTATGTAAGGTTCTTTGGAGTCAGAAGAATTACTTTTTGATCCAGAGATAGAGAGAAAAACTAGAGCAAACTGGAAAGCAGCTAGAGAAAGGAAGAAACTGAAGAAGCAGAAGAAAAGATGGCAGAAATAGTTGTAACTACAGAGCGAAGATGCATATTGGCTGACTATGCAACTCCATCTGCTGAAAATATTTCTACTAATATTGTGCGCCCTGCTATTCAGGCTAATAACTTTGAGATTAAACCAGCTTTGCTACAGCTGGTGCAGCAGAATCAATTTGAGGGAGGCCAAGCAGAAGATCTAAACTTGCACATTGCTAATTCCTTGTAGGTCTGCAATACTATTAAGTATAATGGCATTACTGATGATGCCATTAGATTATGATTGTTCTCATTTTCTCTAAGAGATAAAGTGAAAAGCGCTACAAGCCTAGCCACAAGGGAGCATCTCTACTTGGGAGGACTTGGTTAGCAAATTTTTGACTCGATACTTCCCTCCATCAATGTTTGTGAAGATGAGAGGTGAAATAGCTTGTTTTACTCAAAATCAAGGGGAGTCATTATATGAATCTTGGGAAAGATTCAAGGAGCTATTAAGGAGATGTCCTCACCATGCATTTGAGGTTTGGCAGTAGGTGCAAATTTTCTATAGTGGTTTAAATCATCCTACTAGGGCTATGGTGGATGCATCTGCAGGTGGATCTATAAACACAAAAACTCCTGAAGAGGCTTAAGAATTATTTGAGACAATGACCACTAATGAGTATCAGGTTCCTAATGGAAGAACTACAGTCAAATAGGGAATGTTGGAGCTTGGTGTTGTTGATACTATACTTGCACAGAATCAGACTATGATGCAACATATTGTCAACCTTACTAAGCAAGTTGGTAATTTACAGGTAAATGTAGTTAATCATCAAAGTCTAACTTGTGATTTTTGTGGAGGCAACCATATTAATGGTCAATGTGAGGCAGGGAGTTCAGGTGTCAACATTCCAGAGTAGGTGAACTATATGGGAAATCCTTTAAGGCCACAAGGTAATCCTTATTCTAGTACTTACAATCTAGGCTGGAGGAAACACCCCAATTTCTCTTGGAAGAATCAAGCTGTACCATTGAATGTTTAGCCTAAACAGAAGTCTCCTCTTGAGATTGCAATGGAGAAACTTTCTTTGCAGACCTCTATTTTTGTGCAATAGACTTTAGCTTTTATGGGGGAATCGAGAACCAATTTCAAGAATCATGAGGCCACTATTAGAAGTCTTAAGAATCAAATGAGGCAAATGGCAAAGCAGTTTCAAGAAAGACTTCCAGGCAGTTTTTCAAGTGATACTGTGGTAAATCCAAAGAAGTAGTGTCATGCAATCACTTTGAGAAGTGGCAAGACTTTAGAAGAATAAGTTAAATAAGCATCTAATTCATCAAGAATTGAAAAAATTGATGTTCTTGTTGCGGATGTCTCCACTCAAGAGTGCTATATTGAAGAAGCTAAAGAGGAACAATCGAGAGTGCAGAGAAAAAAGAAAGACTTGGAGCTGAAGAAAATAGTTGTTCCTTCACTTTATGCTAAACTTCCATACCCTCAAAGAGTTAGGAAGGAGATTCAAGAAAAGCAATTCTCTAAGTTCTTAGAAGTTTTCAAAAAGCTATAGATAAACATCCCTTTTGTTGAAGCGCTTGAGCAGATGCCCTCCTATGCAAAATTCATGAAGGACTTGCTATCAAAGAATAAGAAGTTGGAAGAAGATGAGACTGTAGCACTTACTGATGAGTGTAGTGCCATTATCTAGAGGAAACTTCCACCAAAGTTAAAGGATCCAGGAAGTTTTATTATCCCTTGTACAATTGGGAAGTTGAGCATCGATAAGGCCTTATGTGATCTAGGCACTAGCATTAATTTGATGTCATTGTCTATATTGCGTAAGTTAGGAATTGATAAAGTGGTGTGGTGTGGAATACGATTAAAAATTAATATTAAAAATAGTTGTCAAGTTCCACCAAAAATATAAAAACCTCGCAACCAATTGTAGTAAGCAAGGGTCGATCCACAGAGAACCAATTCAATTAACACTATCAATCCAATTCCTCAATTAAACTCTGATGAAAAATAAACAGTAAAAGTAAAAGAGGGGTTTTGTTGATTAAAACTAAAAAGAGAAATTAAACTTAAACCAAAACAGTAAACACAAATTGAATTATCAAGTTAAAGATATTGGTTAAGAGATGGAATCCACCACTAGATTTATATGATTATGCCAACTTACATACCCTTTATACCAACATGATCAATTATGTTCTTATGTAATTGTGAGATAAATCCCATGTCTTCCTTAAGTTTCACTTAATTCAGTAACCGCTCAAATCAAATCCTAACCATTAGTTATTTGTAAAGCAACCGCTCTTACACCTACCTAATGATTGCATTAAGAATTAGAAAACCAATCACACTAAGGTCTAATCACACACCGGGATTAAATTACTTAGATCAGATGTCTCACTAGTCATACCACCGCAACCACGCATAGCAATCCTAGTTTTACCACTTTCGAAGTTTGGCAAGAATATAAAAACCTTTATATCAATTTAAGAACAGAAACATATGAATAAAAACATAATTGTATTGATATAAAGAAGCATGCAAGATTCACATAATCAAAACTAGAGTTTCATCCTCCCTTAACCAATCAAGAAGTTTAGCCACACATGGCGAATTCAAAAACAGAAGAAGAATTAAAAGAAAACATTGTTCAGAAGAAAAGAAGAAAAGAAAAACTAAAGATCAAACTAGTTTCCAAGGCTTGAGAGTGATTGATCTTTGATCGCTCGAATCCGAGTCTCCAATCCTCAATCGAATCCTTCCCCTTCTTGGTCTTTGTGTTTCTCTCAGTTTCCTTCACGGCTCTCTCTGTCCAGAATACCTTAAAGGGCTCTAAGCAACCCTATTTATAGATTTGGGAACCTAATTTAACATTAAAGCACGAAATTAACTTTCTGGTACGATGACACGGGCCGTGTCATGCTACACGGCCCAACCCATGTCTGATTCTGGAGACAAATTTCCAGCTATTCCAAGGTCAGAAAGGAACACGGCCCACCCCGTGTCACTTGACACAGGCCGTGTTATCGGTCAAGACTTGAAATTACCCTTCCTCGTGAAGTCAGAGGCGTACACGGTCTACCCCGTGTCATTTGACACGGGCCGTGTTGATCAGAACCTTCCAGTCTTCAAAGTCAGAATGATACACGGCCTACCCCGTGTCATTTGACACGGGCCGTGTTGATTACTTTCTTCAAATACAGCCTTGATTCTTCATGAATGCTCTTCTTCCTTTGCTTCTAGAGGTTGATACTGATTCCCTTAAGTCTCTTAACTCTTTTCTCAACAGCTCAAAACTAATGGACTCCATCACTCATAGATCTCCTGAAAATTACAATATGTTTATAAGTGTTTATAATCACATTTAAGCATAGTTTCACAATAAACATCCGAAGATAACTCTAAATCAGAAACTTAGCTAAATGTCAACAATTAAACACATTTGAAATCCAATTAGATCAAACAAAGAGCATTCAAAAGCTGAAATTATTAACAGATCATAAAGTTAAGCCTATAATGGTTTCTCTTCAATTAGCATATCGATCAATCAAACATCCATATGGTATAGTGGAAGATTTGCTAGTGAAGGTTGACAAAATTATTTTCCCAGCTGATTTTGTAATTCTAGATATGGATGAGGATGCTGATATTCTTCTGATTCTTGGAAGACCATTCTTGGCTACTTCAGGAGCATTGATTGATGTACCAAGAGGTGAGCTTATTTTGAGGGTGGATGGAGATCAGATGACCATCAACGTTTTTGATAAATCTGTATTTATATCAGATCTCTATTCTCCTGTTAAATGCATTCAAGATAAGTCTCTACAGGATCTGCCTAGTAAGAGCCCTCCCTCATCAATTAATGCAGATCTGCCCACTTCTAAGATTATTGATGAAAAAGAGAAAGGTCCTCCTATTTCTGAGATTGCTGAGACAGAGGTAGGCCCTCCCCTTATCCATGGTTCACTGCAAGCTAATCCTTTACCTGTTAAAAAATTGAGACCTCCATGGCTTAGCGGAGTTACAAATGCAAAGGTGTCTTCTGGACAAATAAGTACAACACCAGTTCAAAATAGTTTTGGAGATGATTCCAAGGTTAGTGGCAGAGTATAGAGGCAAAGATCTAACAAAAGGAATGTGTCATTTTATTTTTCTTGCTTCAAGCCACCTTGACTAGTTGAAAAGACAATGTCAAGCTAATGATGTTAAACAAACGTTTTTTGGGAGGTAACCCAAATTTTCTCTCATTTTCTCTTTTATTTTTATTTTTATTTTTATTTTGTTATTTCTTATTTTCTTGATTACCATTTTTCTATTTTTTTTTTTGTAGTTAGCTAGTGTTGAGTTAGCTTAGGTGCCTCCCTGAGTTCGGAGCCTTTGTAGGGAGATGTATATAGTTGTCAGCGGCCAAAAAGAGTTTTTCTTTTTCTTTCTTGCATTTATTTCATTTAGTTTTTTATTTTTATTGATTTTGAGTTTGTTATCATCACCATTTTGTGTTTTGAGTCTTTGTGTTGATTTTGTGTATGCCGATGTGTTGAATTGAATATCTAATGATTATTTAAATTGTGGATTGATCTGATTTCTTAAGATATCATATGAGAATCCATGAGTTGCATTTATCTCTTTTGTTTGAATTGTGTATGAATGTTCTTCTCATCTTTATGTTTGATAGACCTTGAAATTTAATTGTATGTCAAGCTTAGAGAAAGTTTATGAGAATGCATATGTGTGGATGCTTTGCATTTAGAAGTTGTTTGATTCTCTCTTGAGGTGAAATCCTAGGTAATGCATGATTAAGGAAATGATAAGGGCCTTCTTTGGACCATTTGAGCCTTTCAAGCCAACCTGTGACAAAGTATATCCTTAGGTCCCTTTTGCAGCCTTGTTATTGTTTGGCCTCTATTTCTTTTCTTTACCTATGTACCCATAGTAATAAAAAAAATTCATCTCTTACATAATCTTCGTTGAGTGCATATCTTGTATTATTTTATTCAAGCCTTCATTAAAAAAAACAAGAGGAGAAAGTTTACCTAAAGTATTGCAAAAAAAATAAGTTTGGGGGTGGGGATTGTTGAAAAAGAAAAGAAAGCAGAAAAAAGAAAAAAAAAGTGAATGTTGTGTTGATTCTTATACTTTGTTTTGCACTTGTCTTATATTCTGTGCCTTGAAATTTTGAAATTTGCATGATTTTGTATCTCAACCTTTGCTTTCGTTATCCTTCCCTTTCTTTCTTAACTCATACCCTTGGCCTTACATTACAAGCTTTGTAAAGTCCCATTTAATCCTTGGTTATGTGTTGTTTACATTGGTGGAGAGAGAGATGAAAAACAAGTCTATGGATGTGGGTTTGATGTGCATTTGTAATTTTATAAAGCTATATGAGCTTGTACTTTATGAGGCGATTGTGTCTTTCATTCATGTTTTTGGGAAGTCATTTGTGCATGAGAGTTGCATGTGAGAGACGATGTGATAATTGGATTGTTCATATATGACACTTTGAAATTAGATTGTGAAGCAGTTTCTGAGGATACAAATGGTTTTTAATACCCGGTATTGCCATGTTTGAGTCTGTTTTGAGTTTTAGATTATTTTATTTTGTTCTATTTTTCTTTTACTTGAGGACAAGCAAAAACTTAAGTTTGGGGGAGTGATGAACCTTTAAAAATTTATATTTTTATGGTTCAAAATCTTGGGTTTTCATTCTCTTTTAATTTTTTTATTTAGTTTTGTTCTGAAGTCTTGTTATGTTTTTATTATTTTAATTGTGTTCTTATTACGTGTTTTTATGTATTTTTTGTAGGTAATTACATATAGAAAAGACTGGGCATTTGAGGAGTAGAAAAAAAGAAGAAAATTCATTCAGAAGCCCAACGCTTCCGCCTGAGCACCCAAACGCACACTGGAGAGTCCACCTAAGTGAGTCAGTGCCTAAGCGCTAGAAACTGAGCGCTGAACGCGTAAACTGCAAGAATTTCTTCTAAATAAGAAAGTTTTGCCAAATACAACACACTTTTTACATACTCTTATACATTTGGTCAGAACACAGCAGCCGTCAAGAGGCACAAACCCTAATGTGTTATGGGCACAATTAGGCTTGAAGATTAGGGATTTTCTTCAACATTTTCACCTTTCTACAATGGAGTTTGTCATATTCTTCCCTTTTTATTCTTCTTTTTCCATGTGTAACTAATTTTCCTTTGTTAGGGTGATGATGAATCTTGTTCTTGGATGATGTAAATTCTTTTATGGGTTTAATCAATGTTTCTATTACATGATTTATATGTTTATCTCTTTTCTTAATGCTTTTCTAAATCTGGTCAATTTGAGAATGATTTTTGGGTTTATGTATGATTTGGAAAAATTTGCATAAACTTAGAACTTGTGATAAACACCATAATTTTTGCAATCGCTAAGAATAGACGTTGTGGGTTATGTGGTCTTTCTTTTAATTCCCTCGTTCTTGATAATACCTTTCTATTTGGGATTAGACTAAGAGATTAGTTAATTCTAAATAGTGCAAGAGGATTATGTAGAAATAACTTTGCCCCAAATAGTTTAATATGTTAAGTTTTGATGATGACAAATACAAGACAAAAAGAACACTTTGTATATATTCTTTGTTGCATCATATATAGAGCATATCCATTAGTAATTGATAAATATCTTATTTGGATGTGTTTATGAAAGTCTTATATGCATATTAAACTAATTAGAGTTATACATTTATGAATCATGCATATGAAGATATTGAATTATGAATTTGGACTAACTATGCTTATTTAAGTGAGCAATACTTTGTAGGATAGTCCAAGTACCAAGAGTGAGCATTGCAACAAGAAAGCAAAATATCTCAATTAAGCTCAACACAAGGAGAATGTGAATGCCTATTTCAGGAAGGTATTGATAACATCAAACTCATATCAAAGACCAAGTCCAAAGGAATATTAAATAGTATAGCTTATAGGACTTAGGGTCCTTATGTAAGAAGCCTTATGGATATCTCAAATATGTTTTTACAAATGGTTTTCCTATGCTAAAATACCCAACAAACAAGTTTTGAAAAGTTATTTATGGTGGCAGTTCAAATTTATGAAAAATAGCCAAGTTTGAGTTTTGTAAAACTGACATTTGGTTACCCTTTTAATTATATCTTTCAAAATACTTTGAGTTTTACTTTGAAACTTATTTCATATGAAAATAGACTCAAAGATCTTTCCAATGAGTGGTTATTTGCTTTAAACGGATAAGAAATGAAGAAGTTATGACCACTTAAAGTTAGTTTTCAAAACTAGAGTGGTTTATTCGAATAAGGGATGTGTTATTTGAATAACACACCCCAGAAAACGTTCTTGAACGAGTTTTTAAAGATTTATTCGAATAACCAAAGGATTATTCGAATAACACAGCCTAGAAAACGTTCCAGAACATGTTTCTGAAGATTTATTCGAATAACTAAAGAGTTATTTGAATAAACATGGCCAGAATCACATAACAGCTATTTTTCTATGCTTTTAATATTATATTAATTAATACCCAATGACTCTTTTTCTTAGAACACTATAAATATATGTTTTTGGGTCATCTTTTAGTAACATCCAATTGTCTAAAACAATTCTTTCTTACTTTATTTTGTGATACATATTTACTAAATTTTTGTGCTCTTTTCGCCAAAACTTGAGATATCCTTAGATAACTTCATAGAACTTCAAATTGTATCATCTACTCTAGTGAGAGTTTCTCTTCTTCTATATTTTGTTTTATTGTAAAGAGGGTGAGGTATCCCTCAAAGAAATTGTAAGGGTGAGGTATCCCTGACTGTCGAGGCTCAAGCACGAAGGGTGAGGTATCCCAAGGTGTGGTGAGTGCTCTATTGTGTAAAGGTTTCAAGTACTTGTTCAAGCTTGAAGTGATAGTGAAAAATCTCAGGTGATTTTCTTGAGGATTGGACGTAGGCCACAAGTGATTGGTGGCTGAACCAGGATAAATTCTGTGTTTGCTCTTCTAAACTCAAACTCCTTTATATTTATGTTTTAATTTCATATATTTGCTTGAATA
Organism: Ormosia semicastrata; assembly: GCA_029884595.1. Classification (NCBI taxonomy): domain Eukaryota; kingdom Viridiplantae; phylum Streptophyta; class Magnoliopsida; order Fabales; family Fabaceae; genus Ormosia; species Ormosia semicastrata. The sequence goes on from JAQQTO010000045.1 coordinate 7,198,957, forward strand.
CTTTCTGTGTGGGTTGTTCATTTACAAGTGTATTTTTTCTATCTTCTCTATTCGTTCTTTTTAATTGATAAATAGCTTTAAAGAAAATTATTTTTCAAGTATTTTAATTATATGTGTTTGAGTTAAATTTGATATTTAATTTATTTGCTTAATTTATCCTGTAACCCAAGTTATTTTTTGAGTAATCTACAATAGTTAGACTTATTCCGCTGCATGTGTTGATTGAAAATATTAAAATGCATAATTTATTAATGTTGTTTTAAAATTTTGTAATCACTCAATTCACCCCCTTCTTGGATGATGGTTGCCATGACTAAAAAGTAGTATCAGAGTTTCGTGCTTTGATGAAAGTTTAACCGCTTAGAGTTAAAGATCTTTGTTTGTTAGCAACCTTGAAAGTTTTTCAAAATGGAAGGTTTTGAAATTGATAAACCACCATTCTTTGATGGTGTGCATTTTGTTTATTGAAAAGCTAGAATAGAGTTTTATATACAATCTATTGATTTGGATTTATCGGATGTTGTGCTAAATGGATTTATTTACAAATCAAAATAAACTTGGAATGTCTATGACAACAAATGCTTTTCTTTGAATATTAGAGCTATGCAAATTATGAGAAGTAATTTGAATGATGAAGCTTATGCTAAAATTAAAAGTTGCTCTAGTGTTAAAGATATATGGGATGCTCTTGATACTATTTATCTTGCTAACAATGATTTTGTGTATAAAGTTGTATATAAAAAGCAAGAAGAGTAAAAGCTATTGAAGGAAGCTTATCATGAAAAATATCCTCAAAGAGATGCTTAAACTATTGAAGGGGGCCAAATGTCTCTTAGTAACGATGGTGCTCAATTTGAAGAAAAGGCAAAGCAAAACAAAATTGATAAGGAAGAAGGTGATTCCCTTAAAGAGCCAAGTGTGCTAGAAATTGAAACTACTTCTTATATGGCTAAAAAGGACTTTGAGGTAAATAATTCTAAACTAGATTATAGTCCTTCCTATGATGAGTTATATTGTGTATATTATGAACTGTATGATGGTTTATTGAATTTAGAAAAGAAAAACTTATTGTGTTTGGAAAACATTTCCTTTATTGAAAATGAAATTGAAACTTTGAAAAATGAATATGCTCTTCTTGATGAGGAAATGTCTTTGAAATGTGAAACCTCAACTTCTTGTGAAAAATGCATTGATTTAAAAAATTAAGTTGAGGACTTATATTCCAAATTTGCTAAAGCTAATGATTCTAATTGCTTACATTCTATGTTTGTTAATGAGAATAAAATTAGTGTTATTCCATGTGAAAATTCAAGCAAGGCTTATGACAAAAATAATTTAGAATATAAAAATAACCCAAGGCTTAAGTTTTTCAAAAATGATATTCAAATAATCAAGCCATCATTAAATTCAATTGTTTGTAATTTTTGTGGTCACCTAGGACATATTTCTCATTTATGCAATTATAGAAGAAATCCTTATATGAGAAATTGTATAGTATAAGTTCCTAAAAATCTTAAAGGCCCTAATACTAACATTCAAGGACCCAAAATGAAGTGGATACCAAAGTATCCTCCTAGTGTTTCAATTATGCAGAATATTTCTCAAAAGGATGGACAAATTGATCAAAAGAAAGAGGAATCATCAAGGAGAATGCTTCCAAAGCCTAATGGTAAAAACTTTGGTCAAAGAAGGAAGATGGCTTCAACCAAAGCTTCTCAAGTACAAAATATAGAATTTGCAAAGTTCAAGACTCCAAAAGAGAAACAATGGATAAGAAAAAGTATTTCCTTGATTACCAAGACCAAAGTATCAAAAGCTTTTACCTCTTATGCATACTCACATGCAAAGTCAATAAATTTGAGGTACATTCCTTGTAGGCCTTAAGTGATTAATAGAATCATGTGTACTTGATAAAATTTAAATATTATGTTTAACACATGATTATGTTCATTCTTATTATATCATAGTTCATTAATTTGTTATATATCTTGGTACATAAGGGTCTATAATGCCTATGTATCTTTATATGTTTTAAAATTGTCTATAGATCATGAAAGCAAACATATTATCGGCTATGTACTTAATGGTAATTGGTTATTTAACTTGTTGTGCTCAATTTACATATTATGGAAAAATTGATCTTTATGATAGCATAATGGATTAATAGCCAAAAACTAACACACAAGGACCCAAGAAAATTTGGGCACCAAAAGTCAAAAAAAAAAAATTGAAGTAGGTTGTAGGTATGCTTGAAGGCCAAGAGTTGACTTTGGCATCGTAAAAGTGGTTGCTGTAAGTACAAAGACTAGAAATAATTCTAAGCTCTCATCTTTGTCTCTGTGAAGTTTGGACTTACAATTTTTTTTGGATAAGTAAACTTTTATTATGCTTTTCTAGCCTTATAATTTGAAAATATCTCTACATGTTAATATGATAGATAAGTATGCTCTTTGCTTGAACTGACATGTTTAATGATAATATCCTTGAACTTGAGTTCTTGATCAATCATACATATAATTAAATATTTGAATTTATTGCTTAAGTATGGTTTTTATCTCTCTTGAATCTTTACTGACTTAAGCTTCAGAGATATCCCAAATCTTGTTTTGCAGGTAGCTTATATTTGGGTAAGTTAATTCTCTTTTAAATCACTTTCTGAATGTATGTTTTACTGTACCTTTTGATAGTTTTATTCGAATAAATCTAGGTTTATTCGAATAAAGTGACTTCTATGTCAGTTCTGTGTTTGCTGTGCTCTCTGTCTATTCGAATAAATTTCAGATCATTCGAATAACCAGAGACTTGTTTTATCAGTCATTTACTTTTGCTCTCTGTCTATTCAAATAAAATCAAGCTTATTCGAATAACCTGGGATTTTGTTTATCAGTCTTGTTTGGCTACTCTCTATCTATTCGAATAACCCCTAGGTTATTCGAATAAAATTTGTTAAAGGACACTACGCTCGGCTTTCCCTGCTCATCTATTCAAATAAAACCCATTTTATTCAAATAAACACAAATTATTTGAAAGGTTCTGCTGCATTTGTTGTTGTATATGTTGCATAGCAGTAATAATCAATATATGCTAAATTCTTTGTTTGTTTTGTCTAAAAATATGCACTTTATGATATGTATGCTTAACCAAATGTAATTGGTTATTATTTTGTTGAATATATGTACTTGGCTAACTTGATTAATGAAATGAAATATTTTTTGCCCTTGTAAACTCATCTGCTGTTTTGCTTTATTGTTTTGAATGCTCTTTTCCTTTTGAGTTTAGGATAGTGATTAATCCTGTTGAATTGCTGTTGAATATCAAATTATTATTTTTAACTTGAATGAATATATTATATAATCAATGACTAACCTCTATGGATCCAAATTGATGGATACCAAAGAAAGTACTTTGAATTATGTTGTAGGGTGGTAACTACCTCAAGCAAGCATTTAAATGAAATAAATTCATTCAACTTGAGGATAGTAAAGTTTAAAAGGATTCAACTTTTAAAAGGGGTGCAAAAAATTTCTATTCCCTCATGAAAGCTTGAAGCTTGGAAGTTGGTGAAAGTAGAAGTCATCTACAAAAACTCAAAGAGTACACTTTTAGTGATATCAATTTATTATCCTTATTTATGTTTTAAATTTGATATCATATGATATTTGGAGAAGTAGAGAGTTGTGTTATACCTTTACATGTCTTACATGATATTTATTTGCCTAAAAATGCCTAAATAAGTTTTGATGATGATCATCTGTTTCTTAATAAACTTGAATCATGCCTTAAAATGCTTAAATTATTTTTTTTGGATTCAAGTGCATATATGCTTCATGCATTTTTATTAGAGCTAACATTGCATGGTTGATAATGTGATACATGCTTTAAATTATATATCAACCTAAATTATGCTTATAAATGAGCTTACATGATATTTGATGCTAACCTATGTTTTAGAGAACTTTTAAAGTTAGCTTTGCAAGTCTCTCTATGTATTTTAAATATAGTCATCATATTTTTTACATACAAGCATATGTGGATAAATGAGAAAAGTTAAATGGAATTCAAATGAAGAGGAAGATAAAGAAGACTTTCTTCTAGTACAATGGAAAGGAGAATTCAAAGGAAGAAAGCTCAAAGTTAAAGGACCAATAAATAAAGAGCATCACTCTTTATCTGACTCAATAAGTATCTCTATCCCTTAGCTTTTGTGGTATTCTATATGTTATGAATTGTATGATACTTGTTGATAAATTGATCTTAAAATGATTAGATGTTTTCCTTACATGAGAAGTATGCTTAGCATTGACAAAATGCCTAATTAGATATTAACTTGCTAATTTGTCATTGCATTTAGGGTGGATGATATTAGTTCTATACATGCTTTGATCCCTATAGCATATTTCATTAAGGAGATGTACTTATGTTCTTTTAACTTGGATTGATCTGTCTCAATGAATGTGTATTTTTTTTTAATATAAAACATCTCTACCCTTCTAAAATGCTTTTAAAAATATAATGTGCTCTTATAAAAATCTTTTTGAAAGGGGGAGAAGTCTTAATTTTCTTTTTTGGATTAAGAATAAATATCTTTGTTCTTGCTTTATTTTATGATAATGTGCTTACATGATCTTGATATATCCTAACTCTTAAATTGTTGTTTGATTACATAAAGTGTTTTAATATTGTCATATGCTAAATGTTGATATACAAAAATATGGCAAGCATTGCATGAATAATCTTCTATATCTTGAAAGCATATTTGTTTCATCTCTCTATTCTTGAATCATATGTAGAATCTATAAGGGGGGAAAAATATTTTTTTTCCTTTCTAAGCCTTTTTGTTGATGTCAAATAGGGGGAGTGAAAATTAGAAAGAAAAATATATTCTTGTGCTTATTGTTTGATATGCTTACATGAATATCTATTCTTGTATATTGCTCAACATATTTTTCTTTGGTGATTTGTCATCATCAAAAAGGGGGAGATTATGAAAATAACTTTGCCCCAAATGGTTTAATATGTTAAGTTTTGATGATGACAAATACAAGACAAAAAGAACACTTTGCATATGTTCTTTGTTGCATCCTATATAGAGCATATCCATTAGTAATTGATAAATATCTTATTTGGATGTGTCTATAAAAGTCTTATAAGCATGTTAAATTAATTAGAGTTATACATTTATGAATCATGCATATGAAGATATTGAATTATGAATTTGGACTAACTATACTTGTTTAAGTGAGCAATACTTTGTAGGATAATTTAAGTACCAAGAGTGACCATTGCAACAAGAAAGCAAAATATCTTAATTAAGCTCAACACAAGGAGAATGTGAATGCCTATTTCATGAATGTATTGATAAGATCAAAGTCATGTCAAAGACCAAGTTCAAAGGAATATTAAATGGTATAGCTTATAGGACTTAGGGTCCTTATGTAAGAAACCTTATGGATATCTCAAATATGTTTTTGCAAATGGTTTTATTATGCTAAAATACCCAACAAACAAGTTTTGAAAAGTTATTTATGGTGGTAGTTCAAATTTATGAAAAATAGCCAAGTTTGAGTTTTGTAAAACTGACCTTTGGTTACTCTTTTTATCATATCTTTCAAAATACTTTGAGTTTTATTTTGAAACTTATTTCATTTAAAAATAGACTCAAAGATCTTTCCAATGAGTGGTCATTTACTTTAAACAGATAAGAAATGAAGAAGTTATGACCATTTAAAGTCAGTTTTCAAAACTAGAGTGGTTTATTCGAATAAGGGATGTGTTATTCGAATAACACACCCCAGAAAACGTTCCTGAACGAGTTTTTAAAGATTTATTTGAATAACCAAAGGATTAGTCAAATAACACAGCCCAGAAAACGTTCTAGAACTTGTTTCTGAAGATTTATTCGAATAACCAAAGGGTTATTCGAATAAACATGGCCAGAATCACGTAACGGCTATTTTTCTATGCTTTTAATATGATATTAATTAATACCCAATGGCCCTTTTTCTTAGAACACTATAAATTTATGTTTTTGGGTCATCTTTTAGTAACACCTAATTGTCTAAAATAATTCTTTCTTGCTTTATTTTGTGATACATATTTATCAAATTTTTGTGCTCTTTTTCGTCAAAATTTGAGATATCCTTAGAGAGCTTTATAGAGCTTCAAATTGTATCATCTACTCTAGTGAGAGTTTCTCTTCTTCTATATTCTATTTTATTGTAAAGAGGGTGAGGTATCCCTCAAAGAAATTGTAAGGGTGAGCTATCCCTGACCGTCGAGGCTCAAGCACGAAGGGTGAGGTATCCCAAGGTGTGGTGAGTGCTCTATTGTGTAAAAGTTTCAAGCACATGTTCAAGCTTGAAGTGATAGTGAAAAATCTCAGGTGATTTTCTTGAGGACTGGACGTAGGCCACAAGTGGTTGGTGGCTGAACCAGGATAAATTCTGTGTTTGTTCTTCTAAACTCAAAGTCCTTTATATTTATGTTTTAATTTCATATATTTGCTTGAATACTTTCTGTGTGGGTTATTTATTTACAAGTGCATTTTTTCTATCCTCTCTATTCGTTCTTTTTAATCGATAAATAGCTTTAAAGAAAATTATTTTTAAGTATTTTAATTATATATGTTTGAGTTAAATTTGATATTTAATTTATTTGCTTAATTTATCCTATAACCTAAGTTATTTTTTGAGTAATCTATAATAGTTAGACTTATTCTACTGCATGTGTTGATTGAAAATATTAAAATACATAATTTATTAATGTTGTTTTAAAATTTTGTAATCACCCAATTCACCTTCCTCTTGGGTGATGGTTGCCATGACTAACAGATTAATATACCAAGGAATTAGATATTGATTAATTTTAAAAATTGATCATGAATCATTGGAATAGGACTTGATTAAACCAATATTTGAATGTGCATTTAAAGAGTTCAAGTGAAATCTGACCCCTAACATTTTCATATCATTATTTTTCAACTCAACCCAATTAATTAAATTTGGCTTTTGTTATTTTTGTTTATTCTTTCTTTTTATTATTTTTATCAACTCTTTTTTCATTACCTTAAATAATATTATTTTCAGTGAATTTAGTAATTGATAATATAATTCTCGTGAAAATGATACTTTACTCACTCTTTATTACTTTTGTCGATTTGGTACACTTGCCAATTTCACATCACTTTACTCAAAATCAAGGAGAATCTATTTATGAAGCATGGGAAAGATTTAAGGAGCTGCTTAGAAAATGTCCTCATCGTGCTTTTGAAGTTTGACAGCAGGTACAGATCTTTTATAATGGTTTGAATCATTCCACAAGAATTAAGATACATTTGCAGGTGGATCTTTGAATACTAAGACTCATGAAAAACTCAGGAATTGTTTGAGACTATGACCACTAATGAATATCAGTTGCCTAGTGGAAGAACAGTAGTCAAACAGGGAGTTATGAAACTTGGTACTCTTGATGCCTTACTTGCTCAAAATAAGAGTATTTCACAGTAGTTAGTCAACATCACCAAGCAACTTGGTAACATACAGGTAAATGTAGTGAACCATCAAGTATTGATTTGTGATTTTTGTGGAGGCTACCATGCTAATGGTGGATGTGAAGTAAGCATTTTGGGTGCACTTCTGCAAGAGCAGATTAACTACATGGGTAATCCTGCAAGGTCTCAAGGCAAACCCTATTCAAATACATACAATCTTGGGTGAAGGAATCATCCTAATTTTTCATGGAGCAATCAGAATATGTTGAGACCACCACCACCTCCACAACATCAACCACCTCAGCTGTCATCTTCTTCTCAACCTCCACAATATAAGTTATCTAATCTTGAAAGTATTGTGGAGAAACTTGCCTTTAGTACCAGCACTTTTATGGAATAGACCTCAACTTTTATGCAAGAGATAAAGGTTAATTTCAAGAACTAAGAGGCAGCCATTAGAATTTTAGAGAATCAAGTGGGGCAGACAGCTAGACAACTCACAGAGAGACCTTAAGGTAGCCTACCTGGAGACACTGTAGCTAATCCAAAGGAGCAATATCATGCAATCACTTTGAGAAGTGGTAAGCTATTGGAAGAAAATGTGAAAGTGGCACCTAATTCCTCAGGAGAAGAGAAAAAGTAAGATGATGTTCTTGTTGAGGATGTTTCGATTAAAGATGCACCTAAAGTAGAGGTTTCTACTGAAGTCAAAGTGAAGGGAGAAAGAAGAAAGAAGAAGGATTCTGTGTTGAATAAACCTTTTGATCTTTATTATATGCCAGATTTCTATTCCTTCAGCGTTTGAAGAAAGACACCCAGAAGAAGTAGGAAAGACAATTTTTAAAGTTCCTGGATATTTTCAAGAAGTTACAGATAAATATTCCCTTTGCTAAAGCACTTGAGCGAATGCCTTCTTTTGCCAAGTTCATGAAGGACTTGCTATCTAAGAAGAGGGAGTTGGAAGAAAATGAGACTGTAGCACTTACTGAAGAGTGCAATGCCATAATTCAATGGAAGCTTCCACTGAAGTTAAGGGATCCTCAAAGTTTTAATATTCCTTATACCATCGGGAAGTTGAATGTTGATAAAGCTCTATATGATCTAGGTGCCAGTATTAATTTAATGCCATTATTAATCTTACGCAAGCTAGGAATTGAGAAAGTTAAGCCTGCAATGGTTTCCCTTCAATTAGTAGATTGATCAATCAGACGTCCGTACAATATTATGGAAGATTTTCTAGTGAAGGTAGATAAATATATTTTCCTAGTTGACTTTATGGTCTTTGATAGAGATGAGGATGCAAATACTTTGTTGATTCTAGGGAGACCATTCCTAGCAACTTCAAGAGCATTAATTGATGTCCCTAGAGGAGAGCTTATTAATATTGTGGAAGATTTTCTAGTGAAGGTAGACAAATATATTTTCTTAGTTGACTTTGTGGTCTTAGATATAGATGAGGATGCAAATATTCCATTGATTCTAGGGAGACTATTCATAGCAACTTCAGGAGCATTAATTGATATTCCTAGAGGAGAGCTTATTTTGAGGGCGGATGGAGATCAAGGGCCTATAAATGTTTGTAATAAGTCTGCCCCAACATCAGATCTTCATGCCCTTATTAATTGCATTCAAGGTAAATTTTAAAAGGGGTTGGATAGTAAGAACTCTTCTTCGTCTATTGTTGTTGATTCTTGTACTTCTAAGATTGTTGATGAGAAAGAGAAAGAGAAAAGTCCTCCTGTCTCCAAGATTGCTGAAAACGAAAAAGATTCTTCCAATTCTCAAAGTTTAGTGCAAGCTGATATGAATTCTTCTAACAATATGAAACTTGGCACTTTACATATTGATAAATTGAAAATCCCATGGTCTGGTGGAGTTTCTGATGCCAAGGCACACTTGGGACAACCAATTCTAATTGGAGTTCATAATATTTTTGGAGAGGATTCCAAAGGCAGTGACCGAGTATGGAGGCAAAGATCTGACAAAAGAAAGGTGTCATATTGTTTCTCTTGTTTCAAGCCACCATGATTAATTGAGAAAAGGCAATGTCGAGTTAATGATGTTAAACAAGCGCTTTTTGGGAGACAACCTAAATTTGCTTTCTTTTTCTTTAATCTTTATTTTGTTACTGTTATTCTTTATTTTAGTGACTAACATTTTTCTATTTTTGTTTTGTAGCTAATGTTGAGTTGACTTAGGTGCCTCATTGAGTTCGAAGCCTTTGTAGGGAGATATATATAGTTGTCGGCCGCCCAAAAGAAATTTTTTTTTCCTTTCTTGCATTTATTTCATTTAAATATTTGTTTTTATTGATTTTATTTTGTTTCCATCACCCTATTGTATTTTGAGTCATGAACTGCGCATGCTGGTGTGTTGAGTTGAATATCTAAAGATTACTTGAATTGCGGATTGATTTTATTTCTTGGGACAACACATAAGAATCTATATATGAGTTGCATTTATCTCTATTGTTTTAATTGTGTTTGGATGTTTTTCTCATCTTTATGTTTGATAGACCTTGAAATTTAATTGCATGTCAAGCTTAGAAAAAGTTTATGGGATTTTATATGTGTGGATGATGTGCATCTAGAAGTTATTTGATTCTTCCTAGAGGTGAAATCCTAGGCAGTGCATGTAACACCCCCTCCAAAGGGCATTATATTCCAACCGACTCCTTTTTCGCAAAACCAACTTTTACCAAGTTATGAAAAGATTCACATTATAAAACAAGAGTTTCAAATTTTCTTTTCAACGAATGACATCAACCTATCAAATAATAAAGACATAAGGCATAAGAATTAGAAAACACATTTTCATAAAATGAAGTTCATTACATCCTTAAGTGCATTGTGTCATATTTCAAAAGTATAAAACTCAAGTACTCCAAATAGTAAACGTACACGTATATGACTACCAAAAGAAAACTAAACCTAGTCCAAGTCCCAACACCTGAAGAATGGGGTCCTGCGCTCGATCTTCATCCAAATCCCCTCCGGGATCCCTAGCAGACAAAGCCCCTAGTCGGGGCATGTCACAACAGATGGAAGTCCAAACAGTCGACTCCACAAGGTCCTCCCTCAAGGAAGCTCTCCAGGAGGCACGCAAAACAGCTACATCCACCGTAAAAGTACTGGCGTCATGCTGAGCCCAGCTCCAAAGCAAAGTCACATCTCCATCATACCGAATGCGCCTTGTATCCCAGTGGACACTCCATGCTTCGGTGCCCTCGTGAAACTACAGCCTAATGAAACCTCACAGATCTTGCCTCACCGCCAACGCAGTCTTTACAGACATGGGAATAAGATAGAAGCAGACAGAAAATATGATGAAAGTGGTGAGATCCCCTACATCAATACCATCAGGCAGTAAGAAACACAACGAAAGATAATGATGCCTTTCATATACAATAACATTAAATAAAAGCAGATATAATCAGGTCAATACAAGAATATTTCAGAATAAATAACATAATCATGTTATTACAGAGATATCGCAAGACAACAAGTATAATTATATTATCAACTAGTAAGTGATTCAACAATGTATATTACAATATATGAATATTGGCCATGCCATGAAATATGTAAATTGACTATGTATATGCACAATGCATATGCTAACCATTTTTATGTACAGTGTACTCAATTCCTACTCCATAGAGCTAAAGATTCAGAGATGAGCATTTCAGAAGATCTGTCCCCCCTCAAAAGACAGTCTATGCCGGACCACGAAAAGTAATAGTATTTTGTTGGGTTGCCAGTGTATTGCAACGGTGTTCACGGCCAGGGGTATACAATGTGATAACATAATCACTAAGTGAATCACCTCGCCCTGAACATCCCCCAAGATCCATCATAGATCGCACTATCCTATAAGTTCTTGCTCACTACTAGGCATAAAAAGCCGACTGAATAATACTCAATGCATGAACAATAATTTTAATTCACCATTGTACCGCTCCTAATGGTATTAAAGTAACCGCCCATACAATTAATTGTCTAATACCATAGCAATCATTTTGGTCAGATTATGGCACCTCCAACAAGGTGTTTAAAGTATGGAAAGGGTCATATGACAAAGGCTGTACAATCAGAGGGATAATCTGCTTTAAATGTGGAAAGCCTGGTCATATCTCGAGGGATTGTGATCAAACGAAGGTGGAGCCTTCAGTAAGTAATGTTCGTGCTGCTAAGCCGCAAGTTAGTGGGCGAGTGTATACAATGAGTGGAGCCGAAGCCTTCCAATCTAAAGATCTTATCAAGGGAGAATGTGTCATATCAGGTAATCTTTTAACTGTACTATATGATTCGGGTGCAACACATTCGTTCATTGCATACGACTGTGTGGATCATTTGGGATTGCCTGTGTCTTCTTTGAACTTTCAATTGATTATTTCTACACTGACTGCTAAGCCTATTAGTACTTCTAAAATATGCCTAAATTGCCCTGTTACTATTAATAATCAAGTCTCTTCTATTGATTTAATTTGTTTGCCTCTTACCGAAATTAATATAATCTTAGGAATAGATTAGTTATCCTCTAACCACATTCTGTTAGACTGTTCTAAAAAGACCTTAGTGTTTCCTAAGAACGAGATTTCTAGATTTTTGACTGCTAATCAAGTCAAAGCTTTGTTAAGGGATGGAGCCCAAGGGTACATGTTATTGTCTTCTTTAGAAGTCGAGAGTGAAAAGGACGTGAATGCTATTTCTATTGTTAATGAGTTTCCCGAAGTTTTTCCTGATGATGTGCCCGGATTACCACCGAAAAGAGAGATAGAGTTTTTTTATAGATCTTGTGCCAGGAGCTGGTCCTATTTCGTTTGCACCGTACCAGATGTCACCATCAAAATTAGCAGAGTTAAAGAAACAATTGGAGGAACTGTTGGAAAAACAGTTTGTGAGACCTAGCATTTCACCATGAGGAGCTCCAGTATTATTAATCAAGAAGAAGGATGGAACTTCACATTTGTGTGTGGACTACCACCAGTTGAATAAAGTTACAATAAAGAATAAGTATCCACTTCCAAGAATTGATGATTTGATGGACCAACTGAAATGAGCAGCTATTTTCTCCAAGATTGACCTGAGATCTAGTTATCATCAAATCTGTGTCAAGGTAGAGGATATACCCAAGACTGCTTTTCAAACGCACTATGGGCACTATGAGTATCTTATGATGCCGTTCGGAGTGACGAATGCTCCTACAAAATTCATGGATTACATGAATAAGATCTTTTGTACATATCTATACAGATTTGTAGTTGTTTTTATTGATGACATTCTTATCTATTCTCAAAGTCAGGAAGAGCATGCTGAACATCTCGGTATAGTTCTCCAGATTTTAAAGGAGAAGAAATTGTATGCTAAGTTATCAATATATGAGTTCTGCTTAGAAGAAGTTCAGTTTTTAGGTCACGTGATTTCCAAGGAAGGAATTGCGGTGGATCCAGCAAAGGTGGAGACAGTTCTTCAGTGGGAGAGGCTAAAGATAGTGACTGAGATCCGAAGTTTTGTTGGATTAGCAGGGTATTATCAGATATTTATTGAAGGTTTTTTCAAGATAGCCGGACCTCTTACACAACTCATGAGGAAGAATCAAGCTTTTGTCTGGACAGATGCATGCGAAAAGAGTTTCCAAGAGTTAAAGAAAAAGTTGACTACTACACTAGTGTTCATTCTACCAGATCTAAATGAGTCTTTTGAGGTATACTGTGATGCTTCCTATCAAGGTTTAGGATGTGTACTAATGCAGAATAGAAAAGTTGTAGCGTATGCTTCGAGACAACTGAAGGTACATGAAAAGAATTACCCAACGCATGATTTGGAATTAGCCACAGTTGTGTTCGCGTTAAAGATTTGGAGGCATTTTCTTTATGGAGCTACATTCAATGTCTTCAGTGATCACAAAAGTTTGAAATATTTGTTTGATCAAAAGGAGTTGAACATGAGGCAGAGACGGTGGTTGGAATTTTTGAAGGATTATGACTTTCAGCTTCAATATCATCTTAGAAAGGCAAATGTAGTAACTGATGCTTTGAGTAGGAAAATGCTTAGTATCTCTGCTATGATGATCAAAGAAGGCGAGTTGATAAAACAGTTTAGGGATATATGGTTGTCAGTAGAATTGGCACCAAGAAGAATCCGTCTGAATATGGTTACTATTTTGAATTATTTATTGGAAGAAATTCGAGAAAAGCAGGAAAATGACCAATTTTTACAAATAAGAGAGAGCTAATGAAGCAAGGTCGTGTGTCAATGGTCGATGAAGGATCTGATGGAGTCCTAAAGTTCAAAGGTAGGATTTGCATACCCAATGATTCCGATCTTAGGAAGGCAATTCTCAATGAAGCTCACACCAGCAGGTTGAGTATACATCCTGGAATGACCAAAATGTATCAAGATTTGAAGAGGTTGTTTTGGTGGCCTGGAATGAAAAGAGATGTTGCTGAGCATATATCGTCTTGTCTTGTTTATCAAAAGGCAAAGATTGAACATCAAAGACCAGCAGGTATGCTACAACCCATAATTATTCCAGAATGGAAATTGGATAATATTGCCATGGATTTTGTTACTAGATTTCCAAAGACTAGGAAAGGGTATGATTCTATATGGGTCATTGTTGATCGGCTTATGAAGTCTACACACTTTTTGCCTATCAATATCAAGTATTCAATGGAACGGTTGACCTAGGTGTACATTGGTGAAATCGTTAGACATCACGGTGTACCCTCGAGTATCATTTCCGATAGAGATCTAAGGTTTACATCAAGGTTTTGGCAAAGTTTACAAGGAGCAATAGGGACTAAACTTCGTTTGAGTTCTACTTATCATCCCAAACTGATGGTCAAACTAAGAGGACTATCCAGCCGTTAGAAGATCTACTAAGAGCTTGTGTGTTGGAACAAACAGGGAGTTGGAATGAATTCTTGCCTTTAATAGAATTCACCTACAACGACAGTTTTCACTCAAGTATAGGGATGGCACCCTATGAAGTGCTGTATGGGCGACGATGCCGAACACCTTTGTATTGGTATCAAGATAGAGAAAGTATGACAATAGGACCTGAGATGGTGCAACAAACAATGGAGAAGGTAAAGATGATTCAGGAGAAAGTGCAAATAACTCAGAGTTGGCAGAAAAGCTATGCGGATAAGAGAATGAGACCTCTTGAATTTAAAGAAGGTGAGCATGTGTTCTTACGAGTCACACCCACGACGAGAGTCGGAAGAGTTATAAAATCTAGAAAACTCACTCCTAAATTCATTGGACCCTATCAAATTCTTCATCGGATAGGTCCAGTGGCTTAACAGATAGCTTTACCACCCTTTCTCTCCAATCTTCATAATGTGTTCCATATATCCCAGTTGAGAAAGTATATTCCCGATCCAACTCATGTCATTAAGCCTGATGAGGTACAATTGAAAGAAAATTTGACTTATGAGACACTTCCTGTTACGATTGAGGACAGGAGAGTGAAACAACTCAGAAGGAAGGAGATTCCATTGGTAAAAGTGATCTGGAATGAAACAACGGGAGATGCTACATGGGAATTGGAAGATAAAATGAAGGAACAATATTCACAGTTGTTTTAAGGTACGATAAATTTCGAGGACAAACTTTTTTTTAGTGGGGGAGAGTTGTAACACCCCAAATTTCCTATTTTTCAGTAAATGCTTGATTTTATTTTTTTGTGGTTTTGATGCACTGTAAATTTATTTTGACTGTTCTGTGACTGTTTTTGATCTTTGTGTGTGATTTACTCAGAGCCAAGAAAATAAAAATTTTCAGGCCGAAAAAAATCTTTGATGAATTATTCGGAGCCGGGGGAGCTTACTAAACTCGAATCCGAGAGACACGGTTCTTAATCTTTTAATTTTTAAAATTTATCTGTCAAATAAAAAAAATTATTCATATTTTATTATTCATTGGACAATACCTACTGACTTGTGAGTAGTAGCTTCTACCCATTGGGTAATAATTTCTGTAGCTTTTATCCATTGGACAATAGACTTGAAAAAGTCTTTGTTGACTTACTTTTTTGTAAACTAATTAGAAGGCTTGGTGCTTAATGTAAACTAATGGAAATTAGTCAACAAAAATGGCTTGAAAACTAGTCATGAAACTAGATGAACTAACTACCTAAACTAAGTATATTTGGAAACAAATTGAATCAAAACTTAGTTAGCTAACTCCATTGAGCTACACAGCCAAGGAGTGTTCTTGTGCCTTCTAGAGTGCATAATTCACTTGCATGACTCTTAAGGTTTAACCAATAGAAATTAGAGTGACCAAAGTGTGACCAACTAATGACCTAAGCCATGTGCTACTCATAAACTTGGTAGCTAAGTCTTTGACTCCTTTTGTGAAGCACTCCACGGCAAGCACATAGAGAAATAGGATATTTTTATTTCATTTCTATCATACTTTGTGACTTAAGCCTTTCTCTCCATTCTCTCTCTTCTATGAACAAATAAAACCTCTCAACTCCTTCTTCATGAAGCTCACGGCCAAATCCCTCCAAACCATCATCCAAGCTTCCATAATTTCATTCAATCTCATTTTCTTACCTATATAATATTCTAAGACGTTTTCATGTTATGAACCTAGCCTAGTTCTTCCATTTACTACCTTGAATCCAAGTTAAGGTTTTCTACTCTACAAGGTAAAATTCTTATTTCTTGTTCCTAAGTTTAATTCTTGAGTTTCTAAACTATGATTGATCCATGGTTTCTTATTTTTCAAGCTTTGTTTGTGACTTTAGTTTGGTTTAAGTTTGTTAGGGTTTTCTTGGGGTGATTCACGAAATCCATAGGAGGTCAAACAAGAAGGGTTTTTGTCTTCTTTGAGGTAAGGGGAAGATTAACCTCATCAACCATGTGTTGGTGGTGAGGAAATGGAATTATTTGTGGTGAAAAATCGATAAGGATTTATTCACTTGATTGTTTAAGTTTTCATTATTTATGATGGTTTTGATTAGTATGCTTTATAGCTTTGAAAATATGCTTGAATATGTAAATATGAAAGTATGTTGATTATTGTATATAGTAGGATATGATTTACATGATGAGGAAGTGTATGAAGGTTCCAAAGAACCCTAGAGGCTCACGGCCTCAACATCAAATTTTGGAGCAAAATGTTCTAAAATTATTTTACTAACAAAGGATTAAGTGATTTAATAACAAGAAATTGGATTAAAGGTTTTTACAAAGAACAATGAGATAGAAAATAAATAAATATCATTTATGAAGCACAAATTGGATTTTTGACCAATATGCCAAGATTTAATATTCTAAATCCAAATTCATTTTCCTAAGTGTAGACTTAGGTAATTAAGTAACGAGAACTCAATTTAATGGTTTTTTTTTTAGAAACAAAAAGGAAGATGAACTAATTTTTAGAATTAATTTGGTATAATTAGGTTATGAGGTAAGATAAAATTCAAAACTTGAAATTTACTGACATATAGCTCACCATTTGGGTTTTGAAGCGCGTTAGAAAATTTTGAACTGTAATATCCAAATTAAATTTAAAAAATGTAATTTTATGTGAAATAGTAGAAAATACTACTTAAAAAAATTTTAGTGAAAAAATATTGTAATAAGGCCAAAATACCTACATTATGTAAAAACTTTCAAAAAATAAAAAAAAGAAATATTTTATGTAATTGAAAATTATTAGAAACATCTTACGCGATTCAAAAATAGTAATTTTTTTAAGCAATGCGATTGAGAAAATGTTTAAGCGATTGGAAACCATTAAATGATCTTTGAAACCATTAAGCAATGCGATTGAGAAAATGTTTAAGCGATTCAAAAATTTCAAAATATTGTGGTGGGCCTGGTTGTGATAAAAAGTAATACTGCTAAGTGATGGATGTGTTTGTGAAAAACAGTGATAATGATCTTTGAATGTGTATTTTGGATCATACATCATGTATTGAAAAGCGTGTAAGCTTTATTGGTAAAGACAAGTTGCCTAGGAGATGAATTTATACCTTTGTGCGGGTGAGAATTGCGTAGTTACGATCAGTTATTAATCTTGGAGACATCAAGGCGCGGAATGTCATATGTGGCCAGATGGTAGCACCTCTGCGCCGTGACATCCGATGTAAACGCACCGACGATCTTGACGAAGTTGCTACTCTTTTCGTGGATGGTTGAGAGTGTCTTGTATAAGCCATTTTGCGCTTTTTGATATGATGTCTTGACACATGATTTGGGCCTGACAATATATAGACATGTACTCCTGATCCTTCTCTCTGAAATTGTGATTAGCTTCATGGAGTAGGAATTCGTTTGTGTACATATGCATAGTGGGTCTACATATTGATGTGACAATTATGTTATCTGATATATTGTCTGTGATGTGATAACATGATTTAATGTGTTCATATTGTATCTATATTTTTTTTACTGTCATTTTCTATACTGCCATACTGGTATTGATGTAGGGGGTATCACCTCTTTGCTATGTTGTTTTACTTTATTGTGTATGTTTAATAAAGATCATGGAGATGAAGAGGTAGGAAATTCTGTTTTCTATACGTGATAGTTTTCCTTTGTTTGCTTTTATGGCAGCAAGGCGTCAGGTGCTTGGTTTTGTTAGAGTACAGTTCCATGGGGGAACTGATGCGTGGAGGTTTGATTTGAGTAGTGAACGTTTTGTGTATATCGGGGATTTGACTCTGAATCTTAGTGGAACTAGGGATGGGGTTCTAGTTATATCGATGAATATATCTATTTAATTGGAGTTCTCGATGCCTATTCGAGAGCTTTGGGGTGATAGTGTCTATACTCCACAAGAGGGTTCAATGGTATCATCTGCTAGGATGTCAGCCCGACATAGGATGTATTCGCTAGGGTTCTTTGATGATACTGAGGAAGAAGAGGATCCTTCTGAGAGCCCAAATCCTTAGTCTTTAAAAGTTATAGTTAGACAGTTTATGTTTTGGCATATATGTTGTACATATTTATCTTTTGGGGTGTAATATATTTATATAAATTATTTGTGAACAAGGTTTCAGTATCTATGTATATTATGGTAAGTTTTATTCTATTATATATTATACTTATGAGATTTATTTATTTTCAGTTATCCGCAAATGAAATTTTGAATTTAGTGTTTTTATAAGATTAATTCTTTTACAACTTGGGTAAGTTATATTAGTATTAGTCTTAAATGTGACACCCTTCGGAGGACGTTACAGTTTGAGCCTTTCAAGCCAACTTGTGAACACAGTATATCCTTATGTTCATTTTGTAGCCTTGTGTATGATTGACCTCATTTCTTTTCTTTACCCACATTTACCTTTCTCATACCCACATTAAAAAAAATTCCTCTCTTGCATAACCTTTGTTGAATGCATATCTTGTATTATTTTATTATTCAAGTTTTCATTATTTTTGTGCATGAAGTTTTATGGAGCTGAGAAAATAATTTCAAAAAAAGAAAAGAAAATCTACCCAAAGTATTGCAAAGAAATAAGTGAATGTTGTGTTGTTCCTTATGCTCCGTTTTGCACTTGTTCAATATTTTGAGGCTTGGATTGTGAAATTTGCATGATTTTGTTCTCAACTTTTGTTTTCATTATCCTACCATTTCTTTTTTAACCCATACCCTTGGCCTTACATTACAAGCTTTGTAAAGTCCTTTTTGATCCTTGGTTATGTGTTATTTACATTAGTAAAGAGAGAGATGAAAATCAACCCTATGGATGTGACTTTGATATGCACTTGCAGTTTCATAAACCTATCTGGGTTTGTTCTTTATGAGGAGATTGGGTCTTTCAATCATGTTTTTGGGAAGTCATTTATGCATGAGAGTTATATGTGAGAGACAATGTGATAATTGTATTGTTCATGTATGGCACTTTGAAATTAGATTGTGAAGCAGTTACTAAGAATATGTATGATATTCACTACCCGGTGTTGCTGTGTTTGAATCTGTGTGTTTTGAGTTTTTATTTGTTTAGTCTTTTTGTTTTGTTTTTGTTTTTACTTGAGGACAAGCAAAAGCTTAAGTTTGTAGGAGTGATGAACCTACAAAAATTCATATTTTTATAGTTCAAAATATTAGATTTTTATCCTCTTTTAATCTTTTTGATTAAGTTTTGTTCTTAAGTCTTGTTACATTTTTAGTATTTTAATTTTGTTCTTATTACGTGTTTTTATGTGTTTTTTGTTAGGTAATTGCACATGGAGTAGATTGGACATTTAAAGAAGTAATAAAAAGAAGAAAATTCATTCATAAGCTCAGCGCTATCACCGCTTGAGCGCAACATGCATAAGAGATTTTACCTTTAAGTGAGCACGGAGCGCTCAAGCACTAAACGTGTAACAGCAGTGTCAATTTCCTTATAAATTAGAAAGATACGCCACACTTTTACACACTTTGGACAAAACACAGCAACCGTCAAGAGGCACAAACCCTAATGTAGTGTGGGCGCAATTAGGCTTGAAGATCAGAAATTTTCTTTAACATTTTCGTCTTTCTACAATGGAGTTTATCATATTCTTCACTTTGTGTTCTATTTTTTCCATGTGTAACTATTTATGTGGAAATTTGGTCAAGGTATATTCCAACAAACAAATATTTGATTATCAAATGAATGTAGGTTCAGAGTTATGTGGTAATCTCATTTAAATGAAGTTTGAAAAGAAACTTAAAATAACAGCAAGAATTTGTTAAAACTTAAAGAAAAATTCAGTAAAGAAAGCTTCGAAAAGTTTAAAAGAAACTAAAGAAACTGATGCAGAAAACTAAATTGCAAAAACTTAAAGAAAAGCAGTAAAAGAAAGCATGTAAAGAGTGCAATGAAATATAAAGAAATTTAAAGAATGAGATTGAAAAGTAAAGGAATTAAAAGAACATTGCATTAAATTAAATGACTTGAAATGAAAAGGAAAGGCATACTTGGATCAAATCCGTTAATCTGCTCGGGTGAGATTTTAGGATTATGTATTAACAAATAACCTCCTTTTGTACATTGTGAATACTAATATTTATAGGCAAATTATGAAAATAACTGACTCCTAGGAATTTGACACGTATATGACAGTTATGCCACTAATATTTTCCCAACTTTTGACAAAACCAACTTCTGATCATTTAACACTCTCGTCGGTTCAACACTTGGGAAATTCAACCCTTCTGTCAGATTAATCACTTGTCCAACATCAATATCCAACTGCGGTATTGGATCTTCTGACCATTTAAGCTCACTTGCTTAATACTTAGATCCTCCAATTGGAATTTCAATACTTTCACCCCTAACAGATATTAGATCTTCGACCATTTAGAGCTCTCGTCGGCTCAATACTTAGAAGATTCCTCCAATATCGACATCTAGTTGTCGAATTGGAATTTGAATACTTTCACCCCTAACAGAAGCCCCCCAAAATTTTTCTTTCGACACTAATAAGAAAAAGATAAATTTTAATCCAATCTCGATACTAACCTCTTAATCAAAGTCCTTTCAATAGAGGCCTTTTTTTTAAAGGATTAAAATCTTCCGTAAATATCTGGAAGGTCATAACTAGATTTATCATTGCAAACATTAAATAGCCGTTCCCTAATAAATAGGGATCATAATTACCCCTATTTTGAAGAAAAACAGCTTTTCAAATTCACACGCCCTTTCACTCTCTTCTCCACTATTCATCATCTTCAACCTCATTTTTGCACGTCTTCTCTGCAAGTCTTTGCCTTTTACCATGGCTTCCAGCTCTCAATCTTCTAATGCACCAATAGTGAATTTAAGAAATCATGATATTGTTTAAGACCCAATTCTGCAGAAGTCTGAACTTTGGCACCTTTCGAAGGTAATTCTCCCTATCAACAATTCTTCACTTTCTTTAGACCCTCCAGCTGTTTTCTTGGGCCCAATCTTGCCCAATGAATTCATTACTGATGAAATACACACTTTCTTCCCTTGTAAAAATTCTCAAGAAGCTATCTTGGCTTCCCTTCCTTCCATCCCTTTCAGCTATTTCAGCAAGTCTGAAAGGTTGTTCAGAACTCCTCTTACCCATATTAATAGGTATCTTAAGTGGCTTGATAGGGTTCAAGCCTCTAAAGAAGGTTTATGGAGGGACATAGGTATCTTTGATTGTATCCAACTCTCCTGTTATTCCATAAAAATGGATTCTTGCATGTTGGGTGCTTCGTTTCTCTTTTGGAATAAAACCACCAACTCTTTTCAATTCCCCTATGGCATGATGGGTCCTACACTTTTCGACGTAGCTTCCATAACTGGTCTTCGACCAATTGGGGAAATCATCACTCCTATCCTCCAACCTTCAAATACTATTGACGTTTACTTAAAAGCCCCAACTTCTTTTTCAAACTTCATTGGCTTCTACCTTCCTGAAACAGGTCCTGTAATCGACGAATAATATGTAGCTTTCCTTCTTCTCTGGTTGTCAGCTTATGCTTTAAGATCTAAGTCGATTCAAATGTCCAAATCTTTTCTTCAACTTGCTAACCTCCTTCATGAAGGTCGACAATTAGCTTTTGGTTAATTTCTCCTTGCTAACCTCTACCTGAGCATAGGTGAAATTGTTCAAAGCACTGGATCTCAGGTGAAGAAAACCAACTCTGGTGGCCCAATGTGGCTACTCCAGCTTTGGTTAAATGCCATATTAGGATACTATTTAGTCAACACTTCACCTCTGACAATTTCTCTTTCTACCTATGGCATAAGACTTTGCCATGTAAAACATGAAAAAATCCACAAACAAAACTTAGAAAATTTTATGCATTTCTTTAGTATTTTTCATTCCATCTCCTTCAACACTGAAGATATATATTTTATACCATTCACCGATCATTCTCTTGGTCCCGAGTGGTTTACTCGACTAATACTTTCCAATGATCCTTCTATTCAGGCCAACAATATTTCTGTCTGGTCTAACTTTCTTTGTCGGCAAATTCTAGTTGCTGGTCTTCCTAGTTCTACAGATAAATCCTTAGAGTTGTGTCTACCAAACATGGTAGCTCAACAACTGGGATTTTGTTAAGCCATTCCAGCACCATTTTCTCAAAAATCTAAAGAACACCTCATCAACGGCCATTTGCAGAGCATGTCGGACATTGTACGAGAATGATAGGCACAAACAACACTTCATGATTTCTGCATTTACTCCATACAGAGGAGTCTCTAAAGATTTATCCAAAGGTGGACTAAATACTATAGTCTTTACCATGTCGATATTGAAATTTGCCAAAGTCGCATTACTGAAACTCTGGTTCCTGTGTAGGGTCAAGAGCCTTCGACAAAGACTAAATGTAAGCATATTCAAGATATCAAGGCTTTTGAAAACTACTACAAAATCAAGTGGAACTTCAGGTTTCCTAGTTTAATTATTCAACACTGTGAAGAAGTCGTGGCCAAACTGAAATAAGCACACAAGGAAAAATGCTCCACTAACTTTCTTTCAGTTTCCATAAAAAATCCTTTAGCACAGCTTGAACTTTTTCAAATTCTTTTTCCAAAACCAGTGCTTCTTCCTTGTGCTCATTTTAGTTTGGCTGACGAATTCCCAAGAAACCTACAAGGAATGGTAACTTCCGTATTTCAGATAGGATTTATTCTGTGAGTAATATATTTCTTATAAGAACTCTAGAAGTTAAGTTTACTCATCAGTTTGCCTTGTCATACGAACAATTTGCTAGGAATACCCGAGTCATCTCTGAAATACCTGAAGGTATTTTTTCTTATATTCTGTCATTTTGATTCTTTGTCCCATCTACTAAGTATATTTTCTTTCTTACAACACTCCCATTGAAGAAACCTTTAGAGTATAAGCAACCTCAAGAAGGAAATGAGGAAGAAGAAGAGGAAGCCATCTCCTCAAAAAAGAAGAAAAGCAAGAAAACTCAAAACCCTCTTATTCCTAAAGCTCCAAAGGTCAAATCGACTACATCAGCTTCGACAAAACATTCCTCAAAACATGATGCTGTTGTAAAACCTTCAAAATCAAAGACTTTCAAGGTAAACTTACTTTTCGACCAAACGTTAGAACTTAGTTTTAAACTTGTTCAAACTAAATTTGGTGTCGAATACAGATTAGTGAATCTAACTCTATCACTTTCGCTACACTCGTTGAGTCTTCAAGCCCATCCTCTGAACATCCTTTAAAGGTATACATTCTGTTACTATTTTTTTTCACCGCTTGGTAAAATCTCACCTTATTTTACCTTTACAGAAGAAAAAGAAGAAGACTCAATCCTCAAATTCCACTTTGAAACCTACTGTCGAATTAGAGACAGAAACCATCTCACTTTCATCTGAGGTAAATCTTAATCAACATACTTCTTTACCTCAGATTCCTGATACTTATCTTTCATTCAATATCTAATTCTTTATCATTTCAGGATCCAGAGGCTGAGCAAACTGTTGGCTATCCTCCAGAGCCCAATGTCGAACCGAGAATTGAAGAACCAATTCGACAGTCTCCCGAGGTAGTATACTTTACTAAACTCAACTTTTTTCATGACGTTATTTATTCTAAAATTTCCCTTGTTTATCTACAGAATTCAACAAACCTGGCTGTATCTAATAGTCCTGCCAGGCTGGGAACCGATAATCCTCCAGAATTCCAAGCTTCTCCGACCCCTGCAATACCTGCTATTTCTCCACCTCCTTCGACAGAAACTTAAACTGTCATGACTTCCAGAAAAACTTCAATTCCTTCAGGTATTGAGAGTTCATCTCAAGTAGACAGAGCCAATCCCATCCAAATTCTCTCAGAGGAATTCGACATGGATACTCTTATGGCTGAATTTGCTCCAATCAATCCACCTCCATCTCCTCCAACTAACTTGATTGCTTCTAGGCTAGAAAATAGTGAAGACATGGAGGTAGATTTGGATGAATTAATATCAATGTTGTCGGGTGGTCACAGAAGCTCTCCGCAATCAGCTCGCTCTTCCACACAACATGGACAAGATTCTAGTGACTCTCATGTCACTGAACTCTTGGCCAATTGAAGAATGCCTTTACTTACTCCTTTGAACACATAGTTTCTGACCAACCTCTCTAAGAAAGGATGTCGACAATTATGACCGAGCTTGAACCTCTCGCCCAGCAACTACCAATAACCAGTCGAGCTCTTCCTATCACTGTTAAAGATTTTCTTCAAAATTTATCAACAAAGATGCCCAATATCCGTCGAGTTATTCCTGCTTATACAAAATAAATTCAAGAGAAGTTTAGAATCTTGAAGCAGTTGAACGACTCAAAGAACAAAAATACAAAATTGAAGGAAAATCTTGTTAAAGGAAAGAACAAAGAGGCAGAGCTTGACAAAGAAATTAAAGACTTGGAGAAAAAACTTGAAGCAGCTCGACATCGCAAGCAAAAACTCCAAACAACATTGCAACAAGGGACTGCTAGACAGCAGAGCATTACTAACAATACCAAACAATGGGCTGTCGAAGCCAAAGCTATGTTAGCAAAAATAAATTCCTTTGAAGCGGAATATCAAACTGCCTATACAGACAAATAATCTTTGGAAGATTCTTGGGGGGTTTTGCAAAAATTTTAAATATAACTCTTCCCTCCCATCTTTGGCTAGTTGTCGGTTTATTTTTTTGTAAAGTTTTTTTTTTATATTTTGGCAATTTAAAGTTGTAATATTTGTCAAACATTCTTACTTTGACAATGTAACTTGCAATCACCAAAAATATGAATGAACTTCATTCTCTGTCAATTTTTACTTCACACATTGTTGGCCTATATGACTTCAAATATTTGCCATTAATCGACTTAATTCTTAGACCAAAATTAATTTCGACAAGTGCATAAGCATTTCCTGAAAATACTTAAGTCGTTTTAAATGGTCCTTCCCATTTTGGAGACCATTTCCCATATTCTCGACAATTCCTATCCATGGGCAAAATCACCTTCCAAACCAAATGATCGACTTTAAAAGATTTGTACTTAATTCGACTATCATAAAATTTAGCAATTCTTTCTTTTTGTCGAATCAAGTTTTCCAAGGCAATTAATCTTTCATCACTTAATTCGTTTAACTCATCAAACATCAAGTTCCAGTACTGTTCAATTGGTAGCTCGTCTTGTTTTTGAATACGAACTGATTGAAGATTAATTTTGACGGGCAATACTGCATCATGACCATATATCAACTTGTATGGTGATGTGCCCATTGTTTCTCTTGGTGAATTTCTATATGCCCATAGAACTTGATTAAGGGTATTATGCCAATTCCTGGGTTGTCGACCAATATGCTTTTTAATCAGGCTTATGATTATTTTATTCATGGCCTCTACTTGGCTATTTGCCTGAGCATAATATGTAGTCGACGTAAGCATTTTAATTCTCTTTGAACTGGCATATTTGACAACTTTCCTTCCAATGAATACTGACCCTTGATCGGTTGTCAAAGTTTGTGGTATTCCAAACCGACAAACTATATTATCTTCAATAAAGTCAATCACATCCTGTTGAGTTACATCCTTTAAGGCTACAACCTCAACCCACTTGGTAAAGTAATCAACTCCTACTAAAATATATTTATGTCCCTTCGACGATGCAGGATGAATTTGGCCAATTAAATCCAAAGCCTATCCCTTGAAGGGCCAATGTTTAACCATAAAATGTAATTCACTAGCAGGAATATTTTGTATATGGCCATGTCTTTGACATTCTTCACAAGACTTAGCAAACATTACACAATCCCTAACCAGTGTAGGCCAATAATACCTTTGACGTCGAAAGACCCATTTTATCTTATCACCTGCATGATGAGCTCTACAAATTCCTTCATGGACTTCTGCCAAGGCAATATAAGCCTCTGCTTCGCTTATGCAAACCTCTAAATTTTCATCAACAAACTTTCTATACAAGGCCCTTCCTGATACTACAAATTTCGATGCTCTGTATTTAAACTTTCTATTCATATCTTGACTCAGATTTTCCAAATAACTTAGTATTGGTTGTCTTCAGTCATCAATTGTTGAAATATCATTTTGTAGTATATCTCTCTCTTCTAATGGGTATAAGAGTTCCCTAACTTCCATTAGATTTGTTAGAACCTTGAACGAAATTTTATACACAAAAGCTATTTGCGCCAATTCATTAGCCTCTTCATTCAAACCTCTGGAGATGTGTTCGACAATTATTTCATTGAATTTCTCCATTAACTTATTTACCACAATATGGTATTTTGTCAGATTATAACTGACGCATTTATATTCTTGGACAAGCTGTTTGACGACTAACTGTGAATCACCAAAAATATGCACATTACGCGCTTTCATTAAGGCTTCATACTCAGCCTCATTGTTGGAACATGTATACTTAAGTTCAAACATGAACTTAGTTGGAGTACCTTAAGGAGAAATAATTAAAACTCCCACTCCAATTCCATTTTGATGTTTTGAATCGTCAAAATATAAACGCCAAGGTTGTAAACCAACAAAATTTATGTTATCAATATCCAAACAAGGGTGGTCGGCCAAGAAATCAGTAATTACTTGGCCTTTTATAGCTTTCATTAGAACATATTGTAAAGAAAATTCTGACAAAGCAATAGTCCATTTTCCAATATGTCTATTTAACACTGGTTTTGACAACATATATTTTATTATATCAATTTTTGACATAACCAATACATTACAAGGCATCATATAATATATTTGAGTTTAGTACATGAGAAATATAATGCTAAACAAAGTTTCTCTATTGCACTATATCTCCTCTTAGCATCATTTAAAACTCGACTAAGATAATACACAGTTCTTTCGACGCCATTTTCATCTTCTTGAGCCAGTATACTTCCGATAGTTTCTTCTGACACTGATATATACAACTTCAATGGTCTACAAGGCACTGGAGGCATCATGACTGGTGGGTTTGTGAAATGCTGCTTTATCTGGTCAAAGGCTTCCTGGTGGCAAGGTTCCCACACAAAGTCTTGTTCAGCCTTCAACTTGATCAATGAAGCAAAAACTCTGGTTCTTCTTGACAAATTGGATATAAATCTTCTCAGAAAATTCACTTTTCCTAAGAAAGATTGTAATTCCTTTTTATTCGTCGGTGGTGCAACCTCCAAAACTGCCTTGGCTTTATTTTTGTCCACTTCAATACCTTTCTTTTGGACTAAGAAACCCAAGAATTTGGCAGCCGACACTCCAAAATCATATTTCTCTGGATTCATTTTAAGGTCGTACTTCCTCATCCTATCGAATGCTTGCCTCAAGTTTGTCAAATGACTCTCCTTTGTCTCTGACTTGATAATTACATCATCGATGTACACTTCTATGAATTTTTCAATGACATCATGGAAAATTGTGTTCATTGCTCTCTGATATGTGGCTCCTGCATTCTTTAAACCGAAAGGCATGACTACCCATTTATATGTCCCAGTGGCTCTTGGACATCTGAAGGCAGTTTCCGACACGTCCTCCTCAGCTATAAAAATTTGGTTATAACCTGTCTGGCTATCCATAAAACTTAACAATTCATGTCCAGATACGGCATCAACTAACATATCTGCCATTGGCATAGGATATTCATCTTTAGGTGTAGCAGTATTTAAATTTTTAAAATCTACACATACTCTTAACTTGTCATTTTTCTTAACTACAGGAACAATATTAGAAAGCGATTTGACATACCTGGTTGTTGTGATATACTTAGCTTTGACCAATCTTTCAACCTCTTCCTTTATCTTCTAAACCACTTCAGGTGCAAATCTCCTATTGGCTTGCTTGACAGGTCTGCAACCTTCTTTCAATGGCAATCTATGCTCGATAAGATCTCTGCTCAATCCAGGCATTTCATCATAATCCCATGCAAAGCAATCTTTATTTTCTTCAATTAATTTGACAAGCTTTTCCTTGAACTCCTTTAGTAGAAATGAACTCACAAATATAGGCCTTCTGTCTGTCTCAGTACCCAAGTTTATCTCTTCTAAAGGATCTTCCACTTCTATACGTTGTTTTTCATCTGGTCCTTTCTCAAATCCTAAAGGACCATCATCTATTATACAATCTGACAGTATACCTTCAGTGGTGTATACTGCTCTGTCAGCCAAATAGGCCGACAATCTGTCTAACTGATCTTTAACATTCATAACTAGTGCTTGACAGATCTCTTTCAACCTTATTCACCTGTCGAATGCCAAATTAGTCCATCAAACAAACTTCAAGTGCATCTTTGTTGACGACTCCATCAGTTGCCGTAACTGGCTTGACATTTGGAGCATATATTTTAACATTGGCATGAAGTTGTTGTAGATAACAAGGACTGTCATCTGCCTCTATTATCTCTACCTGATCATTGGCATTCCAGAGAATAAGCTTATGATGAACCGTCGACGGTATTGCTCCGATGGCATGTATCCAATCTCTTCCTAGCAAAAGATTATAACTTGACTTTGCTGGAATTACCATAAACAATGTCGACCTTTCAACAAATCCGACTTACACATTCAGTATCTCTACTCCATCTGATGGGGAAGTCTTACCACTGAAGTCAATGACAATCATGTTGGTTGACATCAAATCAGACTCATTTTTTCCAAGTTTCTTAAGCATTGCTCTTGGGATCAAATTGATAGTTGCCCCCCCCGGTCTATCAAGACTCTATTCGTGGGCTTGCCTTCTAACAGAGCCTTGATGTGTAATGGATGTAAATGAGCCTTTTGCTCTTCTGTCAGTTTCTCAAGTTGTGTTGTATTATCAAACATTGTTACCATGTTGTCCTAAAAAAGAAGCCAGTGATCACTAAGGTCATCTAGATCTTCTTCATTTTTCTTAGTATATTCAATTTCGTGATAACCTTCGAATTCAGCAGGTAACACTGAAATTAGATTTACACTCATTGACTTTAGAAATTCTTCCTCATCACTTCTATACCTTCCAATTCTGAAATAATCTTCCAACGACAAGTTACTATCCATAGCCGTTATAATGTCATCCAAATCTTTATCCATATTGAAATCCATGTCGAATTGATCATCATCACTAAAGCCTAAAAGATCATCTGGATCGTTCAAGGCCTCAATAACTTCACTAGCCATTAAGTCCATGTCCTGGCAGTCAGGCTTCGCTAATCTTTCCTTTCCTTTGATTATGCCCAGCATTTTCTTTTTCCACTCGATATCTTGGTCAGGATCTTCCAGGATTTTCATAACCTCTTCCTTTGGCCAATTTTCAACATCTGCACTTTCCATTTTAAGGTCCTTGATCTCAACCTTGCTGATAATCATCTTTTTGACTTTTGATCTATCAATTTTCCTGTCTTTTTTGATTGGTAAACTACTTTTCCTTGGTTTTTCATCTGCTGTTACTAATCCAACTGGCCATTTCCTCTTGGTTTTATTTGGAATAGGCCTTAACCTGTTTGCCTTTTTTTATCTCTGCCAACTTTTCTTGTCGAAGATTATCATCCATGTCAAGTCGTCTAACTGCAGTTGTTATTGGCTCCACTAGAAATGATCTCCTCGTATCAATGAATTCTTTTGTAACAATACTTTTCAACTTCTTATCATTTTCATTCTGGTCTGGTACTGACTTAGTTTCGACTATCAAGCATCCTGTCTCCATGGGCTGTTCCTTGATAACTAATCCCTCAGCCATGTCCCTCCTTTTCTGTGCTTGCCTTAACCTCTGTAGTTTGCTTTTTTAACTCTTCGACAATGGTAAAGACTTTGATGACCTTGCTACATTCTGGCCAATCATTGTTTCACCTTGATTGATCCTACCATTTCTGTAATCTTCATTCTAAAATGGTTGATCTCTTTGAAATTTATTCTTCCTAGCAGCCACATTTCATCGAAAATACGTGTGACTCGCCATTACAGAATTTTTTACCCATCTATCCACAACAATATTGGAAGGTGGCACTCTAGTCTTGGTTGGCCCGACATGGCCTCTAAGAAATGAATTGCTTCCCACAGATCCACCAGATGATTCAACCAACCAACCATTCATATTAGGCTTAGGCGTATAGACTAGCCTTGGCCTTGGAGTATAGAAAGGCTTTTGTGGTCTCTAAGTTTTCTTGTCGAAAAACTTCTTCTTACCCTGTGGTCACTTGGTTGTCCTTCAGTAGCTTTCTTTGTAGCAAATTCATCATATATTGCATTACATCACAGGCACAATCTTACCTTGCCCTTTTCTTTTTTCCTCTCAAGAAATGCTTCAAGAGATTCTCCTGGCTTTGGATAGATGTCCATTGCATCCTCTGTGTCGACGTCAAACTCTTGCAAATCCCTTATGTTGAGCATTCCAACATTCAAAGGAACCTGTTGATCAACATAAGACACCCCAGCCTGAAATGGATCTATATCAACCCTTATATCTGCTTTAGGTTTGTCAGCAAACTTCAAACGCCCATCCATTATTGATTTTTGGATTATGTCTCTGAAACGAATACATTCATTAGTAACATGACCGAAATTATTATGAAACTTACAATATTTTCAGTTTTTTATTTCATCAAGTTTTAATAACCTATGATCTTTTGACAATTTAATCTGTTTATTTTTTAACAATAAATCAAAGATTTTGTCGGCTTTTGTTACGTCGAATGTATATGTTTTCTTATTGACATAATTCATTTTCTCCTTATTTCTTGTAGGCTGTAGAGCCTGACAAACATAAGGAGGACCATTCTGAAGTTCAGCAATGTTAACTTTGAATTCATCATTGCTATCTTCAGTCTCATTGTCGGATTCACCTAATCCGACAAATGCTATTTTCTCTTTTTTAAGGAATCTTTTTTTGTTTTTGAACATTTTCAACTTTCAGTTGTTCTATTTGCCTAACCTTCTCACCTAGTTGGGCAAGATCAATTAAATGTTGATTCACTAATTTTTTCCTTATGTAATAGTCCAAACCTCCTGCAGTAATCTTTACTATTTTGACTTCAAGTGTGGGAGTAAAACATCTACTCCTTATTTATCGAAACCTAGCAAGATAATCATCCATAGTTTCATTGTTCATTCTTTTGATATTGAAGAGATCTGTAAGTCCCACTTTCAAATCTCCCTAAAGAATTTGTCATGAAACTTCTTTCTAATTGAGCCCAAGAATGGACCGAGTTTGGTCTCAATGTCAAAAACAAAGAGAATGCATTTTAAGTAAGGGAACTTCGGAAGAATCTCATTTTAAGGCCTTCAATAGTGACCAACTCCCCAATTTCTATAGTATACCGTGCAATATGCTCGACGGTTGATTCCCCGCTCTCTCCTACAAACTTAGAAAGTTTAGGAATATTAATTCCTCTGGGCAACTCTGCCTGTTGCACCCACTCAGGAAATGTTGAAACAAAATAGGGTTGGTTGGCATATCCAACATTGAACCCAAACCTATTAAGCACTTGTTCCACTACTTGATTTACATTTTGGTCAACCACTTGGTGCCCCCCAAGATTTTGTCGAAGCAATCTCATGGCTGCATCATTTCCAGCCATTTGACCCTCATCACCTCGACGGAGCATATGAACATTACCATATTCCAAGCGTGGTAGATCATTTTGCCTAGGTTGATTTAAGTTTTATTGATTTGGTCCCACATTTGCCTGAGGTGCAATCATTTCTCTATTTACCCTAGGCTAGGTTCCTTGAGCATTTTCATTGGCCAATTCTCCTATTCCCAAGGCTTGATTTAGCCTTGCCATTTGTTGGGCCAATGCGCTGCAAGTATTATTTGTGTTTTCCATGATTGGTGTAATCACAGCACTCATTTGCTGAGTGAACATATGCACAATTTCATGGTTGCTTTCATCCATTTGTTGTCGAAAGCTGGCCAAAGAATTCATGGTTGGCCCTGTTACATTTTGAGGAGTGTCTCTCGATATATTTGGAAAAACTGGTTCCAAATTCAATCTTTCCTGCTTAAAAAGAGTCAGATTACTTGTACTTGCAACCCCCACTCCCTTGCTATTAAAACTTACTAAGACTGAATTTATCTGTGGTTGGCCTTGTGAAGCCACTGATTGGCCAACAGTATTGGCCAAAGTAGAGCCAAGTCTCATTTGTGCCATCACAGGAGGAACATAATTGGGTGGCAACCCATATTGGGGTACAAACCTTGAATTTGAATTTATTATGCTTTGATTACTTGGTTGACTTGGTGACGGCTGAGTCATTCCAGGCAACACTTGTTCTAACATTGGATTACTACGGAAAGCACCAGTTATTATAGCATTATCCACCAGACCCGTACTAACACTAGTCGAGGGTGGCGCAGTAACGGCTGTCGAAGGTGTATCCGACACCTAGTTACTTACATTACTCATGATTTGTGTATTTTGAGAAGAGTAGATAAATTTTTCACTTCTTAAACGCATAAAATCATTTCTTATGACACTACGAGTTACTCTGAACTCGTCCCACTAGGCGTGTCAATTTGTTTATGTGGAAATTTGGTCAAGGTATATTCCAACAAATAAATATTTGATTATCAAATGAATGTAGGTTTAGAGTTATGTGGTAATATCGTTTAAATGAGGTTTGAAAAGAAACTTAAAATAACAGCAAGAATTTGTTAAAACTTAAAGAAAAATTCAGTAAAGAAAGCTTCGAAAAGTTTAAAAGAAAATAAAGAAACTGATGCAGAAAACTAAATCACAAAAAATCAAAGAAAAGCAGTAAAAGAAAGCATGTAAAGAGTATAATGAAATATAAAGAGATTTAAAGAACGAGATTGAAAAGTAAAGGAATTAAAAGAACATTGCATTAAATTAAATGACTTGAAATGAAAAAGGAATGCATACTTGGATCAAATCCGTTAATCTGCTCAGGTGAGATTTTAGGATTGTGTATCAATAAATAACCTCCCTTTGTACATTATGAATACTAATATTTATAGGCAAATTGTGAAAATAACTGACTCCTAGGAATTTGACACGTATATGGCAGGTATGCCACTAATATTTTCCTAACTTTCGACAAAACCAACTTCTGATCATTTAACACTCTCATCGATTCAACACTTCGGAAATTCAACCCTTCTGTCAGATTAATCACTTGTCCAACATCAATATCCAGCTGCTGTATTAGATCTTCTGACCATTTAGAGCTTCCGCCGGCTCAATACTTAGAAAATTCATTCAATATCAACATCCAAGCGTCAAATTGGAATTTGAATACTTTTAACCCTAACAGATATTGGATCTTCTGACCATTTAGAGCTTCCGCCGGCTCAATACTTAGAAGATTCCTCCAATATCAACATCCAGCTATCAAATTGGAATTTGAATACTTTCACCCCTACCAATAACTAAAACTTTTTTCGTTAGGGTGATGATGAATCTTGTTCTTGGATGAAGTAAATTCTTTTATTGGTTTAATCAATGTTTTGTTTAATGATTTACGTGTTTATCTCTTTTCTTAATACTTTTCTAAATCTGACCAATTTGGGAATGATTTTTAGGTTTATATATGATTTGAAAAAATTTGCACAAATCTAGAATTTGTGATAAATACCATAATTTCTGCAATCGCTAGGAATAGACATTGTGAGTTATGTGGTCTTTCTTTTAATTCACTCGTTCTTGATAATGTCTTTATATTTTGAGATTAGACTAAGGGATTAGTTAATTCTAAACAGTGTAAGAGGATTAATATACCAATGGATTGAATATTGATTAATTTTGGGAATTGAACATGAATCATTAGAATAATACTTGATTAAACTAATATTTATTTTTGTATTTAAAAAGTTCAAGTGAAATCTGACTACTAATATTTTCATATCATTATTTTTTAACTCAACTCAATTAATTAAATTTGACTTTTGTTATTTTTGTTTATTCTTTCTTTTTATTATTTTTATCAACTCTCTTTTTAATAGCTTAAATAGTATCGATTTGATGAATTAATACCTTAATCCTCATGGGACGATACTCTTATTCATTTTTTATTATTTTTACGATTTCATGCACTTATCAATTTCACAACAATAATTAATTTTAAAAGAATGGACATTGAAAGAATTAATTTTAAAAAAATTAATTTGTGTTTGAGAATGATATTTTAAAAGTGAGTTTAGAAGAATTATTTTTGTTTGGATAGGATAAAGTAAAATTATTTTTAGAGATAAAATTACCAAAAAAAAAAGGTTGGGACCTGTGGGAGTACGTTGTAATAGTTGGAGAGCAAAGTGAAAAGTAAATATAGTCTTATTATTTAGTATTCGTTCAATTAAAATACGCCTAAATTTATTTAATTTACTTATAAAATTATTTTATATATTATAAAAATATTATAATTATATATCAAATAATTTGATATTTTTTTTATATTAATATATAATATAAATATAATATATATATATATATATATATATATATATATATATATATATATTCTAGTGTATATAAAATATTTTCTAAATAAATATGGGTACCAAGATAAGTACGCTAACAATTATAGTTGTAAAACTGGAATTCGGAGTTAAATTGGTTAAAAGGCCATAACAGTAAATTAGTGATCTAATCATGAGTCAAAGATTGATTTGAAAATTTTGAATATAAAAAAATTAAAAAGAATATAATATGAAAAAAATATTGTATATAAAAAATTACATATTAAAAAATAATATAATAAAACATACTATATAAAAAAATACTTTATATATGATAAAATATTTTGTGATATAACCAAATTAATAGTGATAATATTTTAAGTATCATGTTTGAAAATTAAATTGATTGAATAATAATATAAATTAAAAAAATTAAGAACATAACATAATAAAAGTATATATGATCTAATAACATAATATACTTGAATAAAAAAGGAATTTCATATGCTAAATTTAAATCCTACAAATAAACAGTTAAAATATTTATATTTTTGCAAACTCAAATCAGCGGATCACCTGAGTTTAACTGATTCATTATGAATCCATAATGAACAAGAACCAAATCGACCTAAAGGCTAGGTCGTAAATTTTCTGATCCGACTAAATGAGTCTGTCCAGGTCAAACAATTATGATAAAGGCCCATTTTGTGTTTGAACAATGTAGAATGGCTGAACATCATCAATGAGTTTGCTTTGGCTGTGATGAATAGTTGAATAAGAATGACTCAAAACTTTGGGAGGGCAACAACCACCCCTTGCCCCAAAGAAGCTCCGCTGCTGGTGGAATGAAAAGTATCTTTCTGGTAGTTGTCGGTAAAATGAATTTTACAGAACGAGTAGCATGTTGGCCAGAAGTGAAATAATGCCCAAGCAAGACATACTGTTTAAACCCTATCTTATTGGCCTAAAACGGCAGTTTGAGGCATAAAACTGTAAAACAAACGAGCACTAATTCACTTTCTAAAACAAGATAAGCACGCTAACAATTAATAAACTACGAGGTATTGCGAGTAACTTAGTTTTACATTACCTAGTAAAAAAAAAAAAAAGAGCTTCGTTTCACAATACATAATTTAAGTTTATAACTGTCTGTCAGAACGTGATTATATGTATCTCAGAACGTGGTTACATGTATCTCATGAGTACAATTAACCTCACTTAATTTAATTATTGTTAATACAAACACAAATTCAATTTCTGCCAATATTATTAGCATCATGCAAGCAAGATCACTTCATATTTAGAGGAAATAACTTCAATAATATTATTTAAATCTAACTTTAAATTTTTTATCTTTGACCAATTGTTCACGTGATTTCAAGCTGAAAGTGATTATTAAGTAAATTTAAATCATAAAATTTAAATCTAAGTTTAATTTATTATTAGCATAAAATTTTGTACGCTACTAGTAAATCATAAAAAGTTTTATGCAATTGTTTTAGAAAATAATAAAGTTCTATATAATCATATTCATAGTAAGTAAAATTTCCCACTTTTAAAAGTTTTTAATAAGTTTCTAAATGAGTGGCACTATATGTTTTAGTAATATATAAAATTACTTTCATTGTTAATAATCAAGATGAAATCTATATTACTTTTGTGTACAATCATCATGAACACAAAAAAAAAAAATTACAATTTTCATCATCATCATTATATATATATATATATAATTAATATTTTTTTGTGAGACTACATGGTATCTCTACATATTCGGTCCATTTAAATAACTCATAGGACTAATCCCCATTCTACTGTAGAAACATGAGGATTATGTGGTCCTATATTATTTAACTTTATCCATGTTCAAATTTTGATCATGTGTTTGAAAATGTATAAATACTTTTCTAAACTTAATTTACATTTTTGTGTTAGAAAAACCTTCTATTAACTAAATCGTTCAATATCCAAGGAAAGTATTATGTGATTTGCGCCATGCATGTGACAGTAAAAAAATTAGTGAGGACATAAAAAATAATTGAAAAATAAAAATAATGGATAAAATATGCTTTAATATATTTGGATAATAAAATTGAATTGAATAAGAATCTTAATTTTATATTTGAAATAAATAAAGATTTGAGGTATAAAGTTATAATTCTAAATTAAATTAGAATTCTATTGTTGGAATATTTTAATAAGAATATCTAAAGTATAATTAAATTAAATTAATAATAAATTTTAAATCATTATAAATAAATTTTAATAGAACTTAGTTGTTGGATAACGTCATTGGTAGGAATATATTTCTAGTGGTAGTGATAGATGCCAAAAAATGTTTACTGACCACGTTGGCGACAACAATGATCAGAGACCGTTGACAACATTGTGATCGAAGAAATGCCGCCATTGATGGTGGTTAGATAATGCTGCTATCGACAATGGTTAAAAGATACTGCTTACAATTTGGTCGCCATTGGCAATAATGGTTGTCAGTGTGCGCGACAAAGATAATGAATAATAATTATAAAGTATTGTGTTTAACTTTTATATTTGAAATTGTAATTCTTAAACTCTAAGTTAAGAATTGAAAATAGTATAAAATAATTATTATATGATTTTATAGAATTGGACTTACAAATGGAATTCCAATTCTATTGTACATACCAAACAAAATAACTAAAATTATAAGATCTAATTTTAATTCTAAGTCTCAATTCCAAGCTTAATTTTATTTGCCAAATGACACCTTAGTAATATTTTCATTACGGAAAAATCAAATTTAAGTGAGAAATTGACATAATTAAGACATTAGTTATATTTTATCATTATTACTTTTCTCATGAGTAAGTAGGGGTGGGAATAGGAGAAACAGTCTATCTCAAGCCCACGACTTAACATATTTTGGGTCTACATAGACTTGACTTATTTAACAAACAAGTGATATTTGATCTTTTTAAAAAATCTATATAACTATATAAGTTAAGATTTAAACTTTTAAAAAAGATTATTTGACCTACTAGACTAACTTATTTCTTTAATATTTATATATATAATTAAAAAATTATAATTTTTACATAATTTACTAATTACATATTAGTATAATATATTTATTTTATGTCAAATATAATAATTTTGTCAATAGTTATACTTATTTAAAAAATTTAAATTTCTTATTTACATGAAGATTTTTATATAATTTAGGCATTTAAATAGGTTTTTAGAATAAATCAAACTTCTATGCTTTAAAAAACAAGCTAAATTGAGTCTAAACAAAAAATCTATAATAAATAACAAATTAGATTCAAACTGATATATTACAAAATAAATTTAAACTTATTTAAGCAAAACTTAACTCAACTCTGTTCATTTCCACTCTATGAGTAAGTCATATAACAATTATGTCAGATATTTAACATTTGCTTAAGAACAGTTTCGCACGCTGTAAAATTTAGAAGGTCATTTATGTTTTTTGACATCATAACGTTTAATCTACACAATGATCAAAATTAATTAATGGTG
Organism: Ormosia semicastrata; assembly: GCA_029884595.1. Classification (NCBI taxonomy): domain Eukaryota; kingdom Viridiplantae; phylum Streptophyta; class Magnoliopsida; order Fabales; family Fabaceae; genus Ormosia; species Ormosia semicastrata. The sequence goes on from JAQQTO010000045.1 coordinate 7,237,249, forward strand.
TGGTACAATACCATAACCAAGACTAATCTCTATCTTCACGGAATGGTGTATATTTATTACTTTCTAGTTTTCACTCAATTCTTATTTTCAGATAGTTTTTCACTCTTCTTAAAATCTACCAAAATAAAAAAATCAAAATGTATTCTTTTGTACGATAAAAGTTAAGATTATTATTTTTTATCATATACTATTCATTCAAATAAAAGTTCAAGCACTTACCATTTTAATAAAACAATAGATTTATTAAGAATAAGAAAATAGATATAATTTTTACAAAAATTAATAACGTTATTCTTATTTTATAGACTATTGATAATGCCATATAGTTATTGTGAAAGCGTATTGTCATATAAAAAATATTATGTTTCATATATCAATTAGTAGATTTGAAGATTTTATTATTTTATAAAATTAAAGCATGTGACTGATTTAAAAAAATTAAAATTAAAAAATATAGATCTATTATAATATAAAATAATTATGAAAAAATTAAAATTAAAATTAAACTTTTTTTATCCATCCTAAAAGTAATATATTTAAAAGATATGAATAATTTTTAAAAAAACTAAAAACATATAAGAAAAAAAAATGAAGAGAGTCGAAAGATTAAAAAAAAAAAAAGATCAAAACAATCCGTCAATCCAAAAACAAGAAAGATGGTGATGAGACAGAGAAGTTGGGCCAAATTAAAGATTATTAATTAAAATTAAAAAATAGGGGTTGGAGGAGGTTGGGACGTAAACATCAAACGGTGGTGTACACGTAAGCAAGAAGTCCAAATTGGGGGCTTAGTTTCAACGTCAACATAAAGTGGACGACGTCATCGGCGCGTAATACTTATCGTTCTGCTGGTTGGGCATCACGATGCCGCCACCTTCCGCCGCTAACATCTCGTTGGGCTCCACTGGGCCTCTGGGCCTATGATCATAACAATCTGGGTCTTGGCCCATTAGGCATTTATTTGAGTAAATGTTCAAATTCATAAAATTATTAAACCCATTTTTTTTTAGTGCCTTGCTTGACCCAGAATATGTCTAAATCGTTTGGTCTCTAATTTCTTGCTTTTAGGTTGAAAATCTTCAATTGACTATTATGGTTGAATGAGGAACGTGAATGAATTGTGATTGAAGTCAAAAAGAGGCAGAGATTTTGGTGCGGTTTGCTTTGCTATATGCTGTTCTTCTCTCACTGCTCGTTATAGGGTCTCTCCGTGTGCATGTTTTCATCTCCATATTTTGAAGATAGAATGGCGATTGGGAATGCAGGTGAATGAAATTGACTGACTTGTTTATTCTAAACCACAAAACAATACTTCCATTACAGATTTGGTTCACTTCAATTTCTAGTTGTAATTAATAATTATGGATTTCTATTACTAATGTGTCTCCAAGTATTGAACACTGTGCTGTGCTTTTGGAACAGACCCTGTTAGCTGTCAAAACTATAGACGGTACGTTATTTTTCCATAAGCATTCACTATGATATTGATATATTTTCCCCTTCTAACTCTAGCTTTAATTCAAATCAGCTTGATGATCGAGAACCAGATGTACTGTCCTTAGATTTTCTGATTTACTTTTTTTGTACCACTGCATGAGAAAAACGTATATTATCAAATAATTGTGTCCTGCTCCACTTTTCCATTTAAGTTGAAGTGGTTAATCTTGGAAACTCATTTTTTTGGGATTTTAGTATCACAATAAAAATGTCAGTTTTTCCTTGTAAATATGGTTGTAACTTAATGTTATTATGGAAATCTGCAAGTCATATTTGCTTTTGTCTCTTGCTTTGTTAAATAATGCAAAATTTTATGTGATTGATGGATATTCATAATCTTGTAGGGTTTTCATACTGCCAAAGGATAATGCTGTGCAGAAATCATTTATCGTTCCATTATTTGCTTTGCAAGCACTTGCAAGTGTGCCTGGATAAAGTCAAGTATGGATTTATTCTTTTATTTTATTTTAATGTTCATTGTTAGCATTCCTTCAATGCATGTTGAATTGTTTAAAAATAGATTTTCCTTTACTTGTTCAACAATCACGTAGAGTATTATTCTGCTTACACTCTTTTACACTTTGTAAATTGGTTTCTACATCTTTTTTCTTTGTCTGGGGAACAAAAGAGGGTTCTATAATTTCAATGTTGATTGTGATATATTTGGCTTTCTAGCATTTCTCAAGAGCAAGCTTGCAGAGAGCATTTGACTAAGGTTTAATCATTGCCACCTTGGCTATCATATTCATTTGTATCACTGTTGCTTCTCATCCGAGTTGACTTTAAAATGATATAGACTAATAATAAATTGTTGTAAATAAGAATAATACATGCCTGAATGGTGATATTATGGGGAAAAACTAAGCAATTAGACACTCGATACTTTTTACTAATTCTTATAAATTCAAATAATGAAGTTAGAATTGGTATTTGTGATGCGAAATTGGTATATAGAACTTGGTATTCTACGTATATTATTGTGACTGTAGCTGGATTTTGATCATGGATTGCTGCCATAACGAGTTTCTCTTCTCACATGTGTCTCTTCTGCCATTATATAGATTGCAAGGAACATATATAATAATGTTGCTATTAAAAATTTGTTTTATTCAGATATCACCACCAAGTACCAACTTGTCCAATGTATTAGAGAAGGGGTAAAATGCGCTTTCCTCCCCCCTTTGTTTTGTTGGTTTTATTTGTGTAAGTTAGGTTGACCAATTTAACAATATCTGATTATCTTTCTTGAAACTTGTCTCTCAGTTGCTTGTCCATTTCGATATGACTATCTTATACATATTATTCATAACAAAAACATGGTTGTCAAATCGGGATTCGACTCGTGAATCGGAAGGCCTATTTTTCGAATCGTGAATCGAATCTTATCATGAATCATAAGATTCATGACCAATAATTAAAAATAGTATAAAATATATTTTCACATAAAGAAATATTAAAAACATCTAGATATTAGTATTTTGAAGTCAAATAACTCACTACATAGTCAAATAAATTGAAATATAAACCAATATTCAAGATCAATGATCATCATTGTAGATATAAACCAATATAAACCTAATACATAATCTAATGATCATCATTCATCATTCCCAAGAGACAAAGAAAGCAGCTTCGTGGGGGAGAAAAAGAGTAAAGGACAAACTGACAAAATGTGGGAGAGAGAGGCAAAGAGTGGGGACCAATATTAGGTCATTGTTTATTTAATATTATTGTTTGGGATTGATGGGAGGGAAAGATTCGGCACTTTCCCTCTAAGCCCATAAAAAAATCTGCAAAAAAACCCCTCAAAAATGATTTTGGCGGGTCGCTAAGCGCGACTGTTTGATCGCGCAACCCGTTTCTTGCTTCCGTTCTGCGACTTCATGAAATTTCTGTTGCACACGATTGGGCGGTTACGCAACTTCTTCATACACAACCGTTCGGATTGAGGTTTTCTGATTTCGCCGCGTGACCCATTTGAAAAGTTGGCGACCCGCTTGCGCGCGACCCATTTCGCATTCACGATGCAAGAATCACACAAATCGCTACTGATTCGCGATTCTTGCGATTCTGCGAATCAACCGATTATTCGGAGATGAAAATGAACTGACAAAATCGTTGGAGGACCGAAGCTATCGTAAGAATCGAATTGCGATTCTTACGATACTGACTACCATGAACAAAAATATTACTATCCTATGCAGTATCATCTTTCGTAAAAATGGGTTCACTTGCTGCTTTTCTTTCTTAATGTTTGGCTGTCCTAAGTTTTATCAATTCCAAGTTAAAATTACCATTTCACATGTTTGGTTTTGGTTAATTTCTGCACAAAATGGCTCTGTTGCTAAAAGCTCTCTGCAACATTTTGATAATAAACTTTTCTGTACACAAAATAAGCTAATCTAAATACACATTGATTGTTTCCTTATTCTATCACAAAAAATGATTTTTTGCTTGAAGAGTATAAGCAGTTGATCTCTATCCTTGGATTAAGATTCAATAGTATTTTCAGGAATTTATGTAGATTTTGTATTGGAATTTATGTTTAATATTTATACTATAGTCATTTTGAAAAATATGATAAAATGAATAAGAATTACATTTATATTGTGGCAAGTTAAGCATTCACATGTATTTAATGAACACATCAATGTGTAAACATGTAGAACTCATTAGGTTTTACTTAAAATCTAGCGTCAATATTATCTTTTGCATTTAAATTTTGTGTTTTTCCATCAAAATAATGGCAACTAACATCATCAAGCCATGTTACATACTGACATGATCACATCACATGTTTATGTACAACTATTGTGGATAAGGTAGATTTATCTAAAGTAACCTTCTGAGTATAACTGATATTATTTTCAGGTTTTGTCTATGGAAGAGAAGCTCTAAATGTAAGTAGATAATCTAATAATTTATTGTGCTAATACTGTAGAAAAACTGTCTACAAGAACCTATAAATCTTTTTGGCTCTACCACTTTCTTGGGCTTTATGATCAACCAAGGGGATACATAGATGTAAGGTAGTATTAAATTTAATGGCGAGACTTCAGATGACAAATGTGGCATTGTTGACTCTGCCTCCTTGAAGTGTCGCAAAAGCTGCTGGAAGACTGAGTGAATTCCAGCGTATCACATAAAGAATGACTGAGCCTTGTTTTTCATCTAGATGTAATTTTCTACATGAAGTGAAGCCCAGAGGCCAAATAAGGCAAACAGCAGCAGCACGGAATAAGAAGCAGATGTGGCTATGTTGGGGCTTCCTGCTGGTCCTGAGCCATAGACTGATGCTCCACCAGGAATTGTCATGCTTGGTGTAGTTGGGATCATGGTACTTGGTGTAGTTGGGGTCATAGTACTTGGTGGACTTGGTGGATTTGGTGGGCTTACATATGTTGGTGGACTCATGCTGCATGGATAATATATATTAGAATGTATAGGATTACATATCATGTTTTATTCATTATAGGGGGAATAAGATATAGGTGCTACAAATTCTCACCTTGGTGTTTTTGATGATCCATAGTGGCAGTTCCCATTACCTGAAACAATGTTAAAAGTTAAGGTAGAGAAGCCCATGTAACAGACATGATAAAGTAGGATTTTGTTGACAGTATAATCCCACTAAAAAAACTGAAATAAATATATGAAGCCCATAATAGCTGGAGTCATAAATAATGATATTGGTATGAATTGACTTGGTGAGAAAGTCATTATGCTAGGTAGAGAGCAAAATTTTTCTGGACACTCATCAGTTACTGACAAAGGGATTCAACAGTCAGGGGCTGGACCTTGATCAGCTAGTGAAAGAGATATATGATTGGAGTGGGTTTGATGGGAAGGGTATTATTCTGTTCATAAATAAATCAAGGGTTAAATTTAGTTTTCCATGCCGTTGTTTGACCTGATTTCAATGTGTCATCTAGTGTTTTGAATTTTGTTAGTGTTCGCCTTGAGGTTTGTCTTTCACATGTTATTTCTGTTTAAAATGGATAGAAATAGAAGTATAGTGTGGTTATATGATAACAGAATAAACCACAATGGGCAAAGTAACAAAGTTCAAACCACATGGAAGCTCATTGAAATAAGGTCAAATTGCATGATGGGAAACTAAATTTAACCATAAGATTCTATGAAATGACATCAAGTGATGCCTTGAAGGTATGTTGCAGTAGCACATGCAAGTATGAAGTCCTGACCAGGTACCATATGCGGGATACGGCAATTTGAAAAGTCTTGGATATGGGTAATGCAAAATATATGGTATAGATTATTTGAAATAATAATTATATATATGTAAATAACAAAATATGAATTAGAAGAAGCATCGCACAAGTTGTACTGCAAAGGAATTCTATAAGAGATTGCTAGCACGATAAAGGTATATTTGAGATAGAAACATGAGAGGGGATACTCAAACTATAGCGGCTGGGCAAATGAGGTTCCTCCTGCCCCTCTGATTTATGTGTTTTAGAAATTCTGCATAAAAAATGCATTTGTTTTTATGAAATTTCTTTTGAATTATGCAATGCCCATATACTGGCTGTACCCGAAGTACTGAACAGGTATCCATATGTATTGGGATGTGATGCTTATCAGGTATGGATACAACATAATTTCTGGATTACCGATATGTCATAGCCTTGAAGATTTGAATGCGAAATTTCTCATCTATTTTTAAGACAGAAAAAAATTTATTTTATTTTTATCCAGCTCTTGAGGAGGCACTAAGGCTTTATGTTTGATGAAAGTCTTACTTGGATCTTTGTTTGCAAGTGTTGCTGTTCCTCCAAATGCACAGCTTGTAGGTGCTGGATTCTTCTGGTAATAATCATTGAATGCATAAGAAGCATGGTCTCTGAGAGTATTTGGGTTATAACAACTTGCTCCGGGTTGAATTGCTGAACAGTCTGCTCCTCCATACCCACAAGCATAGTCAAGTGCCACCTTTAGAGCTTTGTCTGAAGCTGATTGGCTTGCAACACACCATTGACCACCTGCTGACACAGGAGTGGGACTGGTTGGGGTTGTGGGAGTTGCAGTTGGGGTGGCTGGAGTTGAAGTTGGGGTTGTTGGGTTTGTGTATGGGTTTGTGGGGGTTGTTGGGTTTGTGTATGGGTTTGTGGGGTTGTGTATGGGGTTGTGGGGGTTGTTGGGGTTTGCCCTGTTGTGTCAGGTGCTTGAGGAGATGTTGGGTTTAACGTAGGATATGGATTTGCTGTGCCTGGAGTTGTAGGGTTGACGATAGGAACTGCATCAAATTGAGTACTAAATTCATATGATGAGATTTCCTGGTTTTCTTCGTCTCTTAATATTATGGCTGTACCTAGACCTGTAAAAGAAACCAAGTAAGATCCTTTCAACTCTTCAGCAGGACAAATGAAAAGAACTTGCTGAAATTGAACTAGTAAACCTGAATAAATTCACCCAAAATTTTTCTGTGATTGCTCCCAAGGTGGCATAGCATGGATGAACTGATGTGGTATCTGGGCTATTCGATGAATAATTTTTTGACGCATGTATGTATGAGCTATATATACCTTCCTACAGCTACCATCAGTTCATCCAAATTGAACAATCAGGTTGATTGCAATTGAATCTTAAAGTGTATGTGACTATGATCGTTGAATGGGAAAATATCATCATTCATGCCTGAAGATCAACTTTGATCATTTTGGCTATTGATAAATTCTGTCTACAACTCTACAGCTCTTCATGGCTTCAATATTATATCTTCTTAATCAAACATTGCTATTCTTTATTAATGGTCAGCCTCTGCGGCTCTGCATCTTTGTTATACAACTCAAGCAATCTTGTTTTGGTTGTTAAGCAATGCATGTAACTAAGAGTAAAAGAATATTAGGTAAAAGGACCAAAGTTCTAACAAAAATCAAGTCACCTGAACTGAAGAAAAGACACAACGAGAACAACATAAGGCGCCAACTTCTGGCTCCCATATCTGCAGGTTGGCTTCTATGCTTGGCTTCTAATTTGTCCTTCTTCGTTATGAGCAATGTTTGACAAGCCAAGTTTTATTAAACAAGAGAAGCACCTCTGGTGTTCCAGTGAAGGAGAATTTTATCTTTTTAATCTACATCTTTTATATATATAATAAAAACTTGAGAATCATAGCTTTCTTGGATCAAAGAGAGAAGGAAGAATATAAGAAAACTTGAGAAAGGAGGCAATGGATGGTTGAAATTAGCAAGCAAGAGAAGGTTCAAAAGGAGAAAAAAAAAGTGCATGAAGGTAAAAGGCAAAAGGGTGATCTGTTTAGTATTAAATCTGATACTTAGGAGCTGAAATATATATAATTAATTAGATGGTGATATCTGCGCAATGTCGTTGCTCTTTTGCGCTACTCTTTCCACTGTTTCATGGGACTGAACCAAAAGCTAAAGCTGATACGCTGTGGTATTGTACTTTGTTGCCTTTCACGGTTTGTAATGAAGAATACTGTCTCCCTTCTATTCTTCTACCCCTACACGTCTCAACACAAGCTGTTTTATTTTCGTTTGAATAAATACTTCTTGTGGAATACTTAGTACGATTTCTTTTCTGGGAATTCTCTAGTTGTGCTTACTGCCTTCTCCAACAAGAACTTGGCTTGAATATGTAATCCTTAAGCTACCTTGTCCCCATGCTTTAATTTATCTTGCACAGATTTATTATAAATTCCAGGGGTCTTAAACTAGAGGTGCTTGCTGCTCTTTTTCCCTTTATTTATGTAAGATCTTGTGGATCAAGAAGATCGAGTGTACGAAGATGGCATTTTAATATAGATATGTTAGATTTTCAACTTTTTAGATGTTTGTACTAATTATTTTCATTCCGTATATCTTCCAAGTTGCATTAAGATGTAGAAGCAAAAATGTTTTTTAAACATTCAGAATATGACATTTGTTTGGGATATCGTATCATGTATGAGTGTGGTTTACTGTTCTTGTATATTGCCAAGTTGGAATAAATGTATTATTGTATGTAAATATGAGTCGGGTGTAGTTTGAGTATCATAATGTGGTATACGAGCTCACTTGTGCATTTCAAATAATTCACTTTTTCGATTTGATCAAAGATAGACTCTCCAATCTGAGACTAGGAGATTCATGTACCAAGTGGCAAGTAATTTACATAACTATGATTCAAATTCATGACAATGTATTTACTCATATATCACATGTTTTCCAATAACTAAAACAACCTCTTGTGATTAAAAAATGAAAATTCTAGTATAACAATAAAACATGGATATTGTTTTTGTTTTTGTTTTTGTTTTTGTTTTAATGCATTAAAGTTAAGGAGTTTTGTTATTTGAACACTTGAAATACGACACTTCTATGACACTTCACTCACATGTGAATATGGTGTAAATTTTAGAGTTTTAAATACAGTATACGAGAACAAGAATCATACTCACATGTAGCACAGTATCTTAGGCGGGTGTCATATTTTGGATGTACAAAAGATGTTTTTCATTTGGAAAAATGAAATTTGTACACTTAAGATATGACACTTAGATGAATACTGTATTCACTTGTGAGTATGACTGAATATTGTCATATACCATATATAAAACTATAAGAAATGTATCGTATACAAATATAAATGTGATGTCGTTTGGGTATCATTTCTGAGGGTTGAAATATCATAATTCTTCAATTTGTATCATACAATGAGGCAAGGGTCGATAGAAGGAATAATAACTTGTGCAATAATTAATCTCAAGTATATGCTGATTTTGGGGTTAGTTTTAAATTCTGTACTTGCTGAGTTCTCGGAACTCGCACTTCTTAATTCTTATTATGCTCTTAGTTTCTTTGCAGGATTCAAGAAACTGACAAAGTAGAGAATTGTGGAATGATTAATTGATTATGTGAGATATGGGAATAAGGAAGAAACTGTGTATTTGTTTAAAATGAGTTCAACAAATACATTTGTAAAACAAAAGTAGCTTTCTGTATCGATATAAATGAGAAATTTTCCTTATCTAGGTATTGGCTTTACTTAAACTTGTTAATAAAGTTGTAATTGATTTATTCAATTTATCAGAAAGAATTTGAACATATTTGTGGAAAACTTAGGCAGTATCAACAGGTTCTGAATTGTTCTAAGTCAATTGGTTCATGTTCATTTAATTCTAATGGTAGTCACGTACGGTATTAATATATATAAGCTAGGCTGTGATAAAGTTGTTATCCTAGTCATAAGATTATGTAGTCTCTACGAGTCTTGAGTGTCCGTGGTCTTGTGTGTTACATGTGTGCCTCAGTACCAAGGAATATTTCACATGCTAAAGGCTATTAGAGCTCGAAACCAAGCAGACTCCTATGGAGAGATGTCAAACTAATCGTGGTCGCTATATATATAGATTGCTACTACCTTTAGTGTGAACTTTCGTTAGTTCAGTAAAAATGAGAAGATTGATGAATCCGTGTGGGTTAAGGCTATATATAATAGAATATGGTCACTAGGTGGGTTAAGAGGATACTTGTGTGTCTATCAAGCTATGAAGTTGTGAAAAGAGGGATATCCTACAATGCATACCTATCAAGCTATGAAGAATTTGTGAAGAGAGCAGGGGAGGGGGTCCTACAATGTCCTACCTATCAAACTATGAAGAAGAGAGGGGTCCTACAATATGTCCTGTGAAGTGGTTCAGGTTATTAACTGTCTTTATAGATCGAGAACTATATGATATAGAGAAGTAAATGTTAAAATCCTACATCGTATATATTAATATTTTGAGTGTAGTTTATATATTTGTTAAGTTATTTTATTTGATATCAATTAATTTTATATTAAAATATCACATGATATCAAAACAAAAATCTTATCTCTATCATCTATTCCACTAAACTCACTTATTCCGTTACCTACTTATTTAAGTATTTTTTTTGTGATGAGAGAAGATCCAAGCCAATGGAAAGGAATTACATGCTCTAAAGGGGCAACTTCTTTTATAATAAAGGAGAAAATGGGATATTCTTAAAGGATAGGTAGTGATGTGATTTATGAAAAAAGCATGGAATGAATTGTATGGTTGGACAAAGGTTAAGAAAATTATGCAAGAAACATAGGATGAAATTATAAAGTAAAGATTCCATATACAATTTGGTACACATACAACACATTTACTAAGTTGGATAATATTTTTTTTAGTAACCATCATATAACTCTTAACGTTTTGATTTTTTTGGCGAATTATCTGTCCTCGTTAAAAAAGTGAGGTTTGTGAAGCTTTTATATATACATATATCATTAGTAAAGAAAAGTGAAGCCTATCAAAAAAAGTAAAGAAAAATGAATGGCGTGTTTAACCATTTCTATACTATCTAACCTTATCTCACCCCTAAATGGCATAAAGATATGCAGAAAATATGAAATAAAAATAGAATTCAGATAAACTGATTTGTTTATATGATCCGATGTATGTACTTTGTAAATATTCTATATCTAATTCTTTCCAAAAAGCCAAGTTGATGCTTTCACGTATCCCATATATTATACTTCCTTTCCGATCCATTTGTAATATAATAGGTTTAGCTTCCTTTGCATTTATATGGCTACTTTATTGCATATATTCATTTTGGTAATCGAAATACACAAAATAATCTGTTTACATGATTGAATTTGAACTAAAGTTGAGAACTGTAATTCAATTTCAATTTTATTAGAATTAGAATTAATTAATAAATTTAAATTTTTAAGTTAGTGAAAATAAATAACTAAAACATAAATTTATAGATCTGAATTGAATCATAATTGTGGGAAGGATTTTATTTAACTATTACACTGACTTAAAATTATATAAATAATGGTTAAAAGCCAAACAAATAGTTCTGAACTGACTTTGAATTATATTATTTAAATAATTTATCAAGAATATTTAAAATTAATTAAATTTAAATTAACAAATAGTTAGAATTAAAATTATTATAAACAAATTTTTTAATATAACTTGCATTATCAACTCACAGTTGCGTCGATGCTAGTTGTAATATGTCTTTGATGGTGATAGATGTCAAAGGATGTTAGCGACATTGGAGGATGTTATAGGCGACACGGTTTGGTACTCCAATTAACTCTTCGTCCCTGGCCCTGTTCCTTGACACAAGAATTTTTTCTATTATCCCCATTCTTTGTATCCACAAGAATTCTCAACTATATCAAAAAATAAAAAAATAAAAAATATGAAATAAATTACTTTAATATTTTTAAATTTAAGTAAATATAAAATTTAATAAAAGATAAAATTATTAAAATACACTTATTTATATAATAAATGAATATTTTAATAATTTAACAAGAATGAAGATTTCGTGAGATGGAGAGTATGATCTCCATCCTTGTCCCCGAATATACTATGAGAGTATTTTTCTCTCCGTCTCCATCCTTACAGGGAGAAAAACTTTATATTCGAGACCCCATACAAGATAATTCCCGCAGAGATCCTCGTCCAACAAGGAGTTTTGTCATTCCTAGAACACATGTAACGCAAAAGTTGATTGGAGCATGCTTGCGGCCACATGGTCGGAGCACACCAACAATGATGGTTGTTAGAGTATACCAATGGCAATAGTTGTTAGAATATGTTGGCAGCAATAACAATAAGAAAATTATTTTGTTTATGATGCTTGAAATTGTAATTTTTGTTTTAAGTTAAGAATTAAAGATAATATAAATTAATTATTTTTTCATTCCATAAAATTACACTTAAAATTAGAATTTTAATTTTAATTTATATACCAAATAAGATAATAAAATTAAAACGTCTAATTTTAATTTCAATGCTTAATTTGAAATCTAATATGTGTAAAGGAACCATAATTAGGTTAGTTTTTCATTTATAAATACATTAAAACAACGACGACATAATTTTAATTTTTCAAAATTAATATTTTTCTTACTTTATTAAAATTCAATTTGATGTCATAAATTGAATTGAAGAATAGAAATTTCTTTTACTAAGACAATCTCCATAAGACTTCAAATTAAAGGATGAAAACTTTCCATCCATCATTTCGCAAACGGCCCAAACAAATTTGGACCATTAATTTCATTTACCATGACATGACTTTGTATGCCAAAGTTTATGCGCTAGTGGCAATAATTCTATGTTTGGATGTTTTTTCATTAATGGAACAGAATGAAATAGGTAAGAATAGAATGAAAAAGAAAGGAAAGGAATGAAACATAATTTCCATTCTTTTTATTTGGAAGTTTCATTAACGGAATGGAACGGAATGAAATTATCTATGTGTTCCTCCTATTCTCCCTCAATTTTAGGGGGAACAAAAGTTAGGCATTTGAGGGGAAGAGGGAGGAAATGATTCCCCATGTGTTCCGTTCCGTTCCTATACATTTTAAAACTCCCAAGCAAGAAAAATTATTTCCGTTTCCCCCATTTTCTTTCCATTCCCCTCATTACCTATCATCCAAACATAGTGTAAGGTTGGTTTACTTAATCGACCGTTTATAACAGTGGTAAGATTTGGGTTTGATTTATAAATCTATATTGATAGACTATCTTTATTTTTCTCTTTATAAATTCTTGAAGTTAATGAATTGGCATGTCATTAAAATAGAGAAAAAAAAAATTCACTATAGACTTTTGATTTTTTTTTAAAGCACATGTTAAAGAATTCAAAATATGAAATTTTATATAAAAAAATGAAGTTTTTTTTAATTATTAATATATTAAATATTTTATTTTTCATAAAAAAATTATTTGAGATCCTTAACAAATTACCTTTAAAATATTTTTTTAGCAAAATTCTAAACTTTTTAAGATAAAATGACAATCTAAGTGCAAGTAGCTTTATGAAATAAAAAAAAAGATACTCTAAGATATAAGTGCAAGTAATTTTATGAAATAAAACGAGGATTAATCCTATTAACACTAATATTTGCATAGCAGATGTAGTAATTGATTACTAACTAATCAATAAAACTGTCCTAAACATTGTTAATCAAAATTTTATATGTTATTAACACCGGTATAAAATTGTCAATAAAATGGTGTGTAAGTATTATTTTTCTAGTCCTTTTTCTAACATGTATGATGACTTATTTTGACCTAGCTAGGCAATTTTATTCCACCTCGCAAATACTCAATCGCCCCACCTCACATGAGGTGTTTTAAAGGTTCGTTTAGATAAATTTTTAAAATAAAATATTTTTTACGTGATATTTTTTTATAAAAGAAAGATCTTTTAAAAAAATAAATGCCATTTTATGTTGAAAAATGTTATATGTCCAGAGTTTTGGTCTCCCGGGATGGCACGGAGAGTGTAAAGTAGTTTTACTATTTTAATTTTAATATTCTTTAAATTAAAAAAAAAGTTATAACTAATCCGGGTTCCACCGTGCTTTAAACATCCAAGATTCCTCGGTGCTTTAAACATCCGAGACCCCATCATGGTCCTTTTATATTTGGATGTCATATTTGATATATTTCTTTTTTTTTTTTAAGAATCATGCTACACTTTCCAGCAACTTACAGTGAGAAGGAGCTCAGCTTTTATAACTGCAGTATATATAAGTTTGTTTTTAATTTAAATAAGATAAAAACTAAAACTAAAAATACTAAAATACATTGTCCGTGTTAGGCGGGCTATTGTCTATTAAAAGGCCAGGGACATATAACATTTTTTTTTTAAATTCTTAAAGAGATTTTTCATGTTGTAAAAAAATATTTTTGAGAAACACTAAAATCTACCTAAAAGAATGATTTTTTTAGTATTTTATCTTCTTTTTTTTTAAAAACTTATCAAAATATGATAAATATCTAAAAAGTACTTTTTTTTAGTAAGAATAGTTTTTTTAAAAAAAGTTAAAATGAACACATTTAAACAAGTTCAAAATCTCACTCCTCGACAGGAAGGGATATGTATAGATTTAGGGTCTATTTGTGTTACCTCATCGTGCAGTGCACCCTTGAACATTATGTAGAACTTAGCTGTTAAATAAATTTTAATTATATTAACTAATTTAACATTTACCTTAAATATATTCTTTAATTTATATGAGATGAAAAATTAGTTTCAAGTTGCACATGAGGATTAGTTTTAATATTAAAATTAATTATTGTATAAATTCTAATTTAAAGTATTCATAATGCGAGAGAGACAAGACGAGTTGGATGCGTGTGGATTTTAATTAAAAAAAAACAAATACAAGTTTTAATTGTAAGAGAACATAATAGGTAGAGTTTAGATAAATTCACTCATATATCTAGTTTGAAAAAGAGTGATCATATATATATTTTTAAGGGTATATATATTGTTGATATTTTTTTTAAAAGTGTCAAATTTAATAAGAGAAAATAAAAAAAATAAGTATGATGAATAATATTGAAAAAGTGTGAAAAAGATATATGTTTTGTTAATGATAAAAATATTAGAATTAGTCAAATTTTGAATAAGTCTTTTAAGAAAATAATTATAAGATACTAAAAATAATTGATTATTTTTTAGTTATTTTATAAAATATTAAAGTTATTTTATATTTAAATATAATTATAAAAACATTTTTTTACTTTGTCGCTATTTTATTGCATCTCTATCTATAATTGATTATTTTTAAAAAACTCACTCTTACTTTTCAAATTTTTTTTATATCCTACTCTTTTGTATAAAATTTTATCTAAATATATATTCATTTTTAAAATTAATTTTTTAAATAAAAAATACTTTTCTTATTAAAAAAATACACAAATAAACACACTCTTAATTTTGACTTTGCTCTTTAAATAAAGTCAACTCCATATTCATATGAAGGAGAGACAGGGAACAGGCAGCAGAGAAACACCAAGAATCTCGTGAGTGAGACAGTGACATCATGGATTCTGTTATCACCCAAAAAATAAATTTAAAAGAGTAAGCTGATATAACGACTAGCTGAGGGTGATTAGTCGAAGGAGGATATAGCCGATAGGTAGAGGAACACTCGGCTAAGGTTGGGTTGGGCCTTGCTGTTAGTGGGCCAGGATTGAAACAATAAAAAGCTGAAGCATAATGGATTGTAAGTTGATGGAAGGTTAAAAACTGAAGCTGTTATCAACGGATGCCACAAAATATGTCGAGAAAATAGGAGTTGAGCTGTTGAGGGGTAGCCGTTGTAGCCAAAACGGTTAAGAGATGTAGGCAGGCTAGCCGTGGGTTAATTGCTTGTTTTTAGGAGTTCTAGCCAGTAAGGTTGGCTATGGTGGGGGTTAGATTTTATCTATAAATACCACTTGTACCAATTTAAATAGAAACGAATCACAATCAATACAACTTTTAAGCTTTACTTATTTTGTTTAATTTTTTAGCCCTTTACTATATTGCTTTTACTTTGTGTAATTTATTTTCCACAAGCTTATTTCCTAGCAGATTATAGTTTTAACCTCAAATTCTTAGACTTCTTAAGTTCACCTTAATATCAAACGCTTTCTTTAGTGAGTTTGGGAACCCTTGCTAAAGGTTGGATTTTGCCTTTAGTTCAAATCGCCTGTTTCTTATCAAAATCCATACGTGTTCGTCGGCTGAATTCTTATTCGGCTGATAAATTTATTTCACACGTAAACAAATTTGGCACGCCCGGTGGGACACTCTAAGGTGAGCAAATTAAGAAGTTTCCATCTCCCGGTTCAGATCACTATTGACGTATGCACCTAAGGTCCGGTAGAAACCTTAGCAGTATGGATACAAGTCAACCTAGTAAGAAGAATGGGGGCAGAAAGATTTCAGAGGGAAGCACCCCGCCTACTCTGGGAATGCCCACTTCACCCCAGCCAGTGGGTATTCCCACACCTTCCACCATAACTGCTACTCTAGCAGTAGAGCTCTCTGATCAGCCTCAGCCGATAGTAATGACCACTTCATTTATTCGGGACCAAATTGATCAAGGGATGAATGACTTAATGTATCATGTGTCAAGGCAACTTTCGGAGATCGTAAAACCCATGGTGCATAATGAGATGCATTTTGTTAGAGAGGCTGAGCAAAAACAATAAAATGCAGGTGAGGCTTCGGCCCACTCGGCTATCGCGGGACCTCTGGCGGCGGCGAGTCGAGCGGGACCACATCTACGGTTCGGTAGGAGTCGGGCATGCCGCAGGTAGTCCCCATGTTTCAGCCTCCTCACCCTGACAGTGGTATCTAGTCGAGCTTGCAATATGGGCAAGTACAAGTACCTAGGAGACCCCCCAGGTAACAGGAACAATTGGCTTGTCGTATCTGGCGCTTAACACTTCTGTGATAGGTGCTAGTGCACAGGTGGCCGCAACTGGTGGCACCATTTTCTCGGCTGCTCCGGGTCCTCCCAGGTATATTCATGATTATGGGGGAAAGTTACCCTAGTCAAACATCCCTCCTACTCCAATAGGTACCCTTGAGGGGTTTCCTTATGGGCAATCTGTTCCTGTTAGAATCGATCAGCCATGGGTTAATGTACCTCAGGTGGCCCCAATTCAGCTGATTGCTCAGCC
Source organism: Ormosia semicastrata (assembly GCA_029884595.1). Taxonomy (NCBI): domain Eukaryota; kingdom Viridiplantae; phylum Streptophyta; class Magnoliopsida; order Fabales; family Fabaceae; genus Ormosia; species Ormosia semicastrata. The sequence continues at coordinate 7,254,221 of JAQQTO010000045.1, forward strand.
ATGGCCGAATAATCCTCCACATCCAGGCTATAACCAGGGGGCAATTCCTATCCAGGATCAGTAATATCAAGTGCCCCATCAGCTAAGGGGTGCTCCTGTTAGGCTAGTGAGGCCAGTTCAACCATTAGCTCCAAATTATCTAGGTAACAGAGCTCCTCAGCTGATAGACCCAGAAATGATAGCCGAGACCATGAGGAGGCATTTTGGAATCCAGTTGAGATTACTAGATAGGCCTGTGTATAAGAAGCCCTATCTTGAGTGGGTAGATAGGATGATGCCCTTGCCTAGAGGGTTTAAGACTCCTGACTTTACCACTTTCTCAGGGTAGGATGGTAAATCCACTATGGAACACATCAGCAGGTTCACTGCCCAATGAGGGGAGGCGAATCAGAATGAGTTTTATAAGCTCCAGTTGTTTCCCTTGTCTTTGACTGGGGCGACTTTTACTTGGTATTCTTCCCTAGCCCCTAACTCCATACAAAACTGGACTGACATGGAGTGTTGCTTTCATGATAGATTCTATATACCTCAGCCAGATGTGACTGTGGCTGACATGATGAATCTGAGGCAAATGGTAGATGAACTAGTAGCTGATTTCTTGGAGAGATTCAGGAAATTAAGAAGCAAGTGTGTCGTGCAACTGCCTGAGGTTGAATATTCTTCTATGGCTGTTAGTAACATGCACCCTCAGCTTAGGGAGAAGTTAGTAGGGTAAGATTGCACTGATCTGAGTCAGTTGGCTTCTAGGGCCTCCAGAATTGAACAGTACATCCTAGAAAAAGAGAGAAGGAGGTCTAGTAAGAATAGAGAGTCTCATCTAATTAGTGTAATTGATGATGAAGATCCAGACTATCTGTCAGATGAGTTAGCCGAGCAATCGGCAGATATCATGGCTGCAGAGATAGTGAGAGGAAAATCATATTCATGCCCAACTTTAAGACCCCCTAAAGGAAAGGAGGTCCAAACTCTAGAGAGTAGGGTCGACTATTCATTTGACATTTCCAAGGCAGACCAAATCTTTGATTCCTGAAGGATCAATAGATTAGACTGAACGAAGAGCACCAAATTCCCCAACCGAGGAGTTGAAGGGAAAGAAATATTGTAAGTGGCATAATTCTTACACTCATGCTACCATTAACTGTATAGTGTTCAGAAAGGCTATACAAAAAGCCATGAAAGAAGAAAGGTTTAAACTAGCCAAAAAGGAGATGACTGTCATTACCGATCCTTTTCCTTCAGCTGGGGTTAATATGGTTTCCTTCTCTTGGGAGATAGTATATGGCTCACCATCTAAAAGATGGAAACAACCGATACGTCGCCAGTGGAGACAAGGGGAGTGTTTGATAAGCCATATGGGGCTGGGAGAGCTCTAACTGTGTCTGATCAGTCCAAAATAATAGATCAGAAACCATCTATGTTCGACAGACTAAAGAGGCCCCAGGTAAATAACGAATGTGTCAAGAAAGATGCACCAGCCGAATACAATAAGTTCACAGTGTTCGGCAGGTTAGAAAGGAATCAACCGAAGAGACAGGTTGAAGTCAAACAACATTCGGTAGACTGTGATGTATACAGAGGCCCGAATGGGAAGACCATTCTGGTCCCCAGGGACAGAACAGATGAGGTTAAGCCCGGAGTCTTTAGTAGATTGGATTTTTTAGGCATGAGAAAGGATTTTAAAGGGACAAGAAAGCCTGCAATCAAGTTTGGGGAAGCAACAAAGAAGGTTCCAAGAAGAAACGTAGGAAGAAATGTAGCCAGTAAGTATAATAATGCTTTAGCTGATGCAAGGCTACCCATGATGGACGAGTTTCCTACACCAGACAAAGGTAAAAGAGTAGCTCGTTTCGATGTGGAAAAGGGCATGACTACATTAAAGATTACTGTAAAGAATGAGGAAGTTATTAGGCCCTAACATATGGTTAAACCATCAGCCGAGGTGGAAAAAGAACACTGGTTTATTAACAAATATGCAAAAGGAAAAGATCTTGTGGTGAAGGAACTAGGGGTGATGACTAGTACTCAGAAAAGAAGGGCCCAGAGGAATAAATCAGTACATCGAATGAAACAAACCTTGGCCATGTTAGCCGAGGCAAAAAGAACTGATTATGCTGAGATTAAATCTTCTAGGGTGGTTGAGGTTCTAGAAGCTGCTTTTGGGCAACCAAAGGAAGAAACAACTACTGAAGAGAGAAAGCAGGAACCAGTGCAGTTAGGAAACAAAGATTGTCTTGGAAAGGAAAAGCAGGATTTCCAAGAGATGGTTAATGAGTTGGAGACAGCTGAATTCGAAGAGGTACCAGTCATAACAACAGAAGAACAAGTTCCTCTAACAGTCGAGGAAATGAAAGAGGAACTCGGGTCAGATCTTCTATTAGAAGATTTTGTGTTGAATTCCATACTAGGGGAAGACGAAGATCACCCCTCGGCTAAAACTAATGTGGTGGGGTTGATTCCTAGTGAGTTCTTGGCTCAGCAGAAGCAACCCGAGAAATTGGAAGGTGATGTGGTTGCTGAGGAAGTTGAATGGGCTATGTTAGCTCCCATTTCAGAAGAACCCAAAATGGAATTTCCTAAACCAGCGAGGGAGATGACCAAGCATCTGAAGCCCTTATACATCAGGGCTCAGGTTAATGGTAAGACTATTAGTCGAGTCTTGGTGGATGGAGGAGCAGTGTTAAACATAATGCCTTTAGCTACAATGAAGAAGTTGGGTAGATCTAAGCAGGATTTGATTCCCACGAATATGAAAATGACCAATTTTACAGGGGATGCCACGACTGCCTTAGGAATTTTGGTAGCCGATATCACTGTGGGGAGTAAAACTTTGAGCTCTACCTTCTTTGTGGTAGACTCTAAGTCCACTTACTCTATATTGCTGGGAAGGGATTGGATTCATTCCAGTCAGTGTGTGCCTTCCACTTTGCACCAGATACTAATGTTTTGGGATGTGGATAAGGTAGAGTCAATGCCAGCCAATAAGAATCCGTTTATAGTTAACATCAAGATGGCTGAGGCTATATTCTATTCACCCCGGCTGGAGCCTATTACTATCCCTGAAGGATATAAAGAAGGATCATAGGAGTCTTGTAACCTAACTACCGATGGCTTTGCTGTCAATATCCAGGCCGATTTACGGCCTTTACGGTTGTGTTTAGATGAATAACAAGGCCCAAGTAATTGAAGACCTGAGACACAGGCTGATATCCTTGGAAGTTGAACATAGGATTGGTACGGTCGTGTCTATGGAGTTGGAGGAGATAGTGGAAGAAGAATGTTCGGCTGATACACCTAGGGGGCATGAGCTTGAAGAGAGGTGGGAGTCCCCAATCAGCAGGAAGATTCCTACCTTTTCAGCTGAAGATCCTTTGTTGGATGTCAACATAGGGACTGAACAGGAACTGAGAATAACAAGAATAAGTAGCTTGTTGAGCGAGGAAGAACAAAATCAAATGACTGATTTAATAAAGAAGTACAAGGATTGCTTTGCATGGGACTAGCATGAGATGCCAGGCCTTTCTAGAGAATTGGTGGAGCATCGGTTGTCGATCGAAGAAGGATTTAAGCCTCATAAGCAGGCTGCTAGAAGATTCAATCTAGAGCTAATACCCAAAATTAAGGAAGAGATGGAACAACTACAATAGCATCTTGAAATCAGCACTAGAAGTTAGCTTCTGAGCAAGAACTGCCAGTTTAGGCTCCGTTTCGGCAATCTCTTTGTTAATTCTCTCCCTCTCAGCAATCAGCTCGGCTAGGCGTTTGGACATTTTGTCCTTTTCATTAAGATCAGGCTTCTTTTCAGCTTCAGCTTGTTGGAAGGAAGATTGAAAATAAAGCTTCTGGTCTTAGAGTTCACCCAGCCGAGCAAGATCCTTAGCAGCTTGGTCATGACGACCTTTGAAAACTTGAAAATTGTAGAACACTTCACCAACTTGAACAGCTATACGATTAAAGATGGCTCTCTGGTTTTCATCAGTATTGGACGATTTAGCAAGCTTTGATAGTGCGATCCGAAGGTCAGTAATCGTATGCTGCTCCACCGAGATATCTTGATCAAGCAAGGTTTCCACGAAAGACAGACGTTGGTCTGAAGGAGAACTCGGATCCACAACAGCTTTGGGAACCGGAGAGGAAAAATATTGAGCCAAGTCCTCTTCAGAAACAAGCACATCAGAGGCTTGGGTTGCTGGAGCATACAACACAGGAGTTAGAGGAGTTATGAGAAGAGTTGGCTCATATTCCTGATAAAGTATAAAAATAAGTTTAGTCGATAATCAGGAAAAATGTGAAAACATTAATTGGCTAAGAAGTTAAGAGGATTACTGGTGTCAGAGGGAATCTTGAGGGAGAAGGTCTTAGAGAAGCAACTTCTGGATGAGTCTCGGGAGACTGTTGATAAGTTTATAAGAGCAAGGTAAAGGAAAAAATGTTAGAACCAGGGATTTATAAGAGCAAGGTAAAGGAAAAAATGTTAGAACCAGGGATTTATAAGAGCAAGGTTTAAAATCGTATACCTTTCTCAGTTTCTTCTTCTTGGGAGCTGATTGTTGAGCAGTGGGAGCCGATTGCTGAGCAACAGATGTAGATTCCCGAATAACAACCCCTATTTGCCTAGATGAATGCCTAGTAGGCCTAGGGCGAACAGTTTTGGAAGCAGGAGTATTTTCCAGTGTTTCAAGATCTATGGTCATTAGTTGAGAAAGCCCTAAAATAGAAAGGCATTAGAAAATGCTGAAGGTAGTCAATGCTTAGAAAAATGGATTTAAAAGTACTTGCTACATCGGCTGTAGGTCTGCTTCTTGTGGACTTGGATCTCCTGGCTGATATGGGCTGAGCGTTGATAACAGGGTGATCCATGCCTCCGATGATCAGTTTCGAGAGGTAACTGGAAGTGGAAGCAGAGAAAATCTTGTTGGACACTGAAGGCCACCAGTTGGTAAAGGCTGATGATTCTCCAGGAAGTTGCCTAAAAGTTCTAAACTCAAAAGCATTTAGCTTTTGCAGGTTCTACTGAGTTAAAGATACCACATTCTTGTCAGATAATGTGGGTCTTCCAAAAGCGGTTGCCATTGATTGGTAAGCCAGAAGGATGTTCTGAATAAGTCCAAATTTCCGAGCCAGGAGGTGTGGGCAGTAAAATTCGGCCGATGTCTTGTTATAGCGGCTGGTTGGCTTTACTCCACACATTAAGTCTCTAGCCGATAACACACTACCCCAGCATAGAGAAATGTAGTTGGCCAGCTGAAGATTTGGAGAGTCCACATGGGTATTCGTCCAGAGAAGACTGTGGGGTCTATCGACTAAAGGGAAAAATTCTTTTGCATGCCGAATAGAAGTAAAAAGTTCAGTTGCAAAGTTAAAGGCTGAATGTTTGCCAAAGGGAATAGTTTGCAAGACTCGACCTAGAGAGATTGGAGTCGAGGAAGAAGAAGTAAAACTCTTATGAGATAAATGTATGAATTCTGGGAAGTAAAGGGTTACCCAAAGCTGAAGAAACCAGAGAGGCCGTGCTATATTATCTAGTTTCTCATTGTTTTGGAGTCTGGTAACCATGGTGAAAAGGCTCTTATACAAAGAGGAAAGGAAAAGAGTACCTAAGGCCAGAGGTTTACCAGAAGTAACCAAAGAAACAAGGTGGGATATCTCTAGGACCACTGCAACCGAGTTAGAGCAAATAAAATATTTGCAAAACCAGTAAAGAAGGAAGGCTTGATGTTCTCCATCAGACACCTGGTGAGAGGTTTTGGCATTGGCAGACAAGAAATTGGAGTAGGAAGAGGTGTTTTTAGAAAAGTTTACCTTCAATGCTGGATAGGAAAGTTCAAAAAGCGAGTTTACATCTTCACCAATTATTGGAAGACCGGTGATAGCTGCCACATCCAACAAGGTAGGGCTCATGGTGCCTGAAGGAAGGATGAATTCGTTCACAGAGGTAGACCAGAATCCTAGGAAGCTAAATAGAAGGTCAAGGTTTAGGAGAATCTCATATTGAGAAAGCATAATGACGTCGTAAATTTCCCATATTTTCCAATCTTCTCCTCGGCTAGTCGAAACCTGTTTCAGCCAATCGGCATACTGAGGAGCAAGGCGAGGCTAGGTCCAGAGGTCATTAGGGCACTTGTTGATGGAATACCAGTTGGCAGTGATGGGAAGCTTAAAATGCTTGAGATATAAGTGATGATCAAGAAAGATCTTGCCCTTGTAGATGTCAAAGGTACATGGGGTTATGGTAAAAGAATTCAAAAGCGGAACAAGCACGAGGAAGCCAGCATCTTGTTCCTGGTTTAATGGTTGCTGGGTGCTGAAAGCCGAATCAGATGAAAATGATGAAGAATCATCATCCCCATAAGAGTAGGTCTTGTTTTGGGAATCAGAGATGTCAGACATGATCAAAGAAATGGGAAGAGTAGTTTGCTAGGTGCTTTGAAGAAGAAATGGCAAAAGTAAGTTGATTAAAGAAAGTTTCAGTTGAATTTATAATTATTCCGTGGAGGAATGATAATATGTTTTGACCGTTTGATTTTTTTGGCCGAGCATCTCTCACATTAAAAGATAAGTGGATATTGAATTGGGCACAGTGCTCGAAAAGACTTAACTACATTTATTCAGCTTCTCAAAATTAGCTGAAAAATGTAAGGGAGCAATTGTTATCACCCAAAAAATAAATTCAAAAGAGTAAGCTAATATAACGGCTAGTTGAGGGTAATTAGCTGAAGGAGGATATAGCCGATAGGTAGAGGAACACTCGGCTAAGGTTGGGTTGGGCCTTGCTGTTAGTGGGCCAGGATTGAAATAATAAAAAGCTGAAGCATAATAGATTGTAAGTTGATGGAAGGCTAAGAACTGAAGCTGTTATCAACGGATGCCACAAAACATGCCGAGAAAATAGGAGTTGAAATTTGTTGAGGGTAGCCGTATTGTACCACGGTTAAGAGATGTGGGTAGGCTAACTGTGGGTTAGTTGCTTGTTTTTAGGAGTTCTAGCCAGTAAAGTTGGTTATGGTGGGAGTTAGATTTATCTATAAATACCACTTGTACCAATTTAAATAGAAACAAATCACAATCAATACAACTTTTAAGCTTTACTTATTTTACTTAATTTTTTAACATTTTACTATATTACTTTTACTTTGTGTAATTTAATTTTCGCAAACTTATTTCCTAACAAATTACAGCTTTAACCTCAAATTCTTAAACTTCTTAAATTCACCTTAATACCAAACATTTTTTTTAATGAATTTGAAATCTTTGCTAAAAGTTGAATTTTTCCTTTAATTCAAATCAACTGTTTCTGATAAAAATCCTTGTGTTCGTCCGCTGATAAATTTATTTCACACTTAAACAGATTCAATGTTCACCTCTGAAAACATGCAATTCTGCACTTCGCAAGTGATGTTCACCTTCACTTCATGTTGACGACGTCGTTGCCGAATCCACCCAATTCCTTTCCATGTTTCCTTTCTTCCGCAAACCCATTCTTCTTCTTCTTCCTCCTCCTCTTCTTCACAAATCTTTTCACCTCTCTTCTCCCCTTCAATGGAAGCTTCGAGAAGAACACCACCAAAACCTCTGCCACCCCGAACTCGTCGACCGAATCTCCCGCCTCCTTCTCCTCCACCGCACCCACGCCCTCACCCGCCCCTCCTTCCACTTCTCCGACCACCTCACCGACGCCCTTCTCCGCCGCCTCCGCCTCCACCCCTCCGCCTCCTTAACCTTCTTCCAACTCGCCTCCCAAAACCATCACTACCGCCCCCACTTCAAGTCCTACTGCCTCCTCGTCCATATCCTCGCCCGTGCCCGAATGTACCCCGAAACGAGGTCGTTTCTGCACCAACTCGTTTCCCTTCACTGCAAGAACAATTACTGGGCCTTCACAGTTTGGGACGAGATCGTTAGGGTTTATAGGGAGTTCGGATTCTCGCCCACCGTTTTTGACATGATTCTCAAGGTATTTGCGGAAAAAGGGTTGACTAAGTATGCACTCCACGTGTTTGATGAAATGGGAAGGTTGGGCCGGACCCCGAGTTTGAGGTCCTGCAATTGCTTGTTGAGTAAGTTAGTTAACGTCGGCGAAGGAAGGATTGCTGTGATGGTTTTTGATCAGATTGTGAGGATGGGGATTGTGCCGGATGTTTATATGATTGCGATTGTTGTGAATGCGCATTGCCGGGAGGGGAGAGTTGATAAGGCGGTGAGGTTTGTGGAAAAGATGGAGAAGATGGGGTTTGAGATTAATGTTGTGACTTATAACGGTTTGATTAATGGGTTTGTTTGTCGAGGGGATGTAGAAGGAGCTGAGAGGGTATTGAGATTGATGTTGGAAAAGGGTGTTTCGAGGAATGTGGTTACTTGGACGTTGTTGATGAGGGGTTATTGTAAGCAATGTAGGATGGATGAAGCGGAGAAGTTGCTTCATGATGTGGAGGAGGATGAGGTACTGGTAGTGGACGAGCATGTTTATGGCGTGCTGGTGGATGGATATTGTCAAATGGGTAAAATGGATGATGCTATTAGGATTCGAGATGAGATGTTGAAGGCGGGATTGAAAATTAATATGTTTGTTTTTAACTCCTTGGTTAATGGGTACTGTAAGCACGGTCAAGTTTGCAAAGCTGAGGAAGTGTTTAGGGAAATAGTGGATTGGAATCTGAGGCCGGATTCTTATAGCTATAATACACTTTTAGATGGATACTGCAGAGAAGGGAAAATAAGCAAAGCTTTTATGCTTTGTGAGGAGATGTTGCAGGAAGGAATTAATCCGTCGATATTGACCTATAATACTGTTCTCAAGGGGTTAGTTCATGCGGGTTCATATGACAAGGCTTTGTGCCTTTGGCATTTGATGGTAGAAAGAGGTGTGGCTCCGAATGAGATCAGCTATTGTACTCTGCTTGATTGCTTTTTCAAAATGGGAGATTTGGATAGGGCTATGGTGCTGTGGAAAGAAATTTTAGGCAGGGGATTTACTAAGAGCACCGTTGCATTCAATACGATGATCGGTGGATTTTGTAAGATGGGGAAAGTGGTGGAAGCAGAGGCTGTTTTTGACAGGATGAAGGAACTTGGATGCTCACCAGATGAAATAACTTATAGGACTTTGGGTGATGGGTATTGTAAAAATGGTAATGTTCTTGAAGCTTTTAGAATTAAAGATGTAATGGAAAAACAAGCAATTTCTCCTTCTATTGAAATGTACAATTCCCTTATTAATGGATATTTTAAGTCTAGGAAATCAACTGATGTCACTGATCTCCTTGTTGAGATGCAAACAAGAGGATTATCACCAAATGTTGTTACCTATGGAACCCTTATTTCTGGTTGGTGCAATGAAGGGAAGTTGGAGAAAGCTTTTAATTTATATTTTGAGATGATTGAAAGAGGGTTCACTCCCAATTTGGTGGTCTGCAGCAAAATTGTCAGCAGCCTTTATAAAGCTGATAGAATAAATGAAGCAACTGTAATCCTACACAAGATGGTGGATTTTGATCTTCTTACAGTTCATAAGTGTTCTGATAAGTTTGTCAAAAATGATGTCCTAAGTTTAGAAGCTCAGAAAATTGCTGATTCTCTTGATAAAAGTGCTATGTGTAATTCGCTTCCCAATAATATTGTGTACAACATAGCTATCGCTGGGCTTTGTAAGTATGGGAAGGTTGACGAAGCAAGAAGTGTTTTGTCAGTTTTGTTGTCTAGAGGTTTTCTTCCAGATAATTTCACATACTGTACCTTAATTCATGCCTGTTCAGCTGCTGGCAATGTGGATGATGCTTTCAACTTAAGGAATGAAATGCTAGAGAGGGGTCTTATTCCTAATATTACTGCATATAATGCATTAATAAATGGTTTGTGCAAATTAGGAAATATGGATCGAGCAAAGAGACTTTTCCATAAACTTCATCAAAAGGGCTTGGTTCCTAATGTTGTTACCTATAATATACTAATCAGTGGTTACTGTAGAATTGGTGATGTTAATGAAGCCTCTAAATTGAGAGAAAAGATGATAGAAGAAGGGATTTCTTCAACCCATACTCTGCCTTGATCAGTGGCCTTTTGAGAAGATATTTTAAAGCTTTTGGACGAAATTATTTTGGCAGGTTTTAATTAAATTCTTGCCTGATACTTACTGATAGTTTTGCTAAATGCAAAGCTGAACTGCAAGCTCAAGTCTAAATTACGACACACCTGCAGCCATGTTCTGATGCATCAATTTCAAACCAAATTTGCCATAGAAAGAATCATTCCTTCTTATGAATGATCTAGAGGTGGAAATGGCCCTATGCTCTTGCAAATTCGTGCATAAGCACCATAATTGAAATTCTAGAGTTTCATTCTCTTTGTTGAGGGTGGGGGGACTGTGAAGTGGTTATGACGGATTTGAATGACTTGGAGGCTTGGATGGCTTGGTCCACTAAGACAATATTGTTTGATGTCACTGAAAACCTTGGAAGTTTTGAGCATTGGAAAGCAAAACAAGTTAGAGGGTACTCAAATTTTCTTGCTCATAATACAGCTAAATGGGTTGCCTTCTATAATTGTAAGGGTGATGTCATCAATCTTATTCATCCTGTTGTTGTTTTGTATAGAGAAGACTTTATATCCTTTCATTGGTTTATCAGTTCAGCAATAAAGAAAAAATAGAGGTTTGTCGGGATACAGACTCATTCATATGCTGCATATGTTACCTAACTCTCAGGCAAGATGTTGAAGAAGCCAGATAGCATCTGTCAAGCTGTGGCTTGTGATGTGGTTGGACGCTGAGTTTTCATAAACTTTGCATCAGCATCTCATCCATTTAAAAGGGAAAAATACCTCATTTCCAGAGGAAGCTTTTGGATGTAAGGTTCTTCAAGCACCATATTGGTTCAGATATTTCCCACCATGTCGGGAGGTAAAATTGCTATGTCAACTACCAGTGTAAGTGTGGCCTATAAGGTACCCTTCAGGCCTTCACTCTATCTGGATGACAGAGCTTTCTGCATAGCATTTTCCGAGTTCATATTCCTTGTCATTCTTTTGATAGACATAGTTTGGCCTGAAATTATTTGAGCTTGAGGCTAAACCACTTAGAAATAGCTTTGACAATGAAATTAATTTTCTTTTTTTACTTTTAATTATTTATTACTGTTTTGGACATGTTGAATAAAATCTCATTTTTCAAGGGCCTTTGCACCAAAATAAATTTATTATTATTATTATTTTGGTTTCTTCTCTGATCTAATACTGGCACACTGGTATACCACCGCCACCCCACAAGAAAAATAAATAAAGAAAAAACACTTTCTAGCACTATCTAGGGATTGAGTTTTGTAATTCAAACTAATAGAAGCATGAAAGGATCCTAAATTCCTAAGACAGTCTGATGTTTTCAACTTTCCACATTTTTCTGTTAGCTATTCATCTCAGAGCATTTGAGGCTTTATTTGAGTTGATCAGGATTCAAAGGCCAAATGTAGACAGAGTAAGCAACAGTCCGATCAATATGAAGAGGCGCAGTGTATGAAGCTATGCTAGTAGTGGTAAAGAATGATACAGTGTGTGAAGCTGATGAAATAAGAGAAGGAAGAGAAAAGGTTGTGACAAGGATGGAGGAGAGCAGAGAGAGGAGGACTGAAGGTTAAGATGGTTTCCCTTGCAGGTTAAAGCTGGGCAGTTGGGGTCTAGCTGAATTTCTGTACTCGCTTAAACTATACAGACTTCTACAGCCATCGATTTTGGATGACAGTATCATTCATATTTTGTATGTATGTTTTTAAGAAGCCAGAGACTTGCTTTTCCATTGGACTGGCTGGTTCTTGTACCAAGCATGCTAGAGATCAGAGCAAATTCATCTTTATTGTTTTCTGTAAGGATAAAACCATTACAAAGTGAGATTGGATTCTGCATTCTTTTTACTCTTGAAGATACTAAAGCAGTTGAAGCATCACCTCTTTTATTTTGTGCAGTATTCTGTATTATAATACTTAATCGATTCCAAGCAATAACACCACTCCGAAGGCATAAACACTCATGTTGATAGTGACCGTCCCTGCCTGCAGATGCTACGGTCACCGTGTGGTAACGACGTCAATGGACTTCAAAATTTGTGGTACATCGATGGACCTAATTTTGAAACCGTTGATCTAATAGTTAAAAAAATAAAGGGTAGTGATTTAACACCTGGAACATACTAAACCAGTAATGGAACATAGTGATTTAGCGTCTTCATTGTCCTTTCCTTCTATCTTTTTGACTTTTTTATTTTATTTTTTTTAACAATCCAATGAATCCATCTTCTTCACTTTAATCTCTTGTTCAATGTCTATCCAGAAACTTTCATCGTTGATTCATTATTCCAACCGAAGACTGCCATCCTTCATAACTGATCTCTTAGGCTATGTTTGGATATTTAGTAATTGATGGAATAGAATGGAATATGATAGGATAAAATGAGATAAGATAAAATAAAATGAGATAAAAATATCATTCCATTGTTTGAATATTTTAAGATGAAATAAAGTAAAATTATCATTCCGTTATTTGAGAAGTGAATAGAATAATAAGAGTTATAACTTTATTTTTTTTAAATTACCATTATTACAAACATACCAATTTTATTTATTTCTAACTAACAAAAACACTTTAATTATTTTTACATATTATCTAATGATGATATTTACTTGATAATTTTTTTCTTAAATTTTAAATTTTTAAATTTTTTGTTATTTCTTTATCTTATTTTTGATTATTTCATTTTTGATTATGTAAATAACAATTTCAAAAATGCATCATTGATGTGAATGATTTGAAATTGTTTGTAAACAACTAGTTGCATTTTATGAAAATTTTATGAAATGACTATAAAAATGGTATTTGTAAAACTGTATCTAAAATGACTTAGACTTGTCGATAAAACTAAAAGAAAGAAACAGTAAAGACTTCAACATCAAACTATCAAAGCAACCAATAATGGATGAAACTCCATGACAAATAGAACTTAAAATCAAATAGCCCCTATTCTTACCTTGCCAAGGAAAAAGAGAATTTTTGCTATGGAAAAGTAAGATGCAGTAATGGAGACAACAACAGGGATACAACATGGAGCAACAATGGATAGAGCAACAGGGACAGAGTAAAGGTGCAGTGAAAGAGCAAGCCAGAAACAATGGAAGAGCAAGCCAGAAACAATAGAGTAAGACAAAGGAGGGAGACAACAGTGTATTAAGATATGAGGTTAATATAGTAAAATTTTAATTATAATAATAATAAAAAAGATGATTCCATCTCATAATTCCAAATTGGGGGGGGGGGGAAGAAAATTGATGATTTTTGGTGGGATGGGATGGGATCCATCCCACCCATTTCCATATCATTCCATTCTTTTTTAATATGACCAAACAATGGAATCTATCTCTATTCCATTCCATTTCCCTCCATTCTACTCAATCACACCAATCCAAACATAGCCTTATAGTTGTTCTCTTCACTTAGTTTCTCTCTCTTCAACTTCTCTGCTTTTTGGCGGCATAAAGCCTTCCCTTCAACCACCTTCTCTGGCAACATTAATGGCTTCCATAGAGGCACCGCTCCCATCACCCCTTGCGTCACCGAAACATTTTCCACAACCTCTTGCTTGGGCATTACAAATCCCAAATCCAAAACTGCCTCTAACACATTTGTCGTCGTTACCCCTTTTGTCGGCATCTTCTACAACCAACTCATCCTTTTTGAGAAGACGATGTAAGCTCTAAAGCCTTTAGAAGCATTCACTTGCTAAAGTTTTTTAGTAACTTCTGAGTTTTGATGATCAACAAACTTAACCTTAGAATCTTTTTTTGTAACTTTCTGTCTTAAGTGTTTGAAAGAGCAAATTGAGAAGACTCTCAAAATCGTTTTTCATAAATCAAATTATCCAAGCACCGTCTAATGAGAGTCTCGTTAAAGTCAAAAACTATTTTCAAAGGTTTTTGGAAAAAGACTAAGTAAAGAATTATTTTCATAAGGAAGTTGTGAAAAACTCTTCAAAGGTAAATGTTCTAAAAGAAGAGTTCCTCAAAAGATAAGTTTCTAAAGTCTAAGTTCATTAGAAAGAAAAGTTTTAGAAACCCAGTTCATCAAAAGACAAGCTTCAGAAACCAAGTTCATCAGAAGACAAGTTTCAGAAACTAAGATCATTAGAAGACTACAATAAAAAAGGAACACCATCAGAAGATAAACCTATCAAAAGCATCAAACATAAGAAGAATGAATCTTTTCAGAAGCATCCAAATTTAGAATATGAATCACGTACAAAAATAGCAAAGTCCAAGTCAAAATGAATTAGAAGTTCGAAACTTTTGTCTATCGTTGGAAAAAGATAAAAGCTTTTAAAGAAAAGTTGACTAGTCACTATAGGACAAGAAGACAGTAACTATACTATGAACAGTAATTGTTGGAACTTCAAATGACTAGTTTCTGAATGTCTATAAATTGAAGAAGCCTATAGGTTAGAAGACATGAAGCTAGCTGTTATTCTGTCAAACTTTTGATCAAACTTTTGAACAACCAAAACATGCTTTTGATCAAGTTTCTCTATTGAAACCTACTTCTGTTCAATCTTTTGAAATGAGAAACTCATTCTCTCAAGTTTGTATTTGCATATATTTACTCCTTGAGTGTTAGAGAGTTAGAATCTCATTCTAATCTTTGTAATCATTTGCTTAAATTCACTCATTGTGTTGAGAGATACACAAACCCAACATTCTTTTTGTATCCTGATCCGTTAGTGATCTTTGTGAGTATCTAGCTTGAAGAGGCTAGGTGGAACAAATACTATTTGTAATCTAACTTAGAGAAGCTAGGGTTGATAAAAAAATACTCGTGGCAATATAAAATCCTAGTTTCTGACTAGGGATTGGATGTAGGCAAGTGGTTTGGCCGAACCAATATAAACTTTTGAGTGTGAATCTTCTCAACTCTAAACTCTTATCTTTCTGATCACTTAGTTGTTGTTTTTACCACTTAAGTTTTATATTGAAATTGATTATTAACTTCAACAAGGACTAAGTTCTAAGTTATTTTTTAATCAAGTTCATTCATCTCAAGCAACTCTTATGTTCTCATAAACTTCTGATCTATACTCTGATACATCCAAGTTCCGAACTTAAGAAGTTGTAAAAGTTTTTTAGGATTCCTTCAGAATTTTAAAGCACGATTCAACCCCCTCCTCATGCTCTTACCACTTTTAGTTGGTATCAAAGCTCAGCCTTTGGGTTGAGCACCTTAACAAGTGAAGAGGAAAGGTCCTGAAGGGAAGATGACAAACCAAAATATCTATATTGCTGAAGGATAATCCATCAACCGTCCTCCTGCCTTCACTGGAGAAAACTACCACTACTGGAGAGACAGAATGAAGCTGTTTATAGAGTCCACTCATTTCGATCTATGGGATGTCGTAGAAAATGGCCTTTACACTCCTACTCGTTCCCTAGAAGATGGAACAATTGTTCCTACACCAAGAGAACAATAGATAGAAGCTAAATGAAACAGACTTCAAATGAGCTCAAAAGTAAAATATTTTCTTACATATGCACTTAGCAAGAATAAGTATGATAAGATAATTTCATGTGATACTACCAAGGAAATATGGGACAGACTTGAAATGTTGCATGAAGGCACAAATCGAGTTAAGGAAACTAAAATCAGCATGCTTGTGCATCAATATGAACTATTCAAAATGCTTGACTATGAAACAATTGATGACATGTTCACCACATACATACATATCATCAATCAACTTCAAGTTCTTGGAAGAATTTATTCTAACCAAGAGATGGTCAAAAAAGTATTGAGAAGTTTACCAAAGGTCTGGAGACCTAAGGTACAACAATCTAAGAGGCCAAGGATTTGAACACTTTGAGTCTTGACGAGCTTATGGGTTCCTTAAAAGCCCATGAACAAGAATTAGCTTATGCTAATGAAAATGTTGGAAGGAAAAGGAAATCAATTACCCTTAAAGTTGGTCAAAAGATTTTGAAGATGAAGAATATGAGGAATCTAATTCAAAAGATGAAGATGATGAAATAGTTATGCTCTCTTGCAAGGTAGCTTGGATATGGAAAAGAAGAGCAAGAAACAAGAAATGATTCTCCAAAAGAAAGATCAGAAAAGAGACTCAAGCAACCCTAACAGAAATCAAATCATTTGCTACGAGTGCAAAAAGCCCAGACACATCAGAACAGAGTGTCCACAGCTAAAGAAAGCACCTAAGAAGTTCAGAAAGAAGAAAGCTATGATGGCTACATGGGAAGATCTAGATGATGACTCATCAAATGCTGAAACAGAAGAAGGAGAAACTACTAACTTCTGTATGTTGGAAAATAATGACATTGAGGAAGAGGTGTGTCTGAGAACTATTCAAAAGTGACATAAATGGTATTTGGACAGTGGTTATTCAAGGCACATGACTAGAGACCATTCCATGTTCCTAACACTTAAAGAAAAAGATGAAGGATTAGTCACCTTTGTAGACAACTCTTAATCCAAGATCATCGGAATAGGTAATATTGGTAAAGAATCCTCTCTCATAATCAATGATGTACTTTTGGTTGAAGGGTTAAAACATAACCTTCTGAGCATCAATCAGTTGTGTGACAAAGGCTATAAAGGTATGTTTGAACCTTCTTAATGTATAGTGAAGGATCCTAAATCTGACAAAGTCCTTCTTACTTCTAAAAGATACTATAATACCTATATCATGTATCTAGATGATCATTTAAATCAAAATGAAAAGTGTTTAGCATCTTTCAAAGATGAAAAGTGGTTGTGGTATTAGAAACTATGTCATGCCAACATGAAAAATATTTCAAAGCTTTCTAAAAGCAATTTGGTTAAGGGCTTGTCCAAGATCAAATTTGAAAAAGATTTGGTTTATGAGGCATACAAAAGAGGAAAACAGACCAAAGCTTCTTTTCAAGCCAAAAATGTTATTTCAACTGTAAGGCCACTTGAAGTCTTACATATTGATTTATTTGGATAAACTAGAACTACGTGCTTAGGTGGTAAGAGATATGACTTTGTCATTGTGCATGACTTCTCTAGATTCACATAGATTCTATACCTAAGCCACAAGGATGAATCTTGTGAGGCATTTAATATCTTTTGAAAGAAAATACAAAATGAGAAAGGTTTTTGCATTGTTGCCATCAGAAGCGATCATGGAGGAGAGTTTGAAAATCAAGCTTTTAGAGAATTCTGTGATGAAAATGGAATTTCTCATAACTTCTGTTTTCCTAGAACACCTCAACAAAAGGGTGTTATAGAGAGAATGAATATATCCTTGCAAGAAATGACAAGGACTCTCCTTTATGATAGTGGCTTATCAAAATACTTTTGGATAGAAGCAATAAACAATTCTTGTTATATTCAGAACCGTGTTTTTATAAGGCCAATAATCAAGAAAACTCCATATGAATTGTGGAAGGAAAGAAAGCCCAACATATCATACTTTCATACTTTTGGATTTGAATGCTTCATCTTGAATAACAAGGATCAACTCGGTAAGTTTGACACAAAGGTAGGCAAAGGTATATTTTTCGAATACTCAACTTCTTCAAAATCCTACAGAATCTATAATACTAGAACTCTTATTGTAAAAGAATCTATGCATGTTTCTTCTGATGATGCTAATCATTATTTTATGTTACTAAGTGGCTTCTAGTACTTAAGAGGGGGGTGAATTAAGTATAAAAACTTTTTGCAAACCTCTTTTAGAGAAAACACAAATATTAAAACTATTAAATAAATGCACAAAAAAATGAGATCTAAAAGAAAAGCTTTTAAAAAAGGAACAGCAAAGGATAAATATGTAATAAAATAAAGCTGCGTAAAATAAAGAGATTAAGAAGAGAGAAGCAGACACAATATTTATCCTGGTTCGACCACTGAAACCTCTTTTATTCGAATAGCCAGATTGCTATTCGAATAGCATTTTGAAAAATCATAAACACGTAGCAATATTTGAAAGTCTTTATTCGAATAAAACAGATACTATTTGAATAATGGTTTAAAAGACAGAAACAGCTGGAATTGTTTATTTGAATAGACAAGATGTTATTCGAATAAAACTATTAAAAACCAGTTTTGAAAAATCATTTCAAAAGCACTTAAGTTTCTTTTTAAATCCAATTTTATCTGTTCTTTCAAAACAGTGAGATATTAAAGTGAGATCCGTACAAAAAGACTCTAAGTCCTAAAGCTATTCTTATAAGATCTTGGACTTGGTCTTTCCATCATCTTCATTTTTGTCTTCACGTTTGTTATCATCAAAACAAGCCTTCAAAGACATATGTCTAATCACATTCTCCTCCTTTTTGATGATGACAAACTATCAATGAGAAAAGAGTTAGTGCATATAATTGGAATTCACAAAGAGGTATTAAAAGCTTACTCCCCCTATTTAATTATAAGAGGTAACGTATTCAGAGATACCAGAGATGTGCGCGCAGCTCCCTCTTTCATTTAGAATCCAATCTCTTTTTAATTTTTACCTGTCTTTTTTCAATTATCTGTCTTTTCTCATAAATTTTTCTCCCCCTTTTGTCATGAGCAAAAAGGAGGGGTAAGTCCCATTTACAAGTATAAGAGTACGAAAAGAATTAAATAACTGGAATTCATACTCAGAACAACTAAGATAATAGGTCACAAAAAATAATATTTATTCATTAATAAAAAAGGATGCAATTACAAGAGCCAGAAATAAGTAAAACACAGGCAAAACAAAGATCCTAAGAACTAAAGCTCCTAGAAATAGGCATCTGGTGGCGGAAGTGAAGAAGCAGGTGCAGGGGCAGGTGATGCAGCTCGTAAGGAAGCAACCTCACGTTCAACACCTTCTATTATATCAAAAAGAATAGAGAAGGTGTGTTCCATATAAGCACGGTTATCATGCAAGGTAGCCATGATTTGCTCCAAAGTGACTAGAGCAAGGGCAGCAACAGGGGTAGCAGGAGCAGCAGGATCCGCTGGGTCAAATTCATCATCAACCTCTTTTGGGTACACCCAGCCTTCATCAGTCTCGATCATCTTCATTTTACGCAAGGTGTGGGAGTCGAAGACATTGTGATGAGTCAAGGCGATAGCACGCTTAGTTTCCAACACCTGAGGATACTTGCCTAGCAAGGTAGTGATGAGAATACCATAAGGCAAGTCAAATTTTTCCTTGCCCTTGGCCCTCATCATGTGTTTCATGATAAACACAGGCCAGTTGATCTGATGACCATTTTTCAGGATCCAGAGCATGAGGATGTCATCTTCACTGAGGTAGGCGTAATTCCCACCGCGGGGAGCCAGGATGTGAGCAAAGCCTATCTTGGCTCTTCAGCATGCCACCCTTGAGGCCCTTGTCAGGCAAGGCTAGACCAGGTTTCAGCAGGTCCTCAATCGCCCGAATCCTGTTGAACTCCTCAAGAAAGGGGTTATCATCATCTTCAACAAGTGTGCCGGTGAACTGTAACCCAAATAGAGTCTGCCAGTCCTGCAGAGTGATTACGATGTTCTGATCGCAGACTTCGGAGAAGAGGTTCTGACCATCAAATGCTAGATTACAGAAAAATATCTTCACTAGAGCTGGGTAGAGAGTAGCTAAGTGAGAACAAAGCTGTAGAACCCCCTAGTTTTGCAACAGGGTCAGAAAGTCGAAGCCTCTGTTTTGCTGAAAGAAGGAGAGCTCAAGGTATTTGGGCTGGACAAGATTGCGCTCCCAAAAGTGGGTAATGAAGTGGCCACAGTGCTCTTCATTGGAGGAGAGCCTTTGTAAGTTAAGCGGATTGTTACAAGGTGCAGTCTTCGTGCGAGGGCGCTTAGAAGAAGAGGCCATGGTATTTGGAGGGTTAGTGGAGCGAAAGAGAGAGAGATGGGAGCAAAGGTGGATGTGAGTAGAGAAAAGATGGAGGCGCGGGCAGTGAAGGAGAAGATGAGTGAGACGGTTGGGCACGCAGGGGCCTTTTAAAGAGAGGCCCGTGTTTATTCGAATAACTAAGAGGTTTATTCGAATAAACCTTCGTAGAAACTCAAAAGTCAGAGGTTTCTGCTAGGTTTTATTCGAATAGAGGGAGATTCTATTCGAATAGAGGATCTGGGAAGGCCAAGCGTTGTGGCCATTTAACAAGTTTTATTCGAATAACCTAGGGGTTATTCGAATAGACAGAAAGCAGCTAAACAAGACTGATAAACCAAGTCTCTGGTTATTCGAATAAACTGAATTTTATTCGAATAGACAGAGAACAAACGTAAACGACTGATAACACAAGTCTCAGGTTATTAGAATAATTTGAAAGTTATTCGAATAGAAAAAGTCCGCAGCAAACACAAAACTGACATAAAAGCCAGTTTATTCAAATAAACCTAGTGTTATTCGAATAAAACTATCAGAAACATAGTAAAGTATACGTTCAGAAAGGAGATTTAAAGATAAAAACTTACCCAAATATAAAATACCTGCAAAACAAGATTTGGGATATCTTTGAAGCTTAAGTCAGTAAAAGATTCAAGAGAGATAAAAGTAATATTTAAGCAATAAATTCAAATAATTATATGTTAGTTTGATCAATTATGCGCAATTCTCCTCTAATATAAAAGAATGCTTCTTTTGCTAAGGGTTTAGTGAAAATATCTACATAGTTGTTTCAACAAACTCAAGAATGCAATCCCTTTTTTGTACATGATCTTTGATAAAGTGATGTCTTATCTCTATATGCTTTGTTCTGGAATGCAGAATGGGATTCTTAGAGAGATTTATTGCACTATTATTATTACATCTTATCGGGATGTGATCAAGCTGAAGACCGTAGTCTAGAAGTTGTTACTTCATCCATAGGATTTGAGCACAACAACTCCCGGATGCAATATATTCAACCTCAGTGGTAGACAAAGCCACACTATTTTGTTTCTTGCTATGCCAAGAAACTAAAGAACTACCAAGCAAGTGGCATATCCCACTAGTACTCTTCTTATCCAATTTGCACCCAGCAAAATCAGAGTCAGAATAGCTTATTAGGCTATATGAGGGACCCTTAGGGTACCACAAGCCCATTTGTGAAGTGCCTACTAGGTACTTCATTATTCGTTTAACAGCACTTAGATGAGATTCCTTAGGGTTTGCCTGATATCTTGCATACATGCATACACTAAACATAATATTTGACCTACTAGCAGTAAGATAAAGGAGAGATCCAATCATACCTCTGTATTTCGTTATTTCTACTGATTTACCTCCTTCATCTTTGTCCAAATAGCAAGAAGTGCCCATTGGAGTGGCCATGTGTTTAGCATTTTCTATTTCGAATCTTTTGAACAATTCCTTGCAGTATTTGGTTTGACTTATGAATGTCCCTTCATTTGTTTGTTTAATTTGAAGTCCGAGGAAAAAATTCAACTCTCCCATCATTGACATTTCAAATTCATTCTGCATTGTCTTAGCAAATTCTTTGCAAAGGGATTCATTAGTAGCACCAAAGATAATATCATCCCCATATACTTGCACAAGAAGAATATTATGCTTTTTATTTTTACTGAAAAGGGTAGTATCAACTTTTCCTCTTGAAAAACTATTTTCTAAAAGAAACTTACTCAACCTTTCATACCAAGTTCTAGGAGCTTGCTTTAAGCCATATAAAGCCCTTTTAAGTTTAAAAATATGATTGGGTAGTTCATGATTTTCAAAACCTGGAGGTTGTTCAACATATACCTCCTTTTGAATAAGGCCATTTAGAAAAATACTTTTGACATCCATTTGATATAATTTGAAATCCATGATGCAAGCATATGCAAGTAACATTCTAATAGCTTCTAATCTAGCTACAGGTGTATAGGTTTCTTCATAGTCTATTCCTTCTTCTTGATTATAACCTTTAGCAGCCAATTTAGCTTTATTTCTAGTTATTAAACCATTTTCATCAAGTTTGTTTCTCAAAACCTATTTTGTGCCAATTATAGGATGATCATTAAGTCTAGCAACTAATTCCCAAACTTGATTTCTTTCAAATTAATTTAATTCCTCATGCATAGCTAAGATCTAATGTCCATCATCAAAGGCTTCAGTTATATCTTTAGGTTCAATTTGAGAAACAAAGGCTAAGTGATTACATGTATTTCTAAGAAAATTTCGAGTACTTACACCTTTAGACACATCACCTATTATCTGATCAAGGGAATGATATTTTGAAGTCCGCCATTCTTTGAGAAGTTCCAAGACTTGTGGATCTTCTTGTCTTTGTTTATCTTCTTGCTCCTTAACTTCTTTTTCTTTGCGGCCCAAATGAATTTTTGCTAAAATTTCTGCGACATCATCAATAACAAGATCCTTTCTCAATCCATTTGGGCCAGTTTCATCAAATGCAACATGAATAGATTTTTCGATGGTCATAGTTCTTTTATTATATATACGAAAAGCCTTACTATGGTTGGAGTAACCAAGAAATATACCTTCATCAGACTTAACATCAAACTTGCCTAAGTTATTTTTTTTCATTATTTAAAACAAAACATTTGTAACCAAAAATATGAAAATATGAAATATTTGGCTTTCTTCCCTTGTATAACTCATATAGAGTTTTATTTAAAATAGGCCTTATAAGGGCCTTGTTCATTACGTAACAAGCTGTACTTACAGCATCTGCCCAAAAATACTTAGGAAGAGTAGCTTCATTAAGCATAGTTCTCGTCATTTCTTCTAAAGAACGATTTTTTCTTTCTACAACTCCATTTTGTTGCGGAGTTCTAGGGGCAGAGAAATTATGATTAATGCCATGTTCATCACAATAATTTTCAAAAATATTGTTTTCAAATTCGCCACCATGATCACTTCTTATTGAGGAAATTGAAAAACCTTATTCGTTTTGAATAACTTTGGTAAGTCTTTTAAAAGCTAGAAATGTATCATTTTTATTTGCAAGAAATAAAGTCCATGTAAACCTAGAAAAATCATCCACAATTACTAAAGCATAGTAATTTCCACCAAAGATCATAGTTCTAGATGGTTCAAAAAGATCCATGTGTAAAAGTTGTAAAGGTCTAGTAGTTGAAACTATATTTTTTGCTTTAAAAGAGAACCTTTATTTGTTTACCCTTTTGACATGCACCACATAATTTATCTTTTACAAAATTAAGCTTGGGTAGTCCAATTACTAGCTCTTTAGAGACTAACTTCTTTAAGTGATCCATGTGAATATATGCAATTCTCCTATGCCATAACCATGAATCATCATTCTTACTTAAAAGGCATTTCGCATCATTTGAAGATATATCATCAAGACTAATCATATAAATGTTGTTTACTCTATGACCAATAAACTTAACATACTTATTATTTTTATCTTCAATTATGCAATAATTTGAATAAAAAATTACTCTATTTCCTTTGTCACATAATTGGTTAATACTAAGCAAGTTATGTTTCAAGCCTTCAACAAGCAAAACATTTTCAATAGAGGAACTAGGATTCTTACCAACTTTGCTGATTCCAAGAATTTTTCCTTTGTTGTTATCACCATATGTAATGTGTCCATGATTCTTGGGAATGAGTAAGGTGAATTTTCTCGTCCCCGGTCATGTACTTAGAGCAGCCGCTATCGAGATACCAATTTGAACTCTTGGCTTTCAAGCACACCTACAACACATGTTTAGTTTTTAACTTTTGGTACCCAAACTTTCTTGGGTCCTTGTGTGTCAGTTTTGGGTATAGTACCCTTAGGAACCCAAACCATTTTCGTCCTAATTTTTGTATTAATGTTTTTCCTTGCATTACATGTTGATGCACTATGTCCTTTCTTTCCATAGTAAAAACATTTAATAAAAGGACTACTTGAAACACTAGAATGCACAAAGAAATTTTTATACAATTTTTGTTGATTTTTCGAGTTATAACCTATCCCGACTTTTTAAAAAACTACTCTTTGTTTTCCTAATAAAATATTTAAATTGTCCCTTCCAAATGTGAATTTTGAAAGAGTGTTTTTTAAGTCTTTAATCTCTTTTTCAAGCATATGACATGAAGAATAGGATGAAGATGTAGAAGCATGTGAAGAATGATTTGTGCATGCATCAATAATTCTTAAAGTTTCATTTTTAATTTTCAATTTTTCTATTTCTTTGTCTAAAATAAGAATTTGATTTTCTAAAGAAGTGATTATTTTCTTAGAAGAAGAAATTAATTTTGTGAGTTTTAAAGACTCGTTATGCAATTCTTCAAAGGCATCTTGTAACTCATCGTAAGAAGGTAATAAAGTAGTATTAGAACTTACCTCATTTTCGCTTTCTTCTTCTTCTCCTTTGGCTATGAGACATAGTTGGGCTTCCTCGCTGTTTGAGCTATCAGTTGAATCCATGTTATTTTCATCCCTTGCTATGTAGGCTTTTCTTTTTTTTCTTTCCTTGAAGGGCTTCTTTTCAAATTTCTCCTTCTTCTTTTGGTAAACTGGGCACTCCATTTTCATATGACCCAGTTTGCCGCATTCATAGCAAGTTGGAGTTGATGAAGCTCCTTCACCTTTGTAATGATTCTTCTTCGGAGGAAAGGGAGGTCTTCTTTGCGTTCCTTTCTTCTTGAGAAATTTTTCAAATTTTGTAACTAAAAGACTAAGATTTTCTTCATTTACCTCAATATTTTCTGAGCCCTCTTCATCTTCTTCATCATCATTATCGATTGTTGAGGAAGTGACTTTGAGCGCTATTCCCTTTTTCATTTTATCATTTTCTTCGCTTTGACTTAATCTGCTTAGTTCCAGTTCGTGCTCATAAAGTTTTCCAAAAAGGGTAACTAGAGTCATTGTCAACAAGTCCCTTGATTCTGATATGGCTGTTACCTTGGGTTGCCAAATCCTGCTAAGATATTTCAACACTTTGTTAATTAAATCTTCGTTAGAGAAACTTTTTCCTAAAGATGCAAGATGATTAACTATGTGGGTGAACCTTTTTTACATTTCTTGAATGCTTTCTCCTTGGTTCATTCTGAATAATTCATATTCACGAGTTAGAGAATTGATTCTCGACCTCTTTACTTCACTAGTACCCTAATAGGTAACTTGCAAAGTGTCCCACATTTCTTTAGCAGTTTTGTAATTTGAGATTCTAAAAAACTCATCATATTCCAAAGCAGTGGTAATAATACTTTTTGCTTTTAAATTATGTTAAACTTTTATTTTATCTTCATTAGACCATTTATTTTGTTGGTGTTTCGGTCTTTACGCCATCAACCTCATGCGTAGGTATAAATGTGTCATTTTCGACAGCATCCCACACATCTAGATCAATAGCTTCGATGAAGATTTTCATTCTTTCCTTTCAATATGCATTACCATCCTCATTGAAAAAGGGTGGTCGATTTATGAAAAATCCTTCTGAAAAATCATTTGAAGAAGTCATGTTCTCTTGAAGCTGTTAAGCTCTTTATACAAGAGTCTAGCTCTGATACCACTTGTTACCAAGTGGCTTCCAGTACTCAAGAGGGGGTGAATTGAGTATAAAAACTTTTCGCAAACTTCTTTTAGAGAAAACACAAATATTAAAACTATTAAATAAATGCACAAAAAATGAGATGTAGAAGAAAAGCTTTTAAAAAAGGAACAACAAAGGATAAATATGCAATAAAATAAAGTTACGTAAAATAAAGAGATTAGGAAGAGAGAAGCAGGCACAATATTTATCCTGATTCGACCATTAACCCACTTGTAGTCTACGTCCAGTCCTCGAAACAATAGCCGAGATTTTTCACTATATATACAAGCTTCAATAGGTGCTTGCAACTGTTACACAAAAGAGCACTTTTCACACACAGGAAAACTTTACCCTTGTGCTAAAGCCTCAGCCTGCAGGGATACCTCACCTTTACACAAACCTTAGAGGGATACCTCACCCCCTTTACAGTATAGCAGAAAATAGATGAAGAGAAACTCTCATTCAGAGTAAATTATACAAATTAAAGTGCTAATGGAGCTCTCACAGAATATCTCAAAGTTTTGGTTGAAAATAGAGCGTAGAAAATAAATTCACGAGTTAGTGCAAGTAGAAAATAATTCAGAGTGTTAGGCAATTTTAGAAATGACCCGAGGCTTCTATTTATAGAGAAATTCACGAAAAAGACCGTTGGGTGTAATTAAAACACATAATTTCAAAAGATATTTCCATATTAGTATACGTAAAAGGCCGTGTTTATTCAAATAGATTTAGGTGCTATTCGAATAACACTATTTATAAAAGCTTCATGAAAAACAAACTGATATGGGTTATTCGAATAACTAATGTGTTATTCGAATAACTCTGTTAAGACTAGAGTTCTGAAGGAAAATGATTATTCGAATAACAACTGAGTTATTCGAATGATGTTTTTAACAAAATAGTTCTGAAACCTCTTTTATTCGAATAGCCAGATTGCTATTCGAATAGCATTTTGAAAAACCATAAACACGTAACAATATTTAAAAGTCTTTATTCAAATAAAACAGATACTATTCGAATAATGGTTTAAAAGACAGAAACAGCTGGAATGGTTTATTTGAATAGACAAGATGTTATTCGAATAAAACTATTAAAAACCAGTTTTGAAAAATCATTTCAAAAGCACTTAAGTTTCTTTTTAAACCCAATTTTATCTGTTCTTTCAAAACAATGAGATATTAAAGTGAGTTCCGTATAAAAAGGCTCTAAGTCCTAAAGCTATTCTTATAAGATCTTGGACTTGGTCTTTCCATCATCTTCATTTTTGCCTTCACATTTGTTATCATCAAAACAAGTCTTCAAAGGCATATGTCCAATCACATTTTAAAGTTAAGGTTTCTGATCTAGAAGAAGAATTTGAGAACATCACTATGAAAGATACTCCTAAGTTGGTTTCTGATCTGCTCACTCCAAAGAAAGAACCTTTTGACTCTGCTAATGACTTTTCTGATGACCATCAGAAGATTCCCTTTGGAAACAATATCAGAAGTCAGACTCAAATGTCAAAAGAATGGAGACATCTCATATCTCATCTAAAAGATCAAATCATTAGAGAACCTTCTCAAGGTGTGAGAATCAGATCATTGTTCGTAAACAAAGTGAATATGACACTTTTATCTTAAATCAAACCTAAAGAAGTAGAAGAAGCACTTCAAGATGAAACTTGGCTAAAGGCCACAAAAAGAACTAAATCAGTTTGAGAGAAACAAAGTCTGGACACTAGTCCCCGAACCACAAAATCATATAATCGTTGAAACTCACGGGTGTTCAAAAACAAGCTGGACAAAGCAGGAAATGTAATTAGAAACAAAGTAAGGTTGGTAGGTCAGGGTTATAATCAGTAGAAAGGTATTGCTTTCAATGAAACTTTTGCTCTTGTTGCTAGACTTAAAGCTATCAGAATCTTACTTGGTTATGCTGCTTATAAAGGTTTCATCTTATATCAAATGGATGTTAAATATGCTTTTCTGAATGGTTATATTTCTAAAAAAATTTATGTAAAATAACCTCCTGGTTTTGAACATGAAAATATCCTAATAATGTTTTTAAACTCTCAAAAGCTTTATATGGTCTAAAGCAAGCTCCTCGAGCATGGTACGAGAGACTCATTTCTTTTGTTTTGAAAATGGTTTTGAAAGAGGAAAACTTGACACAACTCTCTTTACAAAGCATCAGAAAGATGATATTTTTCTTGTTCAGATTTATGTGGATGATATTGTATTTAGATCTACTAATGAACTTTTGTGCAAGGAATTTTCTGAGCTTATGCAAGGATAATTTGAAATGAGCAAAATGGGTGAATTAAAATTCTTCTTGGGGTTACAAATCAAGCAACAAAGTAATGCAGTCCTAATCCATCAAGAAAAATATACTAAGGATCTTCTCAGAAGATTCAAAATGGACTCAATAAAGAAGATGGGCATAACCATGCATTTCTCTCAAGTTTTGGATTCAGACGAGAAAGGTAAACCTGTTAGTGAGAAACTACATAGAGGTATGATAAGATCTTTTTTGTACCTAATTGCTAGTAGACCAGATATTCAATTAAGTGATGGAATATGTGCTAGATTCCAAGTAAATCCTAAAGAATCTCATTTACAAGCTATTAAGAAAATCTTTAGATAATTAATTGGAACTGCTAATCTTGGTCTTTGGTATGAGAAATGTATAAGTCTTGATCTTATAGGCTACCATGATGCTAACTTTGCTGGTGATTATGTTGAGAGAAAAAGAACCAATGGTTGCTGCAATTTTCTTGGAAACTCTCTAATCACTTGGTCAAGCAGAAAGCAACACTCAATTACTCTATCAAATGCTGAAGTTGAATATGTCTCTACTCTCTCAACTTCTGCGGATAAAGCATCAACTTAAGGATTACAACCTATGGTACACTAAAATCCCTATATATTATGATAACACTTCTGCTATTAATTTGGATTAAAATCCCATTCAGCATTCTAGATCAAAGTATATAGACATTAAACATCATTTCATTAGAGATCATGCTCAGAAAGGTAACTTTGAACTTAAGTTTGTAAACACTGAAGAACAATGAGCTGACATCTTCAATAAACCACTTTCTGAAGATAGGTTTTGCTTAATTAGAAATCATCTTAACATGGTTTACATCTGAACATATTGCATATTGCATAGGTTTCTGTCTGAGAGAATATCACTCAGAAAGGTAAGCAATAGAAAGATGTTCAAAAAGCTTCTGTTAAATAGATGTTTAGAAAGCTTCCATCAGAAAGATGTTCAAAAGTTATCTTAGAAGCTTTTATCAGATGATAAATATTGAGTCAGTTGAGATATTCAAGGGAAAAAGTTACTATTGCTGATGCTATACCTCTAACAATAATATAGCTATTACAGCTCAGTAACTTTGATGAGACTGTTTAGGCACCAATCCCTCTTATCTCCAATGACTACTTTACACCCTCTATAAAAATCGACAAATAGTGAATCAAAAAATCACTATTTCACCTTTTGTTAAGCCAAATTACTCTTCTTATCTCTCAATCTCACATTCCTTTTTGCCCTTTCAAACTTAGAAACACCAAACACTTTTAAACCATGAATAAGTTAGGACGTTTAATCAATGCCTTGCCAAAAAAGAGAAAATCCACTTGATCAGATTCCACTCCTCCTCCAAAGAAATTAAAACTAGAAGTTGAATCAGAAGACTCCACACCTGAAACCTCAACCCCACTCTTCACAGATAAATTTATCCAAACCAAGTTTGTCGCCAAGTTCAAGGATAAACATGTTGTCATTAGGAGATTAGTAAGTCTTGACAAGATTGTTGAAAATGGAATGAACGTTAGAGATATCATTAACTTTCAACATTGGAGAAAGTTTCTAAAAATTAGAGAACTGCTCTAGTCCAGACTTGTTCGAGCCTTTTATGTTGCTGCCATGATAAGTGATGATTCTTTGGAGATCAGAAGCAATGTCAAAGGAGTTGACATTCTTCTGAACAAAGATTCTCCATCCAAGATCACCAAGGTGAAGAACCGTGGTGAGTCAATCTACCTTAAGAAGAATTTGTGGGAAAACTATAGTACGTGCTATAAAGATGTACTTTCATATGTTCTTACCAGTCCTGACAAGAAAATAATAACTGCTAAGAAAATGAATCAGACTTCAAGGTTTTTTCACTCTCTTATCTAACACATTGTTCTACCAAAAGCTAGAAGTCTTGAAGTAGTATCTGAAGCTAACCGGATGGTGTTGTACCATTTGAAAAAGAAGAAACTGGTGAACTTCTGTCACCTCATCATCCACTTCATGATGGATGCCTTGCCATCCAAGAAAACTGTTAGGTTGCCCTATGGCATGTTTCTCACCAAAGTATTCCAACACTTTGTGGTGAAACTTGAAAAAGAAAAGACTCTAGATGCTGGACTAGAATTCACATAGAAAAACCTTTCAGCCATGGGAATCAAGATGGCTTCTTTGAAGAAGCCAAAGAAAGAATAAGCTAGAAAAGAAAAATAAGAAGAAGCTCCTGAGCCTCCTGCTGAAAGGCTTGAGAGAAGAATAAAAAAGATGTTACTGCTGTAAAGCTAAAGGAAATAGCTCCAAAGCCCTCAACATCTAAAAAAGAAAAATAGAAAGAAGAAAATAAAATAAAGATTGAAGTTATTGAGGAAGTTAAAAAAGAGAAAGAAGTTGTTCTCGAATAAGAGAATAAATATGAAGAAAGGAAGTGATAATCCTTTCTTATGAAGAAGCTACAAAAAAACCAAATGCTAAAAAAGAAGTTGAAGAAGAAAAAAAAGGTGAAGAAGAAGAGAAAGAAGAAAATGATATAGAAAAAGAAGCAGAAGCAGAAGAATGAGAAAAAGAAAAACAAGGTAACGGAAAAGAAAGGTCGAAGAAGAAGAAAAAGAAGTCAACATAGCTGAAGAAGTTGTAAAGATTGATGTTGTAACAGAAAGAAGAAGAAAAGAAGAAGAGAAATGAGCTAGAAGCTTGAGGGTTTTTAGCTTTGAACTCCTATCATTTCCAGAAAAGAGTGACAACATAATCAAAGCAATTACAAGTGAGCTGGAGAAATTATATGACCCAACCTTTGAAGAAAAACCTTTTCCCATCGTCAGAATCACTCAAGGTACTGTTTCAACATTTGAGTTGATTTCTAAAGCTGAAATAGTTTTGAATGGCTCTCAGAAGACTCTTTATCTCTCCTCTGAGCCAAAACCTTCTGATGAAGAAGAAATAAAAACAGAAGAAAAACCATCCGACCTCATTACTCAATATTTTAAGAAAACCGAAGATGAACTTCATACTCTTCCAACCGTAGGAAAACCTTTGTTTGATCAACCTGCACAATAACCCACAGAACCTATCCTTGAAAACCACACCACCTTTGTTGAGCAAACCAAAGTTCTCGAGTTTAGCTCAGAAGAAAAGACTATTGAGAATACTACTGAAGATGATGTTTTCAAACAGAAATCAATAGAATAAAAAAGAGGTACTCACCTACAAACTTCACCATCCTCCTGAACTATTACACATCTATTTGTTTTACATTTGGGTTATTGGCAAGAAAGGAAACTCAGGTTTGTTGAAGATCATCTAAATGCCTTAACCACTGAAGTTCAACAGATGAAAATAGAATTGTAAGTTGGGATGGCTGAAGTGAATTCTACTATTGCTGGTCTCCTATAGAAGTTTGCTCGATTTGAAGAATGGTGGGGTCAGAAGTTTGAAGATGTTGTTCTTCCAAAAGACCAAGAGAAAAAGGATTGACCCTTCTGATCTTCATTCTTTCTAAGCTCTCTATGATGGCTTTTTCTTCACCCTATCTTTTTGTTGATGCCAAAAGGGGGAGAAAAAACATAGACTTTAGAGCATAATGTTTAGGAGGAGCATGCATACTTTTGAAATAATCCTTTTGCATTCATACTTTTGTACTTACCTCTTTCTACTTAAATGATAAAGTATGAATGTTGAATGTTTCTCTTAGTTATATGTTTCTGATATTCCTCTTTGATAATGCTTACTCTTCTATTTTTTTAAGTCATTGCTTATTCTTAATGTTTAAAAAGATAAAAAGATCTAAGTATAGTTTGTCATCATAAAAAATGGGAGATTGCAAGCTCCAAAGACTTTCAAAAGCATTCACTTGCTGAAGTTCTTTAGTAACTTCTGAGTTTTAATAATCAACAAATTTAACCTTAAAATCTTTTCTTGTAACTTTCTATTTAAGTGTTTGTAAGAACAAATTGAGAAGACCCCCAAACTAGTTTTCCACAAATTAAGTTATCCAAGCATCGTCTGATGAGAGTCTCGTTAAAGTCAAAAGCTGTATTCAAAGGTGTTTAGAAAAAGACTAAATAAAGAGCTATTTTCATGAGGAAGTCACAAAAAACTTTTCAAAAGTAAAGTTTCTAAAAGAAAAGTTCCTTAGAAGATAAGTTTCCGAAGTCCAAGTTCATCAGAAGACGAGCTTCAAAAATCAAGCTCATCAAAAGACAAACTATAGAAACTAAGATCATCATAAGATAAGCTTTAGAAACCAAGTTCTTAAGATGAAAAACTTCAGAAACTAAGATCATCCAAAGACAAGTCTTAAGAAGCAAAGTAAGTCAGAAGACTACAATCAGAAAGGAACACCATTAGAAGATAGACCTATAAGAAACATCAAGTATCAGAAGAATGAATCTTTTAAATTCAAAAGAT
The DNA here is from genome assembly GCA_029884595.1 of Ormosia semicastrata. Taxonomy (NCBI): domain Eukaryota; kingdom Viridiplantae; phylum Streptophyta; class Magnoliopsida; order Fabales; family Fabaceae; genus Ormosia; species Ormosia semicastrata. The sequence goes on from JAQQTO010000045.1 coordinate 7,286,357, forward strand.
GAATATTATACAAAATTAGTAAAGCCCAAGTTAAAAAGAATTAGAAGTTCGAAACTTCTGTCTATTACTAGAAAAAGATAAAAGCTTTTAAAGAAAAGCTGACTAGTCACTATAGGACAAAAAAATAGTAACTGTACTATGAATAGTAACCATTGGAACTTCAAACGACTAGTTTCTAAATGCTTATAAATTGAAGAAGCCTAGAAGTTGGAAGACATGAAGCTAATTGTTATTCTGCCAAACTTCTGAATGACCAAAACAAGCTTCTGATAAAGTTTTTCTACTAAAACATACTTCTGTTCAATCTTCTGAAATGATAAACTCATTATTTCAAGTTTGTATTTGCATATATCCACTCCTTGAGTGTTAGAGAGTTAGAATTTCTTTCCTATCTCTATAATCATTTTCTTAAATGCACAAACTCAACCTTCTCTTTGTATCCTGATTTGTTAGTAATCTTTGTGAGTATCTAGCTTGAAGAGGCTAGGATGGAACAAATACTACTTGTAATATAACTTGGAGAAACTAGGGTTGATCAAAGAATACTCGTGACAATATAAGATCCTGGTTTCTAACTGGGGACTGGACATAGGCAAGTGATTTGTCCAAACCAGTATAAACTTCTGAGTGTGAATCTTCTCAACTCTAAACTCTTATCTTTCTAATCACTTCATTGTTGTTTTTATCACTTAAGTTTATATAGAAACTTGTAATATCCTTTGAAACCTGTTAGTCATAAGGATTGATATAGAAGTTCATTAATATTAGTGCCAATTATCTGTTAATTTTGGGATTGTTCTGAGCTCGTTTAGGTATAATGCTATAACCTAGGATATGAAAAATAGCTCATATTAGCTCAAAATTTAGCACAAATTGCTTAGATGAAGAAAATAAATAGGAAAAATTTACTTTTAGGTCACAAATAGTTAGAATGACCTGTAGTAAATTTTGGAGAATCAACTAAATTAGTTTGACATTTTTAATGACACTAAATAAATGTTTAAAGGTCAAATTAAAAATAAAAGTAACTTAAAAGGTTATAAGAATTTGAGGAAAAGTTAAAGAGAAGATAAAGGTTAATATGAGAATGGAAATAGATTAAAATGGATACCTGTAAGCTTCTTAATTCAACTCCTTAGGTTTAACTTAACCTAGGGAAGAATAATGAAGCTTAGTGGTTGATAATGGTGTATAAGGATAGTTGTTGAATGATGAAACTGAGAATTGAATGAAATCCTAAAATTTTATATAATACCTATAAAGGTTAGAAAATTCAACAATGGAAGATTAGAGTATTTCTAAGAGATACAATACTCAGCAGCAAGAGAAGAGAAAGGAAAGAAGGGAAAGGAATAGAGAAAAGCAAAGGGAGAAAGAGGAGAAAAATGTTACCAAGTGGCCTCAATACTCAAGAGGGGGGGTGAATTGAGTAGTTAAAAATAAGTTCACAAATCTTTCGCAAATCGTTTGACAATCAATTTTCGTTGAAGCTATTGAATGATTAGAGATAATTTGAATAGATGAGTTAAACACTTTTACTTATAAACGTAATAGCCAAGGAGACAATATCCAAGTAAAACAATGAAACAAAGTGCACAAAGATAAACGAGAGGAGGGTTTAGAGAAACAAACACGATCGTTTATCCCTGGTTCAATCACCACTCCACTTGTGATCTACGTCCAGTCCCAAGCAACAACTTGAGATTTTCCACTATATCTTCAAGCTTCAATGGGTGCTTGAAAAACCACTACAACCTTGAGCACTCAACAATATGGGATACCTCACCCAAAAGCTTGAGTCTCTATTTTCCAAGGGATACCTCACCCTTACAATACTTGAGGGATACCTCACCCTCACTAATCGAATGTAAGAAGATTGAAGTAGAAGAAACTCTCTCTAGAGCAAGTGTTTACAAATTGAAGCTCTAATATGCTCTCAAGGATTTTTCACGTTTTTAACCAGAAAACAGAGCAAGAAATGATTTTAAGGATTGATTCACGTTTTGAAGTATGATGATCAGTTTTTGATTCAAGGTCAACCGCAAATAAGGACCCAACTTTGGTATTTATAAGTTTCTCAATTAATAGAGCTGTTGGAGGTAGTTGGGCATGCATTTAATGCATTTAATATAGCCGTTGGACGTTGTCAGGATGCGTGTAATCGATTACATATCTCAGGTAATCGATTACATTGTTGTTCCAACGTTTTCTGAACTTTCTGGGCTCTGTGTAATCGATTACATTCTTAGTGTAATCGATTACATAACTTCGACTTTGCTTGTAATCGATTACAATGCCCATGTAATCGATTACATGACTTCTGACTTGCTGTGTAATCGATTACAATATACATGTAATCGATTACATGACTCGTCGAACGTGTTCTTTGAGTTTCTGGGTTTTGTGTAATCGATTACATTGCCCATGTGATCGATTACATGACTTTGACTTTGTTTGTAATCGATTACAATATCCAGGTAATCGATTACATGACTCGTCGAGAACGTGTTCTTTGCCTTTCGGGCTTTGTGTAATCGATTACATATATTGTGTAATCGATTACATAACCTCGACTTGATTGTAATCGATTACATTGTTCATGTAATCAATTACATGCTACATTTGATGTGTAATCGATTACAAACACTATGTAATCGATTATATTAGCCTTTGAACACATTTTTCAAGTCCAATAATGCTTGTAAGTCATTTCCAACACCTCAAGATACTTGTTTAAACATAAATCCTCTTTAAGAGTGTTAGATTTAAAGTTGAAACTCAGGTTTTATTGAAAGCCATGTTTATCTTTGAAATTTCCCATTTATTTTGAAATCATATATTGAAAAACCATTTGAGAAATCTTGAGAGCATTTAACATTAATATCCTAAGTCTTATAACTAAATAAACCTTCTGTCTTCTTTCTTTGATCTTGATTTTTCCTTTTGTGCTTGATCTTCTCTTTTGCTTTTGTTATCATCAAAAACCTTTTGACATGCCTTAGAGACATAAGCATTCACATTCTCCCCCTTTTTGATGATGACAAACTGATCATAGGAAAAAGAAAGAGTTTTTGCATTTGTATATAATAGTCATTTAGGTACAATGCTGCCCCCGGAGTTTATGCATGATATTGGGTTAGATTTTGCATATGAAAAGCTTAATAACTTAAAAGGTCAATAACTCCCCCGTACTCATGCAACCATTAATTACATTTCATTTCATTTTCATTTTTCCTTATTTTCTCCCCCGTTGGCATTATCAAAAAGACATAAGCATTTAAGAAAAATAGACAGCATGACAGCTATATTTCATGATTCCCAAATGTTTGCCATAACAGAAAAGCCACAAAGATCAGTCCAATCAATATTCCAAAAGCCAACCATTCAAGGTGAAAACAAGTTTATGTATTAATAATCAGCATGTACAAAGAAACGTATCACAACTAGTAGGCAATAATCAAAATATAACCATAAAGGTATACCAATTTTATATAATCAAAGTCAAAACAAAATAAGTACAAGGTGGTCATCAATACAAGAAAATATCAAGGCAATAGGCCATGATCACTATCAGTGTCCTCGCTGTCACAAAAGACTTCACCCTATGGATCCATTGAGAGTCTCCTAGATCAATGTTATCATCGGCTGGGCATAAGATCGTCGTCGAGTCCGAAGCTCCTCATCATCGGCGGGAACTCCGGATGGACCGGCGAAGGATAGGGGATCCGGAGGGGCGAGAGGATGTGTGGGGGTGCAAAGGCAGCGGCGGGACTCGGGAATAGGAGGTCCACTTAGGAGGGATCTAATAGAGGCAAGCTCTGGTGCAGTAGTCCATCCTCGGCTCAAGATGGTCAATCTATTGCTCTATATGATCCATGCGTGTTTACGTTGGCGCTCGGGTTGCGCATTTCTTGGAGCAGAAGATCGAAGAGAAGCTGGAGCAGGAGCGAGCAGGGGAGTCGAGCCTCCTCATCATCACTATACGGATCGTGATGGATATGACCAAATGTGCCATGAGTAATGTAATGCCACCTATCTTCCATCTTGTAGAGAAGCTTGAAGCTTCTTCAGAGTATGCAGCCCAATTGATTGGGGTCCCTTCGAGCTAGTGTCCTTGGACTCTTCAGCCAGCGAAATGCGACAGTACTCAAGGATTGTGGTGACCAACATGGCGAAGGGGAGAGCAGAGTTCTTCTTTTTCTTGACGTCCAGCATATGCTCTAGAATGTAGTATCCCCAGTTGATTGGGTGCCCTGTGGTCATTGCCCATAATGCCACAACATCATCTTTAAGGACTTGGGAGTAATTCCCTCCTCTTGGAATCAATCCACGAACCAAGAGGTAGTGGAGAACCCTGTTTTCCATAGTGAGGCCAGTGGCCATTATTCTGCGTTTAGGATCACTTGGGAGGTGGTAGCCAGTCCTAATCAAAGAGAGAAGAGCGAGCCTTATGCTCAAACTCATGCCCCCAGACTTTGGCATTTCCACAGAAGTGAGCTCCATCAGGAGTGAGCTTGGTAAGCCTATACCATTCTGCCATTGTTAACCTGATTTGTTGCTTTTTCACTTCAGAAATTATGCAATTATCCTCAACCTTCAGGTTAGCATAAAAGACTCGGACAAGGTTAGGGTAAATGGCCTTCTCTATGCTCAGGAATCCCAACAAGCCTAAGTTTTCTATTGTCCTAAAGCTCTCTAAAGGTTCACTCTCGCAGAAGGTGATGGGAAGATACCTAGGAGAGATGATTTTGCGAAGCTGGAAGTTCTTAGGAACAACTCAGCTTTCTTCACAGTGGAGAAGTGCCTCGTGAGGTCCAGGCCAGATATATTACGTGAAGAGCCACCAGAGGATCCTCCAACAGCAGTCCCTATTCTTGGGCGCTTCGAGCGATGAGAGGATTCAGCCATTGATGAGAAGGAGAAGCAAGGGATGAGTGATTAATGATTGGGGATGAGAGAGGGACGAGATTAGGGGCGAGAGAAAAGGAGATGGGGTTCGTGAGAGAAGATGGGGAGATTTGGATGAGGGATGTGAGGGGATTTTGAGAACGATGGGCTATGTGGAGAGGGGTTTTCCGAGATTGAGAGAGGTGAAATGACGGGTTTTGATGGAGATTTGAGTGAGAAAGGAGAGTTTTGAGATTTGAGGTGCGTGGGAGCGAGAAGGAGAGAACGAAGAAGATGAACAGGCCCAATGAGAAATGAGCTCTCGCGCGTCGGGAACCTTTTAAAAACCCTGTGTAATCGATTACATTGAGTGTGTAATCGATTACATGCATTCAGTGGGTATGTAATCGATTACATTTTTGATGTAATCGATTACATGCTCAGGAACCTTTGTAATCGATTACATGGTTTATGTAATCGATTACCTGAGTTCTGAGTTAGTTGTAATCGATTACAAAATGTGTGTAATCGATTACATGCGTGATAGAACCTGTGTAATCGATTACAAAGGCATTGTAATCGATTACCAAGACTCTTTAACTTTCAGATTTTTGCGTTCCAAACAGACATATAATCAATTTTAATCCATCCAAAATAGTTTTAAAGCAACTTAAATCAATTCAAATAATCATTTAAACATAAAATCAAATCATGTTATGATTCAACTCATATAATTGATCAAAATTATCATTTTTACCAAGAATTTCACCCTTTTTGGTGAAATTTGAGGTTGTTGAATTTCATGTCAAAATTGGACATGAGGGAGCACCTGCAAAACAACTTAGGGAAATCTCGAGCGCTCAAGTTAGTATGGGATTCAAATATAATGAAAATTCAGAGATTTTGCAGCAATGTGGCATAATTATGCGAGAAAAATACAAGATTATGTGAGAAATTAATTTATGCGGGAATGATCCAATATACCCAGTTCATTTCTAATGTAGAAAAATGCTTCTTTTGCTAGGGGTTTGGTGAAAATATCGGCTAATTGCTTAGTTATTTCAACAAATTCAAGTATGCAATCACCTCTTTGAACATGATCTCTAATGAAATGATGTCTTATTTCAATATGCTTAGTTCTAGAATGCAAAATGGGATTTTTTACAAGTTAATTGCACTAGTATTATCACATTTTATGGGAATGTGATCAAGCTCAAGACCATAGTCCAAGAGTTCTTTGTTTCATCCAAAGGACTTGAGCACAAACAACTCCCGGTTCAACATATTGACTTAATTTGTGGACAATGCCACACTATTTTGTTTCTTCTTTGTGCCAAGAAACTAGTGAGCTTCAAGCAAGTGGCATGTCCCACTAGTGCTCTTTCGATCCATTTTACATCCAGCAAAATCAGAATCGAAGTACCCAATAAGACTACATGAGGCTCCCTTAGGGTACCATAAACCCATTTGTGATGTGCCTATTAGATATTTCATTATTCTCTTAACAGCACTTAGGTGTGATTCCTTAGGATTAGCTTGATATCTAGCACACATGCATACACTAAACATTATATCAGGCCTACTTGCAGTGAGATAAAGGAGTGAGCCAATCATACCTCTATATTTTATAATTTCTACCGATTTACCTCCTTCATCCTTGTCCAAATAGCAAGAGGTGCCCATAGGAGTAGCCATATGCTTGGCATTGTCCATTCCAAACTTTTTGAGCAGCTCCTTGCAATACTTGGATTGGCTTATAAATGTTCCTTCTCTTGTTTGCTTGATTTGTAGAGACGAGGAAGAAGTTGAGCTCACCCATCATGGACATCTCAAACTCACTTTGCATAATATTTGAAAATTCTTTACAAAGAGAGTTGTTAGTAGCTCCAAATATAATGTCATCAACATAGATTTGAACTAGAAGAATGTCATGTATTTTGTGTTTTATGAAAAGAGTGGTGTCAACTTTACCTCTAGAAAAGCCTTTTTCTAAAAGAAATTTGCTCAACCTTTCATACCAAGCTCTAGGAGCTTGTTTCAAGCCATACAAGGCCTTTTTCAATTTAAAAACATGGTTGGGCATTTCAAAGTCCTCAAAACCAGGAGGTTGTTCTACATACACCTCTTCTTGTATAAAACCATTTAAAAAAGCACTTTTGACATCCATTTGATAAAGTTTGAAATCCATGATGCAAGCATATGCAAGTAGCATTCTAATGGCCTCTAATCTAGCTACGGGAGCATAAGTTTCTTCATAATCTATGCCTTCTTCTTGATTATATCCCTTAGCTACAAGCCTAGCTTTATTTTTTATTATTAAACCTATTTCATCAAGTTTGTTCCTAAAGACCCATTTGGTGCCAATTATAGGATGATCATTGGGCCTTGGAACTAATTCCCAAACTTGATTCCTCTCAAATTGGTTTAGTTCTTCTTGCATGGCCAAGATCCAATGCTCATCATTAATGGCCTCATTTATGTCTTTAGGTTCAACTTGAGAGACAAAGGCTAGATGATTACATGCATCTCTAAGTGAGTTTCGAGTGATTATCCCTTTTGATACATCACCTATCACTTTGTCGAGAGGATGATATCTTGAAGTCCTCCATTCCTTGGGTAGATCTAAGATTTCTGAATCTTCTTGCCATGTATGATCAATGAGTCTCTTTTCTTCCTTCTTGGGCTCTATCTCTTGATTTTCCAGGTGCATCTTTGCCAAGATTTCTGCAACATCATCAACAAGTTCCTTTCTCGGCTCATTTGGGTTAGTTTCATCAAATGCAACATGTATGGACTCTTCTATGGTCATAGTTCGTTTATTATAGACTCTAAAGGCCTTGCTATGAATAGAATAACCAATGAATATTCCCTCATCAGATTTTGCATCAAACTTCCCCAAGTTATCCTTTCCATTATTCAAAACAAAGCATTTACATCCAAAAACATGAAAATGTGACACATTAGGTTTCCTTCCTTTGTACAATTCATATGGGGTTTTCTTTAAAATTGGCCTTATTAGGGCTCTATTCATAACATAACAAGTGGTGTTAACGCATCCGCCCAAAAGTACTTAGGAAGATTGGCCTCATTGAGCATAGTTCTTGCCATTTCTTCTAAAGATCGATTTTTCCTTTCTACAACACCATTTTGTTGTGGTGTTCTAGGGCAGAAAAATTATGCTCAATGCCATGTTCATCACAAAAAGTTTCAAATTCATGATTTTCAAATTCACCACCATGATCACTTCTTATGAATGCAATACAAAAACCTTTTCGTTTTGGATAACTTTGGCAAGTTTTCTAAATGATTGAAAAGCATCATTTTTGTGGGCCAAGAATAATGTCCATGTAAATCTAGAAAAATCATCCACAATCACTAATGCATAGTAATTCCCACCAAAGCTCATAGTTCTAGAGGGTCCAAAAAGATCCATGTGCAAAAGTTGTAAAGGTCTAGAAGTTGAAACTATGTTTTTAGCTTTAAAAGAGACCTTTACTTGTTTTCCTTTTTGACATGCATCACAAAGTTTGTCTTTTTCAAATTTGAGCTTTGGAAGACCAATTACTAGTTCTTTAGAGACCAATTTGTTTAAGTGATCCATGTGAATGTGAGCAATTCTTCTATGCCATAACCATGAATCATTTTCTCTACTCATAAAGCATTTAGCATCATTTGAGGAAATATCATCAAGACTAATCATATATATGTTATTGACTCTATGACCAACAAACTTAACTTGCTTATCATCCTTTTCCTCAATTATGCAACAAGAGGAATCAAATATAACTCTATTGCCTTTATCACACAATTGACTAATACTAAGCAAATTATGTTTAAGTCCTTCGACAAGTAAAACATTATCAATAGATGATGAAGGGATCTTACCAACTTTGCCAATCCAAGAATCTTCCCTTTGTTGTTGTCACCATATGTGACATGACCATGTTTCTTGTGTGTAAGGGAGGAGAACTTGGAGCCATCACTGGTCATGTGCTTGGAGCAACCACTATCAAGATACCAACTTGAGCTCTTGGTCTTCAAGCACACCTACAACACACATTCAAGATTTAACTTTTGGTACCCAAATTGTTTTGGGTCCTTGTGTGTTAGAATTAGGTATGGTGCCTTTAGGGACCCAAATCCTTTTGATTCCAACCTTGGTGTTTATGTTCTTTCTAACATTGCAAGTGGATGCACTATGCCCTTTCCTACCACAATGAAAACATTTAACAAATGGGCTACTTGAAGTTTTTGAGGAAACAAAGAAGTTCTTATAAGACTTTTGATGGTTGTTTGGATTAAATTCCAAATCGGCTTTTTGGAAAACACATTTTTGTCTCCCTAACAACACATTCAAGTTGTCTCTTCCAAAAGTGAATTTCGCAATAGTGTTGTTCAAGTCTTCAATTTCTTTTTCAAAAGCTTTGCATGATAAACAAGGTAATGATATGGATGCATTATCATGTGAGGAACAAATCATGCATGATGAATTAGCATCTATGAGTCCTAAAGTCTCATTTTCAATTTTAAGTTCATTTATCTCCTTGGTTAAAGTAGAAATTTTCTTTGTCAATAGGGAGATAGTTTTATTGGAAGACAAAATCATTTTTGTGAGCCTCAAAGATTCATCATGCAATTCTTGAAAGGCATCTTGCAATTCATCATAAGAAGGTGGAGGTTCTAGGTTAGAAGAGGTTACCTCGGTGTCGCTTTCTCCACTTTCTTCTCCTTGAGCCATGAGGCAAAGATGGGCTTCTTCATTTTCTGAATCGTCGGAAGAGCTTAAGTCATTGTCCTCTCAAGCTATATATGCTCTTCTTCCTTTCTTTTCCTTGGAGGGTCTTTTCTCAAACTTCTCCGTCTTCTTGAGATATATAGGACACTCCATTTTCATGTGCCCCGATTTTCCACATTCATAGCATTTTGGAGGAGTAGAGGATCCTTCTCCTTTGTGATATGCTTTCTTTTGAGGAAAGGGTGGTCTTCTTTGAAATCCCTTTTTCTTCAAGAATCTTCCGAATTTTCTCACAAGAAGACTAAGATTCTCCTCACTTAGCTCAATATTTTCAGCATCCTCTTCACCATCTTCATCATCATCTTCAAGTATGGAAGAGGTGGCCTTGAGTGCAATTCCCTTCTTCTTTTTGTCATGTTCTTCATTTTGATTGAGCCTATTTAGTTCCAGCTCATGCTCTTGAAGTTTTCGAATAGGGTGGCTAGAGACATGGTTGATAAATCTCTTGATTCCGCAATCGCCGTTACCTTGGGTTGCCAATTTCTGCTTAGACATCTCAAGACTTTGTTAATAAGATCCTCATTAGGAAATGTCTTTCCCAATGAGATGAGATGATTAACAATATGAGTAAATCTCTTTTGCATATCTTGAATACTCTCACCTTGATTCATTCTAAACAATTCATATTCATGAGTAAGAGTGTTTATTCGAGATCTTTTTACCTCACTAGTACCTTCATGAGTTACTTGTAGGGTATCCCACATTTCTTTTGCGGTCTTACAATTTGACACCCTAAAGAATTCATCATACCCCAAAGATGTGGTGATGATATTTTTGGCTCTCAAATTATATTGAACCTTCTTTTTATCATCATTGGTCCAATCACTTCTAGGTGTATTAATTGTCACACCATCCTTAGTTTGTGTAGGGACAAAAGCACCATTTTCAACTGCATCCCACACATCTAAGTCAATAGCTTCAATAAAAATTTTCATCCTTTCTTTCCAATAGGCATAACCATCCCCATTGAAATAAGGAGGTCTATTTATAGAAGAACCTTCATTTGAAAAACCATTTGAAGCCATCACTTCTCTTGAAGTTTGCTAAGCTCTTTATACAAGAAGTCTAGCTACGATACCACTTGTTACCAAGTGGCCTCAATACTCAAGAGGGGGGTGAATTGAGTAGTTAAAAATAAGTTCACAAATCTTTCGCAAATCGTTTGACAATTAATTTTCGTTGAAGCTATTGAATGATTAGAGATAATTTGAATAGATGAGTTAAACACTTTAACTTATAAACGTAATAGCCAAGGAGACAATATCCAAGTAAAACAATGAAACAGTGCATAAAGATAAACAGAGGAGGGTTTAGAGAAACAAACACAGTCATTTATCCTGGTTCAATCACCACTCCACTTGTGATCTACGTCCAGTCCCTAAGCAACAACTTGAGATTTTCCACTATATCTTCAAGCTTCAATGGGTGCTTGAAAAACCACTACAACCTTGAGCACTCAACAATATGGGATACCTCACCCAAAAGCTTGAGCCTCTATTTTCCAAGGGATACCTCACCCTTACAATACTTGAGGGATACCTCACCTCACTAATCGAATGTATAAGATTGAAGTAGAAGAAACTCTCTCTAGAGCAATTGTTTACAAATTGAAGCTCTAATATGCTCTCAAGGATTTTCACGTTTTAAAGCGAGAAAGCAGAGCAAGAAATGATTTTAAGGATTGATTCACGTTTTGAAGTATGATGATCAGTTTTTGATTCAAGGTCAACCGCAAATAAGGACCCAACTTTGGTATTTATAAGTTTCTCAATTAATAGAGCCGTTGGAGGTAGTTGGGCATGCATTTAATGCATTTAATATAGCCGTTGGACGTTGTCGAGGATGCGTGTAATCGATTACATATCTCGGTAATCGATTACATTGTTGTTCCAACGTTTTACGAACTTTACGGGCTCGTGTGTCGATTACATTCTTAGTGTAATCGATTACATGGCTTCGACTTTGCTTATGTCGATTACAATGCCCATGTAATCGATTACATGACTTCGACTTCTTTGTGTGTCGATTACAATATACATATAATCGATTACATGACTCGTCGAACGTGTTCTTTGAGTTTGGGTTTTGTGTAATCGATTACATTGCCCATGTGATCGATTACATGACTGACTTTGTTTGTAATCGATTACAATATCCGGTGTCGATTACATAACTCGTCGAACATGTTCTTTGCCTTTACGGGCTTTGTGTAATCGATTACATATATTGTGTAATCGATTACATATGGCCTCTCGACTTGATTATGTCGATTACATTGTTCATGTAATCGATTACATGCTTTCTGTTTGATGTGTAATCGATTACAAACACTATGTAATCGATTATATTAGCCTTTGAACATATTTTTCAAGTCCAATAATGCTTGTAAGTCATTTCCAACACCTCAAGATACTTGTTTAAACATAAATCCTCTTTAAGAGTGTTAGATTTAAAGTTGAAACTCAGGTTTTATTGAAAGCCATGTTTATCTTTGAAATTTCCCATTTATTTTGAAATCATATATTGAAAAACCATTTGAGAAATCTTGAGAGCATTTAACATTAATATCCTAAGTCTTATAACTAAATAAACCTTCTGTCTTCTTTCTTTGATCTTGATTTTTCCTTTTGTGCTTGATCTTCTCTTTTGCTTTTGTTATCATCAAAAACCTTTTGACATGCCTTAGAGACATAAGCATTCACAAAAGAGGCAACTAAGAAAAGAAAGGAAAGAAGGAAAGGAAAGAAAGAAAAACAAGAGGAGAGGGAAGCAACCAAGGAGAAAGAGAAGGAAGGAAAAAGAAAGAAATGAAGAGGAAAAGAGGAAGAACCATCTAAGTAGAGTAAGGTAGGGGTGTTTTTCTTGCCTTAGCTATTTTTTTCTTGTGATATGAATAATAAGATGATGAGAATAGGGTAATATGCTTGTGATATGTTTATTGATATTGAACTTACCGTTAGCTTGAATTTCTATGAATTTTGATGTTTACCCATTTTTGATGAACCATTTTGAGATTGGTTTGAATGTATTATTATGTAGAAACCATGTTATTGTTGTATTACGATTGGTTGGTTGTTTAGTTATTTGGTCTTGAAGCTCTGTTTTCTGCATAATTCCAATTAGTAATCATGGTAATCGATTACCAAGCTGCGAAATTGGTTTCTAGAAACATGGTAATTGATTACCAAGAAGAGGTAATCGATTACCAAGCTTCTGGAAGAGGAAAATTGTAAGTGGTAATCGATTACCAAGTTTCTGTCAAGCTGGTAATCGATTGCTAAGGTTTTGTAATCGATTACTAAGCCTCTGTTTTGAGATATTAGCATGTGGTAATCGATTACCACGAATGGTGATTGATTACTAATGCCCTATTTTGCAAAAATAGAGTTCTTCTACCTATGACATCAAGATAAAAGCTTATCTTATAAACCAATCCATTAATTGTGATACTTTATGAGATGATTGAGCATCTAGCATAAATGTAAAATAGTATAATAAAGCATTTTGCTTACAAGAATGATGAAAATGATGTTTAAGAGATATTATTTTACTTTCAAGAGTAGCTCATTATTTGCTATGGCTAAAGAATAATATAGGATATAATCCTCATACCTAGGGTTAATGAAAGGTAGTATAAGGAATGATGATTCCCTCCTTATCTTAGATAAAAGGTAGTGTGAGGAAGGATGATTCCCTCCCTATCAGAGTAGTATGAGGATGCAACATTCCCTCTCTACTTATAAATCTAGATTGAGGATGCGACATTCCCTCACTAAAATGATATCAAAGAAGATCATAGAGATGTTTTGAGAATTTGAGAATGTATTATTAAGTTAAAATCTGTATTTGAATGTTATTATGATTATAACTTATGATCTTTTGATAACAATAGTTTATGAATTGATAGTAATAGTATTAATTAGAATTCTGTATTAGGAAGAAAAATGACTTGCTTTTGGCTTTCACCACCTTTCTACCTTATATTATACGTTTTGAAATGATTTTTCTCTGAAACAACTTGAATTATTATGATGACACTCTATATGTTAGAACTACTAAGAATTTTAGAATTCTCACCCCGTGTATTATATTTCCATGATAATTCTAGGAAAAGGGATCTTCAGCCATGTGAGAGGAGGAATATGGATGTGGATTAGTGATGCCTTGACTTGTGAACAAAAGAATGTACTTACTTTATTTGTATTTTGTACATTAAAGATCTAGTTTGTATATGTACAATGGTGTACAAATTATGTATAAAAATAAAATTATCATACATATGTAAATTATATTTTCCCTTGTCAGGCTCATACTTATATATATATATTATAATGTTTTTACAGAAAATGATATTAGTTTAGAAGTGACACACTTAATCGTAATTACTAATGCATGATCTCAGTCATACTATTAGTACTAGTAGTGTGGAAGTTATAAAACTAGTTATTAACTTCAACGTGGACTAAGTTCTAAGTTAATTTTGAATCAAGTTCATTCTTCTCAAGCAACTATTTTGTTCTCATTTATGATCTATACTCTGATACATCCAAGTTGTGAAACTTGAGAGGTTGTAAAATTTTTTTAGGATTCCTTTAGAATTTAAAAGCATGATTCAACCCCTTTCACATGCTTTTGCCACTTTCAGACAGTATTAGTGAAGCTTTTGGTGATTAGTTCGACAGCTCCGAGTGGCTCACGATGGTGGTTTTGGAGATGGTTCTGCCTTTTGTGTTTCAAGCATTTCAGTAAGTATTGAGATTCAATGAAGTTTGGGTATAGTGTGAACCAATTTAATGTTGCTCTGTTTGAGAATAGTTTACCCTATTGTAGAAGGTGGTTATTGAAAGCCCAAGAGGAGAACATCAAGAAGCACAAACAATATAAGTTGGGATTGACTACTGACTTCAATTAAAAATTATTAAAAAAATATTAATAGGTGACCGACTTGCTATTAGAAGTAATTTACAAGGACCATGGATGATCCAAAACTTGTTTAGGACCATTATAGAATGGTGCCATCTACCTCTTACCTACCACAATGTTTTGTTAAAATTTAGGTCATTTTCATCTCAAGGCCTTAAGCAAGGATGAAATTTGCTCATCTTGGCGCTTGGTTGTTAAATAGAGTATTTGCTAGTGTTTATATTCTTGTGCACATATAAGCACATAACAAGTTTCGGGAAGTTGAGAAAGCCCATTTGTAGATGTATACTTTTTGGTCCCAACTCACCAGCTCTGCCTTTTACCCACACGTTTTGCTAGTTCATTCTCCTTAGCTAGGGTTATAGGGGTGTTTGGCAAACTTGGAAATTGGTTTAGAACTATAGATTTTTTTAAAAATATGTTTTCTTCATCTAAAATTAGTTTCGAATCAGTCTATTGGTACAATGGCGTATCCTATAAGAAGAGGATCAATATATGGGTAAAGAGGACAAAATAGGAAATATTCTAGATAGTGGTTTGCTGCATAATAGAATGCCTACATGACAACAACAAAGGAGTGAGAGGGGGGAATTCAGTTGGGGTGAGTGAGAATAAATGTGAAGAAAGGATAGAGTAAAGGTAGGTAAGATTTCTGTAGATGATTGAGAGTGGGAGGAAGCTAGCCCCTTGAAGAGCTAGCATAGTTGTTGTTATATTTTCTATTTCTATTATTTTCCATTGTTGTTTATTTGAATTCTGGGTTGAATTCCCAAATTTATGTAATAGAAAATGAGGTTCTCATTAATTAGTATCAGAGCTCCCGATTTGGGAGTTGTGGATACTAGATTCGAGATGGAGATTGGAATTAAAAATCTATGATGAATATTTGAGTGATAGAGGAAGGAAGATAAGGAAAAACAACTAGGAATTCTAGTATTTGAAGGAGATAACAAATATGGGTGGATGATCAGCCTCGAGCAACACTTCTACGAGAAAGGAATGAATGGAGGGAAGCTGTAGCTGGCTATGGAAGCTTTGGAAGGACGTTCCTACTATTGGTACTAGTAGTGGTAGGTTCTTAATCCTAAAACAACTTGGGGAAATTTCCAAAGGGCGGTGCTCAGACGATTCCACCCCAAGTTAGACTCAGATTTACTGATCTTCATTCTGGATGATGAATGAAAATTAGAACCAAAATTCGAGAATAAACGAAAAAGATAACAACAACTATGCTAGCTTTTTGAAGGGCTAGCTTCCTCCCACACTCTATCCTTTATTGAAATCTTGCCTACCTTTACTTTCTTATCTTTTCACATTTATATTTACTCACCCCAGCCAAATTCCCCCTCCTACTCCATTGCTGCTACTAAGTAGGCATTCTATTATGCAACATGTAACGCCCCTTTTTGGGAGGGAACGTCACATTACAAATTTACGATGCGGAAAATGAAAACATAAATTAAGACCCATTTCGTTAAATTAATATTTAAACTTACTTGTGTAAATAAAATGATGAATATATTTTTTTTCTTTACATGTATGTATACATATGTTTGTATTCAATAACCTGTTCATCAAGTAAGTATTCAAATGTACTAATACTTATAAGAGATTCATAAGTATGTATATATATTTTTGTCTAATTGAAAGCGAAAAACATAAAGACTAATCCATACATCCATGCAAGAGATACATCATATATATATATATATATATATATATATATATATATATATATATATATATTCATATTTTGTTTAAATACAGACTGTGAGTCACTAAATACATCAAGGCTCATCAAAAGAAGCCTAAGCTTTACAAGTCCCCAAAAATGATATACAGACCTCCAAAAAGAATATCAAGCCCTAAAAGACGGATAACCATCAGTGACTATCGACAATATCAACCTCTAAGAAGAGAAGAAAGAAACCGTGTCATGATCCTCCTCAGGGTCTTCCTCGTCGGAGGAAACCCTCATTGGAGCCACCGAATTACAGGCCGGGGCTTGGGCTGTGGAGAGCAATGAATCCTCCCGTGGAGTGTAATGATGATCACCCCACATGTCCCTAATGGGCATGTAAAACTCTAGATGTAGCCTAACACTGCAGGTGTAGATGGGCGGATCATAATGCCTCCAAGCTAGTGATACCGTCACGTCCCCTACGTAGACACAACGATCTAAACAGTAGTTAATGTGCCAGCAGTCTGGACCCCCGAGAAAGGCCAGACGCACATAACCCCAAAATCCTCGTGGACGTGCCGCCATGATCCAAAAGTAAGTTGAAGTTGGGCCAAAAATTGGGGAACTTGGGAACTTCACCCCCTTCGCCGACGTCTTCGATGGAACATAATATAGACAAAGTAGCAGAAAATACAGAAAAGACGTAAGACATTTAACATCATTACCTATTATGGCAGTAAAGAAACAAAACGGCGCATGACGCCCACATAACATTTCAGGAATAATAACCAGCATTAAAAACAGATAACCAACAACTTAGCAATTTCAGGCAGTCATAATAGTCATAAGATAACAGATTAAATTGTCATATAAATGAGTAAATATTAGATGATATGGTGACTCACTATGCACATACACATGATACCATAAATCCTACTCCATAGAACTAGACACAAACAGTCAGAGAGAATGATTAGGAGATATGTCTGTATCGTGGCTGCCGAGGCCTTCAAGTGCTAAAAATATTCTTAATTTATCAAAGTGTATATCATGGCATTGTACAAGACATTCTACACAGATCTCGATATAGGACAGTGTCTCAGTCCAGATTGTTGGTGCGTTTGCATCAGTCTGTCCCACAGACAGAAGAGCTACCAACTGTCCATTGCGAGGTACCCGTACCCCGATGCCCCCAAGGTCAACAAGTGACCTACACTTGTCTATTCGCACCTGCACAAAGGTGTGATTCAACTCGTAGGCAACTTGGCCTTAACAATAGTCCAACAGACATTTTCAATGCATGTTTTAATCATGCTTATCATGACAAACTATGTCAATCATGCCTTAAATGCATGTGGATTCAATGCATATATGTATATTCATATATGAAATCACAATCATATCATATTATGACTAGAATTACATGTCATATCATTTATCAACAAGGTTTGATCCCATTCATGGATCCACATCAAGCTAATAACAAACCTTAAGGGTGAACACAACCCTATTCATAGTTATGATAAAAGTTAAACCTTAAGTTCATTATGCTTCTCACAACCTCACCCATACTCATGTTCTTTCTTTATTCAAAAATTATTCTAGACTATAAAGCAAACTTTCATCTTTGGTTCTTTCTATTTTATGAATCCCTAATCAACTTCTAATCATTTAATTAATTATATTTAATAAGTTTATCTTAGTGCTAAATCCTCACAATGAGTGCCTAAGGAGATCGAGGGCCTCTAAGGGACTAGAAAAGCCTAAAATCCTTCATTATTCAAATTACACGGCCTAAGGAAGGATGCACGACCACGATTTCATGGCCTGGCCAAAATACACGGTCGTGTCACAATGCACGACCTAGGCTAAGTATGACACTGGAATTTCTGTTCTGGGATGCTGGAGTACACAGTCGTGCACGATCACACGGTCTAGGCCGTGTACTCCTCTGTAAACATAGAAAACCACCAAAAATCAAACCATCCTTCATACAATCTAATATCCATCATCATACATCTAAATTCTACCATTCAAACAATCAATACACAACCAAAATCATTCAAACAAAGGAGTATCCCACAAATGGGTTTCACCCCATCAACATAACAAAGAGTTTCTCACTACCAAAATGGGTTGAAGAGAATAATTTTCCTCTTACCTCAAGAGACAATATGGAAAGTGAGCTCCTTTAAAGTTTTTCGTTCACCACCCACAAGAAGAACCTAAGATAATCAACTTCTCAAATCAACCACTAAAACTTGAAAAGAGGAGTCCTTGGTCACAATGGTGACCAAGGACCACGAAAATGAGGAGAAAAAGAGAAGAAAACTGAGAGCTTTACCTCAAAGCTTTAAGCTTTGGAGTTGGGCTGTGGAGGACGAAAATGGAGGAGTAAAGAAGAGTCCCACAAGGAAGAAAGCTTGGAGATGGTGAGAGGAAACAATGGTCCAAGTTGGCTTGAGCAAGGAATTTGAAAGCTTAACAATGGTGGTGTGTGTGCAGCCGTGTGAGAGAAGAGAGAAAGAGAGAGGTGCGTGAGGGAGAGAGGGAGAAATGAGAGAATGAAATATGAATAGGGAAGTAAAATGAAATAACTCCTTTGGTTTTTCCCTCCCCCAACGTGCAGCACAAAAGAGAGGAGAGAGAGTGGAGTGGTTGGGAGGAAACTTCCTAGAAGTTTCCCTTGAAGCTTCCTTGAGAAGCTTCGCACGTTTCTCGATAAAGTAAAGTGTGAGGTCACTTAGATGATGTCATAAAAGTAACTAGATAGAAATAATCTACTAGAGCTTTTACTTAGTGGACAAAATTACAGTTAGCAAAAATAATATTTTATTATATCTCAGATAATTAAATATTCCGTGATTTTATTTATCAGATAAAATCTCGTAAAATATAAATCTCGTAAACTGTGCCCAACCTCGAGTTTAGTAAGATCTCCCATCGATGTTTTCATAGTTCAAAGTTTATCAGTCTCAGGGAAAACATTTCATTTTCCCGGCTCTGCTCAGTGTGCACGCAAAATGAAGAATATATTAAAATATTCAACGTTTCTAGAAAATTCCACAAAAAATATCAAAAATTACAAATATTAGAAAATGACTATTCATGATGAAATAAATAATTTTTGGGGTGTTACAACTCTCCCCTTCTGAAAATAAATTTCATCCTCAAAATTTTCATACCTCAGAACAGTTGTGGGTGTTGCTCCTTTATCTTGTCTTTTAGTTCCCATGTTGCATCTCCGGTCTTTTTGTTCCAGATCACTTTCACCAATGAGATTTCCTTTCCTCTGAGTTGTTTTACTCTCCTATCTTCAATCTTTACAGGAGGTGCCTCATAGGTTAAGCTCACTTTCAATTGTACTGTGTCTGGTGCTATGACTTGGTTTGGGTCAGGAATATACTTCCGTAATTGTGACACATGAAAGACATTATGAAGGTTTGAAAGAAAAGGTGGTAAGGCTATCTGGTAATCTATTGGACTTATTCGGTGAAGAATTTGGTAAGGTCCAAGGAATTTAGGAGTGAGTTTTCTAGATTTCAGAACTCGGTCGACCCCATTCGTTGGCGTGACTTTCAAAAACACATGCTCACCTTCCTTGAACTCAAGAGGCTTTCTTCTCTTGTCTGCATAGTTCTTCTGTTGACTTTGAGTCATCTTCATCTTTTCCTGAATCATCTTGACCTTTTCAGTCGTCTGCTATATAATATCAGGTCCAACAGTAAGGCACTCTCCGTCTTGGTACCAACACAGAGGTGTTCAGCTCCGTTGTCCATACAGAGCTTCATAAGGTGCCATCCCTATGCTTGAATTAAAACTATTGTTGTAGGTGAATTCTACCAACGATAAAACTTTATCCCAACTTCCAGTCTGTTCTATAGCGCAAGCCCTGAGCAAATCTTCCAATGATTGGATCGTCCTTTCCGATTGTCCATCAGTTTATGGATGGTAAGTAGAACTCAATTGTAGCTTTGTTCCCAATGCTTCTTGCAAATTTTGTCAAAACTTGGAAGTAAACCTTGGATCTTTGTCAGAAACAATACTGGTAGGCACACCATATAGTCTAACAATCTTACCAATGTACAGCTGGGTCAACCTTTCCATATTGTAGCGTATGTTGATCGACAAGAAGTGTGCTGACTTCGTGAGTCGATCAACGATTACCCATATTAAGTCATAACCTTTTTGGGTCTTCGGTAATCTAACCACGAAATCCATAGCAATGTTGTCCCACTTACATTCGGGAATAGATAGAGGTTGCAATAGTCCTGACAGTCTTTGATGCTCTACCTTTGCTTTCTGGTAAACTAGACAAGAAGACACACATCTGGTAATATCACTTTTCATTCCATGTCACCAAAATAACTTTTTCAAGTCTTGATACATTTTCGTTATTCCCGGATGCATATTCAGCTTACTCGTGTGAGCAGGTTTGAGAATATACTCTTTAAGTTCTTGATCCCTGGGTATACAAACCCTACCTCGGAATCTTAGAAGCCCATCTGTTCCTTCCTCGAATGTTGTCGCGTTGCCCTGCCTCATCAGCCCTCTTTCCTCTTGTAAGAACTTATCAATTTTTTGCTTTTCCTGGATGTCTTCCATTAATTCGCTTGAGATAGTAACCATGTTTATGCGAATTTTTCCCGATTCTAATTCCATGAAAGACCATACATCCCTGAACTATTCTATTAGATATTTTTCCTTAATCATCATGGCTGATATACTGAGCATCTTCCTACTCAATGCGTCTGCCATGACGTTTGCCTTTCCAGGGTGATACAGAATTCAGAAATCATAATCCTTCAGGAACTCCAACCACCTTCGCTGTCTCATATTCAACTCCTTTTGATCATCTAAGTACTTCAAGCTCTTGTGGTCACTGAAAATGTTGAATGTCGCTCCATACAGGAAGTGTCTCCATATTTTCAAAGTAAAAACCACAACTGCTAACTCCAAGTCATGTGTTGGATAGTTCTTCTCATGCCCTCGCAACTGTCTTGAAGCATAAGCCACCACTTTTCTATTTTGCATAAGCACAGCTCCTAAACCTTGATACGGAGCATTACAGTACACTTCAAATTGTTCATCCGGATCAGGTAGAACTAACACTGGTGAAGTAGTTAGCCATCTCTTCAATTCTTGGAAACCTTCTTCGCAAGCATCAGTCCATTCAAAAGCTTGGTTCTTTCTTGTGAGCTGAGTGAGAGGTCCTGCAATTTTACAGAATCCTTCAATGAACCTCCGATAGTATCTAGCCAATCCCACAAAGCTTCGGATTTCTGTCATTGTCTTCGGTCGTTCCCATTGTAGCACCACTTCTACTTTTAACGGATCCACTGCAATCCCTTCCTTCGAGATCACATGGCCCAAAAACTTGACTTCGTCCAGCCAAAATTCACACTTCGACAATTTGGCATACAACTTCTTCTCCTTTAGAATCTGGAGAACTATACCGAGGTGTTCAACATGATCCTCCTGATTTTGAGAGTAGATTAGGATGTTGTCAATGAAGACAACAACAAATCTGTCTAAGTAGGGATGAAAGATCCTGTTCATGTAGTCCATGAAGATAGCAGGTGCATTTGTTACACCAAACAACATCACAAGATATTAGTAATGACCATATCGGGTACGAAAAGCCATCTTGGGAACATCCTCTGCCTTTACTTAAATCTGATGGTAGCCTGATCATAGATCAATCTTAGATAACACTACTGCTCCTTTCAGTTAATCCATTAAATCATCTATCCTTGGAAGTGGATACTTGTTCTTGACCGTGACCTTATTCAGTTGGCGATAGTCCACACATAATCGTGAGGTACCATCCTTCTTTCGGACTAGCAACACTAGAGCTCCCCAGGGTGACACACAGGGTCTAACAAACTGCTTTTCCAAAAGCTCTTCTAACTGCTTCTTAAGCTCTGCCAACTTCGATGGTGACATTCTGTAAGGTGCTATAGACACTGGACCAGATCCAGGTACTAGATCAATCGCGAACTCTATTTCCTATTTCGGTGGTAAACCAGGTACATCATCAGGAAAGATTTCGAGAAACTCGTTAACCATTGGAATTGCACTCATATCAGCTTTACTCTCAACCTTCAAGGAAGACAATAACATGTATCCCTAAGCTCATTCTTTCAAGAAAGCTCGAACTTGGTTGGCCGTCAAAAACCTAGAATCCTCATTTATGAGAAAAACTATGGTTTTACTAGAGTAATCCAACAGGATACGGTTGGAAGACAACCAATCTATTCCTAAAATTATATCTAACTGGGAAAGGGGTAAACAGATCAAATCCACAGAAAAGATTCGACCCTCAACAATCAATGGATAATTCAAACAGACTTTCGTAGTAACAACATGTTTATCAATGAGGGTAGAAACAGTTAAGTCAAAAGGTAAGAAAGACACAGGTAAACTAAGTTGTCGCACACAGTCATATGAAATGAAAGAGTGGGTTGCTCCAGAGTCATACAGTACTTTTAATAGATTACCTCCTATAGTGCCCTCTCCTTATATAAGGTCTTCGGATTCGGAGGCTTCAGCTCCACTCATGGTATAGATTCTACCTCCTGCTTGTGGCTTTGCAGCTCGTGTAGCATTGACTGAAGGCTTAGCCTTAGCTTGGTTGCAGTCTCTGGAGACATGTCCGGGCTTTCCACATCGATAGCAGATAATTCCCTTGATGGAATAATCCCTTGTTAGGTGATCCTTCCCGCACTTCATACACCTTAGCAAAGATGCCATATTCGGTCCGGCTCGGTTCCCACCAGAACCTCCACTGGGACCTCCACCCGACGTCTGATACCAACTTAATGTAACACCCTTTTTTGGGAGGGAACGCCACATTACAAATTTACGATGCGGAAAATGAAAACATAAATTAAGACCCGGTTCGTTAAATTAATATTTAAACTTATTTGTGTAAATAAAATGATGAATATATATATATTTTTTTACATGTATGTATACATATATTTGTATTCAATAACCTATTCATTAAGTAAGTATTCAAATGTACTAATACTTATAAGAGATTCATAAGTACGTATATATATTTTTGTCTAATTATATGCGAAAAACATAAAGACTAATCCATACATCCATGCAAGAGGTATATCATATATATATATATATTCATATACTGTTTAAATACAAACTGTGAGTCACTAAATACATCAAGGCTCATCAAAAGAAGCCTAAGCTTTACAAGCCCCTAAAAGTGATATACAGACCCCCAAAAAGAATATCAAGCCCCAAAAGACGGATAACCATCAGTAACTATCGACAATATCAGCCTTTAAGAAGAGAAGGAAGAAACCGTGTCAGGATTCTCCTCAGGGTCTTCCTCGTCGGAGGAAACCCGCATTGGAGCCACCGAATTATGGGCTAGGGCTCGGGCTGTGGAGAGGAATGAATCCTCTCGTGGAGTGTAATGACGATCACCCCACATGTCCCTAATGGGCATGTAAAACTCTAGATGTAGCCTAACACTGCAGGTGTAGATGGGCAGATCATAACGCCCCTGAGCCAGCGATACCATCACGTCCCTCACGTAGATATAGCGATTTGAACTATAGTTAATGTGCCAGCAGTCTGGACCCTCGAGAAAGGCCAGACGCACATAACCCAAAAATCCTCGTGCACGTGCCGCCATGATCCAAAAGTAGGTGCTAGTTGAAGTCGGGCAAAAAATTGGGGAACTCAGGAACTTCACCCCCTTCGCCGATGTCTTCGATGGAACATAATATAGATAGAGTAGCAAAAAATACAGAAAAAAGGTAAGATATTCTACATCATTACCTATTATGGCAGTAAAGAAATAAAATGGTGCATGACACCCACATAACATTTCAGGAATAATAACCAGTATTAAAAATAGATAACTAATAACTTAGCAATTTCAGGAAGTCATAACAGTCATAAGATAACAGATTAAATTATCATATAAATGAGTAAATGTCAAATGATATGGCGACTCACTATGCACATGCATATGATACCATAAATCCTATTCCATGGAGTTAGACACAAACAGTCGGAGAGAATGATCAGGAGATATGTTTGTATCGCGGCTGCCGAGGCCTTCAAGTGCTAAAAATATTCTCAATTTATCAAAGTGTACATCATGGCATTGTACAAGATATTTTACACAGATCTCAATACAGGACAGTGTCTTGGTCTGGATCGTCGGTGCGTTTGCATCGATCTACCCCACAGACAGAAGAGCTACCAACAGTCCATTGCGAGGTACCCACACCCAGACGCCCCCAAGGTCAACAAGTGACCTACACTTGTCTATTCACACCTGCACAAAGGTGTGATTCAACTCCTAGGCAACTTGGCCTTAATAATAGTCCAATGGACATTTTCAATGCATGTTTCAATCATGCTTATCATGACAATCTATGTCAATCATGCCTCAAATGCATGTGGATTCAATGCATATATGTATATTCATATATGAAATCACAATCATATCATATCATGACTAGAATTACATGTCATATCATTTATCAACAAGGTTTAATCCCATTTACGGATCCACATCAAGCCAATAACAAACCTTAAGGGCGAACACAACCCCATTCATAGTTATAATAAAAGTTAAACCTTAAGTTCATTATGTTTCTCACAATCTCACCCATACTCATGTTCTTTCTTTTTTCCAAATTTATTCTAGACTATAAGGCAAACTTTTATCTTTGGTTCTTTTTATTTTATGAATCCCTAATCAACTTCTAATCATTCAATTAATTATGTCTAATAAGTTTATCTTAGTGCTAAAGCTTCACAATGAGTGCCCAAGGAGATCGGGGGCCTCTAAGGGACTAGAAAAGCCTAAAATCCTTCATTATTCAAATTACACGGCCTGAGGAAAGATGCACGGCCACGATTTCACGGCCTGGCCAAAATACACAGCCGTGTCACAATGCACGGCCTAGGCCGTGTATGACATTGGAATTTCTGTTTTGGGACGCTGGAGTACACGACTGTGCACGATCACACGACCTAGGCCGTGTACTCCTCTGTAAACGCAGAAAACCACCAAAAATTAATCCATCCTTCGTACAATCTAATATCCATCATCATACATCTAAATCCTACCATTCAAACAATCAATACACAACCAAAATCATTCAAACAAAGGGGTATCCCACAAATGGGTTTCACCCCATCAACACAACAAAGAGTTTCTCACTACCAAAATGGGTTGAAGAGAATAATCTTCCTCTTATCTCAAGAGACAATATGGAAAGTGAGCTCCTTTCAAACTTTTCGTTCACCACCCACAAGAAGAACCTAAGATGATTAACTTCTCAAATCAACCATTAAAACTTGAAAAGAGGAGTCCTTGGTCACAATGGTGACCAAGGACCACGAAAATAAGGAAAAAAAGAGAAGAAAGTTAAGAGCTTTACCTTAAAGCTTCAAGCTTTGGAGTTGGGCTGTGAAGGATGAAAATGGAGGAGTAAAAAGGAGTCCCACAAGGAAGAAAGCTTGGAGATGGTGAGAGGAAATAATGGTCCAAGTTGGCTTGAGCAAGGAACTTGAAAGCTCAATAATGGTGGTGTGTGTGCAGTCGTGTGGGAGAAGAGAGAAAGAGAGGGTTGCGTGAGGGAGAGAGGGAGAAATGAGAGAATGAAATGTGAATAGGGAAGTAAAATGAAATAACCCCTTTGGGTTTTCCCTCCCCCAACGTGCAACACAAAAGAGAGGAGAGAGAAAGTGGAGTGGTTGGGAGGAAACTTCTTAGAAGTTTCCCTTGAAGCTTCCTTGAGAAGCTTTGCACGCTTCTGGATAAAGTGAAGTGTGAGGTCACTTAGATGATGTCGTAAAAGTAACTAGATAAAAATAATCTACTAGAGCTATTACTCAGTGTACAAAATTACAGTTAGCAAAAATAATATTTTATTGTCTCTCCGATAATTAAATATTCTACGATTTTATTTATTTGATAAAATTTCATAAAATATAAACCTCGTAAACTGTGCCCACCCTCGGGTTTAGTAAGATCTCCCGTTGACGTTTTCACAGTTCAAAGTTTACCAGCCTCAGGGAAAACATTTCGTTTTCTCGGCTCCGCTCAGCGCGCATGCAAAACGAGGAATATATTAAAATATTTGACGTTTCCAAAAAATTTCACAAAAATTTTCAAAAATTACAAATATTAAAAAATGACTATTATGATGAAATAAATAATTTTCGGGGTGTTACACAACATACCACTGTCTAGAATATTTCCTATTATGTCCTGCTTACCCATATGCATTTATCCTCTCCTTGTAGGATATACTTTAGTACTAGCGGGGTCTATCAATATTTCCTCACTATATTTATACCAGAAGAATATGGATTTTGATCATCCAAAAGTTTAAAACCACCATTTAGAACCCTATCCCCAAAGGTAATCCGAATTGGAACCAAAAGATCATTAAGTGCTGAAATATTTACGCCTCTAATGACTAGGGTCCATCCAATCTGTGTACTTTCATCAAAGAGTCTCATTTTTACCTTGGTATCTATATTAGACCACTCAGTAAATACAGCTACACCTCTAGTGAGTATAGTGTATCCATAAAGAGGATCAGTACATATGGGTAATGAGGATAGAATGGGAAATATTCTAAAAAGTGGTATGTTGCTTAATAGAATGCCTTTGTGGCAACAACAAATAAGTAAGAGGGGGAATTCAATTGGGAAGAGTGAGAATAAATATGAAGAGAGGATAGAGTATAGGTAGGCAAGATTTTAGTAGAGGATTGAGAGTGGGAGGAAGCTAGCATATTTATTGTTGTCTTCTCTGTTTCTATTATTTTTCGTTACTGTTTCTGTGAATTTTGAGTTGAATTCCTAGATTTTTGTAATAGAAAAAGAGGTTCTTATCAGTTTAATATCAAATATTATTTGCTCAATCTTTACTTTTCTTTTAACTTTTGATGAAGATAAAGAAGAGAAAGAACAAGGAAAAAAAGAAGAAGAGAACTTTAATGTTATACATATACCAATTAGTTTAAACCAATTTTATAATTTTTTAAACTTGTTTGGACTTAACTAAGTTTATAATTTTCAATATTAGGTGATTATTAAACACATAACTTTAAAATTTATTATTATAACTAGCTATCAGTTGTTGAATTTGGAAAATCCCATTATTTTACAATAATTAACTTAATTTGAAAAGCTCCACCATCTTGCTCTATGGTGATTTTTAATTTCTTTTACAAAATCATGAGTTACACTTGAAATGTACTTACCCAATTATACAACCCATCATCATGCTAATAAATTTATCAATTAAGAAATTATACTTTTTTAATGGTAAATTACAACTTCTATCATGTGGTATGAGTGGAATTCACAATGCTACCACTAATGTATTAAGCATGTGTTTAAGGGTATTCTCATACATTATATTATCCTGTACTATTTACCTATTTTACTATATATAAATACATGAGCTACACCTACATTGAGTACGATTTTCACTTATTTTCACATGGTATCATGAGCTTTCTATTTTTTTTCTTTTTCCTCATAAACTTTTTTCCTTTTCTCTCTTTACACACACACACACACACACACACATACACACACACACATCTAAAGGAATATCGTGACCTAACTCACGAACTAACTTAAGGTAGCCATCCTCGTGGCTTCCAGTTGACTATTCAAGACACCAGCGAGGGCTCACTAAAGTTTGACCAGTCTGACGTCAGGGGAGGGCTAGTGGAGACCATTGACGATAAGTGGTGAAGCTGGGTTGTCAGATTTTGCTGTAGATTGTGCATTTTCAAAATCGTTTATGGTGCGAGTGATGCTCTATGGATGGTTGGTGGCTGAAGCTTCTCTCCAGAAAGGTGTGTATAGCCATGAGGGAGGCTCGCAGGTGGTTAGGGTTTTGGTACCATCTTTGACAACATGATTTTAGTGAATCTTGGTCCAATTTGTAGCGATCTAAAGTGTTTTGAAGCATTTTGGCTCATTTGGTGTGAAATTTTGCTAGATATTTCCTTCCTTCGTAGCTATTAGTCTCTGTTTTGGTGGATTTTCTTTGTGATTTGTGAATATGAGTGATGAAAATTTTGAGGTTGTCATTAAACCCTAAAAGGGAGACATCTCCGAGCACTACATTAGCTTAGGTTGTGGCAGAGGTGATCCCATCAAATACCAAAATCACTGATTGAAAGTTGGATGGTGATGGTATCAATTAACCTTAGTGGAAGAAGACCATTGATATGTACATGAAAAAGCCACGATAAGGAAGATCATTTTACTAATGATGCTTCAACGAATGTGGTGACTAAGGATGTGTGAATTCGGGAGGATATGCGGTTATGTTCGCTGATTCATAGAATCTTAGATTCTCAGGTTGATCATACAACTACTCATTGCAACATTATGAAGGAACTTTGGCAATATCTCCACACTCTTTTTTCAGGGGCAAATGATTTATCCTTAGTCTACACAAAGACCCAGGATCTCTAAGAGTCACTCAGTGAGTACTACACCAGGTTCAAATGATTGTTTGGGGGAGTTAAAACACATTATTATCTATCATTTCGGATGTGAAGGCAATGCAAGTCCAATGGGAACAATGGTTGATATGTGCTTCTTGTCGGACTTATGATGAACCTTTAAAAAGTCATGTTTTTATGGTTTAATTTCTAGGTTTTTCATTCTCCTTTAATATGTTTAATTGAGTTTTGTCCTTAAGTTTATCATGTTTTTATTATTTTAAATTATTTTTATTTTTTTATATTTTCTTATGTTTTTGATAGGTATGTGCATAGGGATGAAGAATGGAATTGATCACATGGAAGAACGGTTGGAAAAGCTCTCTGGATACTCAGTGCTCAGGCACTCAAGAGTCAGCGCTCAACCGTTAGCTAGGCAAAATATGGGAGTTCAGCATTCAAGCGCGCAACTGGCAGAATTGGAAGATTATCTCTGGTAAGCCAGCGCTTAGGTGCTAGTAGCTCAGCACTCAAGTGCGTGCATTATGGGAAAATTGGCTTCTGGTGAACTAGCGCTCAGGCGCTTGGAAGATAGCGCTCAGGCACTGAACGCGTAAACAACAGTGTGACTTTCTTATAAAAAAGAAAGTTATGCCAAATTACAACTCACACTGCAGCAGTCGTCAAGACAATTCAACCCTAATTTGGTGTGGGCGCATCAAGGCTTGAAGATTAGGGATTTTCTTCAATTTTTTCACTAATTATCAATGGAGTTTGTCATCTTCTTATCTTTGTTTTGTTCTTTCCCTATGTGTAACTAACTTCCCCTCGTTAGGGGGATGATGGATCTTGATACTTTGATGATGTAACTTCTTTTATGGGTTTAATGCATATTTCTATTTCATGATTTATGTGTTTATCTCTTTTCTTAATGCTTTTCTAAATCTGACCAATTTGGGAATGATCTTTTGGGTTGATGTATGATTTGGAAAAATTTGCGTGAATCTTGAGCATGTGATAAACACTATAATTTCTACAATCGCAAGGAATAGATGTTATGAGTTATGTGGTCTTACTTTTAATTCCCTCGTTCTTGATAATGCCTTTCTATTTAGGGTTAGATTAAGGGATTGGTTAATTTTAAATAGTGTAAACGGATTAATATACCAAGAGATTGTATATTGATTAATTTTGGGAATTGACCATAAATCATTGAAATAGAACATGTTTAAACTAATATTTAGATGTGCATTTAAAGAGTTCAAGTGAAGTTTGAACCCTAACACTTTCTTTTTATTGTTTGCATCTCTTATTAGATTTCTTGAAATTATTTTGTTTAATTTTAATTACTTTCTTTTAATTATTTTTATTCTCGCTTAAGCCAACTTTCACCTTTTGAGTAGCTTAGATAGTGTTAATTTAACGAACTTGGTAATTGACAATATAATCCTCGTGGGATGATTCTCTTTTCACTACTTTATTATTTTTTTGCGATTTAGTGCACTTGTTGATTTCACATCAACTTACACGATGAGTTTAGTGCTGCTCGGCTCAAATTTTAATAGTAATTTGAATTTGAAAGAATTCTACCTCATCTCCTCTGGGTTGCTTGTGAACTTCCTAAGTCCAACTCTATGGCTTCAATTCAGAGGAGATAGTTCCCGTGGTGGTAGTCATGAAGGACGAGGTGGAGGCCGAGATATTGGGATTATCGAGGTGGAGGAAGGAGTGGAGATCTTGGGGAACCTCTAATTTATCATTACTATAAAGAACCTAGATATGTTAAGAAAATTTATTGGAAGCTTCAGCAAAAGAATCAATCTCAATAACGAAGCTTTGCCCATGTTGCTACTAATGGTAGTGCCTATTCCAGCAACCTATCTGTTAGACCTGTTATGATGACAGCAGAAAAGTTTACTTAATATATCCAATTCCAAGCCTTTTGGTCAATCTCACCATTTTCTTTTGTTGCATCTGTTGCTCATATAGGTAATCCTATTGCCTGTCTGACCTTTCTTTCTAATAACTACGTCATTTATTCAAGGGTATTCGATGACATGACTGGTCACACAGGTACTCTTACATCTTTTAAACCTTCTCTTCATTTCCATAGTGTCATTTTAGCAGATGGATTCGTTTCTCCTATGGTTAGGAGTAGTACTGCATATCCTATATCTACTCTTCCTTTATCTTGAGTCTTATGTGTAAATCAATTTTTAATTAATTTACTTTTTGTTAGTCAAATTACTCATTATTTTAATTATAGTGTTCACTTTTTTCCCGATTCATGTATCTTTTAGGAACTTGGGACGAATAGGGTAATTGGTAGTGGTTGTGAACAAAATGGCATGTACATCCTTGAGTGCTGCCTAGGGTTGTTCATTGAGTTGGATTGACCTGATGATCCTAGAAATCCAACACAAACTAACTAAATTGGCTTGGTTTGGTTTGGGTCAATGGGTTAGATTAGATCGGGTCAAACTCAATCAAACCCGACCTTCATTGGTTCGGTTATAGGGTGTTATGAGTTTTGAACTCGAGACCCAGCCACCCGACCTATAGACCCGATTACGTTTTTTAAATTTTATAAGTCCATTATGTTGTTGTGCATTTTAGCTTCAATTTCTTAGGTTTATGAGTTATGAGAGATCAACCTCGCTCAAGTCATTGGAAGAGGAACAATAGAAGAGAACCAATAACTAAGCGGCACTGCCACTGGACACCAGCGAGGCTGGGACCTATGATTGATGATGGCCATGATCTACCAAGCTTAAATTCTTTAGGTGTCTGCAACCCTTGCTGGTGATTGACGACGACCACCAATGAGAACCATCAAGCCTACGTGCATCTAGCTTGCGAACCTTTTTGGCACTGACTCCATTGCTTGTTTGTGTATGCGTTCTTCCTTCACACTAAATCTCAATAATGTACCATCCCTAAAGACACTTTAGAGCCCCTTTGCTGATGTGTAGGTAAAATACACACATCTTATGCTTGGCTTAATATGAATTTATATGGACTTTATGAGGATTTATGGCATTCTTTATTAAATTATTCTTGGTAACTTATGTTTAGCCTCTTTATATGTTTTTAGGTCCAAAATAAATGTTTTGATATAGTTTTATGATGATTTGATTGAGTTCATTGAAAAGGAGTTGAGCAAGGAACCAATATAAACATGATTCACAGAATTCTTGACCTTTGTGTAGTAAAAAGCATGTAACTTGAGTTACAAAGGTCGAAACAAGGTGATTTTGGTGGCATTGGAAAGCTAAGAAGGAGGTTTACTATTGCGACCGTCATCCCAGCATGATAGCAACTTAAATTTAAAAAAATAATTAATTAGAAGTTGCCACCAATTTTTTTTTCTTATTAGGAAAAATTGGAAAACTTGACAAAAATAGTCTTTGAAACCAAATTGAATTCGAGAGTCGGTTATGCATAAGGAAAAGTGGAGACTTAACCCCACAGCGCCCCTAATACACCCATCCTGAGACGATACATTAAGTCAATTGTGTAAATTTTTTAATAACTCTTGAAAATATTTATTTTACCTTTTTCTTTAAAAAAACAAAAAAAAAACAAAATAGACAAATAAATTATGAAAACTTAATTTTTGGTTTGACGGAAGATGAGTTCCACTCCTACGTATCCCCTGGTGTAATGAGGAACTCAAAGTCACGTAGTTCTCTAAAAAATAAGTGTGGGTTGGTTGATTTTAATTAAAAAAGATTTAATCTTTGATTTTGAAATTTTATTTAAAAAAACAAATCAAACTTTGCACAGGGTTTAAGTTAGCACTAGGCTACTCAATAAACCCTTATGATTCAAATAACATTGAAGATAACATCCGCTATTCAATCACTGTCATTGGTAATTGCATTTGAAAAAAAAAAATTCTTTTCTCTTTTCCTTTTTTTTTAAAAATATTTAATCATTGATCACACCAAAAAAAATTAAGAAAAGGTTTTAAAAAACAAAAAAAAAAGAAAAAGAAAGAAAAAGAAAAAGAAAACAAAAAACATATAGGAAACAAAGCAAAAAAAAAGGTTTTAAACATGAAAAAAATGCAAGAAATAGAGGAACCAACAAAACCTTGTATTCAACATAGAGCACATGGCGCGTGGCTACTGCAAGGGTTACGCGTGGCTGCTACATATGTGGCATGGTGGAACAGACGGTAATGGCCAGGACAACACGAAACAGAATGGGATTGGCGACGTGTGTTGTCAACGGGGTGAGACTGTGGAGGCCGATGGTGCTTCGTGGGGGTCTCACAGTGGTTGCTAGTTTGGTGGTGAGTCACATGCTTAAACGAAGTGGTCACAGTGGTTGTGGAATGATGATGGTACATGGAGGTGTTGGTGAGTCAGTTGGTGTGTTGATGGAGGTTGAAGGTTACAGTGAAGGTGGTGGAGGGACTGCGTGTGGAATGGTGAGGAAGGTGGGAGGGTTGGGTGGTTATGGAGGTGAATGGTTTTCTTTGATAAGGTTGGAGTGTTGTAGTGGTTGGGTAATGGTGGGATGGATGGGTGAAGGTGAAGATGGTGGTGACGGTGGGCTTTGTTATGGATGATGAAGTGGTTTAATTGGTTGAGAATGAAAGTGGTAGGCTAACGTGAAGGGAATTTTTAGATGAAGTTGGATGTGGGCTATTATAGTGATGATGAGGTGAGGTGATGAAGGTGAATGGCAGAGTGATGATGGGTGGCTGTGGAAGAGGTTGACTATGGAGGGTAATGGAGGTTGAAGATGAAGTGGTAGTGTAGGTGAAAGTTGATTTGTTGCTGATAGGAGGCTACGTAATGGAGAAGCTGAAGCATTTAAACTGAATTGTTTAGGCTGTGTGTGGGGAAGTGTGGGTAGATGTTAGACAGAGAATCTCTAATATTTACTATTTCCTAATATATGGGCTAAGTATTAGGAATAGAATCAACTGTTTTATTGTATATTATTAGGATCCCTGATTTAGGTTGTACAAAATAGGAATTTGAATAATTGTGCCATTAATAGGTGTAAATGAGCTTGTAATATTTAAATATGAGAATAGAATCAAAGAGGATAACAAAGTCAGAATTTCTTGACATGGTATCATGAGTCTCCTAGCTAGAGACGTCCTTTTCTTGCATTCTTGGCTTCGTGGTTCCTATTTCTTGTCGCTGCCGCCGTTTCTGCCATGTTACTTGGTTTGTTTCCATTTCTGGTTCGTGGTTCCTCATCTCTGCCATCTCCAACGTGCTTCTTGGTTAGTTTTCATCTCTGGTTCATGGTTCTTGGTTCCTGGTTCGTGGCTTTCTGGGTCTTCTAGTCTTCTCCATCAGTCCCTGTTTCTTGGTGGGTTCGCTGCTGGTTTCTCATGGCAACAGAGAATTTTTGTATGTGCTTTACTGGTAAAAATTATGCAGCTTGGGAATTTCAGTTCAAGATGTTCGTGAAAGGAAAAAGGTTTGTGGGGGCATGTGGACGGGACCTCAACTGCTCCGACAGACAATGCAGAACTTACGACATGGCAGACAAAGGATGCACAGATTTTCACTTGGATCCTAGGTTCGGTGGAGCCTCAAATGGTTAATAATCTGCGTTCCTTTACTAAGGCTAAGGATATTTAGGATTACCTGAAACGTGTTTACAATCAGGATAATGCTGCTAAAAGGTTTCAGTTGGAGCTTGACATCGCTACTTATCATCAGGGAAACCTTTCGATTCAAGACTATTATTCTGGGTTTCTTAATCTGTGGGCTGAACATTCTTCTATTTTGCACGCTGATGTTTCCAAGGAATCGCTAGCTGCTATTCAAAAGGTCTATGAAGTCACTAAGCATGATCAATTCCTTATGAAGCTGCGCCCTAAATTTGAAGTTGTGCGTGCGGTGCTGTTAAATCGTACTCTGATTCCTTCATTGGATGTGTATCTTGGGGAGCTACTTCGGGAAGAGCAACGTCTACTGACTCAAGGGGCCATGACCTATGACAACTTTATTTCAGATGCAGTCTCTGTTGCCTACTCTGCCCAGAGTAGAGGAAAAGGTCATGATATGCGACAAGTTCAATGTTTCTCTTGCAAGCAGTTTGGCCATATTGCTCGCAATTGCAACAAGAAATTTTGTACCTATTATAAGTAATATGGTCACATCATTACAGATTATCCGACCAGACCAGTGCACAAGCCAGTGCAGGCCTTTCACACCAGTACTGCTTCCCAAGGCCAGACATCTATTCCTGCAACCCCTAGTGCTAGTGTCCTGACACCTAAGAGCGTGCAACAAGTGGTACTATCCGCTCTTTCTGCTTGGGCATTCAAGGTAAGCTTAATGACATCTCTCAACCTTGGTTTGTTGTTTCTGGGGCCTCCAATCACATGACTAGTTCCTCTGAGCATTTACATAATGTTCACACTTACAATGGCACTCAAAACATTCAAATTGCTGATGGTAATACTCTTTCTATTACTACTATTGGAGATATTAATTCCTCGTTTCAGGATGTGTTTGTATCCCCTGGTTTTGTTTCTAATTTAATTTCGGTTGGACAAATGGTGGATAATAATTGTAATGTTAATTTCTCTCGTGCTGGTTATTTTGTGCAGGATCAAGTGTCCGAGAAAGCGATCGCGAGGGGGCCTAAAGTGGGCAGACTATTTCCTTTACAGTTTTCTCTACTGAATATTTTATCTTTTGCTTGTAATGGTGTTCCGAATAAGTTTAAGGATTGGCATAGAAAGTTGGGCCATCCCAATTCCACTGTTTTGTCTCATTTATTGAAAAGTCGCCAGCTGTATAATAAAATGGATATTTCTAATTCCTCATTTGATTGTTCTGTGTGCAAACTTGCTAAAAGCAAAACTCTTCTATTTCTATCTATGGCTCACCATGCTGATAAATGTTTCGATCTCATTCATAGTGATGTTTGGGGTATAGTACCGGTCTTATCTCATGCCAAGTATAAATGCTTTGTAACATTTATCGATGATTACAGCCGATTTATATGGATTTATTTTCTCCGTTCAAAATCAGAGGTTTTTACCATGTTTAAGAAGTTTTTGGCATATATTGAAAATCAATTTCACACGAGTATCAAGTTCTTATGCACTGATTCTGGTGGGGAATATATTTCTCATGAATTTCAGGAGTACTTGCAGCAAAAAGGTATTATTTCCCAACGTTCTTGTCCTTATCCCCAACAAAATGGTGTTACCGAAAGAAAGAATCGACACTTACTTGATATCACTCGAACGTTGCTTTTTCAAGCTTCTGTTCCTTCTTCATTTTGGGTAGAAGCTTTGTCCACAGCTGTATACTCGATCAACCGCCTTCCATCTCAGGTTCTGGATTTTGAGTCTCCTTTCTTTCGTCTCTATAACATGCCACCTCGTTATGATTTTCTTCACACTTTTGGTTGTGTATGTTTCGTCCACTTGCCACCACTAGAGCATCACAAACTTGGCGCCTAATCTGTGCAGTGTGCTTTTATGGGTTATGCTCCTAATCAGAAAGGGTTCTTATATTATGACGCTACTGCCAGACGATTGCGTGTCTCTAGAAATGTGATTTTCTTTGATCATCAATATTTTTTTCAAGGGGTTTCCTCTGGCTTTCTTGATTTTGTCTCCCTTCCTCAATTTTCTGAGGTTCATCATCCTACACAACGATGGAAACCAGGACATTTCTTTGTCAGACGCCCACGTGATCCGCCCCCTATCGATGCTGTCCCGCCGCCTGATCCTCCACTAGTAGCACCACGCCGGTCCACCCGGATTATCCGTCCACCGAAAAGATATAAATTTGAACCCACTTCTCTTACTGCTACTTTATCTGGGATATCTATTCCTACACATTATTCTCAAGCAGTTAAAGATTTGAGATGCGTAAAAGTAATACAGGATGAGTTGTAGGCAGTCCAGGAGAATTGTACTTGGGATATTATTCCTTGTCCGGTGGAGCCCAAACCTATTGGCTGCAAATGGGTGTACTCTGTGAAGCTGAATTCAGATGGTTCTCTAAATCATTTCAAGGCACAATTAATTGCTTTGGGTAATAAACAGGAATATGGAGTGGATTATGATGAGATATTCACCCCGGTGGCCAAAATGACTACTGTCCGAACTATTCTCTCTCTTGCTGCTTCCAAAAATTGGTCCTTACATCAAATGGATGTGAAAAATGCCTTTCTTCATGGAAACCTGGCAGAAGATATCTATATGCATTCTTCCCCGGGTTTGTTCTCCTCTTCTCAAGGTGTATGTAAACTAAAAAGATCTTTATATGGACTGCAGCAAGCTCCCCGGGCATGGTTTGAGAAATTTTGATCTACTCTTCTTGGATTTTCTTTCACTCAAAGTCAATATGACCCATCCTTATTCATTCACCACAAAGCCACAGGCATCGTTCTTCTCCTTATTTATGTTGATGACATGGTCATTACAGGGTCCGATCAGGTGTCCATAGAACAACTTAAAAAGCAGCTCCAAGCTTGCTTTCATATGAAGGATCTTGGTTGTCTTCATTATTTTTTGGGTCTTGAGGTCCACTCTAACTCCAAGGGTATCTTTCTCAATCAACACAAGTATACTGAGGATTTAATTTCTCTTGCTGGACTTCAATCTGCTGCACCTGTTGATACTCCTCTCGAGGTTAATGTCAAATACCGCCGTGAAGAGGGTGATCTTTTGTCCGATCCTTTGTTGTATCGTCAATTGGTGGGAAGTCTTAACTATTTGACGATTACACGCCTTGATATTTCCTTTGCAGTTCAGCAAGTTAGTCAGTTTATGCATTCTCCTCGTCATCTTCACATGGCAGCTGTACGTCGCATCGTGCGTTACTTGAAAGGTACTTCTCATCGGGGTCTATTTTTTCCAGCAAATACATCTCTTACCTTCCTTGCCTATAGTGATGTGGATTGGGCAGGATGTCTCGATACATGAAAGTCTGTTTCTGGTTAGTGCATGTTCCTCGGCCCTGCTCTGATTTCTTGGAAGAGTAAAAAGCAGGCTCGAGTTTCCAAGTCATCCACTGAGTCTGAATATAGAGCTATGTCTATAGCTTGTTCTAAGATTATTTGGCTTCGTGGGCTGTTGGCTGAACTTAGTGTTCCTCAAAACAGTCCCACACCTCTACACGCTGATAACACTAGTGCCATTCAGATTGCTGCCAATCCGGTCTTTCATGAGCGTACTAAACATATTGAGGTGGATTGTCACTCGATTCGGGAGGCTCTTGATGATCATGTTATTTCTCTTCCCCATGTTGCCTCCCACAACCAGCTTGCAGATATCTTTACTAAAGCTGTCCCTCGACCACGTCACTAATTTCTACTTAGCAAATTGATGCTTCTTGATCAGTCACATCAATTTGAAGGGGGATGTTAGACAGAGAATCTCTAATATTTACTATTTCCTAATATATGGGCTGAGTATTAGGAATAGAATCAATCGTTTTATTGTATATTATTAGGATCCCTTATTTAGGTTGTACAAAATAGGAATTTGAATGATTGTGCCATTAATAGGTGTAAATGAGCTTGTAATATTTAAACATGAGAATAGAATCAAAGAGGATAACAAAGTCAAAATTTCTTGACAGGTAAAGGGTATTTATTGGATTTGGAGAATGATGGTGATAAGTTTGTTTAGGAGGAGTTTGATGATGGCTAAGGTTTCTTTAGGATTAGTTTGTTT
Organism: Ormosia semicastrata; assembly: GCA_029884595.1. Classification (NCBI taxonomy): domain Eukaryota; kingdom Viridiplantae; phylum Streptophyta; class Magnoliopsida; order Fabales; family Fabaceae; genus Ormosia; species Ormosia semicastrata. Next base: position 7,324,786 of record JAQQTO010000045.1, read on the forward strand.
ATGACGAGTTTGTTTATGACGAGTTTGTTTAGGATGAGTTGGTTTAGGATGGGTTAGTTTAGGATAAGTTTGTTTACGATGAGGTGGTTTAGGCTGAATTTGTTAAGGATAAGTGTAATGGCATATGGGTTATGAGATGGGTCAATGGGTTAGGTTATGGGTTAATGGGTCAAAGGGTTAGGTTATGGGTTAATGGGTCAAAGAGTCAGGTTATGAGTTAAGGGGTTATGGGTGGTTAAATAGGTCATGGGTTGGATAATGGGTCATGAGTTAGATAATGGGTCAATTGGTGAAAGTTTGGTCTTTTTCCTTATTTCACCTTTTATTTAAAAAAAAAAATTCCCCGAACAAAATTGGGTGTTTACAGTTGCCCCTCTTTACTTATTTCTTGCCAGATAAAAAATAATAACCGTAGTTTTTCATTTTATCATTGTAAGGAACGAGTAAATACATGAACTCGAATTTTGTTTGGGAGAAACAAAAAAAAAAAACAATGCGAGAACAAAATTGTGAAGAGCGATGCGTTCAAAGGTAAATGACAGAAATTTAAATGTCAAGAGTTGATGCGCTCAAAAGTAAATGATAGGAGCCGATGCGCTCAAAAAGTACAAGACAGGAGCTGATGCGTTCAAAACTAAAAGACAGGAGTCGATGTGCTCAGAAGTAAAAGATAGGAGCCGATGCGCTTAAAATAATTTAAAATGCAAGGAGTTGATGCGCTCAATAGAATTTAAAATGCATGGAGTAGATGCGCTCAAAAGAATGACATGCATAGAGCCGATGCGCTCAAAAGAATTTAAAATGCATGGAGCTGATGCGCTCAAAAGAATTTAAAATACATGGAGCTGATGCGCTCAACAGAAATTAAAATGCATGGAGCTAATGCACTCAACAGAAATTAAAATGCATGGAGTCAATGCGCCCAACAAAAATTAAAATGCATGGAGTCAATGTGCTCAAAAAGAAATTAAAATACATGGAGCCAATGCGCTCAATAGAAATTAAAATGCATAGAGCTGATATACTCAAAAGAAATTAAAATGCATAGAGCTGATGCGCTCAACAGAATGAGATGAAAACATTTGTGCCGATTAGACATAGAGTTAAAAAATATTTGAACCGACAACAACTCTGGAAATCTTTGACTAGTGGAGTCGTCGTTTGTCGTGACCGTGATCGTGGCAGGATAGCAACTTAAATTAAAAAAAATCAATTAATTAGGAGTCGTTACCAATTTTATTTTTCTTATTAGAAAAAATTGAAAAACCTGAGAAAAATAGTCTTTGAAACTAGATTGAATTCGGGAGTCAGTTATACATAGGGAAGGGTGGAGACTTAACCCCACAGCGCCCTAATACACTCGTCCTGAGACGGTAGCTTAAGTCAATTGTGCAAATTTTTTAATAACACTTGAAAATATTTATTTTACCATTTCTTTTAAAAAATTAAAAGAAAAACTAAAAAGACAAATAAATTATGAAAATTTAATTCTTTGCATGACGGAATATGAGTTCCGCTCCTACGTATCCCCAGGAGCAATTAAGAATTCAAAGTCATGTAGTTCTCTAAAAAATAAGTGTGGGTTAGTTGATTTTAATTAAAAAATATTTAATTTTTGATTTTGAAATTTAAAAAAAAAAAATTTGCACAGGGTTCAAGTTAGCACCAAGCTACTCAATAAACCTTTATGATTCAAATGACATTGAAGATAACATCCTCTATTCAATCACTGTCATTGGTCATTGCATTTGAAAAAAAAATTCTTTTCTCTTTTCCATTTAAAAAAAAATTATTTGATCATTGATCACACAAAAAAAATTAAGAAAAGGGTTTAAAATACAAAAAAAAGGAAAAACAGAAAAAGAAAAAGAAAAAATAGAAAACATATAGGAACCAAAGCAAAAAAAAAAAGTTTTAAACACAAAAAAAATGCAAGAAACAGAGGAACCAACAAAACCTTGTCTTCAACACAGAACACGTGGTACGTGGCTGCTACGAGGGTTACACGCGGCTGCTGCGTAGGTGGCAGAGTGGAACGGTGGAACGGACGGTGATGGCTAGAACAGGGTGAGATAGAATGGGATCGGTGACATGCGTCATCAACAGTTTTGACTCTGGTTTGAGCGACAATTCAGGCGACGAAATCTGGATTCAACTGGTGGTGCGGATCGCGTGGATTGACGACTTGGTCGTGATTACTCAGGTCTGGGTTGCCGAGTTGTTTCACGGATTTAGGTGCAATAGAGGACGATGGATGCGATTTGCGGGTTCAGTGGGGTGAGACGGTCAAGGCCAGTGGTGCTTCGTAGGGGTCTCACGGTGGTTGTTGGTTTGGTGGTGAGTCACGAGGTTAAATGAAGTGGTCACAGTGGTTGTGGAATGATGATGGTGCATGGAGGAGTTGGTGAGTCAGTTGGTGTGTTGATGGAGGTTGAAGGTTATGGTGAAGGTAGTGGAGGGGTAGCACGTGGAACGATTGCAATGGTGAGGAGGTGGTAGGGTTGGGTGGTTATGGAGGTGAATGGTTTTCTTTGATGAGGTTGGAGTTTTGTAGTGGTCGGGTCACGGTGGGATGGATGGGTGAAGGTGAAGATGGTGGCTAACAAAGTGGGCTTTGTTATGGATGGTGGATTGGTTTAATTAGTTGAGAATGAAAGTGGTAGGCTAACGTGAAGGGAAATTTTAGATGAAGTTGGTTGTGGGCTGTTATGGTGATAATGGGTGGCTGTGGAAGAGGTTGACTATGGAGGGTAATGGAGGTTGAAGATGAAGTGGTAGTGTGGGTGAAAGTTGATTTGCTGCTGATAGGAAGCTATATAATGGAGAAGCTGAAGTGCTTAAACTGAATTGTTTAGGCTGTGTGTGTGGAAGTGTGGGTAGGTGATGGGTATTTATAGGATTTGGAGAATGATGGTGATAAGTTTGATTAGGAGGAGTTTGATGATGGCTAAGGTTTTTTAGGATTAGTTTATTTATGACGAGTTTGTTTAGGATGAGTTGGTTTAGGATGGATTGGCTTAGGATAAGTTTGTTTATGATAAGATGGTTTAGGCTGAATTTTTTTAGGATAAGTATAATGGCATATGGGTTATGAGATGGGTCAAAGGGTTAGGTTATGGGTTAATAGGTCAAACGGTCAGGTTATGGGTTAATGAGTTATGGGTGGTTAAATGGGTCATGGGTTGAATAATGGGTCATGAGTTGGATAATGGGTCAATGGGTGAAAGTTTGGTCATTTTCCTTATTTCCCCTTTCTTTTTTTTTAACAAAATGCCTCGGACAAAATTGGGTGTTCACAATTGCCCCTCCTTACTTGTTTCTTACTAGATAAAAAAGAATAATCGTAGTTTTTCATTTTATCACTGTAAGGAACGAGTAAAGACATGAACTTGAACTTTGTTCGGGAGCAACAAAAACAAAACAATGCGAGAACAAAACTGTGAAGAGCGATGCGCTTAAAGGTAAATGACAGAAATTTAAATGTCAGGAGACGATGCGCTCAAAAGAAAATGATAGGAGCGATGCGCTCAAAAGAATTTAAAATGCATGGAGCCGATGCGCTCAACAGAAATTAAAATGCATAGAGCCGATGTGCTCAATAGAAATTAAATTGCATGAAGTCGATACGCCCAACAAAAATTAAAATGCATGGAGTCGATGTGCTTAAAAAGAAATTAAAATACATGTAGCTAATGCGCTCAATAGAAATTAAAATACATGGAGTTGATACGCTCAAAAGAAATTAAAATGCATATAGTTGACGCGCTTAACAGAATGAGATGAAATCATTTGAGGCAATTAGACATAGACTTAAAAAACATTTGAACCGGTGACAACTCTGGAAAGCTTTGACCAGTGGAGTCGCCATCTGTCGTGGTCGTGATCGCAGCTGGATAGCAACTTAAATTTTATAAAAAATTTAATTAATTAGGACTCGCCACTAATTTTATTTTTCTTATTAGAAAAAATTAAAAAATCTGAGAAAAATATTCTTTGAAACCAGATTGAATTCGGGAGTCAGTTATGCATAGGGAATGGTGGAGACTTAACCCCACAACGCCCCTAATACACCCGTTCTGAGATGGTACCTTAAGTCAATTATGCAAAATTTTTAATAACTCTTGAGAATATTTATTTTACCATTTTCTTTATAAAAAAAATAGATAAATAAATTACGAAAACTTAATTTTTGGCTTGACGAAATATGAGTTCTGCTCCTACGTATCCCCGGGTGCAATGAAGAACTCAAAGTCACCTAGTTCTCTAGAAAATAAATGTGGGTTTGTTGATTTTATTAAAAAAGATTTAATTTTTGAGTTTGAAATTTTATTAAAAAAACAAGTCAAATTTTGCACAGGGTTCAAGTTAGCACTCAGCTACTTAATAAACCCTTATGATTCAAATGACATTGAAGATAACATCCGCTATTCAATCATTGTCATTGGTCATTTGCATTTGACAAAAAAATTCTTTTCTCTTTTCCTTTTTAAAAAAAAATTATTTGATCATTGGTCACACAAAAACAATATTAAGAAATGTGTTTAAAAAATAAAAAAGGAAAAAAAGAAAAAGAAAAATAAAAATATATAGGAAACAAAGCAAAAAAAAAGGTTTTAAACATGAAAAAAAATGCAAGAAACAGAAGAACAAAAAAAAACCTTGTCTTCAACACAGAGCACGTGGTGCGTGGCTGCTATGAAGGTTACGCACGGCTGCTGCGCAGGTGGCAGGGTGGAACAGACGATGATGGCTAGGACAGTGCGAGACAGAATAGGATTAATGATGCGCGTCATCAACAGTTCTGACTCTGGTTTGAGCGACTGTTTAGGTGACGGGATCTGGCTTTGACCGGTGGCGCAGCTCGCCTGGATTGACGGTTAGGTCGTGATTACTTAGGTCTTGGTTGCCGAGTTGTTTCACAGATCTGGGAGGAACATAGGACAGTGGATGCGGTTCACGGGTTCAATGGGGTGAGATGGTAGAGGCCAGTGGTGCTTTGTGGGGTCTCACGATGGTTGTTGGTTTGGTGGTGAGTCATGGGGTTAAACGAAGTGGTCACATTGTTGTGGAATGATGATGGTGCATGGACGTGTTGGTGAGTCAGTTGGTGTGTTGATGGAGGTTGAAGGTTATGGTGAAGGTGGTGGAGGGGTTGTGTGTGGAACGGTTGGAATGGTGAGGAAGGTGGGAGGGTTGGGTGCTTTATGGAGGTGAATGGTTTTCTTTGATGAGGTTGGAGTGTTGTAGTGGCTGGGTCACTGTGGGATGGATGCATGAAGGTGAAGGTGGTGGTCGACGGTGGGCTTTATTATGGATGTTGGAGTGGTTTAATTGGTTGAGAATGAAAGTGGTAGGCTAACGTGAAGGGAATTTTTAGATGAAGTTGGATGTGGGCTGTTATGGTGATGAAGAGGTGAGGTGATGAAGGTGAATGGCAGAGTGATGATGGGTGGCTGTGGAAGAGGTTGACTATAGAGGGTGATGGAGGTTAAAGATGAAGTGGTAGTATGGGTGAAAGTTGATTTCTGTTGATAGGAAGCTACGTAATGGAGAGGCTGAAGTATTTAAACTGAATTGTTTAGGCTATGTGTGTGGAAGTATGGGTAGGTGATGGGTATTTATAAGATTTGGAGAATGATGGTGATAAGTTTGTTTAGGAGGAGTTTGATGATGGCTAAGGTTTTTTAGGATTAGTTTGTTTATGATGAGTTTATTTAGGATGGATTGGTTTGGGATAAGTTTGCTTACGATGAGATGGTTTAGGCTAAATTTTTTAGGATAAGTATAATGGCATATGGGTTATGAGATGGGTCAATGGGTTAGGTTATGGGTTAATGGGTCAAAAGGTTAGGTTATGGGTTAGGTTATGGGTTAGGTTATGGGTTAATGGGTCAAAGGGTCAGGTTATGGGTTAATGAGTTATAGGTAGTTAAATGGGTCATGGGTTGAATAATGGGTCATGAGTTGGATAATGGGTCAATGGGTGAAAGTTTGGTCTTTTTCTTTATTTCCCCTTTTCTTTTCTTTTTTTTAACAAAATGCCCCAGACAAAATTGGGTGTTCACAATTGCCTCTCCTTACTTGTTTCTTACTAGATAAAAAAGAACAACCGTAGTTTTTCATTTTATCACTGTAAGGAACGGGTAAAGACATGAACTCGAATTTTGTTTGGGAGCAACAAAAACAAAACAATGCGAGAACAAAACTGCGAAGAGTGATGCACTCAAGGGTAAGTGACAGAAATTTAAATGTCAGAAGCCAATGCATTAAAAAGAAAATGATAGGAGTCGATGCGCTCAAAATAATTTAAAATGCATAGAGCTGATACGCTCAACAGAAATTAAAATGTATGGAGCAGATGTGCTCAACAGAAATTGAAATGCATGGAGTTGATCCTCGTAACAAAAACTAAAATGCATGGAGCCGATGCGCTCAAAAAGAAATTAAAATGCATGGAGCTGATCCGCTCAATAGAAATTAAAATGCATGGAGTTGATACGCTCAAAAGAAATTAAAATGCATATAGTTGATACGCTTAACAAAATGAGATGAAAACATTTGAGCCAATTAGACATGGACTTAAAAAACATTTGAACTGACGATAACTCTGGAAAGCTCTGACCAGTGGAGTCGCCATTTGTCGCAGCAGATAGCAACTTAAATTTTAAAAAAATTAATTAATTAGGACTCGTCACTAATTTTATTTTTATTATTAGGAAAAATTGGAAAACTCGAGAAAAATAGTCTTTGAAACCAGATTGAATTCAGGAGTCAGTTATGCATAGGGAAGAGTGGAGACTTAACCCCACAACGCCCCTAATACACCAGTCCTGAGACAGTACCTTAAGTCAATTGTGTAAATTTTTTAATAACTCTTGAGAATATTTATTTTAACCTTTCTTTTAGAAAAACAAAAAAAAAAAGAGCAAAATGAACAAATAAATTATGAAAACTTAATTTTTGGCTTGACGGAATATGAGTTTCGCTCCTACATATCTCCGGGTGCAATGAGGAACGCAAAGTCACCTAATTCTCTAGAAAATAAGTTATGGTTAGTTGATTTTAATTAAAAAAGATTTAATTTTTTATTTTGAAATTTTATTAAAAAAATAAATCAAATTTTGCATAGGGTTCAAGTTAGCACTAGGCTACTCAATAAACCCTTATGATTCAAATGACGTTGAAGATAATATCTGCTATTCAATCATTGTCATTGGTCATTTGCATTTGAAAAAAAAATCTTTACTCTTTTCCTTTTTTAAAAAAAAAATTATTTGATCATTGATCACATAAAAAATATATTAAGAAATGAGTTTAAAAAAAAGAAAAAAAAAAGAAAAAGAAAAAGAAAAAGAAAAAATAGAAAACATATAGGAAACAAAGCAAAAAAAAAAAAAGGTTTTAAACATGAAAAAAATGCAAGAAACAGAGGAACAAAAAAAACCTTGTCTTTAACATAGAGCACATGGTGCATGGCTGTTGCGAGGGTTACGCGCGGCTGCTGCGCAGGTGGCAGGGTGGAACGGACGGTGATGGCTAGGACAGTGCGAGACAGAATGGGATCGACGACGAGCGTTGTTAACAGTTCTGACTCTGGTTCGAGCGACTATTTAGGCGACAGGATCTGGCTTTGATGGGTGGTGCAGCTCGTGTGGATTGACAGCTGGGTCATGATTACTCGAATTTGGGTTGTCGAGTTGTTTCACGGATCTGGGTGGAACATAGGACAGTGGATGGGTTCGCGGGTTCAATGGGGTGAGACGGTGGAGGCCGGTGGTGCTTCGTGGGGTCTCACGATGGTTGCTGGTTTGGTGGTGAGTCATGGGGTTAAACGAAGTGGTCACATTATTGTGGAATGATGATGGTGCATGGAAGTGTTGGTGAGTCAGTTGGTGTGTTGATGAGGTGGTGGAGGGGGCGTGCATGGAACGGTTGGAATGGTGAGGAAGGTGGGAGGGTTGGGTGGTTATGGAGGTGAATGGTTTTCTTTGATGAGGTTGGAGTGTTATAGTGGCTAGGTCATGGTGGGATGGATGGGTGAAGGTGAAGATGGTGGCTGACAATGGGCTTTGTTATGGATGATGGAGTGGTTTAATTGGTTGAGAATGAAAATGGTAGGCTAACGTGAAGGGAATTTTTAGATGAAGTTAGATGTGGGCTATTATGGTGAGGTGATGAAGGTGAATGGCAGAGTGATGATGGGTGGCTGTGGAAGAGGTTGACTATGCAGGGTAATGGAGGTTGAAGATGAAGTGGTAGTGTGGGTGAAAGTTGATTTGCTACTGATAGGAAGCTACGTAATGGAGAGACTGAAGTGCTTAAACTGAATTGTTTAGGCTGTGTGTGTGGAAGTGTGGGTAGGTGATGGGTATTTATAGGATTGGGAGAATGATGGTGATAAGTTTGTTTAGGAGGAGTTTGATGATGGCTAAGGTTTTTTTAGGATTAGTTTGCTTATGACAAGTTTGTTTAGGATGAATTGGTTTAGGATGGATTGGTTTAGAATAAGTTTGTTTACGATGAGATGGTTTAGGCTGAATTTTTTTAGGATAAGTATAATGGTATATGGGTTATGAGATGGGTCAATGAGTTAGGTTATGGGTTAATAGGTCAAAGGGTTAGGTTATAGGTTAATGGGTCAAAGGGTCAGGTTATGGGCTAATGAGTTATGGGTGGTTAAATGGGTCATGGGTTGAATAATGGGTCATGAGTTGGATAATGAGTCAATGGGTGAAAGTTTGGTTTTTTTCGTTATTTCACCTTTTCTTTTTTGTCTTTTTAACAAAATATCTCGGACAAAATTGGGTGTTCACAATTGCCCCTCTTTACTTGTTCCTTACTAGATAAAAAAGAATAACCGTAGTTTTTCATTTTATCATTGTAAGGAACGAGCAAAGACATGAACTCGAATTTTTTTCAGGAGCAACAAAAACAAAATAATGTTAGAACAAAATTGCAAAGAACGATGTGCTCAAAGGTAAATGATAGAAATTTAAATGTCAGGAGCCGACGTGCTTAAAAGTAAATGCATGGAGCCGATGCGCTAAAAAAGTACAAGATAGGAGCCGATGCGCTCAAAACTAAAAGACAGGAATCGATGTGCTCAGAAGTAAAAGATAGGAGCTGATGTGCTCAAAAGAATTTAAAATGCATGGAGTCGATGCGCTCAAAAGAATTTAAAATATATGGAGCCTATGCGCTCAACAGAAATTAAAATGCATGGAGCCAATGCGCTCAATTGAAATTAAAATGCATGAACCCGATGCACTCAACAAAAATTAAAATGCATGGAGCCGATGCACTAAAAAAGAAATTAAAATGCATGGAGCCAATGCGCTCAACAGAAATTAAAATGGATGGACCCGATACGCTCAAAATAAATTAAAATGCATGGAGCCGATGCACTCAACAAAATGAGATGAAAACATTTGTGCCAATTAGACATGGACATAAAAAACATTTGAATCGATGACAACTCTAGAAAGCTTTGACCAGTGGAGTTGCGATCTGTCGCGACCGTGATCACGGCAGGATAACAACTTAAATTTTTAAAAAAAATTAATTAATTAGGAGTCGCCACTAATTTTATTTTTATTATTAGGAAAAATTGAAAAATCTGAGAAAAATAGTCTTTGAAACTAGATTGAATTCGGGAGTCGGTTATGCATAGGGAATGATATAGACTTAACCCCATAGCGCCCTTAATACACCCGTCCTGAGACAGTACCTTTAGTCAATTGTGTAAATTTTTTAATAACTCTTGAAAATATTTATTTTACCCTTTTCTTTTTTTAAAAGATAACAAAATAACAAAATAGACAAATAAATTATGAAAACGTAATTTTTGGCTTGACGGAATATGAATTCCGCTCCTACGTATCTCTGGGTACAATAAGGAACTCAAAGTCACGTAATTCTTTAGAAAAGAAGTGTGGGTTGGTTGATTTTAATTAAAAAATATTTAATTTTTTATTTTGAAATTTTATTTAAAAAAATAAATCATATTTTATACAGAGTTCAAGTTAGCACCAGACTACTCAATAAACCCTTATGATTGAAATGACATTAAAGATAATATCTGCTATTTAATCATTGTCATTACATTTGAAAAAAATAAAATTTTCTTTTCTCTTTTCCTTTTTAAAAAAAAATTATTCGATCATTGATCACACCAAAAAATAAATTAAGAAAAGGGTTTTAAAAACAAAAAAAAGTAAAAAAAAGAAAAGAAAAGACAAAATAGAAAACATATAGGAAACAAAGCAAGAAAAAAAAAGGTTTTAAATATGAAAAAAAATGCAAGAAACAGAGGAACCAACAAAACCTTGTCTTCAACACAGAGCACGTGGTACGTGGCTGCTGCGAGGGTTACACGTGGCTATTGCACAGGTGGTATGGTGGAATGGATCATGATGGTTGGGACAAAGCGAGACAGAATGGGATCGATGGCATGCGTCTTCAATGTTTTGACTCTGGTTCGAGCGGTGGTTCAGACGAAAGGATCTAACTTCGATGGGTGGCGCGGTTTACGTGGATTGATGGCTGGGTTGTGATTACTTGAGTCTGGGTTGCTGGGTTGTTTCACGTATTTGGTTATATAGAGGACGGTGGTGTTGGGAATTTTTTGCGGATACAACACGCAGCGGAAAACAGGGATTCCCACCGAGGATCCATGCGAAAAAGCCATAATCTGAGTTTTTAAATGATTTACCTCTTGAAGCATGAATCACCAACACCGTAATAGAAATGATGTCTCTGCGGTATCCACACGAACAGACTCATGAACATCCAACGTCTGCAAAGAGAAGCCTCACGTCTCTCACACAGTGCTAGCTGCGTAGAGAAGAGAATAAACATGTCGCTCTCTTACTCACTTTTCTGTAGGTGCGGCTAGGGTTCTGAATTGTGTATATTAGCAGCCCTCTTAGCAGTACTATTTATAATAGTGATTGCCTTAAGTGAGTGTGAGCAGCAGCAAGGTAAGCTGTGCAACCTTAGACCCATCTGTTATGAGTCTGGCCCATATTTGAATCCGAGTCCAACTTAGATCCATTGTTCCAATTTTAGTCTGCTCTATATGTGTGACCCTGCAGGTTCTTATTACATTGGCAGTAATATTAAAATCCCATTTTAATATTACAAGCAGTGAGCGGTATCTAATAACACATCGCTGCTACCTAAGTAATAAGAATGTCAGTGATTTGACATAACCTTTCCGTGACCAATGTTTCCGTGTCGTTTGATCCCTTTGTCAAGATATCTAAATTGAACACAAGGCATGAAATGCGCCACCCTTGTATAGTCCAATCATTCGTTTCCTGATATTCGAGTAGACTATGTAACAACAAATGAGATCAATATCTCATATTGACTCATTTGAGCATGGCCATGCATTTCGCAGTCTCACTCAATCAAGGGGCCCAAAGATATCGCTCTTGTTATGTAGGAGTGACAAATCCCATCTAGATCACTCACATCCCTCTGCATGATTCGCAGTATGTCCAATAACTAACTTTATAATCACCTTATTACAGATGACGTTTGATGGCATTAAAACACACAACTCCTCATGTAGGAATCATAGTGATTTCAAGTCAAAGGACCACAAACACCATTGTTACTATGAGAATCGCTTATGACACTCACGTAACAATCCATGTAGCGTTCTCATGGTGGGTCAGTCTAGTACATCATTACTATAATATGTACCCATGTGAAGGCTTGATATCTCATATCCATGACCCGTGAGATGTGGTCATCAGTCTCTGCACATACTAGTCTCAACGTATTATTGTTATCCTAATTAATAATAATACTTGACTAGGGACATTTAAGAATAGTGTTGTAACCAAAAGGATCTCACGATCAAGTCATCCACTTGATGTCCTATGGCATCAAACTTACTATTCTAAGGACTTTATTATGTTTATAAAAAAAGAACACAATAAATGAAATGCCTCATATATAAAAATAGCATAATAGAATGTATGTAAATATAGAAAATGTATTGGCCTCTAGGGCATACACCAATAGGTGGATGCGATTTACGGGTTCAATAGGGTGAGATGGTGGAGGCCGGTGGTGCTTTGTGGGGGTCTCACAGTGGTTGTTGGTTTGGTGGTGAGTCACGGGGTTAAACGAAGTGGTCACAATGGTTGTGGAATGATGATGGTGTGTGGAGGTGTTAGTGAGTCAGTTGGTGTGTTGATGGAGGTTGAAGGTTACGGTGAAGGTGGCAGAGGGGCTGCGCGTGGAATGGTTGGAATGGTGCGAAGGTGGGAGGGTTGCGTGGTTATAGAGGTGAATGGTTTTCTTTGATAAGGTTGGAGTGTTGTAGTGGTTGGGTCACGGTGGGATGGATGGGTGAAGGTGAAGATGGTGGCTGACAGTGGGCTTTGTTATGGATGATGGAGTGGTTTAATTAGTTGAGAATGAAAGTGGTAGGCTAACGTGAAGGGTATTTTTAATGAAGTTGGATGTGGGTTGTTATGGTGATGATGAGGTGAGGTGATGAAGGTGAATGGCAGAGTGATGATGGGTGGCTGTGGAAGAGGTTGACTATGGAGGGTAATGGAGGTTGAAGATGAAGTGGTAGTGTGGGTGAAAGTTGATTTGCTATTGATAGGAAGCTACGTAATGGAGAGGTTGAAGTGTTTAAATTGAGTTGTTTAGGCCGTATGTGTGGAAGTATGGGTAGGTGATGGGTATTTATAGGATTTGGAGAATGATGGTGATAAGTTTGTTTTGGAGGAGTTTGATGACAACTAAGGTTTGTTTAGGACTAGTTTGTTTATGACGAGTTTTTTTAGGATGAGTTGGTTTAGGATGGGTTGGTTTAGGATAAGTTTTTTTAGGATGAGATGGTTTAAGTTGAATTTGTTTAGGATAAGTATAATAACATATGGGTTATGAGATGGGTCAATAGGTTAGGTTATGGGTTAATGGGTCAAAGGGTTAGGTTATGGGTTAATGGGTCAAAGGGTCAGGTTATGGGTTAATGGGTTATGGGTGGGTGGTTAAATGGGTCATGGGTTGGATAATGGGTCATGAGTTGGATAATGGGTTAATGGGTGAAAGTTTTTGTCTTTTTCCTTTTTTTCCTTTTTTTTCTCTTTTTTTTTAACAAAATGCCCCGGACAAAATTGGGTGTTCACATTTACGACTTTCATGAAGATCACAAAGTCGAATTCTAACTCCATCCTACTGAAAATGTTTAACTAGTATCTTATAAGACCCCCTGTGTGAACTCACATATGGTCGTGTGAGACGTCAAAAAGCTAACCAGTGAGCGACACAGCCCCCCTCGAGTGACACCATATGAGGGTGTGCGATATGAGATTGGCAAATACATTAGAAAGGGGGTTGAATCGTGCTTTTAATTTTGGAACATTTTGTATAAACTCGAAAGCTTCTTAAGTTTTTCAACTTGGATAAATCAGAGTATAGGTTGGAAGCTAGATAGTTTAGATGTATAGCTTAAGATGGAACTAAACTTAGAGAAGATAATTTTTTAAACATGTTTCTTAACAAGAAGGAGTTAGAGTTAAGTTAGGAAGAAAAAAAAATAGAATATTCTGACAGAAAGTTAAAGAGATTAAGTTTAGGAGAGATCACTCAGATATTTATACTGGCTCAGCCAAACCACATGCCTATGCCCAGTCCCCAATCAGAAACTAGGATTTTTTATTTCCACAAGTATTCTTTCTTAATCCTAGCTTCTCCAAGCTAGATTACAAGTAGTCTTTGTTCCACCTTAGCTTCTTCAAGTAAAATTCTCATACATATCACTAACGGATCAAGTTACAAAAAGAAGATATAGTTTGTGTTTCTCTCAACACTCAAAAAGTGGATTTAAGCAAATGAGTACGGAGATAAGAATAAGATTCTAATTTCTCCAACACTCAAAGAGTTGATCTAAGCAATTACATACAAGAGAAAATAAGTTCCTCTTCTAAGAAAATGATTAGAAGAAGGTTTTAGTAGAAAAACTTTGTTCAAAAATGAGAGTAGCCGTTCAGAAGTTTGATTAGAAGTTTGGCAGAATAACAGTTTGCTTAATGTCTTCAGACTTCCAAGCTTCTTGAATTTATAGGGCTTCTGAAACTAGCTATTTTGATTTCCAACGATTATTGTTCTAAGCACATTTACCATTTTGTTGTCCTGTAGCTACTAGTAAGCTTTTCCTTAATGGTTTTTGTCATTTTCCATTAATAGACAAAAGACTCAACTTCTGAGGCTTTCTAACTTTGACTTTGCTATTTTTGTACATTGGTTGTCTTCTGAAAGATTGTTTCTTCTGATAATTGTTGCTTTTGATACTTTAATCTTCTGACCATTTGCTTTTGATGGACTTATCTTCTGAATTTTGTCTTTTGATAAAGATGTCTTATGAACATTTGTCATCTAATGAACTTGCCTTCTGATGGACTTGATGAAAGTTTTACTTCAATGAACAAGTTTACATCTTAAGTCCTCTATGCACTTAGACCTCTTAGAAAGATCTTGCACAATAGTTTCTTGCTGGAAATACTTCTTCTAAAATTTATTTGAAGACTTTAATTTTTCATTTGAAGTAAGAATTGATTTACTAAGAGTCTTCTCACCGATTTTAGAGACACTTAAATTAAAGTGTTAATAACAAAAAAGTCTAAGTTTAAGTTGTTAGTCATCAAAACTCAAAAGGTTCTAAAGAACTTCAGTAAGACTGATACTTTTGAAGGGCTATGGAGCTTACATAATGTTGTGAAAATTAAGTTTTCTAAATCCAATTAAGATCTTCTCATTACTTAGGGGCCAATTAATGATTTACTTTGGGATCAATTGATTAAAGAATTACTTGGGGACCAAATAAGGAGATTGAGCGAAAGATACACCTCTATTAGGGTAAACCTCCTATAAAAAGACCAAGGATTAAGCTTTTGGAGAGCGTTTTAGAGATTATAGGGGCAACAAGGATTGGAGGCCAAGAAATTAAAGACTAAGGGTTTTGAAACAAGTTCAAAGAGAAATGAGAGACAATCATTGAAGACTTCTAGTTTCTTCTTTTTGTTCTTCTTATTCTTCTTGTTCTTCTTGTTCTTCTTGTTCTTCTTGTTCTTCTTTACCTCTTGTTTCTTATTTTAGATAAAATCATGATTGTTTCTCTATCTATTGTTCTTGTTTCTACTTTAATTTCTATGTGTGGCTAAATACCTTTTTTTAGGGTTAGGATGCAACTCTTTACTCTATTATGTTGAATATTTGATTTCTCTATTTGTTAATGAGATAATTATTATTTTTTATTCTTTCCTAATATTCTTAATGCTTAGGGTATGTTATCAGCCATACTTGCATGATCTTAGGTATTAGATGAAGGATCGAGAGATGAAGTCCAATGCTTAATAATCTAGGAATTGAACTTGAGAATTAAGACCTAGAGATTGACTTGATTCTTTGAGGTTAAGAGGATGTCATAGAACTTAATAAGTTTTAACTAATTTAATTGCCATAAGAATGAGATTAATTTAGTTTTAACAAGTTTTAAGTACCAAGAGATTGAACTTTAAATAATTTAGGAAAGCTCGCCTTTAAAAACTTAGTTAATCATTAATGAAGAAGAATTAGTATTCATCATAATGGGTAATTGTAGTAAATTCTTAATCTTATGGCTTTAATAATTGGTTAACCTTTATCTTTTTAGTCTTGTTAGTTGTTTTATTGTTTTTTAATTTCTTTCCATTTATTTTATATTATTATTTTTATTTTTTCTATATAATTAAAGTTGTCGTAGTTTGGTAATTATATGATTCTCGTGAGAATGATACTTAACTCATCATTTTATTACTTATTGACGACCTGTGCACTTGCAGATTTCACACAGCATCTATCCCTTGCTTGAAGCTGAAGAAGATGAGGTCGCTTGAAATGAAAATATAGCTTCTTTTTCAGATGGATATTCACCCAAATCTTCACTCCTTCACTGGATTTGCCTCCTTCCTTCACTTTGAGTTTCAGATCTATCAAGATAGTAAAAGTTTAATTTTTTACATGGTTTGTGTTTAAGATTTGATCCATTTGGATCTTGTTTTTTTATGTACTAAATTCTCAAAAAACAAAATTTTGGTTCGCTCTTAAAGGATAAGGTACTGTAAACTTGCAAAGAATATGATTGCATTGTGTAACCTGTTCATCTTTTTTAAAATTTTTTTTGTCAATGTTGATTTTTTAATACATGTTTTCTGTTTGTTGAAGAAAAAAAATGGATAACCCGAAGAACCAAACCAAACCAACCCGATCAAGCATGGGTTGGTTTGGTTCAAGTTACTTAAGATTTTTTTCTAAATCTGATCCAAACCAATCTGACCAAGTTTGATTAGTTTGGACATTTTTCCCCCTTAAATCCAAGCTAACATGACTTGTGTACACCTCTAATGATGCCCAACTCTAGTATCGGTGCTTGTTGGTTGTTTGAGTGTGGTTTTCAGCTTCACTGTCGTTTGGGTCATCCTTCTTTATAGTCTTTAAAGAAGTTGTGTCCAAGTTTAAGTCATTTGTCTATTTTAGAGTGTAAGTCATGCAAGTTGGCTAAACACTATAGCAGTTTTTTTTTTCATAATTCAATTATTAGTCATGGAAACCATCACCTAAGAGGGGGGTGAATTAAGTGATTACAAATTTTTAAAACAACTTTAAGAAATTATACATTTTGATATTTTCAATTAACACATGCAGCGGAATAAGTTTAACAAATGTACAACTATTAGAGTTTTCTCAAATACCACTTGGGCTATAGGAAAAATCAAGAAAATAAGCTAGATATCAAATTTAACTCAAGCATATATAATTAAGGCACAAATGTAAAGGAGATAAAGTTAAGAGAAGCAAACACAATATTTATTCTAGTTCAGCCACCAACCACTTGTAGCCTACATCCAATCCTCAAGTAAATCACCCTAGATTTTTCACTAAACCTTCAAACTTGAGCAGGTGCTTGAAAGCCTTTACAACACAGAGCACTCAACACACCTTTGGGATGCCTTACCCTTTGTGCTTGAGCCTCAAAACAGGGATACCTCACCCTTTTACAACTTTTAAGGGATACCTTACCCTTTTTCTCTAGAAGGATACCTCACCCTCTTTACAGGAAATCAAAGTGTTTAAGAAAGATAAACTCCCAAAAGAGTAGATATAACAAATTGCAGCTCAATGGGTATATGAATATTCACACTTTAGCTCATAAACAGATATTTTATGGAAATGGTAGTTAAAGCTCGTATTGATGCTTAACAATGATTTTCATATTGATCTCCAAAATTTCTTTGATGCCTAAACACTTGTATTTATAGCCCAAAGCATTTTAAAGCCACTGGTGGTGGTTGGGTGCATTAAATGCTCAAAAAGAGCTATTGGAAATCTATTTCTGCTACCTAGATAACTAGTTACTGGTTTCCAATAACAAGTTATTTGATTTCAGATAACAGGTTATTGGTTTTGCCTAACAGGTTATTTGTTCCATCAGAAAATACTGTAGCATGCAAATAACAGGTTATTTGAAAGCTCTAATCAATTAGGAACATTTAAAAATTAAGAGGGAACATTCCCAACATGTAAATAACCTGTTATGGACTTTCCATAACCGGTTATTCACTTTAAAACCTTTAATGGAGAGTTTTTGTCATAATGAATAACTTATGGATTTCAAATAATCAGTTATTTGGAAACACATAATTAGTTATTGGTTTCAGATATCCAGTTATTCAAAACACATAATCAGTTATTGGCTTACCAAGAAAACAAGATTTCTAAAGGATTTCATACCCAAAGTTTCCTAAATCATTTGCAACCTTTCTAAAATAATTTTTCACAAACTCGATGAGTATTTTCACAAGTATAAAACATGATTTTCTTTTCATCTTTTCTAAAAACATTTTGCTCAAACTTGATCAATATTAAACATGATTTTGCAAAAAGATTAAAGTTGAATGATGAACAAGAAATGAGCTAGTGTGAATCCTATTTACCATTAACATAAAATCTAAGTCCTATAAGCTAATCTTGAAGAACCTTAGGACTTGATCTTTGCACACCCATAGCTTTCTTGTTTGTTATCATAAAAACCATTATCATTGCTTATGCTAATCACATTCTCCCTCCTTTTGATAATGGTAAACATCCATTGAGAAAAGAGTTTGTTTAAATAAATTGGAACTCACAAAAAAAAAAGTTAGAGACTTACTCCCCCTCTATTTTTCAAGAGGTGATTAGATCAGAGATACACAACTCCCCTTTAATTTTGGAATCCTAAGATCATTAAAATTGTACCTTGTTCTATTTTGCTTTCCTTTTCTCATTGACACATAATCCATAAACTTCTCCCCCTTTTGTCATGATACAAAAAGATATTCAATAAAGAGATTTTGACAATGAGAGAGGTAACAATATAACCTTAACCATAAAACCATTGCCATTCAACAAATATTCAATAATAATTCAACAATAATATAACCAGATTAGTAGTATGTAATG
The DNA here is from genome assembly GCA_029884595.1 of Ormosia semicastrata. Classification (NCBI taxonomy): domain Eukaryota; kingdom Viridiplantae; phylum Streptophyta; class Magnoliopsida; order Fabales; family Fabaceae; genus Ormosia; species Ormosia semicastrata. Next base: position 7,343,290 of record JAQQTO010000045.1, read on the forward strand.
TCAACAGATCATCATTGCAAAATATCCAAGTCATACTAAAACATCAAAGTCATACTATGGTTAAGCAAGGTCATAAGTTGAGACAATGAACAACATATTCAACAAATAACCCATTATGATTAGATGAGCTTTAAGCATTATAACATAGCTAAAACAGAAAAAGATTAGCTAAATAAAAGAGATCCATGCCTAAGCCCCATGATTATCTGGTGGTGGATGACGATGCTCAAGCTTATCCAAGTGGTCTTCTATAGCACTTAAGCGGTCATAGATGGCTACATTGCTATGCTCCTGATAGACCTAAAAATCCGTGAACTGGGTTTGAATGCCCATATATTGGGCTCGCAGATCTGCAATGGCAGCTAGGATTCAGTCTTCGTTTATGGCTGGAGCTTCTTCCATAACAACATCAGCAGGGGCAGCATGTATTTCTTCTTCTTGTGCGGCTACATCATGCCCAACACCGTAAACCTAAGCACCATTAACCATCTTAATTTTCATGCGATTTATAGAAGCATTTGCAAACTTGTTGTGACCGGTAAGGTGAATGACTCCTTCTTCACTTAAGCACAACTTGTATTGATTCAGAATTTTAGCAATAACTATGGCATATAGAAGGTCCATCATCAACTTATCCTATGCTTTCTTCATGTAATGCATGATATAGAAATGCCATTAATATGCAATTTCTATTTTATAGCCCAACGTAGGAAGATGTCCTCTTATTCGAGCAAAACATAGTTGCTTGCTCTCGGAACTAAAATGTGTGCCAACACATAGTGCAGAATATGATCCTCCACCTTCAGAATTCTAGTAGTGAATGACCCTTTTGGAACTGCATTGCTTGGCTGAATCATGCTCCTAACAGTCGCTTCTCTATAATATCCTTCCTAGTTCTTATGGCTATTTTTTGTGAAGGTTTCTTCAGAATGATTTAGACCAAAATAAAGAGCCCAATCATTAGGTCTCATAATAATTCTATGCCTCTTGAGCTCAAAGACCAAATTTACTCCAGATATACCCAAATTGTAGTAAAAGACTTTAGTAGGTTCAAGATAATACTCATATTTTATGGTGACAGAAGTTTTCAAACCATGGTACTCCAGAAGGCTTGTGAGAAAAGTGAACCTATTGTCAATAAAGTAATTCCAATCCATGTACTTTGGTTGAATAAGATTTCTACCTTGAAATTCCAACCTATATTTGGTCATATGAACCTTATGTGAGAATTACCCCCTTTGATCCAAACTCAGAGGAATATCTAGATCGATGTTTAGGATAGGAGTTTCCTTTGGAAAGGAAGGATTTTTGGAACGTGATTTCTTTGGATGAGAGGAGCTACTGGCCATGGTGGTAATGGAAGTTAGGTCACAGTTTTAGAGAGAGAGGAGATGAGAGGAGTGAGATTTTTAGAAGAATTTTTGGGTTTTAATCGGTAAAAAGTGATAAAAAAAAATGGTGGAAAGTGATAGAAATGGTGTTTTAATGGTGGATTTGGGTTGGATTTGAGGTAGGGAAGGTGTTTGAGGGAGTGGGTGTTGGTGAGGGATGAGAGGAAGAAGATGAAAATAGAGCAGGGGTTTTGTGAATGGTGAGGAAGGGTCATGGTTTGTTGCTATAAAGAGGCCTAAAAATCGGTTAGGGGCATTGGGTAATCGGTTATTTGCGTGGAAATGGAGTATATAGGCCTCTGGTTGCTTCAAATAATCGATTATAGGAGCATCCTAATAAGTTATTTTCGTGGACCAGCAACATATGTAGCTTCTGTGTGATTCAAATAACCGATTATAGGAGCATCCTAATCGGTTATTTTCATGGACTAGCAAAAGAGTGACCTCTGCCAAAAGTGAATAACTGGTTGTGACTTGTTCAGTCATAACCGGTTATTTGAGTGTTCTAGAGAGCACCAAATGACCTTATTGCTCAATAACCAATTAGCCAGATCTCATAACTAGTTATTATATCTTGACAAAAAACAATTGTAATGTGCCATTATCAGTTCCAAAGGCAAAATAACTAGTTATTTTCTCCTCTTAACAAATTATTTGACTACCAAAACCAAAAATCCTTCAGGAATTCAATTGCATCCTTGACTTCAAGCAAACACCAATAATTGTATGATCATCTTAACTTCGCTTCAATTGCATCCACTCAGAAATAGAGAAGACTTCAAGAATTCAGTCCTTAAAACATCAACTCATGCCATCTTAAGGGTGATCTTAGCTTGTTGGTCTCAATTTCATCATCTCAAACCACCATAAATGCAACTCATAAGCTGATTTTTTTTCTTCAAAAATACCAGACAACAATTTCTTTAGCAAGAACTTGAGATTGGAAATTTAGGGGACTTAAGCATGGAGATTAATACATGGTAATTATGCAGCAGAAATTGAATTATGTAGCAACATTGAATTATGCAGCAAAAATTGAAATTATACAGCAAGATTGAGAAGATTGAGATTATGCAGCAAACATCAAATTGTGCAGCAAATGAAGTTATGTAGTAAAATGAAGTTATGCAGCAAAATGACATTATGCAATAAAATTTAAATGCATGATTAATCCAGAATGCCAAGTTCAAAGATGTTTTCATCAAATATGCTATTTCAAACAAGAAGTGAACATTTATATAGCATATTATCATATGTAGATATATTTTTAAGATATAGAGCTAGAAAAGTACTCCTTTAAAGCAAGTTAAAACATAGAACAAGTCTCCACTTATCCAAAGGTTACAAGTCCAAGCTTTTTGGTGACAAGGAAGAGAACTTGGAGTATTTTATGGTCTTGCGCTGGAGCAGCCACTTTCAAGATACTAAAGTCAGCTCTTGGCCTTCAAGCATACCTACAACACACTTCAGTTTTTAACTTTTTGTACCCAAATTTTCTTGGGTCCTTGTGTGTTAATTTTTGGGTATTAATCAATTATGCTCTCAAGATTTAATAAAAATTTTCAAAGCAAAAGAATAGAATACTACATTTAGCACATATCCAATGATTTTGAAATATTCAAGACAATTAGGAGGTGAAAATACTTTCAAGGTCTTAAGACAAGTTCAAATGATTCTCAAGAATATGGAACTTTAAAAGCTTCTTTCAAATATGATAAGAGATTTTGCTTTAAAGAAAAACTTTATAACTAAACCAGAAACTTCTTTTTTTCAAAACAAGAGCATGATTCTCATAGTTGTTATACCACTAAGAAATCATAGATCAAGAGAATCATAGACATCAAACATTCACTTAATGAAATATGCAATAGGGATCAAAGCCTGTGTAGAACTAATATTATCCAACTTATTTGCAATGACAAAAATTAGCAAGTTAATATCCAATTAGGCACTTTGTCAATGCTAAGCATACTTCTCATGTAAAGAAAACATCTAATCATTTAAGATCAATTTATTAACAAGTATCATACAATCCAAACATATAGAATACCACAAAAGCTAAGGGATAAAGATACTTATTGACCTAGATAGAGAATGATGCACTTTATTTATTGGTCCTTTAATTTTGAGTTTTCTTCTTTTGAATACTTCATTCCATTGCACTTGAAGAAAGTCTCCTCATGTCTCTCTTCATCTAACTCTTCCCTTTATCTTCGTATACTTGGCATTTCAATATTTGATGACTATATTTGAAACACATGGAGAGACTTCAAAGCTAACTTCAAAAGTTCTCTAAATTATAAGCTATCATCAGATATCATTTAAGCTCATTTACAAGCATAGTTTAGGTTAAAACATGTACCACATTATCAACCATGCAATGTTAGTTGTAACAAGAATGCATAAAGTACATATACACTTGAATCCAAAAATATGGTTTAAGCATTTTAAGGCATGATTCAAGTTTATCAAGAAACACATGGTCATCATCAAAACATATATAAGCATTTTAGGGGAAATAATGATCATGTAAGGCATATAATATCAAGTAAAGAATTCTAGTATGCACACATGCCAATCAAGAACACAATTGTAATGCAAGATTTGAAAAGTCATGGAATTATAAATTTTAAAACCATTTATGATTCATTTCAAGATATACTTCAATGTAAGAATCATTGAAGTTCAAAGACAAGATGAATCATTTACTTCTTGTTTTCAAGATATGAACATATCAAACAATTTCAAACAAGAAGACATATAACTTTTAACTTTTCAATCTCCATGTAAGTATATAAGACGATTAAGCATCAAAGAGAAAGGATTAGAACTACTTATGAGCATGTGAGTTTTCGTATTTGAACAAAAAGAATTAATCACAAGCTCAAGAACAAAGATATTATCATAAAACATGTTATTCCAAATAAGGTGTGTACTTATCTAGCATATTAGCATATGTATAGACACTTTCAAGACACAATGCTAAAGAAGCACAACCTAAGGCATGCTAAGGCATAAAATAAGTCTCTACTTCTTCAAATATCACATGATATTCAATTTAAAGCATAAATAAGGATAAGAGATTGATATTACCAAAAGTGTACTCTTTGAGTTTTTGTAGGTAACTCCAACTTCCATGCCTCAAGGCTCCTTGAGAATGTTGTGGTTCTCCATGCCATTCTATTTATGTTTTCATTACTCTTGGAGAACTTGGTCCATTTCGAATTTTTTCAACCTTAAGTAGCATAGTTGTATTTCACTTCAATGCATGCTTGAGCTAATAGTCACTCTACAACACAATTCAAAGTACTTTCTTTGGAATCCACTAATTTTGGATTCATAGAGATTAGTCATTGATTATTAATCTATTATGCTCTCATAAAGATTAATTTTTCTATAGTATGTGAATTGAGCACAAATAATTAAATAATCAATTATCATTAAGCATATAGCCAATAGCATACTTACTTTTATGATATATAGACAATTTAAAGTATAGAAAACATACTTAGTCATAGAATACCTTATGATCACGAAATATGCAAGATAGTGAGCAAAGTGTGTAACAAGAATGAACATAATCATGTGCTATATATAATATTTAACTTTTAACAAGTACACATGATTCTATCAATCATTTAATATCTACAAGGAATATACCTCAAATTCATTGACTTTACAAGTGAATGTGCATAAGAGGTAAAAGCCTTTGATACCTTGGCCTTGGTAATCAAGGAAATACTTTTTGATACCCATTGCTTCTCATTTGGAGTCTTAAACTTTATAAGTTCTACATTTTGTACTTGAGAAGCTTTGGTTGAATCCATCTTCCTTCTTTGACCAAACTTCTACCATTGGGCTTTGGAAGTATTCTCCTTGATAATTCCTCTTTCTTTTGACCAATTAGTCCATCCTTTTGAGAAATTTTATGCATAATTGAAACACTAGGAGGATATTTTAGTACCCACTTCATCTTGGATCCTTGAATGTTAGTTCTAGAGTCTTTAAGACTTTTAGGAACCCATACCATGTTATTTATCATATAAGGATTTCTTCTATAGTTATACAAATGAGAAATATGTCCTAAATGACCACAAAAATTACAAACAATTAAATTCAATGATGGCTTGGTCCTTTGAAGATCATCTTTGAAAAACTTAGGCCTTTTGCTGTTTTTATTACATTCTAAACTATTTTTGCCATAAGCCTTACTTGAATTTTTATGTGGAATGACATTAATTTTATTCTCATTATCAAGCTTGGAATATAAGCAATTAGAATCATTAGCTTTGACAAATTTGAAAGATAAGTCCTCAACTTGATTTTCCAAAACAATATATTTTTCACAAGAAATTGAGGTTTCACATTTCAAAGACATTTCCTTATTAAAAAAAATATTCATTTTTCAAAGTCTCAATTTCATTTTCAATAGAGGAAATATTTTCCAAACAATATAAGTTTTTCTTTTCTAAAAACAACAAGTCATCATATAATTCATCATATGCACATTGTAGCTCATCATAGGAAGGACCATAATAAAAAAAAAGCATCATTTACCTCAAAGTTCTTTGGAGTCAAGTGAGAGGTTGTCTCAATTTTTTGCATCAATGACTCTTCATGGAAATCATCATCCTCATTCTTTCTCATCAAAGTTTCAAGAGTATATACCATTTGGTTTTGCTTTGGCACCTTTTCAAACTGAACATCATTTTGAAGATATTTTTCATAACAAGATTCCTTCAATGGTGTTTGCTTTTCTTGCTTTCTATATACAACTTTATACACAAAATCATTGTTAGCAATATAAAGAGCATTAAGGGTATCCCATATATCTTTAGCACTAGAGCAACTCTTAATTTTAACATAAGCATCATTATTCAAACTACTTCTCAAGATTTATATAACTTTAATGTTCAAGTAAAAATATTTCTTGTCATAAGCATCCTAAGTTTGTTTTGATTTGCAAGTAAATCCATCAAACATAATATCTCACAAATCAAGATTAATAGATTGCATATATAATTTCATTCTAGCTTTCCAATAAACAAAATGCACACCATCAAAGAATGATGGTTTATCAATTTCAAAACCTTCCATTTTGAAAAGTTTTTAATGGTTGCCAACAAACAAGAATCTTTAACTCTAAGCAGTTAAACTTTCAACAGAGCACGAAGCTTTGATACCACTTGTTAGTCATGGCAACTATCACCTAAGAGGGAGGTGAATTGGGTGATTACAAATTTTTAAAACAACTTTAAGAAATTATACATTTTGATATTTTCAATCAACACATGCAACAAAATAAGTTTAACAAAGGTACAACTATTAGAGATTTCTCAAATACCACTTGGGCTATAGGATATATTAAGCAAATAAGTTAGATATCAAATTCAACTCAAGCATATATAATTAAGGCATAAATGTAAAGGAGATAGAGTTGAGAGAAACAAACATAATATTTATCCCGGTTCAGCCACCAACCACTTGTAACCTACGTCCAGTCCTTAAGTAAACCACCCGAGGTTTTTCACTAAACCTTCAAGCTTGAGCATGTACTTGAAAACCTTTACAACACAGAGCACTCAACACACCTCTGGGATGTCTCACCCTTTGTGCTTGAGCCTTAAACCAGAGATACCTCACCCTTTTACAACTTTTAAGGGATACCTCACCCTCTTTATAGGAAATCAAAGTGTTTAAGAAAGATAAACTCTCAAAAGAGTGGATATAACAAATTGAAGCTCAATGGGTATATGGATATTCACAATTAGCTCATAAACATAGATTTTATGGAAATGGCAGTTAAAGCTCGTATTGATGCTCAACAATGATTTTCAGATTGATCTCCAACATTTCTTTGATGCCCAAACCCTTGTATTTATAGCCCAAAGCATTTTAGATCCGTTTGTGGTGGTTGGGTGCATTAAATGCTCAAAAAGAGCTGTTGGAAATCTGTTTATGCTACCCAGATAACGGATTATTGGTTTCCAATAATAAGTTATTTGTTCCATCAGAAAACACTATAGCACGTAAATAACAAGTTATTTGAAAGCTCTAATCAGTTAGGAACATTTGAAAATCAAGAGGGAATGTTCCCAAAATGCAAATAACCAATTATGGACTTTTCATAATCGGTTATTCACTTAAAAACCTTTAATGGAGCGTTTCTATCACAACGAATAACCTATTATGAATTTCAAATAATCAGTTATTTGGAAACACATAATCAGTTACTAGTTTCTGATAACCAATTATTCAAAACACATAATCAGCTATTCAAAACACATAATCAATTATTGGCTTACCAAGAAAACAAGATTTCTAAAGGATTTCACAACCAAAGTTTCCTAAATAATTTTCAACTTTTCTAAAATAATTTTTCACAAACTTGATAAGTATTTTCACAAGTATAAAACATGATTTTCTTTTTATCCTTTCTAAAAACATTTTGCTCAAACTTGATCAATATTAAACATGATTTTGGAAAGAGATTAAAGTTGAATGATGAACAAAAAATGAGCTAGTGTGAATCCTATTTACTATTAACATAATATCTAAGTCCTATAAGCTAATATTGAAGAACCTTGGGACTTGATCTTTGCACACCCATAACTTTCTTATTTGTTATCATCAAAACCATTGTCATTGCCAATGCTAATCATATCGATAAGCAAGCTGCATCCCTATTTCAACTTGTTCATTTTGATGTTTGGGGTCGTTGTCCAGTTACTTCTAAGTCTATAATCTTTGTATTTTATGATATTTGTTGATGACTTTATAAGAATGACTTGGTTATATTTTATGAAATCTTACGATGATTTATTCTCTATATTTACTACCTTTTGCTTTGAAATTAAAACTCAGTTTAGTACTCTAGTTCATATTTTGAGAAGTGACAATGCAAAAAAAGTATTTTTTTTTCTAGGGGTGTAAATTAGTTCGGATAACCCGACTAATCTGAACTGAACTAATTAAATTGGTTTAGTTTGGTTTGGGTATATTGAATGGTTCGGGCAAAATCCGAACCAATTAAAGCTTAATCAGTTCAACTTCGGATTTGAAATTTCAAAACTGAGAACTGAACCATATATATATTGTAATTGAGCTACAACGTTCAGATGCATAACGTTCCAAAGCGTTCGTTGACGTCGTTCAACGCAGAAACCTCCCTTCCCATGTATCTCATTTTCTTTCTTTCTCTCTATGATTTATTTGTTTCAACTCTCTCTTTCCCCTTTTTTGTAATTACCCAAAATCTCTCTCTTTGTTAAGACCCTTTGGTTCAACCTTTTTCAGTTCTAACTGAGGCTATGTTCGTCTATTTGTCAAGACCCATCCATTCCAATTCTTATTCAGACCCTCAGTTTGTTCAAATATTTGTTAAGATCTATCCATTCCCATTCTTTTTCAGACCCACAACCGTCACAGCTTGGGTCGCGCCAGATCTGCTCTGCCACAGCTCAAGCCGTGCCAAATCTGCTCCACCATAGCTCACCATAATTCACCACCATTAGCTCACCATAGTTCACCATGCCAGATCTGCTCTGCCAGGTCTGTACCCTTTTAACTACATATATAAACATATTGGGGGTTTAGAACTTGATTGCTTACTCTTGCTGTTGCTAAGATATAGTAACAAGTGGAAATGGAAAATCTTTAGCATTCCGTGTTATGCTTCACTATCGTCTAGGAGTGTAGTGTGAAATTTCTATGTTTGACTTTTAGAAGTAACGTGGAGCAAATTAATGAAGCTATGAGAGTGAGGAAAGAGAAAATATATAGTTTAGAATTTTTCTGTCTATAGGTTCAATCATATAGTACATAGTTTGTTCATTGTGACAATTTATAATTTTTTTTTATCCTTGATCTGTCTAGCTATAGGGATGTGAAACAAGCACGAGTTGGTTAAAGAGCAAACTTGTGTAATACGGGGGTGTGTAATATAGGGGCAAGACATGAAGTGGGACTTTTGAATTCTTAGGAATCTTAGCCTGCTTGAAGTATTTTCTTACCTTAAATAAGATTGCCAACCCACCTAGTGAGAAAGGAGGAGACTTTAGAACTTAAGCTAGAGAAGGAGCAAATCTTAGCCCATTTATCTTACATGTTTGTCTTTTTTGGAGGTTACTTGACAGTTGACACCAACAAATGGCAAGTAATCCATTTAGAAATAGTAGGACTCTAAGCACTAGTGGTAGTGGAACTCAAGTTGAGAGTGTTACCACTCCAACACCAACTAGTCACATGCAACTAGCAGAGGCTCCAACAGAAGGACAAGAATCGCCATCACAAGGACAAGATGCCCCAACCCCACCATCACAACAAGAGATATTGAAAAGGAAACCTAGTAGACCCCTTGTAACACCCTCCTCAAGGTATCACATTTCAGACCAACTCCTTATAAAATTAATTTCCCAAGTTATAAAATATTTAAATATTATTATTTAAGTATTGATTTCAAAATTTCTTTTTCGCGGATAACATCAATTTATCAAATTAAAGCAACACAAGATACAAGAACAGAACAACATATATCTCTTGTACATAACATAGAGTCGTAACATTTTTAATTACATAAAACTTGCTTACTTTAAATAATATAGACTCACTATATAAAAACTTAACTTGGCCCAAGTTCGCAACATCTAGATACAAAAGTCCTTCTTAGAAGACTAATTCCTAGCCGGGAAGGTCTCGACAGATAGAAATCCAAGCAAAAGATATCTTGGAGTCCTCCCTTGGAGTATAGTGAAGATCATTCCACAACTCTCTGATAGGTAAAACGAACTCTACATATACAACCGTAAAAGAAGAAGTAATGACCCCATGGCGGGTCCTACTTACGGATAGAGTAATGTCACCACAATACTCTATATACTCTGAATCCCAATGGACACGCCAAGCAGCAGCGCCTTCAAGAAACTGTAGTCTAAAGAAACCTAGCTGGTTTCTCATTGCCATCATCGCAGTCTTCATAGAAGTAAGCATAAGATAAAAATAGACAGAACAATACAGTAAAGAGGTGAGATCCCCTACTTCGCATACTAATATAGCAGCAAAGAAACGAAAAACATACCAATACAGTACAACATACAATCCATTAAATAGTATAAAATCAGCAGATATATTTATGATAGTTAACAAATAAATAATCCAATAAGCTTGCAGTATAATATCAGGCATAATGATAATATCATATCAATAACAGTATAAATGTTGACTATGCATATGCACGATGTGTATGCTGACCATTCTTATGCATAATGTAAACAGTTCCTACTCCATGGAGCTCACTCAATTCAGAGATGAACGTCCCAGAAGATCTGCCCCCCTAAAAGACAGTCTACGCTAGACTTTGAAAAGCAATAGTATTTTGTTGGGCTGTCAGTGCGTTGCAATGGTTCTTCACAGCCAGGGGTATTTATATATTGTGATATCATAATCACTTGTGATAGCATAATCACAAAGTGAATCACCGCGCCCTGACGTCCCCCAAGATCTATCATAGATCTTACTATCCTGTAAGTTCTCATTCACTCCTAGGCATAAAACGCTATAACAACCATCAACTGTATAATGCTCAATGCATATTCAATAAAATCAAACCACTATTGAACCGTTCCCAATGACATTAAATCAACCGCTCATACAATTGTCTAATACCATTAGTATCAATGATATTATATAACCACCCATACAACTACATAATATCAAAGATCCATTCGAGTCCAGTACTTCGGCTCAAAAACACAATACTAAATCACAAACCACTTGGATCCAGTACGTCAGCCTTACAACAAAACTCACTGTTCCTTTTAATCGCGTAGCGATATTATCGCATTTTCACAATTGCAGAAGACTTCTGTTACTTTTTCAAATTGCGTAATGATTTTTCAACATTTTCTCAATCGCGTAAAGATTTTAAAACATTTTCTCAATCGCGTAGTTAAAAATCACTATTTTTAAATTGCGTAAAAGTTTTTTTGCGTATTTTCAATTGCGTAAAATATTTTAACCATATTCTAAGCTTAAATTAAAACTTTTCTCATTTAATATCAAAATTGGACTTTAATTCTGATATTTCCTTAATAAATCATCTTTAATTAATGTTTCTAACATTTCCTCACTAAATTTTCATTAATTAATATTTCCAAATGTTTTCCATAAAAACTTATTTTATTTTAATTAATTCAAGATATTATAAAATCTTTATTCTTTACTCTTGACAAAACTTTCTTAAATAAAATATCTTAAATTTTAAATCATTCTTAAAAATTATTTCCTTGCCAAAACTCCTCTAAATAATATTTTCTAATATTTCCTTCATAAAATTTTACACTTCCAATATTTAATCAAATATCAAAGTTCAAAGTTTTTCTAACGCGCTCAAACCAAAATGAGCTATACGTCAGTAAACTTTAACTTATAAATTTATTTCCCATAAAAATCAATACTTGGAGTGTTAACCAAAAATCATTTTATATTCCATAACCAAATATTTATTCATTTCCTTTCTCATTTTTCTTTGTAAAAATCTTTAATCCAATTACTTGTTACCTAATCATCTAAAATCCATAATCAGTAAAATATTTCAACCGGTTTGTTCCAATATATTCATGGAGACCATGAGCCTCTTGTTTTTTTCAAAACCGAAATAGTTTTCGTTTACACATGATTCTTGTCATTTACCATATATCACTCATGATATTTTTACTTACACATATTCATGCTTACCAAAATCATATTAAACATCTAATCACCATTTAATCAGAATCATATCATCTCACATATAAATCATGCATAATTATCAAAGCAATAAAATCACATATAATCAAAAAGTAATAATGATTACTTCATGCACACAATCAACATCATAATCAAACAAGCATAAACTAATAACCACACAATCGAATGAATAAATCCTCACATGGATTTTTCACTCACAAACACAAACAAATCCATTCCTTCACCACCACATATGGCCGATGAGGTTAATCTCCCTCTTACCTGGTGTGTAGCTTCCTAAACTCTTTGTTTAATCCTCTTTGTATCACTCTTTCACCACCAAGTAGAACTTAGAATCAAAACAAATACATAAAAATTAGTATCTAAGGTTTGATTAAAATGACCATAGATCAAACATGGTCTTAAGATTCTAAGAATCAAGTAAGAAATCAAGTTTCAAGATCTTTACCTTGAAACCCTAGAACTTAAATCCAAGAATCAAGCTTGAAGATGATAGAACTAGGTCTTGATCACAACATGAAAGTTGCTTAGAATGAAGTTTAGGACCAAGTGATGTGATTAGATAGAATTATGAGTGATTGGAAGGTAGTCTAGAGAGTGAGGTCATGAGCTACACAAGGAGAGAAAAGTAAGAGCTTTTGTGTTCTTTGCGTGATGGAAAGGTGAAGATGAATGAATCTTGAGAAGTTCACAACATGAAAGTGTCTTGGATTGATGAGAGGATTCAAGATATGAAGTTAGATGAAATTATAGAAGTTTGGATGTTGGTGAATGGTGTAGTGGCCAAATTCTTCAAGAAGAGAGAAGATGGAGTTCTTTGGTTGTTCTTGGAAAAAAGAGAAAATGGAGAGAAAACTTAAGTCACAAAGGGATAGTAAATGAAATGAAATGTCCTAGTTTCATATGCATGGCCGTGTAAGTGTATGGAGAGAAAGATCAAAGCTTGTTAAATAAGCTAGTAATTACTTTGCATGGCTTCACATAGCTTAGGTCACTTAGAGGTCATCCTTTGGTCATAATAGATTGTTCAAGAATCCCCTAGAATACCAAGTGGCCGTGTAACTCAATGGGAAGGCTAACCAAGTTTTGATTCTATTAGTTTCTTACTTACACTTAAGCTAACTTAGTTAGGTCATCTAGTTACATGTCTAACTATCTAGTCATCTAGTTACATGTCTAACTATCTAGTTACATGGTTAAGTCATGCATTTGTCATGCATTTGTCATCCTTCTAGAAAACTCTAGATCCTTCTTGTAACTATAGACTTTAAAGAATAGCAAACTAAGTTTGCTCCATTTAGTTACTACTTAGGCTTTTAGAGTAACTTAGTTAGATTATCTAGTTCCTTGATTAACTAGTCTAACCATTAATGTTGACTTCTTCTCCTAACCATTGATTTAATCTAGGGTAGATATCCTAAGCTTCCTTATCAAGTTTGTTCTCACAGCATTGATTAGATCAATGGTGATCATCCAAGGCTTCTTCATCAAGTCTTACCATCCAACGGTTCAAAACAAAGTCTATGCCACTATTGTTAACTTTTTGATAAATAAACTTGATTCTAACTGGTTAATCATAAAGCTATGTAATGATGGTTCATAATTACACTTAAGATATTTAGCTTAGATATTTTCCAAAAGATATTTTCACCTAGATATTTTACTGAGATATTTTACTAGGTAAGTCATTGCTTCTACAAGCTTCTAGAAAAAGAATGATAAGATAAGCTTGAAAGAGTAAGCAGCCAATTTGAATTTGTCTTCTAGTTTGAGTAATCAATTTGGATTTCTCCTCCTCCACTTGAGTATCTAATTTGCCTTCTTCATGTTTGTCATTGGTTCATCACTTCTAGTCATCGCCATCAAGATATTTTTCTGAAGATATTACCCAATGGACAATAGCTACTGCTATTATTACTCAATGGATAATAACATTGCACAATAAATAATAGAAAACTTAGATAAAGAAAATTTTCATCAATTGTTCACAGTTTCGAGTTTAGTAAGATCCCCCATTCTCGCCTTAACGGTCTGAAACTTTCTGATCCAGAAAAATTTTTTATTTTTTCGGGCCCGCCTCAAACACACATACAGCTCAAAATAATATTAAAATAATCAAAAACTCAGAAAAATCCATCAAAATTCACAAAAAGCATAAAAATTATAAAACTCATATATATTCAGAAAAAATGACATTCGGGCATACAGTTTCAAAATAATATTAAAATAATCAAAATAATATTAAAATAATTAAAATAATTAAAAATTTCTAAAAATTCACAAAAACTCACAAATATTATAAAACTTATTTATATCAAGAAAAATGAAAAAACGGGGTGTTACACCCCTTCTAGTGCTTAGGCTCATTTCAGTAAAATAAATGACCAGGCTACTTGTAACTATTGTAATAAATAATATGTTTGCAATAGCGCTAGTCATGAGACATCAAACATGCTAAAGCATTTGAAGGTTTGTGTGAAAAATCCATATAGGGTAATTGATAAAAGGCAAAAAAATAATTGCTATTGGAAAACAATGTCAGGATGATCCTGATAGTGTTAGCACGAAATGTGTTGAATTTAATCAAGAGGTAACCTAATTTGCACTTGCTAGGATGATAATTGTTGATGAACTTCCTTTTAAATTTGTTGAAAACTAAGAATTTAGAGATTTCATGAGTAAGGCTCAATCGAGATTTAAAATTCCTTTTCATGTCTTTCTTGCTAAAGATTGCATGTAATTGTTTAAAATGGAGAAATAGAGGTTGAAGTGCATATTGTCTAGAAATCACCAAATGGTTTCACTTACTACTGATACTTGGACTTCAATCCAAAACTTGAATTATATATGTGTAACTGCTCACTACAATGATGATGGGTGGGAATTGAATAAGAAAATATTAAGTTTTGGTTTGATAGCCGACCACAAAGGTGAAACCATAGGAAATGCCTTAGAGAAATGTATAAAAGAATGGGGGATTTCAAAGATTTGTTGTGTGACTGTCGATAATGCAAGTGCCAACAATACTGCTATTGCATATTTGCTTAGAAGAATGAGTGATTGGAATGGTAGTTCTTTATTAAATGGAGAGTTCATGCATATGAGATGTTGTGCTCATATCTTGAACTTACTTGTTAGTGATGGCTTGAAGGAAATTGATGTTTCAATAGAAAGGATAAGGGTTGCATGCAAATTTGTTAGGTCATCTCTGGCTAGATTATCTACTTTTAAGACATGTGTCCAAGAGGCTAATATAACTAGTAAGGCAATGTTAATCCTCGATGTGCCAACTAGGTGGAATTCCACATATTTGATGTTAGATGTTACTGAAAAATATAAAAAGGCATTTTATCGCCATGAAGATGCAGATAATGCATTTTTGTTAGCCTTTGAGAATGTAGGTGGACCTCCCACTAGAGATGAATGGAGTCGTGCATGTATTTTTGTCAACTTTTTGAAAATATTCTATAATGCAACCCTTTCTTTTTCGGGGTCATTGCATGTTACATCTAATGCCTTTTTCCACAAGTTATGTGACATTCAAAAGATCCTAAGTAAGTGGAGGAAAAACAATGATATAGGGATTCAAAGAATGACAACAAACTTATTGGATCTGTCGATTATTTCTATATCTTAAGTGTCGTATGTTAGATCTAATTGGACTCTATATATGCTTAATTGTTTACATTTAGCTAAAGTGTCTAGATATGAAGCTTAATCAGATCCTTATTGTGATACTATGCTTAATGTAACACCCACTGTAGGGTATCACATTTAAGACTAATCCTAATATAAATTACCCAAGTTGTAAAGAAATTAATCTTGTAAAAACGTCAATTTTAAAATTTCACTTGGAATAAAATAAAATAAGTAAACTAAATTAAAACGTTAGTAAGACTTGCAATGAACACACCAAAAGAAATATATACATTAATATTACAAACATAGTTCTAAATAATTTACATAAATACAACCTTGTTCTTATAAGTAAAATACAAACCTAGCTATTATAGGGTACTCTAAAACAAACCTAAGGATTTGGTTCCTCGGAAGGATCCTCCTCCTCCTCTACATTATCATCGAAGAACCTTGGCTGATACAAACGCCTCATAGGGGTTCTTACCGATGATACGACAGAATCCTCTTGGGGTGTATAGACAGACACCACTTCACCCTAGAGTTCACGAAGAGGTGTTGTGAATTCTAACCGCACAGTTGCATGTTGAGTTAACACGGAGATCCCATCCAGGGTTCCACTGAAGGTCATAGTTAAGTCCCCGGTATAAACAAATCTTTCATTATTGTAGTTAAATCACCAAGTGTCAGCTCCCCCATGGAACTGAACCCTAACAAAACCTAGGACTTGTCGTCTAGTCGCCATTAGCAAATAAAGAAAAACTGCTACTGAAAATAAACAGGGTCCCTTGCCTCCTCATTCTCTCGGTCTTCAATCAACATATACAATGAAACAGGTACAATATAACAACGAGGTGAGATCCCTTACATCAATACTAGTATGGCAATAAAGGAAATGACAGCAAGTAAACAAGGTATAATAATATTAAGATAATAATCATGTTATCATTTTATGAATAACAAATCATATAATCATGAATCAGTTAATTATAAATTTCATGTTACTATGCTGACCCACTATGCATGTACACACTCAGACCAATTCCTACTCCATGGAGCTAAACACAGTTTCGGAAAGAAGATCTAGAAGACATGTCTGTCACTCGGCTGCCGTGGCCAAAAGTGTTATATTATATCAATTTTGTCAAAAGTGCACATCAGGCATTGGATAAGACATTCTATACAAGATCACGATAGAGGACAGTGTCTCGGTCCGGATCATCGATGTGTTTGCATCGGTCTGCCCCATAGACAGAAGAGCTACCAACCATCCATTACGAGGGACCCGCACCCCGATGCCCTCAAGGTCAACAAGTGACCTACACTTGTCTACTCGCACCCGCACTTAGGTATAATTCATCTCCTAGACATACAGCCTTACTCAAATAAGTGAACACGCTTTTCTATGCATAATGTATGATTCAAACACATATACATATAATCTCACCATGTCTTGGCGATATAGCTATTTCGCTCAACCGGGCCCACTACAACTGCCCGACAGCAAACTGCTATTTACGCTCAATCGCGTAACTATATTATCGCATTTTTGAAATTGTGAAACATTTTTCTTACGTTTTTAAATCGCGTAAGGATTTTCCAAATCACGTAAACGTTTTATTACATTTTCTCAATCACGTAGCCTAAAATTACTATTTTTGAGTCAAGTAAATATTTTTCAACGTATTTTCAATTACGTAAAATATTTCTAACATATTTAAACCAAAAATAATGTTTTTCTCAAAAATTTGTTTTTATTTCTATTATCTGCATAATAGTCCCTCATTTAAATAATATATACATAATAATCCTTGTTTAAATAAAAATTTCATAATAGTCCCTCCTAAAATAATATTTATAAAATAGTCCCTCATTTAAATAATAATTGCAATATAGTCCCCCTAAAAATCAGTATTTTTACTATTTTTCATAAAATTGTGATTCTTTAATTTACTTAAAATATTACAGCTCAAATTTTTCTAACGCGCTTCAAAACCCATAGGGTGAGTTATACGTTAGAAAATTTCAAGTATTGACATCTCTTTTTTATTTCATAACTTAATTATTTAATTATGACAATTATTGTTCTAAAAAGTGTATTGCTTGATATACAAAATAATTTCTTTCTCAATTAAATCTCTAAATCTACACCTAATAAAATAAATTTAATTCTAAGTTATAAAAATTGGCATATTGGTCGAAATTCACTTAGGGTTTCATAATCCATCATTTAATTCTTTTTAACATTTAATCCTTGCAAAAACTCTTAATTTATTTTTCTTATCATAAAATCAATTGCTTCTTAGTTAGGAAAATAATTTAGAACCCTAGGTTCCTTTTGAATGGTGGAGGCCGTGTGCCTCATAGGCCTTTTGGGACCTTCATACAACAAATCCCCCATGTGATTCACATCTTATGTTACACACCAATACTTGCATGCTTGCAAAATCACACATACAAGCATATTATCAAAACTATAAGCATATAAACACACATGCAATCATATTTTCAAAACCAAAAGCATAACAAACACAAGTAAGAAAGCATAGAAAATTAAGTGAATAAATCATTATGGATTTTTCACCACAAACAACCCATTTCCTCACCACCAACATATAGTTGATGAGGTTAATCTCCCTCTTACCTTAAGGGAGATAAGATCTTCAAGCTCCTCCTCTTTCTTGATTTTGTGTGCTTTCAAACAAAAACCCTAAAAATCTTAAACAAATTCTAAAGTCATAAACAAAGCTTAAAAACAAAGAACCATGGATCAATCATGGTCTAAAAAATTAAAAACCTATTTTAGAATCAAAGAATCAAAAGTTTACCTTTAGAGTAGTAAGCTAAAGCTTGATTTTTGGTGTACTTAGAGTAGGATTTTGACAAAACTTACTAAAAGAAAAGTGTTTAGAAGGAGGTTTAGCTTTAGAAAGTAGGAAGAGATAAATTTTAGAAGTGGAGAGGTAAGGTTTGGGGTTGAGGCCGTGGGGTTCTCAAGGAAAAAGAAAAGGAAAGAAGCTAAGTGTTCTTGGTTGTTCTTGAGTATTTGAGAGAAAAGATGAGAGCTTGATATTTCAAAGTGTATTAAAAATGCAAATGGATAGCCAAATGAAAGTGTGCAGCCGTGTAGTGCATGGGGAGTAACTTAATGTGATAAGAATTCACACACATGGTCTCACATGGTGCACACATGGCTTAGGTCATAAAATGGTCATCAAGTGGTCATGTAGATGAACCTAGAACATAGTAGAACATGGTGGAAATGGCCTTCATGGCCGTGGGAGTCTAGGGGCTTAGTAACTAAGTTTGACTTCAATTAGGTTTTAGTTACATCCTAATTAGATAGTAAATTAATTAGGTTAGGTTATTTAATTACAAATTAAACTATTTAAAGTAACTTAGTTAGTTATCCTAGTTACTTAACAACTAGTCCAACCATTTTTATTGACCATTTCCTATTGGTCTAGAGAAAGTCTAACCACTAATATTGACTCATTCCTATTGGTTCATTTTAAAATAAATTACAAAAATTATTATTAATCTATTTTCTAACAGATAAAAATATACCAGGTCTATTGCTCGGTAATAGAAACTGCTATAAATAAAATAGCTGATATTTTTTCGTGAAATATTTTTATTTCACAGATAAATTTTAAAAATTAAAAGATTTTATTTCATGTCTCTCAGATTCAGGTTTAGTAAGATCCCCCGTCTCCGAATAAATCAAATAAGAATTTCTCCGACCCAAAAATTATTATTTTTCTAACCCGGAGCAAATCTCACACAACGATTAAAAATAGTCTCGGAATAGTCAAAATAATTTTATACCATACAGGAAATACAAAATAGTGCAATTTAGTCATTATTGTAAAATAGCAAAAATTTGGGGTATTACACTTAAGTGCGATTATAAGCGTTCATAATGGAATTATGCTTTTTAGGAGATCTTTGAGTGATGAAGTCTATTAGCATCATACCAAGCTTACTATCCACTTGAGGAGAAAGTTAAAGACTCAAGGAGATCAACATCACCTCTAGATGCAATGAGAGCAGATCATATGTGAAGAATCAGGGCTGAACATGAAGAAACCAAGTGACACGGATCGAGTCCTCAGGCACAGGGGGGTCGTGTCCTTCCCTGACACCTCAATTGGACCCAATGCTAAGCACAACTGAAGACACGGCCCGTGTCCTTAGACACCGAGGGGGTCATGTACCTCTCTGCCTGCTTAATCCCACAGAAATTATGTTAACAGACTCAGACACGGGGGGGTCGTGTCATCAGACATGGCCTGTGTTTGCGGCTCAGAAAATCAATTTCGAATCTGAATGATGAGCTATCGGCCCAAAGCTATAAATAGGATTGTTTAGGGTTCCAAAAGGAGGTCGTCTGGGATAGAAGCCACCAAACAACTGAAGAGGATTCGAAGAACAGGAGAGAGGGAGATTCGATTAAAGATTGGAGATTCGAGTTCGAGCCATCGGAGATTAATCAACCTCAACCATTGGAGACTAATTTGACCTTTAATTTTCTTTCATCTTTGTATTCTTGACGATGTCTTTCTTTCATTTTTCTTTTGATTTTGAATTCACCATGCGTGGCTAAGTTTCTTATTTGGTTAAGGGAAGATGAAACCTTAGTTTTGATCTTGTGAATCCTACATACTTCTTTATTTCAATACAATTGTGTTTTTATTCATATGTTTCTAATCTTAATTTATTATAAAGGTCTTTATACTCTTTGCCAATTTTAAAAGTGGTAAAACTAGGATTGCTATGCGCAGTTGTGGTGGTAGGACTAGTGAGACATATGATCTAAGCAATTCAATCTCGGTGTATGATTAGACCTTAGCGTGATTAGTTTTCTAAATCTTAATGCAATCATTAGGTAGATATAAAAGTGATTGCTTTATAGCTAACTAGTGATTAGGGCTTAATTTGAGTAGTTGCTAAATTAACCAAAACATAAGGAAAACAAAGAATTAATCTTACAATCGCATAAAGACATAATTGATCATGTTGGGATAAAGGATATGTAGGTTAGCATTATCATATAAATCTAGTGGTGGATTCTATCTCTTAACCAATATCTTTTAATTGGTAATTCAAATTGTGTTTACTTTTGTTGCTTTGGACTTAATTTTTATTCTTAGTTTTCTCAAACAAAATCCTCTTTTCTGTTTATTGTTCTTCAAAGTTTAATTTAGGAATCGGTTTATAGTGTTAGTTGAATTAGTTCTCTGTGGATCGATCCTTACTAACTACAACTGGTTGTAAGGTTTTTATATTTTTGGTGAAACTTGACAACTAATTTTGATCTTAATTTTGTTCATAATTCATACAACACCACAAATATGGGGAAATTAATGGGACTATAAACTTTCCATTGTTTGTGGCTGTGTTTCTTGATCACATTACAAGTTTGAATATGTTGAGTTTGGTTTTAATAAGATGTATGGTGATGGTTCAGATAAGTGCAAGAAGATGGTGGAAAAATTGAAGGATCTAATTAATAAGTTGTTTGAGCATTATTAATCATTGCATCCCATTCCCTTTGATATTGGTGATCCTTGTAACACCCTAATACAAATTATCGTAAAATAAGTTGTATATTTCAGGATAAAGTATATTACACATGCGACTTAGAATATTTGGCCTCACAAGGATTAAGCCCCGTAGCCAAAAGAAGGTGCCATTTCATTCTTTGAGGATGTCTATATTCTTATCTGATAAGAGAATATTGACTATCACACCAAATAAAGAAATAACTAGGAAGCTTTCTTAGATATTTTGTAGGACATAAAGAAAGATCAATTTATCCCTATAATGACTAGTCTCTTTATAGATAGAAAGAAGAGTCTTCAAAATAATGATCATTTTTCTCACATTCTGCCTCCTTCTTCCCGTACTTATTTGAGCATTGGAATATCTTATAAGTACATCATTGACCTCACTCCACTACATCAAGGAGGCGCAACTATGAACAATTTTCAGTCCAAAGCTTAATCCACTTCATTCAACTTGGTTAAAAATTACACAATTTATCACCTTTAAAATTTATACTTAATTATTATGTATTTCTAAATAAATAGATATAGATACATTATGGCGAATTGCAAGAAGCTTGTTGGTCTATATATTTATTAATAATTGTCTTTATATTCGGAAAATTTAAAATCGGTCAACTCACAAATTAATAGAGCATTATTGTTTTTGGTGAAATATTAGAGCATTATTTGGAATGGCTCTTCTCGGCATTTTGAGCTGTTCCATTGTCTTAAGCAGCCTTTTTAAAAAAAAAATTTGTATGGTTAGACTATTTTATGAGCTGTTTTGCGTTAATTAAGTTTCTTTCCGGCAAATCTTAAGAGTGTACACTATTCACATCTATATGATACATTTAAAATTAATTACCTTAAATGCTAACCCAAAATTTGAGCTGAGCAGCCATTTTATGACTCTTAAACCGGCAAATATAATTTCGAACAATTTTCTGTAGCCTTATAAATTTCAACTGAGCTCAATTTAATGGTAAAAGCTAAACAGTTTCTGAAGACACAATAAGTTGGATAATTACAAAAGGAAAAAGAATATGCATTATTCTTAAATATTTATTCTTTTATAAATTATCACCATAAATTTTAAAACTTTTTTAATTGATTTCTAAATTTTTGTTAATATTCTAATA
The DNA here is from genome assembly GCA_029884595.1 of Ormosia semicastrata. Taxonomy (NCBI): domain Eukaryota; kingdom Viridiplantae; phylum Streptophyta; class Magnoliopsida; order Fabales; family Fabaceae; genus Ormosia; species Ormosia semicastrata. Next base: position 7,365,751 of record JAQQTO010000045.1, read on the forward strand.
GATTTTTTGTTTAATTTGAATTTATTAATTTATTAATCATAATACTACATAACAACACCTTATCTTATAATTCATTAATTCTTTATTTTTTATTAATTTATTAATTAAAACTTGATTTTAAATATATTTTATCCTTATTATCAAAAACGGTATTTTATCCTTTATAAAATATATTAAAACAAATTTTTTTAAAAATAAATGTATTTTTAATTATTATATAAGAAATAAAATACATTTAAAATCAATTCTGATAAATGAACTAATAAAGAATTCAGATTTATGTAAATGGATAGATAAGATATTATTATGTAGCATAATTGTTAATAAGTTAACAGATCTTAAATAAAAAGATCTATTAAGATATTAATTAAAATTTAAGAATTAATTTAAAAACTTTTAAAATTCATGATGATAATTTTTAAAAAAATCAAAATTTAAGAAGTCTTCATATTTTTTTTTTCCATTACAGAATATAGAGCAGCACCTACTCTCAAAACCGAAAAGAATAAAGGAATGTAACAAGCACATTTTGCTGAGAAAAATTGTTTATAACACATCACTTTCATATATATATATATATATATATATATATATATATATATATATATATATATATATATATATATATATATATTTATGTAATAAAATTAAAGTGTAAATATATAAAAAATAAAGTAAGTCTAATTATAATTTGATAGTGAAAATTGTATAAATATAAAATAATGTATATGTAAATATGTATAAATAATATTGTTTTTTTTTAACAATATCAATGACTCACCTTAATTGACCTGATGGAGGGATTTTTTAAAAAGACTTTTAAATGACCCCCTAATGAAGTTTGAGAGAAGGGTGGGGACATAAGAAAAACAAATGAGATAAAGAATAATTGCAGAAATTGAACTTCACTGCTCATCTTTTATGTGTTTAGCTCTAACCAATTGATGTTTGGCGGAAGAATTAATGTTGTTCGAATTGCCAGTTGCACAGGTCACTTACTTTGTGTTAAATCACCTTTTACATTATTATACTTGCACAGGGGTCACCTTATTTTTTAATCAATCTTATGTAAGTATTAAAAAGCGGTGTAAAGTGATCTACAAAATTGTCGTGCAAAATACCCATAATATTATTAACACATGACTAGGCTGGAAAACATCACCTGATAGCTTTTTATGAATGGCATGCACTTTAGGCCAGATTGACAAGGGCATTCTATTAGTGAACATCAATATCTAATGGGCCTGTTACAGAGGACTAATTATATTGATAGATGATTATCTAACATCATCAGTTTTTAATTGGAAATGTTCCCTTTACCTACCCCACCAAGTAGTACAGGTACTCAGTTGATGTCTGCATTATGTTTTTGGACCACCACATAATATGGGAGGCAAATTGCTAAATAAGGATTTTATCAATGCTAAACAATAAAGAAAGCGGATCCTTGCTTTTCTTAGCACCACCTCATTCTTCTGCACAATTCTATGCGTTTAAACAGCCAAACAAATCCAAAACAAAAAAAAAAAACAACAAAAAAAAAGGATATTATAAAAATGGAAAACTGGACAATCATTTAAGCCTCTCTGTTGGTTGATGATAGTCTCACCTGAAATGCATTGATTATGATCTCTAAATGGAAATTTAAAGTAAAGGATAAGCCTTAAAGTTTCTGATCTCAAATCAATTTAAGACATGCATTGTCCCTTGTTGAGGTATCAACCATCCTTTCCCTCACCTGCCGCTTTAGCAACTTTATATCTTCAGCCATACACATAAATCCACACTTCTGACATTTTCATCTAATTCCCTCAATTAAAAGCAACTACTAGAGGATACTAGAGAGTGACAACATCTCAGGATACTTATACACGTTAGTTTCCTTGAATGAATTTCATTCTCTTACATACACTCCATATCATGGCTTTACAAAGCCAGTGCATGAGGACAACCAAAAGGGTAAACACGGAACCACTTGCCCCCACCAAAAGGAAAATCAAAAGCATAATGTAAAGGAGGGGAAATAAAAACATAGCATCATTCACAAAAATAATTAAATAAATAAAACATAGCATCCATGATGATGTATGTGGGGGCTTCAATTCCAGCCTAAGCATCTTTCCAGCTAAGGAAAGCAAGTCTACCCATTTCACATTATCCCACTAGGCCATTATGCATTTCCCCTTCACTTATGACTAAAATCATTCACAGAAGCCAAAAATAATGGCAAGATGCAGAAACTAAGCAACCCGCTTTGCTTACTTGACTATATAACTCATATTAGTGCACAAACATTTTTATCTAAATTTAAGCTCAAAGTATTTAAGTAGACCATAAAATTATTTCTATATAATTGTGACGTATAAGAACTAAGAAGTATGAACTTTGTCATTATATATATATGAGGCATATTTAATAAGAAGAGTTTTTATTGTACGAGGGTAAGAGAAATAAATTTTGATTTTACAATTATACATGAATGATCAAGATTAAAAGTTACTTAAAGGTCATGTAACTACTTAAAAAAGTTACATGCATTTATATTTTAATATTAACTATTTATGTAAGATCTAATTATCGAAATTCACTCGTTTCACCTCTTACGATAAATACTCCTCTCACCATATATGTTCCCTACTATATATATATATATATATATATATATATTAAAATAAATTAAAGAACTTGATTTATGTATATATATAATTGTAAAATTTAAGAAAAAAATTTATAATTTATTAATATCATTTTTATAAGTTTGAAGATTTATAATATTTTAATATATATCATATGTGTTAATATTTTTTACTAAGTAAGCTCCTCCCAAAAAATATGAAGAACAATTTCTATTGACATTTTCTAAAAAATCTCTTAAACTAATTTCTCCTAATAGAACTAATCATGTACAAGCACATATTCATTTAAAAAAATAAACTAGAGAGAATAGTAGTGTGAGGTAAGTTTCAGTGATAACAAAGTGGATGACTTGGTATGAACAAAGGTAAAATGAACAAATAAAAATAGTAGTGAGTGAAAAGATAAAACTTAAAAATACTGATATGTAAAAATAGTGATTTCATGTGATTAAGTTACGAGCTTACTAATTAGACGTTAGTCACATAAAAAAAAAATTTAAAAAATATTAATAAACTGTATTTAAGTTGTATCCAAACATATTCGAATCGTGTCTAATATATGTCTAAGCTAAAAAAAAAATTTAGTTAAATACATTCAAACAAGTAAAATATGTATATCTATATGTGCGTCTACATATATCGAACGTACAAACACAACTCAAAACCTGCGTTTCCATGCTTTATATATGTAATAGTCAATTTAAATCTTATATTTGTACATCAAATAATATGTATACTTCTTTTTACACTTCATGTAATATTATTTATTATACATATATTTTTTATTATTTTTTTTCATTAAATTACATCCCTTAAAAATAATATAAATAATATTTACACCCCTTTTTAAAGGTGTGAGATGATCATTTTTTAGTCGATCAATGGCATTTTTTCACAAATCTCTTTATCTTTATTCTTTTTCTTTATTTTAATGTTCTTCAACTCTATATATAAGCTCAAGCTACACTTTGTTTTTTTGTCAGTGAATATTCCGGTTAGTGAAGCGAAGAAGCTCGCCGGAAAATGGACGAGTCGTGGAGAATGCGAATGGGATTAGCGGCTGGCCTCCCTCGCCGGCGATCCATGGAGGACCGATCATCTTCCCGCACAAGGCGGTCCATCTTCGCCGGAGCCGGCGCCTCCGAGACGGAAACCTTGGACCCCGCCGACTTTGCCGACGTCTTCGGGGGTCCACCCAGAAGCCTCCTCGCTCACAAATTCTCAAGGTCTAGTTCGTTCTACGAGGAAATTTTCCGGCTGCAGGAGTTCATGTCTCCGGCGCTTCCGAATGGTGGCCGGAGCTTGCCGGTGTTCCGGATTCCGGTGAAGAATGAGGCGTTTTACAGCGATATATTCAGGTCCAACGATGACCGGAGATCGCGAGAGCGGTCGGGGTCACAATCCAGGGCAAAATCGAAGTCGAATTCATCGTCGGTGCTGAGTTCGGAGGAGCTGAGCCCTCTCCGGCCGGCCATTGGCGATAACGTGGCATTGTCTGCCTATGCTTCAAAGCTCAGGTACTGAAAGCCCAACCAACTAACTGTTTGTGCTTCAGTCTGTTATGTTGTAAATTGACATTTGTGCCCTTTGTGATTAGCTATATTTGCTAATGTACACTTGCTATGGCTCTGGATACACAAATGGTTAGGAAGAGAGGAACTGGTTTTATATCTTAGTTATTAAAGGTGGATTTTTGCTAAAGTAGGTTATAGGGAATAAATCATAATGATTGGTTTTCTCAGTAGATTTGGGAGCTAAACTTTGATATGATTATATGAACATGGTATCTATATTGTTGAATATGTAATTAGACTTTTATGCAGTTAGTGCACGTTTAGTTTTGATTAATTTTTAAGGAAAATTTGTTTTTTTATTAAGATTTTTATTATAAGGTTTTAAATATAATAAGCTAATCCAAACATATACTTAATTAGGAGGCAAACTAAATTATTTGAAAAACATATTTTACTGATCTATAACCCTGAGGTAGCCTACTTGAAGCTTTCAGCTTCCCCTTTTGGCCAAGAAAGTAGCAATTGACAAAATCATTGGTGGCAAACATTTCATTGTCAATGCAAGTTATGCTTGAACCTGGGTTGTCTTCAAGTTGCTTTGTTCTCCAGCTAGATTGGCTTTACACAGTATGCAGGGTGTTTTTGCAGAATTGTATTGGATTTAATGACTTCTGATAGTATGGTAAACTAGTTATGGGATTATAAGGCTTCTTAGTGATTGTTACAGGCCAATCAATGTCCCATGTAGATGGAACTCATCCACTATGATGCCTGAGGAACACCCAATGAAACAAGGGAGGCCACTTTTTCCATGCAATGATCAGTCATTTGAAATTCAGGATGATGAATACATGGAGAACTTCAAAAGTTCACATTTTGGTATCTCAAGAAGAGTCTCATCCCCAGAAACAATTAGTCTTGAATCCAATTCATATCAAAGCATCAAAGTACCCACTGATGACTGGGAATTCAGTTCCCCATTTTCTGCTGTCTCTGGACTTTGTCAAGAACCTGAGGCAAAATCTTCAGTTCATGATCATGTGCTTCCAGAACTAGTTATAGAACAGGATGATGATGAAGTTATGAGCTCCTATGTCATAGAGTTCAACTCTAACCTCAGAGAGGAAAATTGTGGAACAGCAGCCGTTGATGAAGCAATTGCATGGGCCAAAGAGAAGTTTCAATCACGAAATTCAGATGAAGAATCAAGCTTGGAAAATGATGGCAATAAGCAAACTACTGGGATGGAAGGTGATTGTCTTAACTAGACAAATAAAAAGTCTCATACAAATTTAATGCATAATAGGTCCTGTAACAGACAAAAGCAGACACTTCATATTTGTCTTTGATCATATAATGCAGGAAGGCCTGATGCAGGGGAATACCATTATGATGGAATTGGAATAGTGAAATCGCCTAAGGTAATATATTGTATTGGGTAAGCATAATTGCATAAATAACTAAATGTAAGCATCTGCATCATATTACTGATACAAAGCTTATAATGATTTTACTAACACAAATGGCTTGAAATATGATCTCGGGTTGTTAAATTTTTTTAAAAAAAATTGTATTAATACAATAACAACCAATCTCTATTTGCTCTGGTTTCATTTTTAAACACTCCAATCACACTGCCTCAATTTTTAGATTTGTCTATAAGGCCTTTATAAGCTATTTCTAATAGTACTTTTAAGTTTGAAGAAGTCAAAAGTACGTGAAAAGTTTGGTGACACCACTTTCCATTTTGACAAGATCATTCTACATGTTGATAAAAGCACTTGTTCAAGAAAAGAAATAGTAAAAATTTATTCAACTATGTATGACGAATGGACAGGGTGTGATTAAAACAATCCATAGTAAACTAAATGAAATGAAAAGAACAATAAATTGAGTGTGTGATTAGAGAGAAGAGTAAAAGTTTAACAGGATATGATCTACTTTCTGTCCAAAAATAACATGTTTTATTTTCTAAAGCAGGTGAAACTTCCAAACTTTGTAAAGTCCATGGTTCATACTAGGATTTTCCTTTGCTTCCATTTCTTTTACCTGAGAATAAAGATTTATATTGATTGTTCTGCTGTTTCTACAGAAGCTACAGACAGAAACAGAGAAGTTGGACAGAGATATAAGATTGTGGTCATCTGGCAAGGAAACTGACATCCGGTTACTGCTTTCGACACTACATCATGTATTATTTTCATCATTGTTGATCTCTTATCACTGACAATTTATTGAATCTTCTGTAGTTTTATACCCCTTTGATGCATGCAGATAACAAGAGATTTAACATGGTTATATGTTTTCATTAACAGATTCTATGGCCTGAGAGTGGCTGGTGTGCTGTTCCTCTTATGAACCTAATAGAAAGCTCACAGGCGAAGAAGGCTTATCAGAAAGCACGATTATGTCTTCATCCAGACAAACTGCAGCAAAGAGGAGCAACACTCCTACAGAAGTACATCGCAGAGAAGGCTTTCTCCATTCTTCAGGTATGCAAAATATATACCATATATATATGGATAATTTCTACCATTAAGTTTCTCAGAGGCAACAAAGTATAGACTGAGGATCAATGTGGAAATTAAGTTCACATCTTTTATGTTGGAACAGGATGCATGGACTGCATTCATTTCTGAAGATGTTTCCTTCTAAACAGCGGATGACTCTTAATTCCTGATAATTCAGTTTTGGTTTAAAGCTCGTGGACAAACACCAGGCTAGACGTTTGGAATGATGGAAGTGTTTGTTGCCATGCAGCAAATACACGTTAAGTACATGGAATTTGAAAATAGCATCTCCTTTGTACAAATAGTTGACTGATGGATCTACTGTTTTATTTCTGTTTGTATCATAAGTTGTTTGATGCTTTTGTAGGTATTATTCTGGGAGTAGTTAAGAGGAAGTTATTTGATTGGTTTCAGTATTTGACTTGTATAGACTTGTATATGATGACATGGAACCAAGAAATTAGTTTTTTGTTATCCTTATGGAACCTTATTCCATTCACATCTCATCAACTGCAGCCATTCTCATTTTGAGCACTTTCTGCTAGATAAGCTTATCTTTACACACTCTCTCAGATTACTTAGCTTGTCTTCTAAGGGCAGAGAATTCATGGTGTGTCTACATATGGTCAAATTGTAAAGCTGAAATATTTCAGGTATCTGGTATTAGTTACTGCTGTGAACAAGGCCTTGGTCCAGCAGCAACCTCCATTTAAATTTCCATTTTTACACCTGATAGAAAGAAAGATACGGAAACTTCTTACACCTACATCATCTAATATTTTCTTCGTTGTTGATCTCTTATCTCTTGACAATTTACAAAATTTCCATTCTTGCAGATATTGCTTTGCTAAGTTCCAAGTTCCATTGAAAAATATGAAATTACTTAAACTTGTTGCTCTTAATATTACATTTCATCTTTCTTTGCTTCCCAGTATCATCAATATAGTGAACCACATAAAAGGGCAGCAAAAGATTTACAACAGTAACTTACAACAATTTCAGTTATGTCGCTTAAGGAGTTTGTACTAGGGGATTCGAAAATACACAGCATATAAACAAATTGTCAAAGATAACTTCCTTGGGAAATTATGCATTTACATAAATAAATACACAGAACATGATACTCCCATCATAGTCATCCAGCTCCCTGATTTATCAGCTCCCTAAATTCTTCATCAGTGCTTTTAAGCATCACTGACAAAGGTAAATTGATCCCACTTTGCACAACTTCCATGTGTCTAGGCTTTATCCTGTTCTCCAAACTAAAAGAAAAATACTGAGGAAACTCTTTCAGCTCCTCTAATTTTCTCCCCATTTCCCCAGCAAAATACTCAAACTTTGGCTGAAAATTATTTTCAATGCTGAAAGTGAGCAATGCTGGACATCTCAAGACCATACTCCTAGCCTCATCCTTGGAAAACCCCAAATTCTCCAAATACTTCAGCTTAGGGATGAGGGTCCTTTCTACATTAGACACCAACAAAATAGAATCTTGATAAGCCAATGCTGCCAAATCCTTGAACCCAAGTCTCTTAAGGTAAAACAAAGTTGGCTTAAGCTGGTCCATCACACTTGAAGTAAGCAACCTTGGGCACTTATTGACAACCTTCCTGAAGCTGTGATCTGGGACTTTGAGGTCTTGAAAGAGAAAATCAAAAACTGGGTTAAGATCAGTTTTGATGTCAGAGGTAAGAATCTTGGGGCACATGCCAAAGATCCTGGGTAAGTCCTTGTGCTGGATGCCTTTCGATAGAAGGAAGGAGATAATGGAATGAATGGATTCCATGGTAGCTGTGCGGAGGTCAGGGTTTCGGGACAGTGCTTTACCTGCATCAACACCCATGATCTCAAGGCACAGGATTTTCTCTTTGAATTGAAGGGAGAGTTTTGCATGGGTTGGTGTATAAAGTGGGTGGTTTTGGAGGAGGCTTTTGGGTTTGGCAGCCACATGGACATGTGTGTTTGATCTAGAAGAAGGAGGTGATGGTTTATCAGAAGAGATGGTGCAAAGGGAAGAGTGTAAAGCTACGGCCCCAGCAGCTGGGGACATGGTGGCGGGTGGAAAGAATGGAGAGAGAGGGAGTGAGTGAGGGATAGAGAGAAAGATAGTACAGTGTCCAGTGGGTGTCCTATTATGGAGATGTCATGCCATTGTGACACGACACGTGGGGATATGTTTGAAATTTGATTGGGTGTAACTGGATTTCATAGATTGTTATGACGATTGAATAAGTATGGTCCATGCACTTGTTCTGTTCACTTGTTCGATCTCCCTGTTTTATTTTAGGTGTTTTCTCCGATAGCATTGCATTTGAATGAATTTTGCAACTTTTATTAAGTGGACCAATAAAAATAAAATATTTGGATAAGTAATGTTCACGTTATTAACGAGTAATTCATTTTTTTAATGAAGGATTTGATAAATTTTTTATTTTATAATTTAATTCTAAAGACTATTTAATATATTTTTAAAATATTAACATTAATTACAATTAACTACATATTATTTGAGTTAAAAATTGTGATTGAAATTTATTATTTAATAATTTCTCTCATGTATGAACCCTAAACTTCAAATTTTCCCCTATTGTATAAACCCTAGCCCCAAATTTCCTCCCATTGTATGAACCCAAAGCTCCAAATTTCCCATTCATGCTATGAATCATAACTCTAAGTCATCCTATCGCCGTCTTTGCACTTGCTATCCGCCGATTGTATTTTAATTTTTCCACATTTTCCTTTGTCGTCTCCGTCTGGTTGCTCTAATAGAAGGAATCATCTCCATTTGAGAAGAAAACGACATTGGACCATCTAATCGAATCTCCAAATCGTCAATTGGACCGAGTCGAACGAAGCAATCTCGACCATTATAGGTTTGTTTTGTGTTTTCTGACTTCCTTTTGTGATTGATGACCATAATTTGATATAAGCAATTTGACTATAGAAATTGATTCCAATCTTAGCAGATTGAGTAGGTTTAAGCGCAGAATATTGACATTTAGGTGTAGGTGCAGATGCAAAAACAAGTCATTTTTACTTTTAGAAGGACTCTAATTTCATCTTTTGAGATAAATACCATAAGTTTCTTTGTAGAAAAAATCTTTCACAATTTTTTTTGGAGTGAGTCAATTGTAAATAAGACTTTTGTCCTTGATGGAATTGTGTATATGGTCATGCTGAGCAATGAAGATGTATCTGTTTATCGTTGCACAGTCAGTGTCTCATTACTTCAATAAAATCCTTTTGGTTTTGGATTTGAAATTTGCAATGGAGTTTCAATTTAGGGCCATGCTTAGTGTCACATTGTTGCTGTGTTTTTGCCTAGATTGTTGCTGTTGAATTGTTTTTGCCCCAATGGTTTAATATGTTAAGTTTTGATTATGACAAATACAAGATAAAAAGAATGATGCTTATGCTTCATAGATGTGCTTAATAGATGAAAAAAGCATTACAAAAGAATACTGATCATGTTACAAAGATGTGCTTAATAGATTATATTGGATCATGCATGATTATGTATTTTATCTAGTTATATTTCACTCAGTAATTATGCAATGAGATATATACAACATTCTTCATATAACATATCCAATAATGCTTTATATGAGTTGTATTAAATTAATATTGGATTTGGATCTATTTAAATGAAAATGAGCAAAGTGTTCTTTATTGCATCCTATATAGAGCATATCTATTAGTAATTGATAAATATCTTATTTGGATGTGTCTATGAAAGTCTTATATGCATATTAGACTAACTAGAGTTATACATTTATGAATCATGCATATAAAGATATTGAGTTATGAATTTAGACTAACTAGCTTGTTTTAAGTGAGCAATATTTTGTAGGATAGTCCAAGTACCAAGAGTGAGTATTGCAATAAGAAAGTAAAAAGATCACAACTATGCTAAACTCAAAATAATGAGAATGATAAGATGTTCCAAGCATTTGCAAGATTTGAAGAGAAGAAATTTTTGAAAGCTTGGATTACATCAAGAATTGATGATAGCAAAAGATCAAGTCCTAAGGTTCTTCAAGAATAGCTTATAGGACTTAGATCTTGTGTAAAGGTAAAAAGGAATCACACTAAGTTCAAATATGTTTTAACATCTTTAAAAGTGTTTCTTACATGTTTAAATGCCCAACAAACTGTTTTTAGAAAGTTAGTCTTGATGGTAATTCAAACCTTTAAAATATAGCTAAGTTTGTGTTTTACAAAACTGACATTTAGTTATTCTTTTGATCATGACTTTCAAAATATTTTGAGTTTTATTGTGAAACTTATTACATATGCAAATAGACTCAATGATCTTTCCAATGAGTGGTCATTTGCTTTAAACGGATAAGAAATGAAGAAGTTATGACCATTTGCTTTAAACTATGAAAAATAGTTAAGTTTGAGTTTTGAAAAACTGACATTTGGTTACTATTTTGATCATAACTTTCAAAATACTTTGAGTTTTGTCTGAAACTTGTTTCATATGAAAATAGACTCAAAGATCTTTCCAATGAATGTCATTTGCTTTAATCAGATATGAAATGAATAAGTTATGACCTTTTAAAGTTAGTTTTCAAAACCAGAAGTGATGTAATCGATTACATAATTCCTATAATCAATTACGACTCTGGAAAAGGCCATGTAATTGATTACAACATCCATGTAATCAATTACCAAGTGCCCAAATACGTTCCCAACGACTATAAACAGCTAGTTTTCATAAAAAATTATTTCTAAACACCACTACCGGCTATTTTATCACTTGGGCTCTATATATAAATGATATTTGAAGCTTTTACAACTCTTAAACACTTGAATTGATCCTTGAATCATCAAAATCATATTTTGAATTTTAAAGTGTAAATCCTTGATACCCATAGTGCTTCAATTTGTATTATCCACTCTCGAGAGAGTTTCTTATCATCTATACTTTGTATAAACTGTAAAAGAGAAGGTGAGGTATCCCTCAAAATTGTAAAGGTGAGGTATCCCTTGAATTTGAGGTTCAAATACAAAGGGTGAGCCATCCCAAGATGTGTTGAGTTCTCCACTTTGTAAAGGTTTTCAAGCACCCATTCAAGCTTGAAGTTTTAGTGGAAAATTTCGGGTGGTTCACTTGAAGACTGGACGTAGGTCACAAGTGGTTGGTGACTGAACCAGGATAAATTTTTGTGTTTACTTTTCTCAACTCTATCTCCTTTACTTTTGCACTTTAATTATATATGATTGAGTTGAATTTGATATCTAACTTATTTGCTTGATTTATCCTATAGCCCAAGTGGTATTTGTGAAATCTATAATAGTTGCACCTTTGTTAAACTTATTCTACTGCATTTATTAATTGAGTTATTCAAAATGCTTAATTTCTCAAAGCTGTTTTAAAATTTGTAATCACCTAATTCACCCCCTCCCCTTGGGTGGTGGTTACCATGGCTAACAGTTGCACATTGAGCTAAAAACCTCATATTCTGTGTAGGGGAAGTGTGCTGTTGTTGTCTGAATTTTATGCTTTGCTGTTGGAATTGTGATTTTCGTTTGTTTGTGGTTTTGGAAGTAATCATATTGCTAATCTACTTTTTCATATTGAATCTAATTGCCTCTAACCTGGTTTTATAAACCTAGTTAATTGGGATATTGAATTCATGGGACTTCTCTCCGAGATTGTGTTTCTAAATTCATGTTACTTTCTAAAGTGGATAGTGTACTTTAGATAATCCAAATCTATTTTTTGAAACTGTATTTGCTATGGGGTAAATTGTGTGAATGCTTATGTCCCTAAAGCATGTCAAATAGTTTTTGATGATAACAAAGACAAAAGTGAAGATCAAGTGCAAAAGTGAAGATCAAGTACAAAAGGAAACATCAAGATAAAAAAAAGAAGTTAAGAGGTATATTTAGTTATAAGACTTAGAACATTAATGTTAAATGCTTTCAAGATTTCTCAAATGGTTTTTCAATATATCATTTCAAAATAAATGGAAAAATTCAAAGCTAAACATGTTTTCCAAGAAACTTGAGTTTCAATCGTAAATCTAACACTCTTAAAAGGATTTATGTTTAATCAATTGTCTTGAGGTGTTAGAAATGGCTTACAAGCTTTATTGGACTTGAAAAATGTGTTCAAAGGCCAATGTAATCGATTACATGATGTTTGTAATCGATTACACAGCAAACAGAGGCCTTGTAATCGATTACATAAGTAATGTAATCGATTACAAGCAAGTCAGAGGCCATGTAATCGATTACACAAATAATGTAATCGATTACAACAAGCCCAGAAAGGCAAGAACACGTTCAAAGAGTCATGTAATCGATTACATGGATATTATAATCGATTACACAAAGAAGATTAGAAGTCATGTAATCGATTACATGGATATTGTAATCGATTACAAGCAAGTCAGAAGCCATGTAATCGATTACACCAATAATGTAATCGATTACACAGAGCCCAGAAAGTCAAGAATATGTTGGAACAACAATGTAATCGATTACATTAGTTGTGTAATCGATTACATGCATCCTGACAATGTCCAACGGCTATATTAAATGCATTTAATGCTTGGCTAAAACCCTCCAACGGCTCCATTTATTGCAAAACTTATAAATACCAATGTTGGGTCTTCATTAGAGGTTGACATTGAACCAAAAACTGATTACCAATACTTCAAAACGTGATTCAATCCTCAAATCCATTCTTACTTTATTTTTGTGAAAAACATGGGTTAATCTTTGAGAGCATATTAGAGCTTCAATTTGTAATCATCTACTCTAGTGAGAGCTTCATTCAATTAATCAACATTGCTTTGTAAAGAGGGTGATGCATCCCTCCAAAAGTGTAAAGGGTGAGGTATCCCTTAGTTGAAGAGACTCAAGCTCCAAGGGTGAAGTATCCCAAAGTGTTGAGTGCTCAAGGTTGTAAAGGTTATCAAGCACCTATTGAAGCTTGAAGAAATAATGGAAAATCTTTAGCAGTTGCTTGAGGACTGGACGTAGATCACAAGTGGATTAGTGATCGAACTAGGATAAATCATTGTGTTTATTTTCTCTAAACCCTTCTCTTTACAATAAGCACTGTTTCATTGAATTGCTTGAATATTATTCTCTTTGTTTATTACATTTATAAGTAAAAGTGTTTATCTCATATATCCAATCATTTCTAATCATCAAATAGCTTCAACGAAAATTGTTTATCAAACGATTTGCGAAAGATTTGCGAACTTGTTTTACATACTCAATTCACCCCCCCTCTTAGGTATTGAGGCCACTTGGTAACAAGTGGTATCAGAGCTAGACTCTTGTATAAAGAGCTTAGAGCTTCAAGAGAAGTGATGGCTTCAAATGATTTTTCAAATGAAGGTTCTTCTATAAACTGACCTCCTTATTTCAATGGGGATGGTTATGCCTATTGGAAAGAAAAGATGAAAATTTTCATTGAAACTATTGATTTAGATGTGTGGGACGCCATTGAAAATTGTGTTTTTGTTCCAACACAAACTAAAGATGGTGTGAAAATCAATACACCTAGAAATGAATGGACCGATGATGATAAAAGGAAGGTTCAATACAATTTGAGAGCCAAGAACATCATCACCACATCCTTGGGGTATGATGAATTCTTTAGGGTGTCAAATTGTAAGACCGCAAAAGAAATGTGGGATACCCTACAAGTAACTCATGAAGGTACTAGTGAGGTAAAAAGATCTCGAATAAGCACTCTTACTCATGAATACGAATTATTTAGAATGAACCAAGATGAGAGTATTCAAGATATGCAAAAGAGGTTTACTCATATTGTTAATCATCTTATCTCATTGGGAAAAATATTTCCTAATGATGATCTTATTAACAAAGTCTTGAGATGTCTAAGCAGGAATTGGCAGCCTAAAGTAACGGTGATTGCAGAATCAAGAGATTTATCAACAATATCTCTAGCCATCTTATTCGGAAAGCTTCAAGAACATGAGCTGGAACTAAATAGGCTCAATCAAAATGAAGAGCATGACAAAAAGAAGAAGGGAATCGCACTCAAAGCCACTTCCTCTACAATTGAAGATGATGATGAAGATGGTGAAGAGGATGCTGAAAGTATTGAGTTAAGTGAGGAGAATCTTAGTCTCCTTATGAGAAAGTTTGGAAGATTCCTAAAGAAAAAGAGATTTCAAAGAAGACCACCATTTCCTCAAAAGAAAGTGTATCACAAAGGAGAAGGATCCTCTACTCCTCCAAAATGCTATGAATGTGGAAAATCGAGGCACATGAAAATGGAGTGTCCTATGTATCTCAAGAAGACGGAGAAATTTGATAAAGGCCTTCCAAAGAAAAGAAAGGAAGGAGAGTATACATAGCTTAGGAGGACAATGACTTAAGCTCTTCCGATAATTCAGAGAATGAAGAAGCTCATCTTTGTCTCATGGCTCAAGGAGAAGAAAGTGGAGATAGCGACACCGAGGTAACTTCTTCTAACTCAGAATCTCTACCTTCATATGATGAATTGTAAGATACTTTTCAAGAATTGCATGATGAATCCTTAAGGCTCACAAAAATGATTTTGTCCACTAACAAAACAATTTCCTTATTGGTAAACAAAGTTTCTATCTTAAGTAAGGAGATAAATGAGCTTAAGATTGAAAATGAGACCTTAGGACTTATTGATGCTAATTCACTATGCATGGCTTATTCCTCACATGATAACACATCCACATCATTACCTTGTTCATCATGCAAAGCATTTGAAAAAGAAATTGAAGACTTGAACAACACTCTTGCAAAATTCACTTTTGGAAGAGACAACTTGAATGTATTGTTAGGGAAACAAAAATGTGTTTTTCAAAAAGTCGATTTGGGATTTAATCCAAACAACCATCAAAAGTCTTATAAGAATTTATTTGTTTCCTCAAATACTTCAAGTAGTCCCTTTGTTAAATGTTTTCACTGTGGTAAGAAAGGGCATAGTGCATCCACTTGCAATGTTAGAAAGAACATAAACACTAAAGTTGGAATAAAAAGGGTTTGGGTTCCTAAAGGCACCATGCCTAACTCTAACACACAAGGACCCAAGACAATTTGGGTACCAAAGGTTAAAACTTAAATGTGTGTTGTAGATGTGCTTGAAAACCGAGAGCTCAAGTTGGTATCTTGATAGTGGTTGCTCCAAGCATATGACCGGTGATGGCTCCAAGTTCTCCTCCCTTACTCACAAGAAACATGGTCATGTCACATATGGTGATAACAACAAAGGGAAAATTCTTGGAATTGGCAAAGTTAGTAAGATCCCTTCATCATCTATTGATAATGTTTTGCTTGTTGAAGGACTTAAACATAATTTGCTTAGCATTAGTCAATTGTGTGATAAAGACAATATAGTTATATTTGATTCTTCTTGTTGCATAATTGAGGGAGATGATGATAAGTAAGTTAAGTTTGTTAGTCATAGAGTCAATAATATATATATGATTAGTCTTGATGATATTTTCTCAAATGATGCTAAATGTTTTATGAGTAAAGAAAATAATTCGTGATTATGGCATAGAAGAATTGCTCACATTCATATGAATCACTTAAACAAATTAGTTTTTAAAGAACTAGTAATTGGTCTTCCAAAACTC
Source organism: Ormosia semicastrata (assembly GCA_029884595.1). Lineage (NCBI taxonomy): Eukaryota > Viridiplantae > Streptophyta > Magnoliopsida > Fabales > Fabaceae > Ormosia > Ormosia semicastrata. Next base: position 7,382,019 of record JAQQTO010000045.1, read on the forward strand.
AAATTTGAAAAAGATAAACTTTGTGATGCATGTCAAAAGGAAAAATAAGTAAAGGTCTCTTTTAAAGCTAAAAACATGGTTTCAACTTCTAGACTTTTACAGCTTTTGCACGTGGATCTCTTTGGGCCCTCTAGAACTATGAGCTTTGGCGGGAATTACTATGCATTAGTGATTGTGGATGATTTTTCTAGGTTTACAGGGACATTATTCTTGGCCCACAAGAATGATGTTTTTCAATCATTTAAAAAGCTTGCCAAAGTTATCCAAAATGAAAAAGGTTTTTGTATTGCATCCATAAGAAGTGACCATGGTGGTGAATTTGAAAATCATGAATTTGAAACTTTTTGTAATGAATATGGCATTGAGCATAATTTTTCTGCTCCTAAAACACCACAACAAAATGGTGTTGTAGAAAAGAAAAATCGATCTTTAGAGGAAATGGCAAGAACTATGCTCAATGAGGCCAACCTTCCTAAATACTTTTAGGCGGATGCGGTTAACACCACTTGTTATGTTATGAATAGAGCCCTAATAAGGCCAATTTTAAAAAAAATCCCATATGAATTATACAAAGGAAGGAAGCCAAATGTGTCACATTTTCATGTCTTTGGATATAAATGCTTTGTTTTAAATAATGAAAAGGATAACTTGGGGAAGTTTGATGCAAAATCTGATGAGAGAATATTCATTGGCTATTCTATACATAGTAAGGCCTTTAGAGTCTATAATAAATGAACTATGATCATAGAAGAGTCCATACATGTTGCATTTGATGAAACTAACTCAAATGAGCCGAGAAAGGAGCTTGTTGATGATGTTGCAGAAATCTTAGCAAAAACACACTTGAAAAATCAAGAGAAAGAGTCCAAGAAGCAAGAAGAGAGACTCCCTGATCACTCATGGCAAAAAGATTCAGAAATCTTGGATCTACCCAAGGAATGGAGGACTTCAAGATATCACCATCTCGATAAGATGATAGGTGATGTATCAAAAGGGATAATCACTCGAAACTTACTTAGAGATGCAAGTAATCACTTAGCCTTTGTCTCTCAAGTTGAACTTAATGACATAAATGAGGCCATTAATGATGAGCATTGGATCTTGGTCATGCAAGAAGAACTAAACCAATTTGAGAGAAATCAAGTTTGGGAATTAGTTCCAAGGCCCAATGATCATCCTATAATTGACACCAAATGGGTCTTTAGGAACAAACTTGATGAAACGGGCTTAATAATAAGAAATAAAGGTAGGCTTGTAGCTAAGGGATATAATCAAGAAGGCATAGACTATGAAGAAACTTATGCTCCCGTAACTAGATTAGAGGCCATTAGAATGTTACTTGCATATACTTGCATCATGGATTTCAAATTCTATCAAATGGATGTTAAAAGTTCCTTTTTAAATGATTTTATACAAGAAAAGGTGTATGTAGAACAACCTCCTAGTTTTGAGGATTTTGAAATGCCCAACCATGTTTTTAAACTGAAAAAGGCATTGTATGGCTTGAAACAAGCTCCTAGAGCTTGGTATGAAAAGTTGAGTAAGTTCCTTTTAGAAAAAAGTTTTTCTAGAGGCAAAGTTGACACTACCCTTTTCATAAAACATAAAATGCATGACATACTTCTAATTCAAATTTATGTTTATGACATTACATTTGGAGCTACTAACAACTCTCTTTGTAAAGAATTTTCAAATATTATGCAAAGTGAGTTTGAAATGTCCATGATGGGTGAGCTCAACTTCTTCCTTGGTCTCCAAATCAAGCAAACAAGAGAAGGAACTTTCATAAGCCAATCCAAGTATTGTAAGGAGCTGCTCAAGAAGTTTGGAATGGACAATGCCAAGCATATGGCTACTCCTATGGGCACCTCTTGCTATTTGGATAAGGATGAAGGAGGTAAATCAGTAGAAATTATAAAATATAGAAGTATGATTGGCTCACTCCTTTATCTCACTACAAGTAGGCCTGATATAATGTTTAATGTATGCATGTGTGCTAGATATCAAGCTAATCCTAAAGAATCACACCTAAATACTGTTAAAAGAATAATGAAATATCTAATAGGCACATCACAAATGGGTTTATGGTACCCTAAAGGTGCCTCATGTAGCCTTATTGGGTATTCCGATTCTGATTTTGCTAGATGCAAAATGGATAGGAAGAGTACTAGTGGGACATGCCACTTGCTTAGAAGCTCACTAGTCTCTTGGCATAGCATGAAATAAAATAGTGTGATATTGTCTACAGCTGAAGCTGAATATGTTGCAGCTAGGAATTGTTGTTCTCAAATTCTTTGGATAAAATAACAACTCTTGGACTATGATCTTGAGCTTGATCACATCCCCATAAGATGTGATAATACTAGTGTAATCAATTTGTCCAAAAATCCCATTTTGCACTCTAGGACTAAACATATTGAAATAAGACATTATTTCATTAGAGATCATGTTCAAAAGGGTGATTGTATGCTTGAATTTGTAGAAACCACTAAGCAACTAGCTGACATTTTCACTAAACCCCTAGCAAAAGAAACATTTTTCTATATAAGAAATGAACTTGGTATATTGGATCAATCATGCATAAATTAACTATTTGCTGCATAATCCTATAACTAATGCATAACTTGTATTTTTCTGCATAATCATGCCACATTGCTGCAAAATCTCTGAATTTTTCATCATATTTGAATCCAATACTGACTTGAGCGGCGGAGATTTCCCCTAAGTTGTTTTGCAGGTGCTCCCTCATGCCCAAGACTCCTAAGCAACTCAACAACCTCACAATTTCACCAAAAATTGTGTGATTCTTGGTAAAAATAGTAATTTTGATCAATTATGTGATTCGAATCATAATATGATTAGATTATATGTTTGCATGATGATTTGAATTGATCTAAGTTGCTTTGGAACTGATTTGAATGGTTTAAAATTGATTCTATGCTGATTGGAATGCAAAATATAAGTTAAAGTGTGCTGGTAATCGATTACAATGCCTTTGTAATCGATTACACAGGTTCTGTCAAGCATGTAATCGATTACACAACTTTTGTAATCGATTACAATCAACTCAGAACTCAGGTAATCGATTACATCAACCATGTAATCGATTACAAGGTTCCCCAGAAGCATGGTAATCAATTACACCAAAAATGTAATCGATTACATATGAACCAGAACGCTTGTAATCGATTACAAACCCAATGTAATCAATTACATAGGATTTTTTTAAAAGGTTTCTGACGCCCGCAGAGCTCATTTCTCAGAAACTCTTCAACTCCTTCGTCTTCCTCCTCTACTCCTACGCAACCCAAACCTCCCAATCTCTCATTTCTTACTCAAACCTCCCTCAAAATCCTTCATTTCACATCCTCTAACTCGAAAAACTCCTCTCCACACAGCCCATCTCTCAAATCCCATCACATCCCTCACCTAAATCTCCCCATCACCTCTCACGAACCCATCCCCACTCCTCCGCCCTAACTTCGTCCCTCTCTTTCTCCTCACTCATCCCCAAACACTTACCACTCATCCCACTCTACTCTTTCTCATCACATGGCTGAATCCTCTCATCGCTCAAAGCACCCAAGAACAGGGGATGCCATTGGAGGGTCCTCTGGTGGAGCTTCACACACATCTTTGGCCTGGACCTCACACGCCACTTCTCCACAGTGAAGAGAGCTAAGTTGTTCCGGAAGAACTTTCAACTACGCAAGATCATTTCTCCCAGGTATCTTCTCATCACCTTCTGTGAGAGTGAACCTCTGGAGAGTTTTAGAACCATAGAGAACTTAGGATTGCTGGGTTTCCTGAGTATAGAGAAGGCTATCTACCCAAACCTAGTGAGAGTCTTTTATACGAATCTGAAATTTGAAGATAATTGCTTAATATCTGAAGTGAAAAAGTAACAAATAAGGATAATTATGGCTGAGTGGTATAGGCTGACGAAGCTCACTCCTGATGGAGCAAACTTCTGTGGGAATGCAAATATCTGGGGTCATGAGTTTCAGCACAAGATTGCTCTTCTCTCACTGATTAGGACTAGTTACTACCCCCCTAGTTGTTAGCCATGGCAACTATCACGCAAGAGGGGGGTGAATTAGGTGATTACAAATTTTAATGCAACTTTGAGAAATTAAGCATTTTGAATCATTTAATTAATAAATGCAGCGGAATATGCACAACAAAGGTATAGCTATTATAGATTACTCAACTACAACTTGAAGTATATAGTAAATCAAGCAAATAAGTTAAATATCAAGTTTAACTTAAGTATATATAATTAAACCACTAATGTAAAGAAGATAGAGTTGAGAGAAGCAAACACAAGATTTATCCTAGTTCGGCCACCAATCCACTTGTGACCTACGTCTAGTCCTCAAGCAACCGCTAGAGATTTTCTACTATATCTTCAAGCTTCAATAGGTGCTTGACAACCTTTACAATTGAGAGCACTCAACACACCTTGGGATACCTCACCCTTGTGCTTGAGCCTCACATAGGGATACTTCACCCTTTACAACTTTTGAGGGATGTCTCACCCTCAAGGGATACCTCACCCTTTACCAACTTTGAGAGATGCCTCACTCTCTAAGGGATACCTCACCCTCTCAAAACAAAGATTAAGATGAAGAGAAAGAATATAAACTCTCACAAGAGTAGATATACAACTTGAAGAACAAAGTATAGATGATAGAAAACTCTCTCAAGAGTGGATACTACAAATTGAAGCTCTATGGGTATCAAGGATTCACACTTTGAAGCTCAAAATATGATTTTGATGTTTCAAGGATCAATTCTAGTATTCTTGAGGTGTATAAGCTTCATACAACACTTATATATAGAGCCCAAGTGATAAAATAGCTGTTGGTAGTGTTTTATAATAATTTTCTATGAAAACTAGCCGTTTATAACCGTTAGAAATGTTCCTAGGCACTTGGTAATCGATTACAAGCTTCATGTAATCGATTACAAACTTTCTAGGTACTTTGTAATCAATTACATACTTTGTGTAATTGATTACACGGCTTTTGTCAACGTTATAATCGATTACACGGCTTCTGTCAATGTTGTAATCGATTACATGACTTGTGTAATCGATTACACCATTTCTGGTTTTGAAAACTGACTTTAAAAGGTCATAACTTCTTCATTTATTATCCAATTAAAGAAAATGACCACTTATTGGAAAGATCTTTAAATCTATTTTTATATGAAAGAAGTTTCAAAACAAAACTCGAAGTATTTTGAAAGATATGATCAAAATAGTAACCAAAGGTCAGATTTTCAAAACTCAAACTTTGATTGGTCATAACTTTTTCGTTTCCTATCTGTTTAAAGAAAGTGACCACTCATTGGAAAGATATTTGAATCTATTTTTATATGAAATAAGTTTCAAAACAAAACTCAAATTAATTTGAAAGTTATGATCAAAAGAGTAACTAAAAGTTAGTTTTTCAAAACATAAACTTTGTTATTTTTCATAGAAATGAACTACTACCATGACTAGCTTTCCAAAAATAGTTTGGTGGGCATTTTAGAATGTACGAAACACTTTTAAAGATGTTAAAACATATTTTGAGCTTAGTTTGAATCTCATTTATCTTTACACAAGATCTAAGTCCTATAAGTTATTCTTAAAGATATTGGACTAGATCTTTTGCCACCATCACTTCTTGATATAATCCAAGCTTTCAAAGAAAATTTTCTCTTCAAGACTTGCAAATGCTTGGAACATCTTTTCATTTTTATTCTCCTTGAATTGAGCATAGTTGTGATCTTTTTCTTTCTTGTTGCAATGCTCACTCTTGGTACTTAGACTATCCTACAAAGTATTACTCACTTAACCAAACATAGTTAGTCCAAATTCATAACTCGATATCTTCATATGCATGATTCATAAATGTATAATTCTAGTTAGTCTAATATGCATACAAGACTTTCATAGACATATCCAATATTAATTCATTTATAACTCATATAAAATATTATTGGATATATTATATGATGAATGTTATATATATCTCATTGCATGATTATTAAGTGAAATATAATTAGATAAAGTACATAATCATGCATGATATAATATATCTCATTAAACACATTTATGTAACATGATCAATATTCTTTTGTGATGCATTTGTTATCTATAAAACACATTTATTAAGTATAAACATCATTTTTTTTATCTTGTATTTGTCATCATCAAAACTTAACATATTAAACTATTTGGGACAAGCTTATTTCCATACTAGTGATCCCAAAAGGAGAATCATGGCCACTGGCCTAACTATGGAGAACAGGGTTCTCCACTACCTTTTGGTCAGAGGGTTGATTCCCAGGGGAGGGAATTACTCCCAGGTTCTCAAGGATGATGTAGTGTCCTTATGGGCAATGACCACAAGGCGGCCAATAAACTGGGGTTACTACATTATAGAGCATATGTTGGATGTAAAGAAAAATAAAAACTCTGCTCTCCCATTTGCTATGTCAGTAACAACCATCTTAGAGCATTGTCGCATTTCCCTAGCTGAGGAGTCCAAGGACAGCAGCTCGAAAGGACCACAATCCATTGGCTTGCATACCTTGAAGAAGCTCCAGCTCTACAAAGTGGATGATAGGTGGCATTACATTACTCATGGCACTTTTGGTCATATCCATCATGATCCGGATAGTGATGATGATGAAGAGGCTCAGCACCCTGCTCCTGCTCCTGCTCCAGTTTCACTTGACCTCCTGCTCCAAGAGATGCGAAACCTGAGCACTATCGTAGACACACGCATGGATCGCATTGAGTAGAAGATAGACCACCTTGAGCTGAGGATGGACTACTCTGATTAGGAGCTTGCCTCCATTCGATCCCTCCTTGGTGGACCTCATATTCCTCCGAGTGCTGCTACTGCACCTCCCACATCCTCTGCCTCTCCTGTTCCCCTGTCTTTTGCTGGTCCATCTGGCATCCCTATTGATAATGAAGAGCTTCTAGACTCTGAGAACGATCTTGAGCCCGGCGATGATAACGTTGATCTAGGAGACATTGTTGCGGATCCAGACAGTGACAGCGAGGCTACTGATAATAATCATGGCCCATTGCCCTGATGTTTCTGATGCTTATATTGTATTTTTTTTGTTTTGGCTTAGTTATATAACATTAGTATACATTTCTGGTGTTTTTTTTTTGGTTATTGGCTATACTGGTTGAGATAAGTTACATTGTACATGCTTCTTTTTAATGATATATGAACTTGACTTAGCTTTGATTCTATTCTCTGAATGTTTGGCTTTCTGAAAAATTGATTGGACTGATTATTTCTTGTTCTGGCAAAACTTAGGAAATCATGAAATATAACTGTCATGCTGTCCATTTTTTTTAAATGCTTATGTCTTTTTTTATAATGCTAACGGGGGAGAGAATAGTGAAAAATGAAATGAAATCTAATTAAGGTTGCATGTGTACGGGGGAGTTATTGAGCTTTTGAGCTCTTAAGCTTTTTTACATGAAAAATCTAACTCAATATCATGCATAAACTCCAGGGGAGCGTTGCACCTAAATCTCTGTTATATACAAATGCGAAAACTCTTTCTTTTTCCTATGATCAGTTTGTCATCATCAAAAAGGGGGAGAAAGTGAATGCTTATGTCCCTAAAGCATGTCAAATAGTTTTTGATGATAACAAAGGCAAAAGTGAAGATCAAGTGCAAAAGGAAAGATCAAGATCAAAAAAAGAAGTCAAGAGGTTTATTTAGTTATAAGACTTAGAACATTAATGTTAAATGCTCTCAAGATTTCTCAAATGGTTTTTAATATATCATTTCAAAATAAATGGGAAAATTCAAAGTTAAACATGTTTTCTAAGAAACTTGAGTTTTAATCTTAAATCTAACACTCTTAAAAGGATTTATGTTTAATTAATTGTCTGAGGTGTTAGAAATGACTTACAAGCTTTATTGGACTTGAAAAATGTGTTCAAAGGCCAATGTAATCGATTACATGATATTTGTAATCGATTACACAGCAAACAGAGGCCTTGTAATCGATTACATAAGCAATGTAATCGATTACAAGCAAGTCAGAGGCCATGTAATCGATTACACAAATAATGTAATCGATTACAATAAGCCTAGAAAGGCAAGAACACGTTTAAAGAGTCATTTAATTGATTACATGGATATTGTAATCGATTACACAGCAAGACAGAAGTCATGTAATCGATTACATGGATATTGTAATTGATTACAAGTAAGTCAGAAGCCATGTAATCGATTATACCAATAATGTAATCGATTACACAGAGCCCAGAAAGCCAAGAACACATGGAACAACAATGTAATCGATTACATTAGTTGTGTAATCGATTACACGCATCCTGATAATGTCCAACAGCTATATTAAATGCATTTAATGCTTGACTAAAACCCTCCAACAGCTCTATTTATTGCAAAACTTATAAATACCAATGTTGGGTCTTCATTAGAGGTTGACCTTGAACCAAAAACTGATTACCAATACTTCAAAACATGATTCAATCCTCAAATCCATTCTTGCTCTGTTTTTATGAAAAACGTGGGTTAATCTTTGAGAGCATATTAGAGCTTCAATTTGTTATCATCTACTTTAGTGAGAGCTTCATTCAATCAATCTACATTGCTTTGTAAAGAAGGTGAGGCATCCCTCTAAAAGTGTAAAGGGTGAGGTATCCCTTAGTTGAAGAGACTCAAGCTCCAAGGGTGAGGTATCCCAAAGTGTTAAGTGCTCAAGATTGTAAAGGTTATCAAGCACCTATTGAAACTTGAAGAAATAGTGAAAAATCTCTAGCGGTTGCTTGAAGACTAGACGTAGATCACAAGTGGATTAGTGATCGAACTAGGATAAATCATTGTGTTTGTTTTCTCTAAACCCTTCTCTTTACATTAAGCATTGTTTCATTGAATTGCTTGAATATTATTCTCTTTGTTTATTGCATTTATAATTAAAAGTATTTATCTCATATATCCAATCATTTCTAATCATCAAATAGCTTCAACGAAAATTGTTTATCAAACGATTTGCGAAAGATTTGCGAACTTGTTTTACATACTCAATTCACCCCCCCTCTTGAGTATTGAGGTCACTTGGTAACAAATTGATCTTCTTAGCTCTTTATGGTGTTTAGCTAATGCCTACTTGGAGGGGTTTATTTTTTGGAAGATGGCATTGACTGGGTTACCATCTCCAATAAAGATAACCAAAGTCAAGCCTACCATCGGTCATGCAATACTAGCCTTCTTTGATGGTAGCACAGGTGGTACCATTGTACAAAGGGCCTCTCCTATCATGGACCCATTTGCCATATGGGGTCTCATAAGCTTTTTCGTTTTCTGCAATAAAGGAATTTATAAGTCTAGTAAGCCAACAAATCCCATATCCTAAGTTGCTAATTATATTTTAAGACAAAACACACTAGCAATAATATAGCTTTTTAAGAAGATGAAATTATGTATACATGTACCTATAGAAGAAGAAGGAGAAGAGTGGGAGGTGATGGTGATGCGGCTAGAATGGGGATGTAACGCCCCTTTTCTGGAGGGAACGTCACATTGTCAAATAAAATAAAATGCGGAAATTAAATAATCAATCACTTAAGACCCGGTTTAAATAATTAAAGGTTGAATTACCTGCTACTTTAATATGTAAAAATAGCAGTATATTTTTTTTCTTATAATAATGATGACAATGCGGAATGTTAATTACCATAAAATAAAACAATAAATGAAATTTCACCTGAATAACATACATACATATACTTAAATATAACGGTGTTTTAGTTACAAGCCTGAAATTAATTCAAAAAGTAAAACTATACCTGCCTATGGATTTACATATCAACACTACTCCAGAATAACAAAATATACAACCCATAAGACAAAAATACCATCAGGCCCCCAAAATAAAAGATCGTGACCATCGGTAGCTACCGGTGATGTCAATCCCTCATGTGAGGAGGAATCGTGTCGGATCCTCTTCGTGTTCCTCTTCGGGGGTCGTCCTCGGGGACTTCCTCGGGATCTTCCTCATGATCTTCCTCATCATCAGAGGAAATCACCATAGGAATAGCAGAGACACGGGACGGGGCCCGAGCTGTAGAATCAAATGAGTCTTCACGCGGGTTGTGGAAACGAGAACCCCACATCTCATGAATGGGTAGATAGAACTCCAAACGTAGTCGAATATGGCAGGTGAGAACCGGCATCTCATGTCGCCTCCAGGCTAGAGCAATAGACACGTCACCGAGGTACACACAGCGATCGGAGCTGAGGTTGATGTGCCAGCATTCTGGCCCTCCCAAGAAGGTCAGACGCACGTCGCCCAGAAGTCCGTGCATGCGCGCCTCCATCTCCAAGCAAATGCTAGTTGAGGTACGGCCACCCGCTCGAAGGTTCAGTAGCACCGACCTCCTTGCCGTCGTCTTCGACAAATACAAGGTATATACAAATAGTGCACAATAGCAATACAGAAAAGAGGTAAGATATCCTACCATCAATACCAATACAAAGAACCAAGAACCAAACGGCGCATAGCGCCCACGTAGCATGTAAAGGCAATAAATAAATTTCTAAACAGATAACCGGTCGGTGGGTCATCGACAGGAATATGAATAAGTCATAATATCCGACAAGTTAAATCCAGTGCGGTTAAATCCAGACAAGATTAAATCTAGGCGATTAAATCCAGCACCAGTAACAATAAGAGCAATCAACCATTCATAGTATACAAAACAAAGATCAATAAATAAATGTATGACAATGTGATGCATATGCATGGACGCCCAATATCCTACTCCATGGGAATAAATCCAAAGTACATCCGACTCGATCGTCAACCAGATGTTTCCCAAAGTACATCCGACTCAATCGTCAACCAGATGTTTCTCAAAGTACATCCGACTCAATCGTCAACCAGATGTTTCTCAAAGTACATTTTAGGTTCATTATGGATTTCTCAAACTCTCCAAGTTTCACATTCTCTTGTGCCTTTCTTCTAGTAACCTCAAGTCTTATAATAATTATCTCATTGGCTCATTAAGGTTTATGAAACCCTTAATTTCTTGTACTCTTTAAATACTTGTAATTCAAGTTAGGGGTTATGGAATTTTAGCCCAAATCTCACTTAGAGGCCGTGGCCTTCCCAAGGTCTCAATTAAGTCATATTCACATGATTAGTCCCATTTAAGTGTTACTTGATCCAATTTATTTAATCACTACGATTACCTTGCAATTCTTGCTTATTTCCTAAGTCTTAACCATAATTCATTATGAAAATTAATGTTACAAATTATCTTCTATTAAGCTTTACTTAATTTCTTGATTAACTCAAGTCTTAGTATGTCACAATTTTAGTCATCATTTCCCTCATTCAAGCCCTCATAACCGTGACACTCAAGGGGTTACTAGATTACCATTTTCTTTTCATTAACTTGTCCTTCCTTTACTCAATTCACCTAGCATCATTCTTGACATAAATTCCTTCCAAATTCAGCCCACAAAACAGCCCCAAGAACCATGGAACTTCTAGCCAAAATTTTTAGATTTTAGTTCACCTAACTTGCCCTTAATTCCTTGTCTTGATTAAGCTTTACATTGATCAAAATTTTAACTTAGTTTCCCCACATTTTCCAGCCCAAAACCGTGACACACTTAGGATCACACAACCAGAATTTTACTCCACTTAAACCCACATTAACCACTTGATTAAATTAAATATGTATTGATAAAAAATTAAGCATCATTCATCATGCATTTTCCAAGCCAAAACAGCCCCAAAACCGTGGCACACTTGAAATCATACAACCAGAATTTTATTCCACTTAAACCAACATTAACCACTTGATTTAATTAAGCATGCATTGATCAAAAATTAAGCATCATTCACCATGCATTTTCCAACCAAAAATGGCCCAAAACCGTGGCACTCAATGCATGTCCAGCAACCAGAATTTTCAGCAAGCCAACATGGATTCCAATCATAAGCATTCATAAATAAATAACCATTCAATCGATTTCTCAAGGCTAAACTAAGAGAGCAAGCAAGTGAGCAAATTTACAAGCACATTCAAGAATAACCACTATGTGGTTTTTCTTCCAAAAATCAAATACAAGGTCCCTAGTTGCTAAAGAGGTTGAGGGGGATTAATCTTCCTCTTACCAAGAAGAAGAACCAAGAACACTTCCAAGAACCCCTTTGATTTTCGGATTTTGGCTCCAAAAACCCTAGAAAATGCAACATGAATTAGGACAAGGTAATGGTGTGAAAATGAAGAAGAGAATAGCTATAAAATCAAGGTGAAAATGGAAAATGAAAATGGAGTTAAATTCTGAAAATTTTCAGCCATGGAAGCTTACCTTCAAAGCTTGAAAAGAGGTTGAAGATGATGGCTTTCTTGAAAACTCCAAGCACAAATGTTGAAGAGGATGAGTTGGAGATTAAGAAAGTATGATCAAGTATTGTTTTTGTGATGGTTGGGGGAATGGGAGAGTGGGCTGCCGTGAGGTGAGTGGGAGAGAAAAGAAAGAAATGTTGAAGAAGGAAATGGAAGAGGAAGAACGTAAATGAGATAGGAAAATAGGCTTTTGGGTGATAATGATGTAATTCTAATATTTGGTTTATTGAAACCAATTAATTCCCCTTCTCCAAACAGCAGCAGACGTGAGAGGGGGAGAGAGTGTGATCAGAATTTTTGGCTTCCAAAGGAAGCTAAGGGCATTTGGGTCATTATTTGGTCAAAGCTTCTCAAAGAAGCTTTGATTATTTAATATTAAATTTGAATTAAAGTGAATGGATTAGACATAAAGTAGATTGCATTAGGATAATGTGATAGAATTTTTATTACACACTATTATCCCATAGATAATAGTTACAGTTGATAGAAATCAAAATTTAATTAATCTGACAGATGAATTTTTCGCTGTATTAATTTATTTTATCTGTTAAGATTTCTCAAAAAATGGTGTGAACCTCGTAAATTGTGTCAAGTCTCGGGTTTAGTAAGATCCCCCGTCGACTTATCCATAGTCCAAGGTTCACAGAGAAAATGTCGCATTTTCTCAGTTCCGTGCAGTACGCACGCAAAACGAAGAATATATTAAAATATTCATCATTCTCGGAAAATTCTCAGAAAATTCTCAAAAATTGCAAATATTGTAAAACGATTATTCGTCATGTTATTTTCCAGTTTTTGAAACGTTACAGTCGTTTTCACGACTCTGTTCCGTATTCACGCAAAACGAGGAATATATTAAAATATTCATCATTTCCGTAAAATTCCAGAAAAATTCCCATAAATCACAAATATTAGAAAATGACTATTGATGATGAAATAATCAATTTCCGGAGTGTTACACTGGTCTCAAAAATTTTCAGCCCAGTGTGCACGTAAAACGAGGAATATATTAAAATATTCAACGTTTCCGTAAAATTCTAGAAAAATTCCTAAAAATCAAGAATATTATAAAATGACATTTTATAAATAAATGATCAATTTTCGGGATGTTACAGGGGAAGCTCAGTTTGTGGAGATGGAGAAAAGTATAGGGTAGAAGTATAAACGAAGTAGAACTATAGGAAGCAGAGCATAGAGAATCCAGGGAAGAAGCCTTTGTGTTTTGAATAGGTTTGTAGTTTCCATTTTCAAAGCCTTCTTTCTTGTTTCCCTTTCTACTCTTTATGTCTCTTTCTGGTGTTCTCAGCTGAGATTACTAAAGAAAAACACGACATATTTTGGTCTTTGCATTTGTCAAAAGTTAAAGTTTGCACTTGAGATAATTGACGGTCTTGATCATCTCTCACTTGTTGAAACTCTTACCGAAGAAATGCAACTTCACTAGCCAAAGCATCCTTTTGTTTTATGACCTCTTCTTAAGAACTCAGCATGAAGGAACTTTCTTTCTAGCTTGGGATCACGGATTCATGACTTATATAGTTTCTTGGAGTGCACCCAGCTGTTGGTGTTCTCATGTACACCCCTACCCCACAATCTTTATTGGAAAGTTGTAAACTTTATAATTGGTTCTTTCCAAGAAAAGCTACTTGCACGTGCTATCTTACTTCAACACATTCCCTTTACTCTTGAACAAATTAAAAGAGGGATGGTATGTAAGGTAGAGATTTTAAATGCACAAGTTAGGGCATTGCCTGCTGATCTTGCTAATATAAATTTAATAACCTCGTTATAAAGAACAATATATCAGCATGGAGGCTCCTTTAAATAATCATAATTTCATGATTGTTTAAAGGCCTATAGTACTATCCCTCAAACAAATGTTTTATTTTGGATTGTGTGGGTGGGTGAGGGGTATACAAAGAACTACAAAGTGACTCTGCATTATTTTTGTACTATAACAGTCCAGTGAGGAACTTAGTTTTGGTTAGTCATTTATATGTTTTTATTTTAACATGAAGTGTGTTGTTATAATGTATATTTGTGGATCAGTGGCTCACTTCATTAATGGTCAAATTATGGTTTCTATCATTTGTTTATAACTATTTTTAGAAGGCAACAATTTTATATTTAAGAAATTATTTTGCTTTTTTCATTGGTTTTGTAAATTGGATGGTAGGTTGTGTTGTGAACATAGTTACCATGGCTACCACCACTTTCATGTTTCTCGCATTCTCTATGTTACTTTACAGAAATTACTTCTTCAAATGAATGCAGATGGATTCCATTGGTAAAGAATTATTTGTTAATTTGGGCAACGATGCTGATTTCAACGATGTTAATGATGTGAAATGTGATGGATCTTCAGATGAAGAATCAGATAATGGCACTAATAATAATATGATTCTACATGAGGATGCAAATAGAGACGATAAAGATGAACATTATAGAAGAATAACAGAGTTGACAACGGATGATATATTGGGTTTAGAATTTAGAAGCGAATCTGAAGCCTGTGAATTCTATCATACATATGCTAGGTGTCATGGGTTTGTCATGAGGAAAGAAGATGTAAGTCAAGATTTGAAGGGACAAATTGTAATGCGTCAGTTAGTATGCAATGGAGAGGGATTGAGAAACAAAAACCACTTGACATATTTGATAACAAAGACATTGTAACAAAAAAGCACTTGACATATTTTAAAACCATACAACAAAGACAAGGACATTCTAACAAAAAAAGGCATTGGAAAGCTTGTAGATGTTTCATAAAAAAATAGAAGCGTCTAGCGAAAACTTAGTTCCATCCCAATTAATTAGATCCTGTCTGCCTTGGGTGATGGACATATTTGATAATTTTAGGATAGAAAAAGCGCTTGTTTCTCAGTGGATTGATGTTGTTTTTCAGTTTTCTGCATAATGTTCCAACATATGTTTTTGTTCACAACCTTTTTTCCCTGGATGAAATTATCTTACTTGAGTTATCAATTCTATTTCTATTTGTTTTTCCTTTTCTCTTGTGGTATCATGTATTTTTCGTCTGATTTAGTATATTTTTTGACACTCTACAATTTTTATTTAGTTATTGACTATATGACATCTATTGGCAATTTAGCTTTCCATTTGACTATTTATGATTATTACAAGCATTTTGAGTTATCAATACTATTTCTCTTTTAATTTGTGGGTTCTTTCTTTTATAAACACAATGCAGTGGTTGTAATCCCTAAATATTACTTTCATACAACAACGTGACATGCTCTATGCACAATTGAACCTATGTTACTGCTTTTGTAAGACCTCATATGGTATAAGAGTCAATCAAGGAACAAAAGGAGCTGTGGATAATAAGTAAATTAGATGCTACCACAAGGTCAGAAAACTACAATAGCTTATTGGTAATGGCACTACATCAAGTCATGGCGATATGAAGTTTTATGGCACTTGTGTTATAGAAGAACAACATTATTATTCTTATGAAAGGATAAAGTCAATGGCTGAAAAAATAGTGGCTTAAAAAATTGAAGCAAGTAGTCTCACTAATATAAAATATCAGCATACAACACCACTATAATGCAAAAATAGCCAAATTAAAGGCAAATTATTGAGAAAATTTAAAAAAAATAAAAAAGAAGAAAAGATAATTTATGTACACGATTAACTGGATACATGTATGGGGGATAATAGAATTTCCAAGTAACGTCCAATTTCAAGTATCTTCCCAAAAGTGATGATTTTTTATGCCAAAAACTAACATAAACTCTCAAGTGTGTGACACTATCCTTTTAAATTTAGTTCACCACTATCCAATCACCTTCCCAAACACTTTTCATCAGAATACTTCCAACAAAATAAGCTTCAAACCATACTTCTCAGCAATATAATCTGGATGGAAGCTGGCATGAACAAAAAGCAAACATAATCATGAATTGGCAAACTGAAGAACTACAAATGGAATCAAGTACTAGCCATAAAAATTACATTTTTTGTTTGATTTTTAAACAATGTAACTATGATAACTGTCACTATGCTAGATGGATTAAGTAAGGCTTTCAAGCAAAGTTATCCTCCCATCATTTATTTAGCACACATAGTTGGAGGGGCAATGATATTAGCAAGTGGATCATATGAATATTGTTACCAAATGGCCTCAAACTCAAGAGGGTGGGTGAATTGAGTTTATAAAATATTTTTCGTAAATAAACAAAATTTATAAAATCCAAATCAATAGATTGCATATAAAACTTTATTTTAACTTTCCAATAAACAAAATGCACATCATCAAAGAATAGTGGTTTATCAATTTCAAAACCTTCCATTTTGAAAAGCTTTTAATGGTTTCCAACAAATAAGGATCTTTTAACTCTAAGCGGTTAAGCTTTCAACAGAGCATGAAACTCTGATACCACTTGTTAGCCTTGACAACCATTACCCAAGAGGTGGTGAATTGGGTGATCACAAGTTTTTAAAACACCTTTGAGAAATTATACATTTTGATATTTTCAATTAATACATGCTGAGGAATAAGTTTAACAAAAGTATAACTATTAGAGATTTCTCAAATACTACTTGGGCTATAGGATAAATCAAGCAAATAATCTAAATATCAAATTCAATTCAAGCAAATATAATTAAGGCACAAATGTAAAGGAGATAGAGTTGAGATAAGCAAACACAATATTTATCCTAGTTCAGCCACCAACCACTTGTGGCCTACATCCAGTCATCAAGCTTAACTTGAGATTTATTTCATTATCTCCTACACTTCATAGGTGCCAGGAAAACCATTGTACAAACAAGAGCACCCCTTACACCTTGGGATACCTCACCCTTGTGCTAGAGCCTCTAACTCTTCAAACTTCACAGGTACTTGAAAAACCTTTACAACCAAGAGCACTCAACATACTTTGGGATGCCTCACCCTTGTACTTGAGTCTCAAAATAGGGATACATCACCTTTTACAATCTTTGAGGGATACCTCACCCTTTTTACAATCAAAGGATACCTCACCCTTTTCTTTAAAGGGACACCTCACCCTCTTTATAGATTATACAAAATGTAGATAAAATGAAACTCTCCCAAGAGTGGATAATACAAATTGAAACTCTATGGGTATCAAGCATTCACACTTAAGCTCAAAACAGAGGTTTTTGAGAAATGAGAGTAAAACATGAATTTAATGCTTAAGAAACTTGTTTAGATTGATTGCCAACTTTTCTTTGATACCCAAATACTTTCATTTATAGCCCAAAGCAATTGAGAGTTGTTGGTGATTTTGGGGGCATTAAATGCTCTAATTATAGCCATTAAAAAGTGTTTTCTGGTTGCCCAGATAATCGGTTATTGATTTCTCCTAATCGATTATTTGAATTAGCCTAATCAATTATAGAAAGCCCCTAACCTATTATGATATATTAGAAAATGAAATTACGCTTCTTTTTCTTACAATAACTGATTATGGCAAATGGCCTAATCGGCTATTGGCCTTTTTAAAACATAAGAAATGCTTCTGACTTATCATATAACCGATTAGGGAAATATCCTAATCAGTTAAGAGCCTTTTAAAAACAAAGAGGCAACACCTCTGACTTTCACAATAACCAATTAGAGAAATGGCCTAATCGGTTAGGAGCCTTTAGAAAAACATAAGAATTAGTTCCTGACTTAGTGAATAACCGGTTATGGGAATTCTATAATCAATTATTTGTGTTGTTTTTGACCAAACTGACTTTGAAAGATTATAACTTTTTTGTCACTTATCCGTTTAAAACAAATGATCACTCATTGGAAAGATCTTTGAGTTTATTTTCATATGAAATAAGTTTTAGAATAAAACTCAAAATATTTTGAAAGCTATCATCAAAAGAGTAACCAGAGGTCAATTTTACGAAACACAAACTTGACTTTTTTTTATATATTTGAACAACCACCAAAACTAGCTTTCAAAACTTGTTTGTTGGACATTTTAGCATGTGAAAACCATTTTAAAACAGATTTGAGTTTAGTGTGATTCCTATTTACTTTTACAAAATATCTAAGTTCTATAAGCTAAACTTGAAGGGTCTTGGAACTTGATCTTTGCACAACCATAATCTTTCTTGTTTATTATCATCAAAATCATTGCTTTAATCAATTTCAATCACATTCTCCCTTTTTTTATGATGACAAACAACCATTGAGAAAATGTTAGTTCAAATAAATTGGAACTCATTAAAGGAGTTAGAGACTTACTCCTCCTTTATTTTTCAAGAAGTGATTAGAATAGAGATGCATATCTCCCCCTTAATTTTAGAATCCCAAGACCATTAAAATTGTACCTTGTTATATTTTGATTTCCTTTTCTCAATGACATATATACCAAAAATTTCTTCCCTTTTTGTCGTGATAAAAAAAATATTCAATAAAGAGATTTTGACAAAGAAAGAGGTAACAATATAACCTTAACCACAAAGCCAGTGTCATTCAACAAATATTCAAGAATAATCCAGCAACAGTGTAACCCTAACAGCATGATACTCATTTCAATAGTTCATTTCATTGCAAAAAAAAAAAATCCATTTCCAAATAAGCATAGTTAAGCAAGCCAAGATAATAAGCATCATGTTCAAGAGATAAATCTACCATGGTTAGATTGTAAAACATAATGATATAGCTAAAAAAAATATTAGCTAAAGGATGTGATTCATGCCTAAGCCCTATCATCCTCCTATGGTGGAAGGCGACGCTCAATCCTGTTTGAGAAGAAGATGATGAAGGCAGCTGGGTTCATGCATGAATTACAGGGAAGGCTGCTAGGTTGCTGTTTATAGGTGTGTTGGGCATAACTGGTTATTTTCATGCTTGAGAAAAACACAGCCTCTATTTGTGTAGAATAACCAATTAGGGCCTTTAGATAATCAGTTATTTTCGTGTCTTCGCAAACACCATAGCCACTGTTTCTTTGAATAACCGGTTAGGGGAAAGTAGGTAATTAGTTATTTGCTTGAATTTGAAAAATACAACCTCTATTTGCTTTGATAATCGATTAGAGGACTTGTATAATAGGTTATCTGAATGTTGCAGAGAGCACCAAACAGCCACAATAACCTCTGACTTGATGAATAACTGATTATGGCCTCTCATAATTGGTTATTTGGCCTTCACCATATGTACCAGAACATCTCCAATAAGCAAATAGCTTGTATTTGCTCCTTATAACTGGTTACTACCAAAACTAGAGATTCTTCAGGAATTCACTCTTAAAACACAAACTTATGCCTTTTTTAGGATCATCTTAGCTTGGCCTCATTTTCTTAAACTCTAATCTATAAATGCAATCCAAAAATTGATTTTTCTTCTTTAAGGGCACCAAAATGCATTTTCTTTAGCAGGAACTTG
The DNA here is from genome assembly GCA_029884595.1 of Ormosia semicastrata. NCBI lineage: Eukaryota > Viridiplantae > Streptophyta > Magnoliopsida > Fabales > Fabaceae > Ormosia > Ormosia semicastrata. Next base: position 7,401,807 of record JAQQTO010000045.1, read on the forward strand.
AGATTGGAATTTTTGGGGGACTTAAGCATCGATCAAGCACCTGTAAAATAAACTTGGGGGAAACTCTGACGCTCAAGTCAGTAATGAATTAAAAAATATCAATACAAGATAATTATGCAGCAGAAAATGACTTACGCAGCAAGGTTGAGATCATGCATTAAAATGACATTATGCAGCAAAACATTATGCAATAATGCATGATTATCACATGTATTAGCAGCAAAGCTATTTTTTCAAATTAAATGCATGATTGATTCAATATGCCAAGTTCAAAGATATTTTTATCAAACATGTTATTTCAAACAAGAAGTGAACTTATCTAGCATATTATTATATGTAGAGATGTTTTCAAGATATGAAGTTAGAAAAGTACTACTTTAAAGCAAGTTAAAGCATAAAATAAGTCTCCACTTATCTAAAGGTTGCAAGTCCAAGCTTCTCGGAGACAAGGAAGAGAACTTGGAGTATTTTTCGGTCTTGTGCTTGGAGCAGCCACCTTTAAGATTCTAAAGTCAGCTCTTAGCCTTCAAGCACACCTACAACACATTTTAATTTTTGGCTTTTGATGCCCAATTTTTCTTGGGTCCTTGTGTATTACCTTTTTGAATATTAATCCATTATGCTCTCAAAACAAATTTCTCCATAATATGTAAATTGAGCAAAAGAAATCAGTTACCATAAGCACATAACCAATAACATACTTGTTTTCATGATATATAGACAATTCAAAACATAGCAAGTATATGTAGGCATTGTAGAACCTTATGTTACAATAAGAATAAAAATAATCATGTGCTAAACGTAATATTCAAATTTTACTAAGTACACATGGTTCTATCCTTTACCTAAGGCCTATAAGGAATATATGTCAAATTCATTGACTTTACAAGTGAATGTGCATAAGAGGTAAAATCTTTTGATACCTTGGCCTTCGTAATTAAGGAAACTTTTTTCCTTATTCATTGCTTCTCTTTAGGTGTTTTGAACTTTGCAAGTTCCACATTTTGTACTTAAGAAGCTTTGGTTCAAGTCATCTTCCTTCTTTGACAAAAATTTCTACCATTGGGCTTTGGAGGCATTCTCCTTGATGATTCCTCTTTCCTTTGACCAATTAGTCCATCCTTTTGAGAGATTTTTTGTATAATTGAAACACTAAAATGATATTTTGACACCCACTTCATCTTGGGTCCTTGAATGTTAGTACTAGGGCATTTAAAATCTTTAGGAACTCATACCATATTATTTCTCATATAAGAATTTCTTCTATAATTGCATAAATAAAAAATATGTCCTAGATGACCACAAAAATTATAAACAATTGAATTTGATGATGGTTTGGTCCTTTGAAGATCATCTTTGGAAAAATTAAGTTTTTTGTTGTTATTACATTCTATACCATTTTTGTCATAAGCCTTACTTGAATTTTTATATGGAATAATATCAATTTTATTCTCATTAACAAACATGAAATGTAAGCAATTAGAATCATTAGCTTTGGCAAATTCATAATATAAGTTCTCAACTTGATTTTCTAAATCAGTGCACTTTTCACAAGAAGTTGAGGTTTCACATTTCAAAGACATTTCCTCATCAAGAAAAGCATATTCATTTTTCAAAATCTCAATTTTATTTTCAATGGAGGAAATGTTTTCCAAACAAGTTAAGTTTTTCTTTTCTAAATTCAATAAGTCATCATACAATTCATCATATGCACATTGTAGCTCATAATAGGAAGGACTATAATCTAGTTTAGAGTTATTTACGTCAACGTCCTTTTTAGTCATATAAAAAATAGTCTTAATTTCTGGCATACTTGGCTCTTTAAGGGAAACACCATCTTTCTCATTGTTGTCCTTCAAGGATTCAAGAAGATCTTCTTGAGGACATTTTTTAATATTGTCTTCCTTTAAAAGCTTTTGCTCTTCTTGCTCTCTATATACAACTTCCTGCAAAAAATCATTGTTAGCAAGATAAAGAGCATCAAGGGTGTCCCAATTTTCTTTGGCACTAGAACAATTCTTAATTCTAGCATAAGCATCATCCTTTAAACTACTTCTCAACATTTGCATTGCTCTAATGTTCAAGGAAAAGTATCTCTTGTCATAAGCATTCCAAGTTTGTTTTGATTTGTAAGTAAATCCATCAAGCAAAACATCTCACAAATTCAAATCAATAAATTGCATATAAAACTCCATTCTATCTTTCCAATAAACAAAATGCACACCATCAAATAATGGTGATTTATCAATTTCAAAACCTTCCATTTTAAAAAACTTTCAATGGTTGCCAACAAACAACGATATTTTAACTCTAAGCGGTTAAGCTTTCAATAAAGCACGAAGTTCTAATACCACTTGTTAGCCTTGGCAACCATCACCCAAGAGATGGGTGAATTGGGTGATCACAAGTTTTTAAAACAGATTTGAGTTCAGTGTGATTCTCATTTACTTTTACACAAGATCTAAGTCCTATAAGTTAAACTTGAAGGATCTTGGAACTTGATCTTTGCATAACCATAATCTTTCTTGTTTGTTATCATCAAAACCATTACTTTAGTCAATGCCAATCATAAATATGGCTGGTGTGTGAAATCCGCAAGTGTACGATTTCGTCGTCAAGTAATAAAAGATCAAATTCACAGAGACTATGTCTATAAATACTAATTAATTAATTAATTCAATTAAATTAAACAAAGGGAATATAATTATTGATTGATAAGAACGTAGTAACTAAGCAAGTAAATAAATAAATATCAAAGTATAAAATTGAGAACAAAAATAGCAAGTTGTTAGGAAAGGTTTTCAAATTCAAGAAAGCTTCCAGGATTGGAGGTAACCATAATGTTACAAGACAAATCTTAATTGACAACCTTTTTATTAAAATTAAAATTTAATTGAAGGTGAATTACCCTAAATTAGTTAATGTTCTTTCTCAAGAGGTAAGAACCGTGCCCAATTAAACTAATTCCTACTCTTGTGGTAATTGAATTTAAATTGAATTCATTACGCTTTATGATAATTCAATAAATTCTCGAAAGGCTAAACCTACTCTCGTGATTTAGACCTTAAGTTCAATTCTTATGATTCCAACACCTAGGTTCACCTCTCAGTACGTCCCTAGATATGTATGAGATGCAAATATATGGCTAGCAAATTCACATGAATAAGCACAATAAGAATTGAATCAAAGAGCATTCAAGATTAATAAAAAGAGTAAACCAAATCAATTAATCATTATCAATGTATCAAAGGGCATAGCCCAATCCTAGAAACAAAAGAAACTACTCAGACATGGAGAAAAAGAATCAAGAAAATAACATAAAGAACATCTAAACCCGTAGCAAAAAGAGATAAGAGGAGAAAGATGAAGATCTAGAACCTCCAAGCGTGCCTCCTTCAAACAGAAATTTGTACCCCAATATTACATTCAGAGCATCTATTTATACCCCCTATGGTTTCAATTGGTCCTTGCCCATCAAAAGAAATAAAAATGAAACTTAAAAACTGACTCGGACTACGATCCATGCCGGTCAGAGTGGAACGGCCAAGCGTGGATCCCCTGCAGGTGGTCTTTTTGTACCTTTTTGCTATCCATAAAGCTCTAACTTCAATCATGCAAGCTTTCCATCCACGGCCGCCAGTCAAAATATGATGTTGTTTCACACACATCATTCGTCCCTAGATAAATGACTCAAATTGACCAAATAAATTCATTATAAATAAGCACAATTCCACGGAACTCTTCTGGCCGTGCGCAAAGGATCTCTCTCGTTAAAAGGCATTCTAAACTGCTCTTGAGTTTCACAGTCGTGGAAGATTCCACAGTCAGGCCGTGGAACTCTCTGAAAAATCTCTTTGGCTTCTTCATGCAGCTGCTCGATCCATGACCATGGGAAATTCCACGGGCAGGCCATGGAACTCTCTAGAATGAGTCTTTTTCCCCAATTTGCTATCTGTAAAGCTCTAACTTCAATCATGCAAGCTTTCCATCCATTTCAATGCTAATTTAGCACTAATCCTGCACAACAACACCAAAAACACTACAGTTATCCAAACTAAAGGAAAAACAAATAAAAAGAGAAACTAAAATGCCTAAAAATGCATGCAAAACAAGACTAAAATATAATGTTCTTTCACACACATCAACGGCCGCCATTATAAAAGCTAGAACAAGGATATAAACTATAAAGCTTCCAAGTGGCACTAAAGTACATCCTCCACTTTAAAGAGTAAAGTGCAGTTTAGAATTTTATATAGTAACATAATAAATGATGGATATGAAAGAACCCACTCCCTTAATTTTTTTGAGATACAAGTCAATCGAGCTTTAAGTAGACATGTTCATGTGCAAACACACCTATACTATAATGATTCGTACAAAAAAGTGGCAACACACAAATGACTATGATAAATCCAAATAATGTTGCAGATAAGCCAAGCTAAACTTATGCTTGATTTTACATAATGTTCAACAAGCAATACCATAAGCAATAAACAAATTCAAGCCTATGGAGAAAAAAAGCAAAGAAACATTCTCAATCCATATTTGTTTTAAGGAAAATAGGAGAATTTAGTGAATCTGTTTTGGTGGGTCTTACATAGAATTATACTTGAATTGTTAGATTTTGAAGTAACGGAACGTAGTAATGTTAAAATATTTCTCTTTAATGGGTTTGGATTATCTATCTGGATTTTGGTCTTATTTTTTAGAGGTGAGAGTCCTCATTTGCTGTCAATTTCGCATTTTTATATTGCTTGGTGGAATTTGGAGTGTTTGTTGTTTGGAATCTTGTATCTCTGTTGAGGTTTCTACTATTTCCTGATTCAGTTTAGTTATAATTTGGATTAAATTGTGTATCAAAGCTTATATTGCAAAGTCTAGCTATCATCCTCCTATTATACTAGTCTTTATGCTCATGTGATGAGACCAGATCACAATTTCTATTGAATATAGTAAAATTTTAATTATAATTCATTTTACCGCACACATCTTTCACATATATTTAGTTGGTAAAATTGAAGTGTAGATATGTTAAAAATAAAATAAATTTAATTATAATTAAATAAAAAATTATTTAAATATAAAATAATATATGTATAAATGTATATATGGAAATGTTGTTTGATACATGTGAAGGGGCTTAAATTATGGGAATGAGAAATAAACTTTATAAAATAATACGTGTATAAAGTTTTTACAAGGAATTAGAAATAAAGTTTTGGTCCTCTAAACTATCTCAACCATGGAAAGGAGAAACACGATCTCACATAGAAGTCCCATGAATTCAATATCCCAATTAACTAGGTTTACAAACCAGGTTAGAGGCAATCAGATTTAATATGAAAAAGCATATTAGAATTGTGATTACTTCCAAAATCACAGACAAATGAAAATCACAATTCCAACAACAGAGCACAAAATTCAGACAGCAGCACCACAGTTCCTCACACAAAAGATAGATTTTTAGCTTGATGTGCAACAATCTAGGAAAAAACACAACAAAAATGTGACACTAAGCATGGCCCTGAATTGAAACCCCATTGCAGATTTCGAATCCAAAACCAAAACGATTTTATTGAAGTAATAAGATATCGACTGTGCAATGATAAACAAATACATCTTCATTGCCCAGCATGACCATATACACAATTCCATCAAGGACAAAAGTCTTATTTACAACTGACTCATTCCAAAAAAATTATGAAAGATTTTTTATGTAAAGAAACTTATGGTATTTATCTCAAAAGATGAAATTAGAGTCCTTCAAAAAGTAAAAATGACTTGCTTTTGCACCTGCACCTACACATAAATGTCAATATTCTGCGCTTGAACCTACTTAATCTGCTAAGATTGGAATCAATCTCTATAATCAAATTGCTCATATCAAATTATGGTCACCAATCACAAAAGGAAGTCAGCAATGACAAAATGAACTTGTAATGGTCGAGATTGCTTCGTTCAACTTGGTCCAACTGACGAAGTGGAGATTCGATTGGGTGGGGCATGATTGGGTGGTCAAATGTCATTTTCTTCTCGAAGGGAGATGGTTCCTTCGATTAGAGCAACCAGACGGAGACGACAAAGGAAAATATAGAAGAATTAAAATACAATCGGCGGATAAAAAATGCAAAGATGGTGATAGGATACGACTGAGAGTTAGGATTCATAGCATGAATGGGAAATTTGGAGCTTTGGGTTCATACAATGGGAGAAAATTTGGGGCTTAGGATTCATACATAGGGAAATTATTGAACAGTGAATTTCAATCATAATTTTTATCTCAAATAATATGTGGTTAATAGTAACTAATGTTAATGTTTTAAAAATATATTAAATGGTCTTTGGGGTTAAATTGTAAAGTGAAAAATTTATCAGGCCCTTCATAGAAAATGAATTACTCATTAATGACGTAGACATTACTTATCCAAATGTCTTACTTTTATTGGTCTACTTAAGAAAGGTTTCAAAAGCCATTCAAATGCAAGGGTACCAGAGAAAACACCCTTATTTTATACAGATTTACGTTAATAAAAAAAGGCTTAAATATATTTTTAATCTCCATAAATATCTCACTTTTTGGTTTTAGTTTCTACAATTTTTTTATTATTTTAATCCAAGTTTTCTTTAAATTGTTGACTTCAGTCCCCACCTTTAGTGAAGGTATATTAAGTGATGATTTAGAAAACAGTGGTCCACCTCACTCATGCCATGTGGTGCACTCATCCTATGTGGCATCCAATATGGCTAGTGGGACCCACTTGTGTCTTAAAGTGGTGGCATGTGAGAAGCACATGACCCTAATTTCATCATCCTCATCGTGTTCAATCTCTCCCATTTCCCCTATTTCCCCTATTTTGGAACCCTAGGGTTACAGAGTCATCAAAGCACCACCATGACTACCACATCTTGTGCAGAGGCATCAACTTCAGGTTCTTCCTTGCGAAGAAGTGTATTTGGGTGTGGAGATATGACAGTTCTATCAAATCAGGTACAAAGAAGAATCCTGAAAGATGATTTTGGCGATGTCCAAACTAGAAAGTGAGTTGATTTTTCAAGTTTAATGGTAGGTGATAGGGTTTTTAATGGTAGTTTAATGGTATAAGGTTTTTCTGTTGTTTGCAAAAGGAGGGCACTTACAATATCTTTGAATGGGTTGACAATGCAATAGAAAAGATTGAAGTTGCTCAACCTTGCTATCTTATTGCTGAGGTGGAGGAGGAGTTCAGGCAAAGAATTGGAAAGTTGGAGAGGAAACTTTGCAATGAGAGAAGCAGAGTGAACTTCTTGTTGTATCTGGTTTTGTTTTCATTGTGAATGACATTTATGTTGTCTCTGTACTATGTTGTGAAATGTCATTGCCAAGATTAAGGGATGTTTAGGGCTTAGGATTATGTGGGGAGTTGAGTATGTTGTTGAATGGGTATACTAGGATGGATGATGTAACATCCCAATATTACTATCCCGATATATCAATATATATATAAGAATAACCAATACTAGTCATGCTACTACTTTCAATCATACAACAACTAAACACATAGCATTTATATAAATAATTATGGAGAGTCTCGTTAACAAAAGTTATGTATGTATCACTGCCTAAAAAGGCATACAGTCATACATAGCTTTAAACTACTGAAGCAAATAAAGAAATACAAGTTCAGCCTAAAAGAGCATTTATACTACGCGTCTTCATACGTCTTTCTCTTTCCTTTTGAAACGCTTCCACCTGGATTTACATGAAAAGATAATCGGGGTGAGAAATCACAATTTCTCAGTATAAGTATTTCAAAACCAGCATTTATCCTTTCACTAAGAATAAATCAGAAACTAATGTTAGGAATAAGTTTATAACCAGTATGAGAATTACTACTTACAACCAAAAAATATCTCACATAGCAACCTTATGTAACATTCTCAAGCAAACCTTAATCCTAAATTCACACTACAAGAATGCTATCAATGATATTATACAATCGTCCATTCAATCGTACATATCATTGAATAGGTAACTGCCCATACAATTACCATGCAAATGCAATGATTGTTATGTTGTATGCTTATGCCTAATGTGTCCTAAGATAATTGTTATGCAGTGATATTAAAATAGTGTTAGTGCAATGTCATGAAACTCGACTATTCCTAGAAACTCCGTTCCATGTACTTATTCTTGAGTAGTATAGTTTCGACCATTTCTCACTACTTGGCAATGAATGGATTACTCCACCTCTCAACACTGGGTGTTCACCATGTCATATACCAATCACAGATATGTGGAAAATAGAAAATGTGTGTAAAAACACACAAAGTGATATTTAGCACACACATTCAATGCCACATTAGATATCCTCCTGCACAAGTCATAACCAATGCCGTTAAACATGTCTATCCTCCTCGATGAGATTTTCCAACTATAAACTTAAGAATACTCATATACTTGCACTATGTGTCATTCTCATCACATAACAGTATCACAAAAGATACCTATATGGATAAAAAAAACCTAAGTGTTAGCCTATGGCATTTCCAACCCATTGGTTGCCTAAGAACTCACTCTTTCCTCATATGAACTAGGTAGTCATTTCCTCCTTGAAATACTCTCATAGATGTCTCAACACACTTAAAAAGATAATAAAGAGTAATCCTAACCCTTGGGGAACCTCAACATATCAAAAACATAATTCTTGAAAGGTTCTCGAGCTCACGCTGCAGCACACCACGGCCATGCCACAGCGCTCTGGCCTCTGCTCGCTCTCACGTTGCGGCACACCACGGCCGCACCACGGCGTTCTGCTCTCAGGTTCCATCTAATGGAGGTGCATCACTCGCATACCACGACATGTCACACCTTGCGTCACAGCGCGAGAAGCAGAACATGGATTCTGCAGAATTTGGGTACTATTCCATTAGAACAATTCACAGATTTTGCATCTTAAATTCGGTCTCTAGGTGATTTAAGGTCTCTAACAAGTTTACTAACACATATGAATCATTAATCACTAATAAAAACCTCCAAGTTGGATTCTATGATCAAAATCAGAAATTAAAAGCTAACTTTTGTCACTTTTAGCCGCAAGGTCCAATTGTCAAATTATAGGTTTCTAACACAAACGTATTACATGAAGAAGTCCTAAACAGCCAAGGAAACTTAATCAAGCAAGAAAAACACTTCATTCACCTCTAGAAACCAATTTAACTTATTATGCCTCACAAATGCATGAATGAAAAAAGTGGAGAAAAGAAAATGAAAGAAGCACAAATCCCCTACCTCTTGGATCAAAGATGGTGAGGATGATGAAGTCTTAGCTTTCCCCTTCCTTTTCCTTTCCTCATCTTCCTCCTTCTTTGCTTGGCTTTCCTTTGCCTCACCCTTGGTAGCTGCATCCATGAGAGAAGATAGTGAAAAGAATGAAAAATGAGATACAAATATCTCAACTCATGCCTTTAAGTAACAAGGCAGCTGTGAGTGACTTTGGTCACTTAAGTGGCCAAGTGATATATCCCGATCTACTAAGAATACGTAGATTTCACCAAATCCAGGTTCCTATCTTCTAACATATTTAAAATAAATCTTAAAATTCATTAAAATTTCTATTTCACCAAAAACTGATATTTTCATATCAACTGGGGGTCAATCCGGCATTAAAACCTACAACTAGTATGCTTAAAATTGTCAAAACCAACTCGATTAACCTCAAACTTCAACCACATCTACTTCCATACATTTGTGACCTAGAAATAAGTTCTTCATACTTATCTCCATTAACAGAGCAGTTTAAGCCATCTATGGAGCTAATAATAGATATTTATCACACATAGTGTTACAGCAAAGTGATCAAACATGTTCAAAAAGTCATAAAACTTGACAAATATGCCAAACTAATAATAGGCTACCTCTGTAACCATTTACAAGTCTAACATGTTTTCACGAGTGTTACCAATGAGACAAAAAAATATCAACTAAATGATTGTAACTTGTTACATTTTGGGAATGAGAAATAAAGCTTCTGCTTTCATGTTCAATTGCTATAGTGTACTTCTTGCCACTTTTTCATATTGGTTTGCACAAAATCATGGTTGAAGTAAAGTTAAATAAGTGCAGCAAGTTATGCATCTCAAATACAATAACTTATGCATCTCAAACTCACTGATAAATCAATGTTATGAAACAAGTGCATGTGATAAAGCACTCTTATAAGTAAATGAAGTAAATGGATTACTCAATAAATGTACTAAAGTAACAAAAGCAGAAAGACAAAGAAATAAATGAAGCACTATTGAAATTGAGTGAAAATGTACTTGTCATTACTGATATAAAGGGTTAATACATCAAGTTGTTCCATAGACCTGACTTGCAGGTAGGTTTCAAAAAGTGTGCCTAAATACAGAGTTCCTTATACATCATTGTAGCTTATACCAACCATGTACATCAACAAAAGTTCCCTAAACCAAAAAGTATATTGCAGTGTGGTACACAAGTTATCCACAAAAGTTCCCTATACATTGCACATTGTCATCTATTTAAATTAACCATAAAAGACAAAAGGTCAAAAAATAGAGACTTGTCTAAGATTAGGTCAATTAAAGATTACAATCCAACACCAGCTCAAAAAGCCCAGGTATTTCCACCATTGATGATAATAGACTTTGCTAACCTTCTACCCTTAACACTTAGTCTTCCTCCCCTAACTGCAGCTCCACTTGTCTAACTTTTTTGTACATTGGATCCACTTGTCTAGCTTGTTTGGACATAACCCATGTAGCAAATTGCCACCACAACATGTCTACATGGGATCCCAACCAAATCCCTAAAGTTACATGAACAAGATTGCTTATTCAAGTCCACTATAAACCTCTTAGTGAAAAACATATGTCACCTCAAATTCCAGGTCCTTTGACCAAGTAGCAAACTAATTCCACTATGTTCCACCTCCCTGTCAATTCTCCTTCTTATTTTAGGCATAACAACACCAGGATACTTAGATATTTTTCTCCTTAAGGGTTGCAAACCTACCCATTAGGTATATCCTAAACCACTCAAACATTGTTATAATTGGCCTGTCCCTAGCTAATAGGATTGTGTTATTAAATGCCTCTGGTAGGTTATTCATTAGGACATCTCATTTAGGGTAAAAACTCATTGCATTCTTACACCATGCAATTTTAAGGATAACTGGAAGCCAAGCTAAGCTCTCTCATCAATGTCTTTTATCTGTCCCATCTTCTCCTCCCAAGCCTCAAGATAGGTGGCCTTGGCAGTACCCATCATCAAATCTCTCATCAATGTCCCTCCCCTAATTTTTTTTCTTAAAATCATTGTACAGGTGCCTAGTGAGAAACTTGTGTTCAACACCCTCTAACAATTCATCAAAAGCAAGCATCAAACCCTAGTCAACAAGGCAAAACATAGTGTGCAAAAATTAGTATTCAATGATAGAAAAAACATAATAAAAAAGTAATGGTTTATTCACATATAATTATACCTTCTGCTAGTCTGAAATAAACATCCATCTATTTGTCTGCACATCTTCAATGTCCTCTAACAAAAGAGTCAAAAACCATTGATTACCCCGCATGTGATTATGTATTAATTTAGGCGATATTACCACAAGTGCATAGATCGAACAAGTAATAAAGAGTGAGTAGAATATTGTTCCCACGAGGAATTAGTTTACCAAGTACCACTTCTCAAATATTAATATTATCTAGGCAATCAATAATTAAAAGTGATTCAAAGTAATTAAAGATACAAAATTATAAAAGATAAAAATACATAAGAATACACAAAATTAAAAGGGAAAAGATAGAACAAAGCACACAAATGCAAAACATATTAAGGATGTAAACACACGAAATTAAAACACTAAGGATCTGACTTCACTTTATTCAACAATCTATCATAGACAATAGAGTAGATTTGGGACCTTCATTCTAATTAATTTTTAATCATTCAATTGATGGAAAGAATCCTTTAATTAATTAAAACATAATTCCTTGGTGAGTTATTTCTCTTTAATTATCAAAGTCTAGTAAATTCACTCTATAGAATCTCATGGAAAATACCATAATTCTCTCGCACAACCTATAACTTCTATTCCTAGATGATTGTAAATCATGACACTTATTATTTATGGTCTAAGTCATATGCAAACCTCATAATTCTAGACACATCTCACTATATCAATTTATGAGTGGTCAATTCATAAAAGCATTAAAAATTATAATAAATACTCAAATTGAATAGAAAATAAATTAATTAAAAATCCAATCTTAATACATGTCTATTGAATCAAGTTACATTTTCACCCTAGAAACACACGAATTTAGCTACTCATGGCAAAAGAGAAAAAGAGATAAGAAGAGGAAAGAGAGTTCATCATGATAGAACCATAGAGAAGAAACCAAAGCGCCTTCAATGGTGATTTGATCTTTAACTCCATGAGAACTCCATGACAGCTCCTCTTCCGCTCCTAGGGCTCGTCCCCTCGCTATCTTTGAGCCTCCAAAATTCTATATTTTTCATATATTTTCTGAACTGAAAGAGAGATTCTTTGATAAACCTCATTTTTCCCCTTTTATAGAAAAATTGACAGCTTTTTATATGTAACTTGCACAATTTTTATCACCTACAAGATGGATGAATTTGTCATCGATCTCAACAGAGAAGTTGTAGGATTTTCTGTTATCTTTTCAATTCCGCAAACGACACATCGATCTGATCTTTGTAGCCCAAGATATGGCTCAATTACTAAGGAATGGTCAGGATGCTGCGGGAATCCAAATTTTGCTCCAAATCTAATCTCTTTGAGAATCCTTATCCAATCTCCAATCTAAGATTTTGCGGCTAATTAGAACTTTAATTAGTATCTAATAATAGGATAAGAATCCTTCAAATATTTATCTTTAGGAATTTCTTATTTTTGCATAAAATTTGATTATTTGTCTTGAAAATTCAAATATGATTAAGTGAAAAGATAATTATTTAAAAATAAATATAAATAAACAAAAGATATATTTAAAAAATTAAAAATATTAATAAGTAAATCCAAAAATGAGTGTATTTTACACTCATCAACCATCTCTAACTTTCCTTAGACTTAGTCTCAACAATAGCAAAGGCTAATAAGAAGTATTGGCCATTTGAATCCCTTCCCATAGCTATAAGTTGTCCACCATACTTAGTTTTCAAATAACAATCATTCATTCCAATGAATGGTCTACATGCAACAAGAAATCCCTTCTTTCATCCATCCAAACACATGTAGAAATTACCAAATCTAGGTTGCACTGAAGGGTCAGACCTTTCCAATTGTATCTTGCATGTATTCCCAACACTTACCATTCTTAGCTCAGTAATATAACTCCACAACAAACTGTATTGCTTGCATGCATCTCCCTCTACCAAATTCATGGCAATTTGTTTTACTTTAAATTCCCTCCAGGTGATAATACCAGCAGAATATCTTGTTCTTATTTTAGCAATAATATCTTTCAAACAAACATTAGAATTACTCCTAAACTTGTTAACCAGAACATTGGCCACCCACTTGGAGTTTGCAATTTTGTTATTAAACACCCTGCCACAAATATGTTTGGCCACTAGAGTCATTAATCTACATGTGTGAGTCCTTCCTACCTTACTAACATATGCTTCAAAGTTGAACTTGCCCTTGCACTTAACTCTACACCTTGTAGCATCATTGTTTACATACTTGATTTCTCTTCCATTCAACATTGAATGCTCCATTATAGCTTGAATAATGTCATTGAAGAAGACTCCATGTCTAGTTTAAATTGAAATCTTTTAGACATTTACTCCTTCTTATACATAGGATACTTAGGTTTTCCTTCTAAGTTAGAAGCAAACTCCTCATCACCACTTTCCAAGTCTTCACTCATGTACTCATCCTCCATCACATTCATATCATCATTGTTTGGTGGTATAAATATCTCAGCCTCACACCCTGCAACATCTTCATCAGGATTGTATTCCATATTAGAATCACTGAGAAGGTCATCCTAATAAGGATTGTATTCCATATTAGCCTCGCCCTCACCCACAATTTTACCATTTACTTCAACAGCATACTCATTAAATTGTTGGTTTAGATTCCTCCTTTTTTTCCCTCTCCTAAGTGGCATTTTTTTTTGTTTAGCCTTTTTTGGGGACACCCAAGCCTTACGTGCAACTTTGGTTTTCACCCTATACCTACCACATTTGGGTTGTATTCCAGCTCCTTCATCCACAGTAACCCCATTTCCTTTCTCAGCTATTCTATCACTGATTATCTCAAATCCATCATCTAATCCTAAATTCCTTTCCTCCTCACTGTCATCAAAATATACTTCCTTCACAGACTCATCACTACTATCATCATCCCCTTCATCTTGGCCCTTACCTCCCTATACCTCACCTGCCTGAACTTGAACACCCTTAGCTTGGATAGCATTATCAGCATTCTCAGCTTGGGCCATATTCTCAACACATTGAGCTTCGACCACATTATCAGTGCACTGAGCTTGGGTCACACCCTCAGCTTGTGCCTCAGCCCCAAACATCAATTCCTTAATAATATCAGGCTTTGCAATGGTTATATGTTTAATATAAATATGCACCTCACACCTATTCTTTTCAACATAATTAGTCTGTGGATATAAGTTTGCCCCAAATGATTTTATATGTTAAGTTTTGATGATGACAAATACAAAATAAAAAGTACACTTTGCTTATGTTCTTTGTTGCATCCTATATAGAGCATATCCATTAGTAATTAATAAATATCTTATTTGGATGTGTCTATAAAAGTTTTATATGCATGTTAAACTAATTAGAGCTATACATTTATGAATCATGCATATGAAGACATTGAATTATGATTCTAGACTAACTATGCTTGTTTAAGTGAGCAATACTTTGTAGGATAGTCTAAGTACCAAGAGTGAGCATTGCAACAAGAAAGCAAAAGATCTCAATTAAGCTCAACACAAGGAGAATGTGAACGGATATTTCATGAAGGTATTGATAACATCAAAGTCATGTCAAAGACCAAGTCCAAAGGAAGACTAAATGGTATAGCTTTTAGGATTTAAGGTCTTTATGTAAGAAGCCTTATGGATATCTCAAATATATTTTTCAAAATCTTTACAATTAGTTTTCATATGTTAAAATGTCCAACAAATAAGTTTTGAAAAGCTAGTTTTGGCAATAGTTCAAATCTATGAAAAATAGCAAAGTTTGAGTTTTACAAAACTGACCTTTCATCACTCTTTTGATCATATCTTTCAAAACATTTTGAGTTTTGTTTTGAAACTTGTTTCATTTGAAAATAGACTCAAAGATCTTTCCAATGACTAGTCATTTGCTTTAAACGGATAAGAAATGAAGAAGTTATGATCATATGAATTCATTTTTCAAAATCTGTAAGGAGTATTCAAATACAGCTTGTGGTATTCGAATACCACAGCACAGAAAACATTCCAGAGTGAGTTTTTTAAAGGGGCATTCGAATACATGATGTGGTATTCGAATACCACAGCCCAAAAGTTGTTCCAGACTCTATTTTAAATAGAGGTATTCGAATACCTCTTTTGGTATTCGAATACCTCTTTTGGTATTCGAATAACTGACTTCTGAATCATTTTTTTATTGGATTTGGAACAGTGGTATTCGAATACTCAATGATGGTATTCGAATAACCCACGAGAATTCTGTTTCTTTTTTGAATTCATACGTAAACGTATTTGCTTTAATTATCACATTAATGACTCAACGGCTATTTTCTGATCAAAGGCTCTATAAATAGAGGCCATGCCTCACGTCTGAAATACACGAAATTTCTAAAATTATTTTGGTTGTGCTAAAACGCTGTTTACATAATTCTCTCTTTTTCTCTATGCTCTTTTAGTAAATTTCTGAGA
This sequence comes from Ormosia semicastrata, assembly GCA_029884595.1. Lineage (NCBI taxonomy): Eukaryota > Viridiplantae > Streptophyta > Magnoliopsida > Fabales > Fabaceae > Ormosia > Ormosia semicastrata. Next base: position 7,417,725 of record JAQQTO010000045.1, read on the forward strand.
TATCCTTAGAGAGCTTCATAGAACTTCAATTTGTATTATTTGCTCTGAGTGAGAGTTTCTCTTCATCTATATTTCTGTTCTTCTATATTGAGGGTGAGGTATCCTTCAAGATTTGTAAAGGGGGTGAGGTATCCCTCTAAGGTTTGTGTAAGGGTGAGGTATCACTGCAGGCTGAGACTTTAGCACAAGGGTAGAGTTTCCCTGTGTGTGAAAAGTGCTCTCTTATGTAAAGGTTGCAAGCACCTATTGAAGCTTGTACATATAGTGAAAAATCTCGAATCGTGTTTCTGGGACTGGACGTAGACCTCAAGTGGTTGGTGGTCGAACCAGGATAAATATCGTGTCGCTTCTTCTTCTCTTTATCTCTTTATTTTATGCAATCTTTATTTTATGTAATTTTATATTATTGCATACTTATTCATTTGCTATTGTTAAAACTTTTCTTTTATCTTATTCCTTCTGTGCTTTTATTTAATTAGTTTTAATATTTGTATTTTAATTAAAAGAAGTTTTGCCAAATTTTTTAATACCCAATTCACCCCCCCTCTTGGGTAATGGTTGCCATGACTAACAAGTGGTATCAAAGCTTCGTGCTCTGGTGAAAACTTAACCACTTAGAGTTAAAGATCCTTGTTTGTGAGCAACCTTGAAAGTTTTTCAAAATGAATTGTGTTGAAATTAATAAACCACCATTCTTTGATGGTGCAAATTTCGTTTATTGGAAAGTTAGAATAGAAATTTATATGCAATCTATTGATATTGATTTGTAGGATATTGTGCTTGATGGGTTTACTTGCAAATCAAAACAACCTTGGAATGACTATGATAAGAAATGTTTTTCTTTGAATATTAGAGCAATGCAAATATTGAGAAGTAGTATAAATGATGATGCTTATGCTAAAATTAAAAATTGCTCTAGTGCTAAAGATATATGGAATGCTCTTTATGATATTTATTGTGCTAACGATGATTTTGTGCATAAAGTTGCATATAGAAAGCAAGAAGAGCAAAAGCCTTTGAAGGAATCCTGTCATGAAATGCATGCTCAAAGAGATGCTCAAACAGCAAGCCAAATACCTCTTGGTGACTATGGTGCTCAATTTAAAGAAGAGGCAAAGCAAAACAAAAGTGATGAGGAAGAATGTGATTCTCTTAAAGAGGCAAGTACCCTAGAAATTGAAACTACTTCCCATATGGCTAAAAAGGAGTTTGAGGTAAATAATTCTAAACTATATTATAGTCATTCCTATGATGAGTTACAAAGTGCATATTATGAACTATATGATGGTTTATTGAATTTAGAAAAGAAAAACTTATCATGTTTGAAAAATATTTCCTGTATTGAAAATAAAATTAAAACTTTGAAAAATGAATATATTTTTCTTGATGCAGAAATGTCTTTGAAATGTGAAACCTCATCTTCTTATGAAAAATGCATTAATTTAGAAAATCAAGTTGAGGACTTATATTCTGAATTTGTCAAAGCTAATGATTGTAATTGCTTAAATTCTATGCTTGTTAATAAGAATAAAATTAATGTTATTACATATGAAAATTCAAGCAAGGCTTATGGCAAAAATAATTTAGAATATATAAATAACAAAAGGCTTAAGTTTTTCAAAAATGATATTCAAATGATTAAGCCATCATTAAATTCAATTGTTTGCAATTTTTGTGGTCATCTAGGACATATTTCTCATTTATGTAATTATAGAAGAAATCTTTATATGAGAAATTGTATGGTATGGGTTCCTAAAAATCCTAAAGGCCCTAATACTAATACCCAAGGACCCAAAATGAAGTGGGTACCAAAGTGTCCTCCTAGTGCTTCAATTATGCAGAATATTTCTCAAAAGGATGGACAAATTGGTCAAAATAAAGAGGAATCATCAAGGAGAATGCTTCCAAAGCTTAATTATAGAAACTTTGGTCAAAGAATGAAGATGGCTTCAATCAAAGCTTCTCAAGTACAAAATGTAGAACTTGTAAAGTTCAAGACTCCAAAAGAGAAGCAATGGATAAGAAAAAGTATTTCCTTTATTACCAAGGCTAAGGTATCAAAAGCTTTTACCTCTTATGCACACTCACATGCAAAGTCAATAAATTTGAGGTATATTCCTTGTAGGCCTTAATTAATTAATAGAATCATGTGTACTTAATTAAAATTTGAATATTATGTTTAGCACATGATTATATTCCTGCTACACCCTTTGCTCACTGTCTTGTATATTTATTGATCATAAGATAATCTATGACTATATATGTTTGCTATGCTTTAAAATTGTCTATACATCATAAAAGTAAGCATGCTATCAATTATGTGCTTAATGGTATTTAATTATTTAATTTATTGTGCTCAATTTACATATTATGGAAAAATTAATCTTTATGAGAGCATAATAGATTAATTTTTAAAAAAAACTAACACACAATGACCCAAGAAAATGTGGGTACCAAAAGTCAAAAATTAAAGTGTGTTGTAGGTGTGCTTGAAGGACAAGAAGTGACTTTGATATCTTGAAAGTGGCTGATAACTCCGTGAAATGTAGTTATTTATGCCCCATAATTGTGCTTCATGGCATGCTTAGTCCTTTATCTTATGCATATTTGAAAGGTTTTGTGCTCATACTTGTTAAATGTCATTTGGATACCTTCCTTTATGTTTTTGAGCAATGTGTGCATATATGTTGATTGATTAAGTAGATTTGCAATTATATTTAATTTGGTGCTTTCTCTAATGTAGGAAGGGCTCAAAAGAGACAAATTGATGCAAGCCAAGGCCCAGCGTTGGAGGAAAGAAGCCAAGGATGCATTCCAGACTTCCACGCCGCCGCGGCGTGGCTGTGTCAGCCAGCCTAATACTGATAGGGCAGAGAGCTCCACGCCGAGGCGTGAGAATGTCCACGCCGCGGCGCGCGTCGGCGAGCTGAGCCTATTTATTCTAGTTTTCACGCACCCTTACTCTCTCTCTCGTTTCTTTCTCTTTTAGGTTTTAGGTTTTTTAGTTTTCTCGGGTTAGAGGTTACGGCTAAACCTCCATTGGAGGTGGAGATTGGAGCTTGGGGAGCTAAGGATGGAAGCCCTCTTTCTCTTGGAAGAGGATCCGAGCTTCAATGGCGAAATCCATAAGCTTTCTCCTTCTCTCTTTTCTCTCTTCTCTTCCTCATTTCTTGAGCATGTATTTTGTAATCTGTTCTCATGTTCATTGTATAGCTAAGCTTTATTTAGGGATGACTTTGAATCCTTTTATTAATATTAATGATTTGTTCTTCTCTGAGTTTGTGTGGATCTTTGATTTTGTTCAATCATATTGTACTTAATGCTCTTGAGTGTTTGGCCAACATTTGAGTGATTTGATAAAATCTAATGAACCTAGACATAGGGATTTGGGTTTGAGATCGTATGTATGGTTAATGCATGTTCGATTCTATTCCAATGGCGGGATGGGTTGATTCGCTAATGGGATAGACATATACCTATTAGCCATGCATAGCATGTGTTTGAGAATAGACCTTAAAGAGTGGATTTTGTGTTAGCTCTCAAGGACACTTAGGGAGTTAGGCAAATGATACCATGGTTAGATGACCTAGACATAGGCGTTTAGCTAATGTAGATTCTCAAGCTAACATAATCATTGCATTCATATTTATGAGGAGGATTGCTTGTTGTTAGTTGATGTAAAGGGTGAAAGAGGATTTCCCTAAGCTCTAACCGTTTATCCTTATTGCTTTTTGTCTTTACTTTCTTTACCTTTATCCATTTTTATGTTCTTGAATAAAATTAAGTAAGCTATCGGTTAATACTTAGCATTGGAAATAAAATTATCCTCATGGGAATGATATCTGTACTCATCATTTTATTACTTGTGCGACCCGTGCACTTGCGGTTAGCAAATGGGCAAACACGTTTTGACCCTAACAAGTTTTTGGCGCCGTTCTGTCTTGGGATAAGGCATTATTTCCGTATTGCTAATATTGACAATGAGTTTGCTTAGTTCTAATTCAAGTTTTTATGTTTTGTTGTTGTAAATAGTTTTAATTCATGTTTTTATGCTTTTGTTTTTGGTTTGTTTAGATAAGTAGTTATAGTTTGATTTTGTGTTATTGTTATGTTTTTGTTATATATTTTGTGTTTTAAGCTTTTAGACATGTTTTGAGGTGCTTGGGGCCAAAATGGAGCACCGCTCAAGGAATCGGTTTCTGTCTTGAGCAACGCAAGATGACCTCTCACGCCGCGGCGTGAGAATTTCCACGCCGCGGCGTGCCAGTCTCTGCCTATCAGGAACACTCACCAGAGCGCTCCACGCCGAGGCATGAACTTTTCCACGCCGCGGCGTGGCCCCCTGTTTTGCATTTTTCTGTTATTTTCTCTATTTTTCTTTATTTAATAGTGCTCAGTTCTAGTTTGCTTGCTGTTTTGACTTGCTCAAGTACCCTATAAACCATGAACACCAAGAACACACCTTCACTTTGGTTTGGGGGAGTATCTTTGCATGTTTTTACCCTTGATGCTTAATGTTACACATGTTTTGATACTTTAAGTATGTGCTAGTGATGGTCATCATGCTTTCATGAGTATATCCTGTTTTGGCTATTACTAGTGGGCTGTTGATAAAAGTTTCAGTTTTCAACACTTTGTGCATATTGTTATGCATCCTGAAATGGAAAATGATGAATCTTTTGAATGCATGACTTTATGCCATTTGCTAGTGTGTGATGGTTGGTCAATGATATAAATGCTTGCAATTGTCCTCAATTCTTTTGTGAAACCATTTGCGATCTTGAAGCATGTTTAAGCAATCTTGTTTGTTTTTATGCATGATGTGTTTCTCACTTAGATGCTTGTTTAACTTTGGAAAGATTTGAGTGTTTGTCTAGAGAATGTTTATGGATTGTGCATGTGGATGATTTCTACTATCCTTGAAATTGTTTTGTAACTCTCTTGAGGCGAAATCCTAGATTGCACATGATTGAAGAAGTGATTAGGGCATTGTTTGGACCGGTTGAGCCTTTCAAGCTTACCCTTACACGATTGTATCCCTAGGTCCCCTTTTGAAGCCTTCTAATTGTTTGGCCTTCTATGTTCTTCTTTCACCCTCATATTTCCTACCTTGTAACCATTCTAATGCATGTGAAAGCATTGCATTTCTTTTTCCTTCCCTTTATGTTTGTTGGGTGCATGATATGTTATTTCTTCACTTGAGTCCATTGTTTAGGGTATTTATGTTGTTCAATACAAAAGTGGCTGGAAGGAACCATTTGTTGTACAAGAAGTTGTTTTTGTTAAAGAAAAAGAAAAGAGAAAAAGAGAAAAAGAAAAGAAAAGAAAAGAAAAGAAAAACAAATGAAAGAAAGAAAGCATAAATGAAAAAAGCATCGAGTGGTTCTGAATAGTGTTATTTGTTTCATTTTGTATACCCTTGTTGTAGTGACTCAAGTCTTGAAATATCATGTTATGTTTCTCAATGTTTGTATGTTTTCCATTCCCCTTTGTTCTTCACCCCATCACCTTGGCCGTACATTATAAGCTATTAAAGTCCCTCTTGATCCCCAATCATGTGTGATTTACATTAGTGGAGAGAGAGTTGTGCTACAATTTTGTGGAATCTTGATTTGTATCCATGTGTAGGTTCATAAACTTATCCGAATAAGCATGATTTGAAAACGATAAGTTGAGCTTGCATCTTTGTGAGAGATGTCATGTGCATGATTGGAAGCTTGATTGATGGCATATTTAAGATTGTGTATGTGTTGAACTTAACTGTGAGGCATGCGCATTCTTTGAGGGCCATTATAATCATTGTGCACTAGTTGTGGTTAAATGAAAATTGAATTCATCATTGTTGAATGCATGTGAGCATGAATTGTCAAAGTGAGTTTTCTTAGTCATACTTTGTGTTGCTCGAGGACTAGCAACATCTTAAGTTTGGGGGTGTGATAACTCCGTGAAATGTAGTTATTTATGCCCCATAATTGTGCTTCATGGCATGCTTAGTCCTTTATCTTATGCATATTTGAAAGGTTTTGTGCTCATACTTGTTAAATGTCATTTGGATACCTTCCTTTATGTTTTTGAGCAATGTGTGCATATATGTTGATTGATTAAGTAGATTTGCAATTATATTTAATTTGGTGCTTTCTCTAATGTAGGAAGGGCTCAAAAGAGACAAATTGATGCAAGCCAAGGCCCAGCGTTGGAGGAAAGAAGCCAAGGATGCATTCCAGACTTCCACGCCGCGGCGCAAGAATAGCCACGCCGCGGCGTGGCTGTGTCAGCCAGCCTAATACTGATAGGGCAGAGAGCTCCATGCCGAGGCGTGGGAATGTCCACGCCGCGGCGCGCGTCGGCGAGCTGAGCCTATTTATTCTAGTTTTCACGCACCCTTACTCTCTCTCTCAGTTTCTCTCTTTTAGGTTTTAGGTTTTTTAGTTTTCTGGGTTAGAGGCTACGGCTAAACCTCCATTGGAGGTGGAGATTGGAGCTTGGGGAGCTAAGGATGGAAGCCCTCTTTCTCTTGGAAGAGGATCCGAGCTTCAATGGCGAAATCCATAAGCTTTCTCCTTCTCTCTTTTCTCTCTTCTCTTCCTCATTTCTTGAGCATGTATTTTGTAATCTGTTCTCATGTTCATTGTATAGCTAAGCTTTATTTAGGGATGACTTTGAATCCTTTTATTAATATTAATGATTTGTTCTTCTCTGAGTTTGTGTGGATCTTTGATTTTGTTCAATCATATTGTGCTTAATGCTCTTGAGTGTTTGGCCAACATTTGAGTGATTTGATAAAATCTAATGAACCTAGACATAGGGATTTGGGTTTGAGATCGTATGTATGGTTGATGCATGTTCGATTCTATTCCAATGGCGGGATGGGTTGATTCGCTAATGGGATAGACATATACCTATTAGCCATGCATAGCATGTGTTTGAGAATAGACCTTAAAGAGTGGATTTTGTGTTAGCTCTCAAGGACACTTAGGGAGTTAGGCAAATGATACCATGGTTAGATGACCTAGACATAGGCGTTTAGCTAATGTAGATTCTCAAGCTAACATAATCATTGCATTCATATTTATGAGGAGGATTGCTTGTTGTTAGTTGATGTAAAGGGTGAAAGAGGATTTCCCTAAGCTCTAACCGTTTATCCTTATTGCTTTTTGTCTTTACTTTCTTTACCTTTATCCATTTTTATGTTCTTGAATAAAATTAAGTAAGCTATCGGTTAATACTTAGCATTGGAAATAAAATTATCCTCGTGGAAACGATATCTGTACTCATCATTTTATTACTTGTGCGACCCGTGCACTTGCGGTTAGCAAATGGGCAAACACGTTTTGACCCTAACAGTGGCTGCTCCAAGTACAAAGACCAGAAAAAAATTTCAAGCTCACTTCCTTGTCTCCATGAAGCATGGACTTGCAATCATTGAATAAGTGAAACTTGTGTTATGATTCTCTAGCCTTATGTCTTGAACATGTTCCTACACGTTAATATGCTAGATAAAGTATTTCCATCAACAGGTATGCTTTTATTTCTCAAAAATGCTTTTTCTGGACATAGATATGTGTTTTTCTTGTTTACTTTTCGAATGCCTTATTCCATTGATGTTATACGTGAAAATTTGTGTTTTTTGTCAAGGCTATTCGAATACCAACATGGTTATTCGAATACCTTACTTCAGTACAGCTTTTCTAAAAGCTGGTGTATTCGAATACCTAAGAAGCATTCGAATACCCTGAGGCCAATCCTTTTCGTTTTCACACTAACTGTGGAGTATTCGAATACCTTTATGAAGTATTCGAATACTTGCTCCTCGGGCTTCTCTTCTTTTTTCGAGAGTATTCGAATACCATCGTGATATTCGAATACCCCAACTCTGTTTCAGTTTCTCTCTGGAGTATTCGAATACTTTGTGAAAAGCATTCGAATACCATCGTTTGGGAGCCAAACCAGTATGGCCATCTATTCGAATACCTGGGTAGGTATTCGAATACCCTCTATCAGAAGGGTGCCCATGCTGCCTCTGCTGTTGCTACTGCTGTTTTTCCTACCCCTGCTTTATTTTAAAAGTTTCTGTTGCATTTATTATTGTATATGTTGCCTAGCATTAATAATCAATATATGCTAAATTCTTTGTTTGTTTTGTCTGAAAATATACACTTAATGATATGTATAAACAATGCAAATGCTTAACCAAATATAATTGGTTATTATTTTGATGAATATATGTACTTAGCTAATTTGATTAGTGAAATGAAATATTTTTTTTCTTTTCTTGTAAACTCATTTGTTGTTTTGCCCTTACTGTTTTGAATGCTTATTTGTTTATGAGTTTGGCATAATGACTAACATCTATGGATCCAAAATTGATGGATACCAAAGAAAGTACTTTGAATTATTTTGTAGGGTGTCAACTTCCTCAAGCAAGCATTTAAATGAAATAAATTCATTCAACTTGAGGATAGTAAAAGGATTCAACTTTTAAAGGGAGTGCAAAGAATTTCTATTCCCTCATGAAAACTTGAAGCTTGGAAGTTGGTGGAAGTGAGAGTCACTTACAAAAACTCAAAGAGTACACTTTCGGTGACATCATTCTCTTATCCTTATTTAAGCTTTAAATTGAATATCATATGATGTTTGGATAAGTAGAGATTTATTTTTTTTTATGCCTTAACATGTCTTAAGTTGTAGCATTATGTTTTAAAAGTATCTTTACATATGCTAACATGCTAGATAAGTACATACCTTATTTGAAATGACATGTTTTATAATAATATTTCTTATCTTGAGCTTGTGACCATCTCTCTTAGTTTAAATATGACAGTTCACATGCTCATAAGTAGTTTTAATCCTTTCTCTTTGATGCTTAATTGTCTTATATACTCACTTGGAGATTGGAAATTAAAATGTTATATGTTTTCTTGTTTGAAATTGCTTGATATATTTATATCTTGAAAACAAGAAGTAAATGATTCTTTTTTTTTTGTGCCTTGAACTCGCCTTTGAACTTCAATTTTTTTAGTATATCTTGAAATGAATCATAAATGGTCTCAAAGTTATAGTTCCATATTTTTTTCAATTCTTTCATTATAATAAGGGACTTTTTGTTCTTGATTGGCATGTGCGTACTAAAATTCCTTACTTGGTATTACATGCCTAACATGATCATTGTTTGCCCCAAAATGCTTATATAAGTTTTAATATTGATCATGTATTTCTTGATAAACTTGAATCATGTCTTAAAATGCTTAAACTATTATTTTGGATTCAAGTGCATATGTGCTTCATGCATTCTTGTTAGAACTAATATTGCATGATTGATAATGTGATACATGCTTTAAAATTATTTATCAACCTGAATTATGCTTATAAATGAGCTTACATGATATTTGATGTTAACCTATGTTTTAAAGGACTTTTAAAGTTAGCTTTGCAAGTCTCTCTATATATTTCAAATATAGCCATCAGTTTTTGTACATACAAGCATATATGGATAAATGAGAAAAGCTGAACGGAATTCAAATGAAGAGGAAGATAAAGAAGACTTTCTTCTAGTGAAATGGAATAGAGAATTCAAAGGAAGAAAGCTCAAAGTTAAAGGAGCAATAAAGAAGGATCATCACTCTTTATCTATCTCAATAAGTATCTTTATCCCTAAGCTATTATGGTATTTTTTATGATATGGATAGTATGATACTTGTTGATAAATTGATCTTAAAATGATTAGATACTTTCCTTACATGAGAAGTATGCTTAGCATTGACAAAATACCTAATTGGATATTAACTTGCTAATTTGCATTGCATTTAGGGTGAATGATATTAGTTCTATACATGCTTTGATCCCTACAGCATATTTCATCAAGGAGATGTACTTATGTTCTTTTAACTTGGTTTAATCTATCTCAATGAATATATGCTTTTCATATAAAATATCTCTACCTTTCTAAAATGCTTTTGAAAATATAATGTGCTCTTGTAAAATTCTTTTTGAAAGGGGAGAAGTTTTTAAAATAGTTTTTGTTTGAAGGATTAAGAATAAATATCTTTACCTTTGCTTTATTTTGATAATATGTATATTCTGAGGGGGAGCTTATCTCTTAAATTGTTGCTCATATCCTATAGCTAACAAGTGGTAAACATGTTATATCCTTTGACTTACATCATTGTTTGACATGAAATGTTTTATTGTTAATACTATCAACATGTCAACAAAGATCATCTCTTGTTCTTTTTCCCTCTATCAATGAAAGAAGGTAAACTTTCTTAAATTTCATATCTTTTGATTCTTTCATTGAGAAATGCTTGATGTGTGACAAGTTGCATGATCTTCCTGTTTGAAAATCTTAATTTCATGACTTTATATGGATATCTTGTATATCCTAATCAATGATATCAAGTGGTACTTATTTTCATGTGGTATACAAGATATTATATGTTAGACATAATTTCTTAAGCTTGTTGCTATCATATACTAAATATTGATGTACCAAAATATGACAAGTATTGTATGAATAATCCCCTATATCTTGCAAGCATATTTGTTTCATCTCTCTATTCTTGACTCATATGTAAAATCTATAAGGGGGAGAAAATATTTTTTTTTAAGCCTTTTTGTTGATGTCAAATAGGGGGAGTGAAAATTAGAAAGAAAAATATATGCTTGATATGCTTACATGATGCTTATTGTTTGACATGCTTACATGAATATCCATTCTTGAATATTGCTCATCAACATATTTTTTTCTTTGGTGATTTGTCATCATCAAAAAGGGGGAGATTGTGGATATAAGTTTGCCCCAAATGGTTTTATATGTTAAGTTTTAATGATGATAAATACAAGATAAAAAGTACACTTTGCTTATGTACTTTGTTGCATCCTATATAGAGCATATCCATTAGTAATTGATAAATATCTTATTTGGATGTGTCTATGAAAGTTTTATATGCATGTTAAACTAATTAGAGCTATACATTTATGAATCATGCATATGAAGATATTGAATTATGATTCTGGACTAACTATGCTTGTTTAAGTGAGCAATACTTTGTAGGATAGTCCAAGTACCAAGAGTGAGCATTGCAACAAGAAAGCAAAAGATCTCAATTAAGCTCAACACAAGGAGAATGTGAACGGATATTTCATGAAGGTATTGATAACATCAAAGTCATGTCAAAGACCAAGTCCAAAGGAAGACTAAATGGTATAGCTTTTAGGACTTAGGGTCTTTATGTAAGAAGCCTTATGGATATCTCAAATATGTTTTTCAAAATCTTTACAAATGGTTTTCATATGTTAAAATGTCCAACAAACAAGTTTTGAAAAGCTAGTTTTGGCAATAGTTCAAATCTATGAAAAATAGCAAAGTTTGAGTTTTTTAAAACTGACCTTTGGTCACTCTTTTAATCATATCTTTCAAAATATTTTGAGTTTTGTTTTGAAACTTGTTTCATTTGAAAATAGACTCAAAGATCTTTCCAATGACTGGTCATTTGCTTTAAACGGATAAGAAATGAAGAAGTTATGATCATATGAATTCAGTTTTCAAAATCTGTAAGGAGTATTCGAATACAGCTTGTGGTATTCGAATACCACAGCACAGAAAACATTCCAGAATGAGTTTTTTAAAGGGGCATTCGAATACATGATGTGGTATTCGAATACCACAGCCCAAAGTCGTTCTAGACTCTATTTTAAATAGAGGTATTCGAATACCTCTTTTGGTATTCGAATAACTGACTTCTGAATCGTTTTTTTATGAGATTTGGAACAGTGGTATTCGAATACTCAATGATGGTATTCGAATAACCCACGAGAATTCTGTTTCTTTTTTGAATTCATACGTAAATGTATTTGCTTTAATTATCACATTAATGACTCAACGGCTATTTTCTGATCAAAGGCTCTATAAATAGAGGCCGTGCCTCACGTCTGAAATACGCAAAATTTCTGAAATTATTTTGGTTGTGCTAAAACGCTGTTTACATAATTCTCTCTTTTTCTCTGTGCTCTTTTGGTAAATTTTTGAGATATCCTTAGAGAGCTTCATAGAACTTCAATTTGTATTATTTGCTCTGAGTGAGAGTTTCTCTTCATCTATATTTTTGTTCTTCTATATTGAGGGTGAGGTATCCTTCAAGATTTGTAAAGGGGGTGAGGTATCCCTCTAAGGTTTGTGTAAGGGTGAGGTATCCCTGCAGGCTGAGACTTTAGCACAAGGGTAGAGTTTTCCTGTGTGTGAAAAGTGCTCTCTTATGTAAAGGTTGCAAGCACCTATTGAAGCTTGTACATATAGTGAAAAATATCGAACTGTGTTTCGGGGACTGGACGTAGACCACAAGTGGTTGGTAGTCGAACCATGATAAATATCGTGCCTGCTCTTCTTCTCTTTATCTCTTTATTTTATGCAATCTTTATTTTATGTAATTTTATATTATTGCACACTTATTCATTTGCTATTATTAAAGCTTTTCTTTTATCTCATTCCTTCTGTGCTTTTATTTAATTAGTTTTAATATTTGTATTATAATTAAAAGAAGTTTTGCCAAATTTTTTAATACCCAATTCACCCCCCCTCTTGGGTAATGGTTGCCATGACTAACATAGTCACCTCTAAAGCATGACTATCTCAGCTAATTTGTTTTAACCCATCCTTAAATCTCTTTCTAGGCTCAGCCCACTATAGTTTCATACTACTAGAATATCCTAAGTCTCTAACTAGTCCTAGAGTCTCAAAGTATGACCATTTATCAATGTCTAAGTTATAGACTGCATGTACTTCTTTTCCTTTATAAATGAGTGCGTGTTCATTCATAAAATGACCCCATATAGTGAAATACAATAGTGAAACCCATCCTACAAGTGCAAAGAAGACAACAAACTAATTTTAAATTACTAAATCAGCAACAAAATGACAAGCATTGCGGTGGAGGAAACAAAGAACCCTAAACCCATTTAGTCCCACACGAAATCAATATTCAGACCCAATAACCATCATGTGCAAAATAGCTTTTTCAAGACAAAGATTCTAACACTTACCTTGAAAAGTTGTCTCAACCTTCACCGGCACCCTTGCACCACGCACTTGTAGTGGAGAATGTGATACACGATTCCCTCAGCAGTGTGTTGTTAACCCTAGCGTCAGAATAAAGGTGGGATTCCGTCTCAGTGAGTGTAGGAGTGAAAGTGTAAGAGAGAATATGGGAGGTGGGAGAGAATATATGGTCCCTATAATATCTAGTGGAGGGAAATGAAATTGGGGTCATGTGCTTCTCACATGCCACCACTTTAAGCCATAAGTGGGTCCCACCAGCCACATTGGATGCCACATAGGATGAATGTGCCACATGGGGACCACCGTATACCAAATCATCATTTAACAAACCTTCATTAACAGTGAGGACTAAAGTTAACAATTTAAGGAAAACTTCGACAAAAAATAAAATAAAAATAAAATTTTAGGGACTAAAACCAAAAAGTTAGATATTTATAGAACCTAAAAACATATTTAAGCTTAAAAAATCACATATTATCATTTTATTTTATATAAATTTTTTTATTAAATACTTATTCTACATTTAATTCATTGAGATTTTTTTGAGAATTTAATTTGGAGGTTTTTAATTCAATCGATAAAAGTGTAATTTTATTTGTTGGTTTAACATAAGTAAACATCATCTTCAATAGGGGAGAACGGTGTTATTTTCAAAATTAGACTACATGTCAAAGTTGTAAAATTCAGAAAAGGTCAGTGTAAATTTCCTATATATCAATGTTTTATCAACTAAATCTACACAAATTGTGTATACCAATTACTAAGTTATAGAAAAGTTGTGACTAGTTTCAGCTTCCTTTGCTCTCTCTAATACTTGATCGTGCAATGCTAGTTAATATCCCTTGTAGTATGTGCTGATATTTGCTGTCACACTACATTCATGTTGGTAGATAACAAATTTAGATTAAATTATATATATATATATATATATAACAACAAACATCAGATCTAGTAAAAGAAAGAATGCAACAAATACAACTTATATTCTAAACTAAAATCTAATACAATTTATATTTTGAACTAAAATCTATAAGAAAAATTTGATCTTTACCTAAAGGTTATTGATGACTAAGTATCTTTTCCAACAAAGATCCACACAAACAGTGCTAAAGTTTGAAAATTATCTCAACTTCTCCCAAAGTAAATCTACATATCTCTTCTACCTGTATCTCAACTTCTCCCAAAGTAAATCTACATATCTCTTCTACCTGTAAGACCGTGGAAACAAAAAGAGATCATAAAGAAACTCATAGAAACCACTCAAACAAAGGAAATAAAAAACACTTAAAAAAGGACAAACAAAAGATAATAGAAACAACTCAGATCTAATAAATTTGAGCAAATTATTGAAAAGAAAAGTAAAAAATAAATAGATGAAGACAGTAAGAGAATGACATCCCTACCACTTCAAAGAAATCACAAAAAAAACAGATATAAGAGAGAAACAAAAGAATTAAACTATACCTTAACTTTTAGGAAAACTCTTTAATTTTTCATGATGTAAGCATTTTTATTATGGAAAATGATGTTTACACAAACATCTGTGTAAAAAACTCACAAAAGATATGTAAGCCATTGAATGTAGAGAAAAAGTGAAAAAAAAAATGATTATGATGAAATATTATGATGTGTGCGAATAACTTTATATATGGATCAGGATCCTCTTCTGTTCGTCAAAAACAGAAGAGAATTCTATTAATTAAAAATACATGTTTAAGTTTATATATCGCATGCGGTATATGTAATTTTTTTTTTTAATAACATACCGCATACAGTATATATCAATTTTAGTTTTTTGAAATAACAGGACCTCTCTTGTAACAGGAGAGGATCCATTTCCATATCTTACACCCAGACTATATAATGTTAGGAAACAGATCCTCTCCTGTTACAGGAGAGATCTTGTTCTTTCCAAAAGCTAAAATTGATACATACTGCATGCGGTATGTTATTAAAAAAAAAGTTACACATATCGCATGCAGTATATAAATTTAAGCATATATTTTTAGTTAATATAATCCTCTCCTATTTTTTATGAACAAGAGAAGATCTTGGTCCGTAAGATATAATCTGATACTAACTTCAAGTTAATGATAATTATATAATTATTATTTAATTAAATAATTATTAAGATAATGATATTTATTTAATTATTATCTTGGACTCTAGGTCTTATACTAACTTCAAGCTAGATATGATGAAACTCACATTTTAGTTTAAATAAGATTAGGCATGGTAATAAGTAAACTCGTGGATTAAAGACAACTGTGAATACTAGAAGCATACTTCAGAAATTACATGCCGAAATAGTTATAGCATTTTGGAGGATACAAATTTGTCTATTACTGCAAATATGCCATTAAGGTCTGGTTTATACGCCTGTATCTTAGATGCTTGCAAATATACAAATTTTTCGAGTGTGCCAGCTAAGATTGCTACATTTTAGGAGTTACACAAGTTGGTGAAATAGCAGGTAGACTTACAAATTTGTGTGCTTTGAGAGCAACAACAAATCAAACCAGCAAATTTCCATTATTACTTTTTTAAATGTTTGACAAACATAATCTTATTTCATCAAATTGGAAGAAAAAAAAAAGGCACAATATATGCCATGACAGATTCAATCATCCCAGTGAATTCTGGTAAGAGTGTCAATTGCCCGCTCTTAGCCGAGATCACAAGTAGGTGTCTGTACAAATATGAAGATTTGGGAAATAAAATTATTTTGATGCACTGGCACCTGTACACAGAAATTGGAAGAGATATTACATTAGAAGAAGTCCAAATGAATGAAAAGAGAAAAAAAAAAATCATTGCGGAAAAGAAGTAATGGAAAGACCTTGAAAAAAGGAGAAATAAAAGAACGAACGAAAGAAAGAAAAAACTTCTCCATCTATTTTAACCAACCAAAACAATTTTACAGTCGTTTCTAAAAATATTAGTTTCCAAGTCTAACTTTTTCCCTACTTAGTGGAAAGTTTCTTAAGGGTTATTCAGATTTCAAAGTTCTACCAAGACCATTTTACTATACAAGCAGAGATGCAGATACGGTAAGATTTTGAGAACCCCAAAAATCATGTCTTAACTACAAAGTATCTTAGACTACAAAGTATCTTTGTTCCTTGTATAATTAAACTTTTTAAGAATACTGTTTTTCTGTAATTAATATCAAATGGAACTTTTTAAGCAGCTCTAGTACCAAAGAAACTTCGTACTGCCCTTCTGACAGCACTAACAAAGACCACATGGTAACACAAAAAATACACAGGTCAGCAGTATTAAACTCGTTCCATCAATAGAAATCTACTAATGATATTTATGAAACCACAAATAATAGCAAAAATGGTTAAAACCATCGAACAGAATACAAAAAGGTTCAAAACAATATTACCACCACCAACAATAATTTGTTAAATGGCTAACATCCTCACTTTGACAATTTAAGTGCGTGTTTGAAATAATTGTGAAAATTTAATTATTTTAATAATCAATTATTGTATAAAAATTTTTTGTTATAATCGATTATAATTGAATTAATTTTTTATTTGGATATGTTAGCTGAAAAACGATTTTAAGCTAATCTATTTTATTTGGATGATATAAAAAAATTATTTTTATGCATTAAATTATCAAAATAAGTATAGAATTATTAAAAAAGTTATTTGATTGAGGACAAAATTGTATTTACATATCAAAATGTAAAAAATAATTTATAAGTTAGAATCATAAGCTTCAAATTTCAGCATTATGAAAACAAATAATTTTATAATACATTGAATTTCATATAAAAGTTGAAGCTGATTTTGTCAAATATGTTATAACACTATTAGAACAGTTTTTTTTTTTTTAAAAAAAGCTGTTTTAACAGTTATTTAAGTGTTACCAAACATGCTCTTAGTATCATGACTGCTAGAAAACTAACCATCTTTTTCTTTTTCTTCATCAATAGGCTCTGCTTTCCAAACGATATCTTTCAGCCCAGTAGACAGATTCTTGTAGAACTGCAAAGAAAGACAACTTAGTCCAAGCACGCTAATAAAAAAGAAAAATTATTTTGTAAGAACACGAGGGAAAAAGCGATGCTTTTGGTCCAGCACACCAAAGCTGAGAGGAGTTTTATACCGTGTAGGCTTTATTGCTTTAATAGCTGACAGGATTCACTACTACATACACATTTATTCTATTTAGAAATTATTGAAGGAAGCAGGCAGCATAATTCAGTTGATTCGGCTCATTTATGGGCAACTAGGATAGCCCATGGCTGGCTACTCTTGAAACCACAAGACAGGAGGTAGAGAAAAATACTGCCTTAATGGGTGAAACACAACTAGTAATAATGTAGGGGAGTTAATTTCACACCCATACACATACATATATATACTGATTTGTGCATTAAACTTACCTTGTGAAATTCCAGAGTATCTCCTTCAGACTTACGCAGCTCAACCATGTAAAGTGAAGGGGCCACCTCAAAGATCTGGAAAACAATACTTAAAAAAGCATTAGAAACAGTGCCGACTACAAATAAATTAACATGAAGGACACCCCAGATCATGAAAGCAAACTGGGAAAAACATACCTCAGTGGCTACAGATAGATGACCTTTCCGTCCAGTCTTTTCCCCTTGAATCTTTAACTGAAATGCAGAATAAGAAATATTATCAGAAGTAGAAACTTAACAGCAAGTTATTATTGTTAGAAATCAGCCCTGATAAGTATATTGACTAAGAAGTAGACAAGTAATATAATGTTTTTCTGCATGTACGTGTGTAAATAATATATACAGATTAATAGAAGGGCATGGAGGGCAACAAAGAGTATAGCTGCTTCATCTATATCTACATACATACTTCCACCTCCTTTAAATTGCTGATGTGGTTTTCTAGTAGAGCTGTCAAAATGGGTCAACTCAAGCAGAGACACTTTGGGCCAGGCCACTTCGGGCCAAGGCCATTTTTAGACTAGGCCAAGTCAAGCCTAGTATGTTTTGCTAGCCCAGCCCAACCCATTGCGGGCTGTGGGTTGGGCGTGCCGCCTACTTGCCCGCCAACAATTTTGTTTTGTTTTTTAAAAATAATAAATTTAATCTTTAAAAAATTTAAATAAATGAAAAATAGGAAATTTGGGCCGATCCGGATGGAAGAAATAACCCCACTTTCTTTCACCTTTATTTATTAGGTGCTAATGTGGCACCCTAGAAACAAGTAACATTTACATTCTCTACAATGAAAAATGCTAACAACACACTCTTTTGGACACTCATTTCAACACTTTTATTATTGGTAATACATAATTATCATGAAAACATTAATATCAATTAAGAATAAAAACATAATTATCAATTATTGGTAATGCATAATTAATATCAATTAAGTAACCTAACCAAAATATTAAGCACACAACATTTTATTTATATGTATATAGATTGATATTGATATACTAGATACCTTAGCACATTAACGAATATCTAATTCAACACTATCATTTTAACAACACTAACCACAAATATTAACATGCAAGCGCCTGTGCAAAACGCAGGTTAAACGGCTAGTTATCATTCATTTGTTACTCCATTGCTTGAAACCTTAAATACCCAAAACATTGAATGATGGAACTAATTTATTGGGTTAAAATTGAAACAAAACAAGAAGTATAAACATAGCCTTTTTTACCTTACAGTTGTTCTTCTTGACATCAAAACCCAGAGGCCCTGCAGCTTGTTCAATTTTTGAAATAATCTCATTTGCTGAACATTTGGATGTGAATCTTGTTTCCCGTTTAACAAGTCCCTACTTTCCAAAAAATCAACTAATCTTAAGATATTCAAGAACAAATTCAATTGTGTATTCTTCATTCGTGCAACATGTAATCAACAAACAGCATGACTTGATAGTTTCAAAAAGGAAAATGAACAATACTTGTAGTTCTTGTGATCTGATCTCTGTGTTATTTGATAAGTACCCATGAGACATCTAAATTTATTTTTTTCATTCCCTCAACCCATTCCATGTCAATTTTCTAGAATGTGAAGCTCTAATAAAAGAAAAGCATACAATTCTTTTTTCTGATAAAGATAAACATACCATTTGCTTCTCGAAAAGACTACTAAGGTTGAGACCCTGTGATGTTGAGATAAGCTCAAATGCATTCATGGTCACAGGTGCCACAGGCCCCTCTTCACGCCTCTCAACAACAAGGTTTTGTGAATCCTGTGCACCACAATGAACATTGACATCAAGGTTAGAATCAAAAGCTCAGATGAACAAAATTTAATCAAGATAACAGCAAAACAAAAAGTCTTACCACTGATTCACTGAAAATAGAATTTATATCATCAAGACTAACATTAGCCTGCTCAAATCTAGGAGGCTTATATCCCTTCTTGAACCACTCATTCTCAATGACCTCAGCAATTGTAATCCGCTGTTTCATATCATTAAAAAAGACATACATGTTGGTTTGACGTAGTTGGTGAGATGGAGGGAAAAATAAGAGTATTTGCTAAAAACCAGATTAGTAGCATAGCAGAATGAGATTAAACAAAAATAACAAAAGTCAAGGGCATACTGTGGCAGGATTGGGATCAAGGATTCTATTGATTAGTTTCTTAGCACTTGAAGAGAACCATGGAGGACAAGTGAACTCAGCCTTGAAAATCTGTAAGTCATAATAAAATAAAAACCATATAAGGCAGCACTATCATGAAACAGAAAATATAGGACTGCGTACAAGGAAAGATGCTAAATTATTTTACTGTTTTGCAGAAACTCATTTATAATATTTTATTTGTATGCTTAGTATTAAACTACATGACCAAAAAAGCTTATTCTTCAAAAAAAAATATCAAAAAAACTCCAAAAAGCTTAAGTTGTTAGATGCAAGTGCAAGAATGGTTTTATCTCTAAAACACTGTTGAATACAAGAACCTTTTGGGCTTGAAGAGTTTATAATACATAAGTCCACTATACTTTGTGCTGAAATCAAAGTTAAATATGAAGAATGGTAGTGGCAAGAGACGAACTCCTCACCACTTAATCAAAGAGGCTCTGACCCTACCGTCAATGACCAACTCTCTCAAAAACTTAAGTAGTTAAGTTCAAATAGACAAATGATATTTGTCTTTAACAATAACTATTAGAATATAGAATATTAATATTTTTTATTGGACAATAAAGAATGTGAATAGTTGAGGATAAGCTCGGCGTTGCAGAGATGAAGATGTTACATTAGATGAGTAGACATACAAGATAAGATAGAATTAGAAATGAATGTATTAGAGAAAAAGTAAATGTAACACCTATTGAGGAAAAGATGGTAGAATCTAGCCTTAGGTGGTTTGGCCAGGTGAGAAGACCATTAGAAACCCCAGTAAGAAGAATAAATAAGGTGGAGGATAGCCTAGGAAGACCCAAAAATACTATATGTGAAACTATTAAAAAGGGCATAGATTTAAAAGGCCTTTATGAGGACAGGATTTATGACAAAACACGATGGGATCGTTTGATCCATATAGCTAACCCTACCTAGTGGGAAAAGACTTTGTTGTTGTTGTTTTAAAGAATGCTATCAATTAAATATTAAAATTATTTGTTACTTTCAAAGTAAAATGTAATTTTATTGAGCTTTTTGTCAATTTATAATTTTTGTTTGAATAATGAAATGTACTCTTTTAAAAATTTTCTTTCAGTAATGGTCTGTATTTCAGCCAAAGATGTAGAATGATTTGTACAGTTACTTTAGTCTCATAATATGAAAGCTTTTCTTCTCCCATTATGTATAAACGAAATATCATAATATGCAAAACAAAGACCACAAAAGCACGACTAGCTTGTTGGTAAGGCTATATGCCAGCAGCTAGATGAGCATAGGTTTGAACTATGCTTATGCTCCAGCTTGTCAATTTTTTTGGTAACTAAGCAAGATATCAAAGAAAAATGGAGGAATTATTTCTACAAGCTATTCAATGAAGGGCACTCAACAATAATAAACTTGGAGAGTGTAACCAATAGAGAGGATGATCAAAATTATACTTTTTACTAAAGAGTACGAGAATTTGAGGTACAGGAAGCACAAAAGAAGATGGACAATGTTAAAGTAGTTGGACCAGATTATATACCTATTGAAGTTTGGAAGTGTTTAGGAGAGAAAAGTATAACTTGGCTTACTAGCTTGTTCAAAAAGATAATTATATCCAAGAAAAAGCCGAATAAGTGAAGGAGGAGCAATTTGATACGTATTTACAAGAATAAATTAGAAATACAAAATTGTGCAAATTACAAAGTGATCAAACTCAAAAGACACATTGAAACTGTGGGAAATTTTGGTTTATGAGATAAAACTCATATGGCTTGGTTTGTTGTCGATGATGTGGCTGTACATCACCCAATCAGTCAACCTGGCTCCACGTCAACCAGTTGGCTAAAAGCCAGCTGGTCTAGCCAGTTGCCAAAATGATCTTATAGCATTTGGTTACAATTTACAAAGGAGAACCAAACTGAACCATGAACCAGTTCTTAGTTCAACCAGTCAAACCAACAGGCTTGGTCCACTTTTCAGAACAGCAAATAAATCTCCTGATTGAATGTCATAAAAAAAATGATGGTGGTGGTGGTGTTATTAGTAGACAGAGTAGAGGTTAGATTTCATATCGGCACTAGTAGTTAATCTTAACAAAAGACATGTAGGGAGAAGAGAAAAAAATGAACCAAGGATCATTTCCATTCAAACAAGTCAAATATGGTTGGTTGCTCCAAACAATTTCATGACATTAAATAAATTATGCTTATTATCTAATTCTTAAACAGCAGCATTTTTAAAAAAGAAAACAAATAGAATTATGAGCATGCATACATTCTTAAAAATTCCTTTCATCATTAAGTAGTGCACTGCATCAAGGCTGAGATTTTTAAGCTTTTAGAAGATATTAGGGTCATTAAGTTCTTAGTCTTATTGTTAGTTGGCTTGGGCTTGTACTAGTAATACTAGTACTTGACCTAATTATTAGTGTAAAAAGGAGTATTAGGTTATTGTATTAGATCACACCTATTAGTCATATATTCAATTTCTATTGCCGTCTTTCTCTCTCTTTTTCCTCTTTCCATAACTGTAAACCTATAGGGGCCATTTGGTTCAAGAGTTGTTTTTACATTCCTAAGAATCTTAAGGTTGGAATGTTTTGTTCCCATGTTTGGTAACAGATATAAAAAAATAATCCCATCCATGCCTCATACCCAGGAATATTTATTGACCACTACTCCCATCAAATCATTCCAAGGGAAGAGGTGGGTTGAGATGATTCGCATGTGGTGGGAATAATTATAGAGTTATATAAAATGACACTCTTGTCCACCCTTACCCTCAAATTTCTAAGAATGGTCAAAGTTAACCAAACATAGGTATGATAGATTCCTAGGAATACCATTCCTTGGAATGCCATTCCCAAGAGTCCTATTCCTGAGAATGAAAAATCAACTCTTGAACCAAATGCCCCCATAATTCTTAACACATTCTAATCAACAAAGATTATAAAGATAACATACGTTCAAGAAGATCAAGTTGCCACGCTCACCAACAGTAACATCAGAAACATGAACTGAGTTCAGTCAGGACAACGGACAGAAATGGACATTGAGTAACAATCACCTTTTTATATAAAGCCATAAGGTTGTTTTCTTCAAAGGGCAAATAGCCAGCCATTAAAACAAAAAGAATAACACCACATGACCAGAGATCTGCCTTTGCACCATTATAGCCCTTATTGTCGATCACCTAGATGATAAGGGAGCAGTGATAAAATAATAATAATAATAATAGATTTATGATAAGATAACTACCAGCAAAAGCTAATATACCTCTGGGGCAACATAATTTGGCGTACCACATGTTGTGTGAAGCAGCCCATCTTCCTATTAACAATAAGACAATCAGCTGCCAATTGGACATAATTATATTTACTCATTTTTGAAAAATTAGTCAACATACTCACCCGAACTTGTTGAGGCAATGCACTCAATCCAAAATCTGATACTTTAAGCACTCCATTAGCATCCAGCAACAAATTCTCAGGCTTTAATAGATAAAACATAGTAACATGTTAATTTTTTATTCTTTTTCCTTGCTTCTCTCTCTCTATCTCACACACACACACACGCACGCGCGCACCCCTGGTTGGGTAAGTACATTCCCTCTTGAAAAAATAAATTCTTTCGCTGAGAATGCATTACTAAAATTATTCAGAAACCTATAATTTGACCCTCAGTCCGTCACTCCCTCTTTAAAAAGGGAAACAAAGGAAAACATGAATGACATAAGAGATATACCTTCAGGTCTCTATGGAAAACACCTCTACTATGACAGTAATCCACAGCACATATAAGCTGTTGAAAATATTTTCTTGCTTCATCTTCTTTTAACCTCCCATTGCGTGCCTGGCTCAAGTTAACAGCAATAAAAGCAACAAAATAGTAGGGTTACAAAAAAGACAATGCTAATATACAGGACCCTGATGATGATAATCAGCCTTCAGAAGCAAACAGAAAGGTAACAATTGCCTTACAATTTTATCAAACAGCTCCCCACCAGTCACAAATTCCAATACAATGTATATCTTTGTCTTGCTCGCCATCACCTACACCAGGAATTTGTCACTTACAATGCAGAAGGCAGTTAGGAAAGACTGAAAGAATAAAACTACAAAATTTGAAGACAAATAAATCATGAAAAGGTAAAATACATGGAAGCAATCATTTACTGCCTTCTAACCTCATGCATACGTATGACATTTGGGTGTCTAATCAGTTTCATTGTTGATATCTCTCGTTTTATCTGCATAATGGTGAACAACAGAAAAAATCAGGTAAGACTCGAGTATTCATGCGTCAAAGAATACACTCAGAAATTTAGCAAAAGATGAGTTGTTCACACCAGGTTTTGTTATGGCCATGCTACCATGCTGAGTGCGGAGGAATTCACCAACAATGTTAGTTAAAATTTAACTCCAAAACTTTTGCCAACCAACTAAACTATTTTGTTCCCCCCCCCCCAAAATCACACAAAACATGCAGTATGAGACTTAAATCATTGACCCTTTTAACTATTGCCACAAAACTTAAAAACAATAATAAAACAAGTGATACAATATAGAATTTTCTTATTAATAATAATATGAGATATAAGAAATAAAACAAGTACTTTATATAATTAGTCAGGATCAAATCATAATAATAGCATAGTTGTTAGAATCGCACAATTTGTGATTTGATACGATTCAGCAAGCCAACGATTCGTATCATGTAGTGAATGACTAGTGAGCCAATTTAGATAGGAGATTTTGGAATTTGAAAATCCTTCTTTCAGTTTCTAGCTCACTTTGCTAAACCATCAAAGGCTCCTTACAAACACATTGGAAATCCAAAGCTCCCTCTAAGTTTGAATCATTGCAGTTTCTCCGATATGTGACATGTATTGTGTGCAGAATTAACTCAGAAAAAGTGAACTTTTTATTTTTGCATTGTGGCATGGCTACATTTGCATGGAAGAACCTTTTCGGGGTTTTATAAACGTCTTAGTATATCGTGCATCACAGGATTAACCTTTTCTTTGGGTGTTTTCTCATGTAAATCTTATTTTCAGTTCTTGACTCATTCTCCTAATAGACAGTTTTCTTCTCGATAAAACCATCTGGAAATCTAAAGCTCCCTCTAAGGTCAAATCTTTTGTTTGGACGGCTGTTCTTAACAGGATTAAAACTAATGACTTGCTCCAGAAGCATAGACCTTTCACTGCTTTGTCTCCTAATATGTGTATGTTATGCTGTTCCAATTCAGAAACCGGGGCTCAACTCTTTTGGCACTGTTTTGCAGCAAGTTTTCTTTGGAATAAATTGTTTGGGATTTTTGGAGAATATTGGGTCTGCCCCAGGGATTTGCATCAGTTTCTCCTCATTAAGTTTAGAGGGTTTGGCTCTCGGAAGGAAACTAAGATTCTGAGGCAGTGTTCTGTTTTTGCCATACTTTGGTGCTGATGGTTGGAAAGTAATGTTAAAATATTCAAGAGTTCCTTTTGAAGCCTGGACTTCATTTGGGATAGAGTTTTTTTTAGCTTCACTTTGGTGTTCAACTCATGGCTTCTTTAGAGGTGTCTCTGTATTAGATATGCAGAGAGATTGGCATGATATGGTACATGACTCAATCTCATAGGTTTTTTGTGTTTTTGCTGATTCTTGTGAGGATATCTTATCTTCTTCATTTTACTCTTCTTTTCTTCCTTACTAAAATTTATTTTTTTATAAAAAATAATAAAGGTCTTAGTATAAACAAACAAGGACACTATATTTTGTGGCTATGTGCAGTTTATGCAATCCATTGGTGCATTTGGTTGGAGCACAATGCTCACAACTCTAAGGGAGTCATTTTTTCCCTAAACCTGTTAAGGACAGGGTTATGTTAATGACCTCTCTATAGAGAGACTGGGCAGCCTCGCTGCATTCTTCAGTTTTTCATGTTCCTTATTGTTTCTACTTTCTGGGTTTCTTTCCCTCAAATTGTTCTTGTCCTCCTTTCTCTTTCATAAAATGTCTTTTTCTACACAAGAAAATAAATGAATCCAACAAAGATGACTACGTACATCCACTGAGACAAATAAATGAAAATCTCCATAATTTCTATTTTCCAAAACAACAAAAGAGAAAACAGAAAAGTAATAACAACAATTAAATACTTTAATTACAAAGACAAAATCACAGAACACTATCCCAACAAGCAAAACGTAGAAACTCCAGCCTGCTCAGAAAATGACAAACTTATTATTACACATGAAACAACTGCAAACTTGACATCTGCCCATTTTCTAAAAGAATAAAACAAACACAACAATCAAACACATCAAATTGTCCTAAATTTGACTCCTACCCATTTTCTTACAGTGGAAGAAAAATAAGAGTAGAAACAAATCAAACGCGTGAACCCCTTTTCAATTTCCCAGAAACCCAAATCATCCACCCCACAACTCCAAAACAAAAATTAACAAAGACCCAAAAAGAGGATGGCAAAAATCACACAATAAATCATCTAATAACATAAACAACAAGAAAAAAAAAAGCCTTTTCCCCTAATTAAGTCCGCTATATGGATCAAACTTTTTATCGTAAATCACATAATAAATCATCTAATAACATAAACAAAAAAAAAATTGTTGAACAAGCAAAGTACGACACTTGCAAATTACAAAAAAAAAATGTTGAAACCCAGATAAAAATTACAACACTTCATATCGATTTACAAAAATCACATAATAAATCATCCATCTAATAACATAAGCACAAACATTACAAAAATAAAATAAAATTTTTGAAACCCAATAGTACCTGGCCAATCATTTTGTGCTTGAGAACTTTCTCCTTGTCAAGAATCTTGATGGCCACATTTTCACCAGTTCCAACGTGCCTTGCAAACTTCACCTTAGCGAAATTGCCCTCACCAAGGGTCCTACCCAGCTCGTACTTCCCCACACGGGTCCTTCCAGTGCTACCACAACCACCACCACCACCTTGCCCTGAACGTGACGTCATCTTCGTTCTTCTCCTTTCTCTTTCTCCTTCTTCTTGTTTCACTTTCTCTCTCTAATATCCTCCCCCACTTCTTTCTCTCTCTATCAAAACCTCTTCTTCTTGCATGGTTGCCACACCTGAGACTTGGCCACCCTCATTTTCTCTTTTCTATTTTTCCTTTCTCTGGATCCAAGCAAAGGAATTGAACCACGGAAGGTCAACCCCGTAATCTGACTGCAACAGAGGCAAAGGGGAATTCAATCTTTGTGCTTGGAGAAGGAAAGGGTTGGGGGGTTGTTGACCGTTGGATCAAAGGAGGACCCCATGAATTCGGATGAATCAACGGAGGGGAAAGTTTTGAGGAGAGAGGAAAATGAATTCTGAGAAAAGCAGAGTACTCTTTTTTTTTTTCTCTTTCAGTTTTCTTTTTTCTTTTTTTCGAGCCGAGCGGAAAAGAAGTAAGGGAAATAAATTTAAGTGTGGATTTTGATTTTCCCCTTTTAGGAGGAGAACTTCTTGTACACTCTCAGAAGAGGCAATCGAATTGATTGTGTGGTGGAGATCTGGAGGGATTGTTTTGGAGAGAATGAGGTTGGTGATTTTTTTTTTTTCCTTATTTTCTTTTTTTCAACGGAGATAGTCTTTTTCTTGTTTAAGGTCTGCTCTGGAGAATATTTGAAGACGAAAAGGACAGGTGAATAGGGGTTGTGATTGGTTTTGTTCAATAATTCAACGTGGGAGGATTCTATCATCCAAGGAGTTTTAATATAGATCACTCCTAGAACGGTTCATGAATGATTCAAGTACAGAATAATTTTTTATTTATAATTAAAATAAATTAATAATCAAAATTAAAGAATTAAATTTTATTAATAATATTAAAATAGTTTTATGAATGAATTAAGTACATAATAATTATTAATTTATAATTAAAATAAATTAATAATCAAAATTAAAAAATTCAATTAATAATATTAAAATGTAAAGAATAGTTGTTGATTTATAATTAAAATAAATTAATAGTTAAAATTAAAAAATTAAATTCAATTAATAATATTTACATTTATACATAAATTTAATCAAATTATTTTTTTATAAATAATTATACATATAAAAAATTTATATATTTTAATGGATAATATTTATATATACCTAAATTTGTATATAAAAAATTTATGTAAATACTATCAAATGAAAATAATAATTCATCTATAAACTACATTTTAAGTGGCTCTAATAACCTTCCCTTGCTCACTTTAATTGGGAGAGTATGCTCACATAAATTTAATTTGGTATTATAGGTCAGTTTCTTGTTTCTTTTTTAATTATTTTTTTAATTCATTCTTAACTTTGTATTTAAATCCTTAGCTTTTTACTTATTTCAATTGCTCCAGCTGAGCTTCATTTTTTTCGACGATGCATCATTTTTGTCTGTAATCGAATTGATGACTGAGTTGATGATGAATCTCAACCTGACTGATCCCCGTTCAGTGAAAAATGACAAGAGAGAAGATAAAAGCAACTCCTACCAACATGAACTGAAATAAAAATAAAGGAAGGAAAACATAAAAAGGCGTCAGTCTTTTGTAGTATCTAATATATACCTTCTAAAAGAGAGTATATGATACACCACTAAATTTAAATTATTGATTTTTTTATAAAATAAATTAATGACTTAAATCAATTATAGGAAACTTGCTAAGTAGATTTTTTTTTAAGTTTTTTTAATTTTTTTTAAGTTTTATATTTTTTTTACATACTACTATCACTATCATTTCTTGTCGTCGGTTGACAAATCATCATACGCTGCTTGTTGGTCACTTCTAATTTTTTTAAGTTGTATAACTGTGTAAATATTATCAGTTAAAATTTATAAGATTTTTCAACAAACACAGTTATAGTTTTAGAAAAATTGGTCACCTCTAATTTTTTTAGGTTGTATAATTATATAAATATTATCAGTTAAAATTTATAAAAAATTTTAACAAACACAGTTATAGTTTTAAGAAAAAATTTAGTTTGCACAATTATTTATGAAAAGATATAAAGACTGATATAATTTAACTAGTATTATTTACACAATTGTGTAATTTTAAAAAGTGAATAGTAGTCAACCAGAGGTGACCAGCGACGACAGCAGACGGCGATGGCCGGTAATGGTGGCCTGAAAAAAAAATTGTAAAAAAAAAGAGGTAACCTATAAAAAAAACTTATTATTGCAGATAAAATACAGGGTGTATGGTACACTCAAACTTGACAAAGTGCACAATATTACCCGACTCAGTTTTTAACCTTATACTGTTCATCTTCAACCAAGTAATCAACCTTTGGTGAATAATGAACCCAAAAAAATTGAAAAGTTCTAACTCAAGTAGTTAGAATCAAACTTTGGCCAACACTAAACCCAAAAAAATGAAAAAATAATAAAATTGCAAGAACAAAATTGAGAAGAATACAATGGGCTGGGTTCTGTTAGACTTTATTGTATAGATTTATTTTCTTTATTGTACAAATTTATTATTGTATGATTTATTTTCTTTATTATACAGATTTATTTCTTATTTCCGTTATTAGGGTAGATTTAATTATTATATTATGACATATTTGTTTCTAGTAATTTAGCTCTATTTTAGGTAAGTTATTATTGTCATAAGTCTATATAATGTAGATCATATTTGTACAATATTATCAAGAAATAAAAATCAGAAATATTATATCTCTTTCAAGTTGGTATCAAAGTTTTCGATCTGGGAGTCTCTGTTGTTTCCGCTGCAATTAGCCTTCATTGTTGATCAAACCGTCTTTCATTGCTGGGTTTAGAGCCAGGATTCTAGCAGCCTTCATTGTTGCATTCACCTCAGAACCGGATCAGATTGTCGTGTTGTTCGTGCATGTTCAGCGTGTGCGTCTTACACAGGTGCTCTTTGTTCGAATTTTTTTTTTTGGACGAGATTGTAGTTCAACCTCTTAGCAACTGAAAAAAAAAAAAGAAAAAAAACTAGAAGCATATTGGAATCATGTGTATGTCAGACGACCAGATTGGTAAGAATTTTTGTTTTTCATCTTTTAATGCTTTTGATACTAAGAATTTATGGATTATGGACTCTGGTGTGACTGACCATATGACATTTTATTCAACACCTCTGTTATCTTATCAACCCTATTCTAGTAAGCATCATATAACTATAGCTGATGGCTCTCACACCTCAGTTGCGGGTTCTGGTACTATTAAACTCCAGCCCTCTCTACACTTATACAATGTGCTCCATGTTCCTAAATTTACCCATAATCTTATTTCTATTCATAAGCTTACTAAAGACAATAATTGTGTCATAACCTTTTTTCATTCTCATTGTGTCTTTCAGGATCTTGTCACGGGAAGGACGATTGGAGTTGCTAAGGAACAGGGAGGATTGTACTATTTCCTTAATATGCCAGTTCACGGTAATCCTGATCAGAAGTTGTTATCGTCTTGTCATCAGTCAAATTCTGAGTCTCTTACTTCTCAAATTTAGCTACAACACAAGTATATGAGACATCCACCTTTTTCTTTGCTTAAGTCTATGTTTCTATCTTTATTCTTAAAAGAATCTATTGAGTCTTTTCATTGTAATGTTTGTGAGTTTACTAAACATTATCGTGTCACTTTTTCACCTACTTCTAATAGAAGTGTTGAACCTTTTGCAGTTATCCATTTTGATGTTTGGGGTACTGCATCTATGTCTAACATTTCTGGCACCAAATGGTTTGTTTCCTTCAATGATGATTGTACTCGAATAACTTGCTTTTTCTAATGAAAGGCAAATCAGATGTATTTTAGTTGTTTGTTCAGTTTTATCGCATGATTCAGACCCAATTTGGAAAGTCTATTAAACGTTTACGTTCTGATAATGGTAAGATTATGTCAACCAAAACTTCTCTACATTTATTAAAGAGCATGGTATTGTGCATGAACTCACATGTGTAGATACTCCTCAGCAAAATGGTGATGCAGAAAGAAAAAATCTTCATTTGCTTGAAATCACTAGAGCTTTACTATTCTAAATGTCTGTTCCTAGTTCATACTGGGGGGAAGCTGTTTTAACTACTGCATATTTAATCAATCGGTTACCATATCGTATCTTGGGAAATGTAAGTCCTGTCCAACTCATGACCTCTCACTTTCCATCTGTTCCTATTATGCAGAGTCTACAGTCTCGTGTCTTTGGTTGTGTGGCTTTTGTCCATGTACATCGCCATAATCGTAACAAACTTGATCTCCGTGCTGTCAAATGTATTTTTCTGGGTTATGCTCTTAATAAAAAGGGATACAAATGCTATCACCCGTCATGTCATCATTTTTTTGTCTTTATGGATATCACTTTTCATGAAAATGAATCATTATTTACTCATCCTCAGCTTCAGGGGGAGAACATTCAGAAAGCTGAGGTTGAGACTGAGGCTGAGTCCTTCTGTCCTGGGCCCTTCCTTCCTTTACCATATGACTCTACACAAAAATTAGCATCTTCTTCTAGCACTCCATCTGAACTAGCTAACGTCAAGGACAAGGCTAGCATACCACCATTGGTGTATCAGAGGAGAGGGACACCCGAACTAGCCCAACAGCAACTTCAGGCATCCGAACCAACAGTAAGTACTAAAGATACAAAATTCCTTGTCTCTGAACTTCCTTTTTTTGAATCTAATCCAGATAATATTGTTCCTGAAGTTGATAACATGTCTTTGAATAATTGTGAACCTGACTAGATGACTTACCCATTACATTGAGGAAAGGGAAAAGGTATTGTCCCAATCTCAAGTATCCTATTTCTCAATTTGTCTCTTCTAAACATCTTTCCCTACAGCACCAGAGTTTTATTTCAGCCATAGATTCTATCAAAATCCCAACATCAGTATAGGAAGCATTGAAGGATAAAAACTGGATTCAAGCCATGAATGAGAAGATGAGTGCGTTGGAAAGGAATGGAACATGGAAGATTGTTGAAAGGCCAGGTGACAAAAGGCCAGTTGGGTGCCGATGGATATATACTTTGAAATATCAGTCTGATGGAACACTAGACCGGTATAAAGCAAGGTTGGTGGCAAAAGGATACACTCAGACTTATGGAATTGACTATGATGAGACATTTGCGCCAGTAGCCAAGATGAATACTATAAGGATCCTACTCTCCCTTGCTGCCCACTTTGGGTGGGCATTACACCAGTTTGATGTTAAAAATGTCTTTCTCCATAGAGACTTAGAGGAGGAAGTTTATATGGAAATTCCCCCTAGATATTATTCCACTAATGGAAGGAACAAGGTATGCAGGTTAAAGAAGGTGTTATACGGGTTAAAGCAATCTCCCCGTGCTTGGTTGGAAAGATTCACAAAAATAATGGTGTTTTGGGTTACAGACAAAGTCAAGGTGATCATACCCTCTTTTTTAAACATTCACAAGAAGGTAAACTCACAGTTTTGCTTGTGTATGTTGATGACATCATTATATCAGGTGATGACTTAGTTGAGAAGTAACTTCTAAAGGAGAAGCTAGCTGCTGAGTTCGAAATGAAAGATCTTGGAAGACTAAAGTACTTCCTTGGGATTGAAGTTGCCTACTCCAAACAAGGTATTTTCATTTCACAAAGGAAATATGTCTTAGATCTTCTCAAAGAGACTAGAAAACTCAGGTGTAAGCCAACTGGTGTACCAATTGAGCAGAATCACAAAATGAGAAATGATTAAGAGAGTCCCAAGGCAGATAGATCTCAATATCAGAGTCTAGTTGGGAAATTGATATACCTGGCACATACTAGACCTGATCTAGCATATGCTGTCAGTATTGTTAGTCAATTCATGCATGATCCAAGGGAGAGACACATGCAGGCCATGAATCGAATTTTACAGTATCTTAAAACTGCACCTGGAAGAGGACTACTATTTAAAAAAGGGGAAAACATATCCATGGAAGTATACACGGATGTTGATTATGCAGGTTCGGTTACTGACAGGAGGTCAACATCAGGTTATTGTATGTTTCTAGGTGAAAATCTAGTAACATGGAGAAGTAAGAAACAGAATGCAGTGGCATGGTCGAGTGCAGAAGCTGAGTTTCGAGTTATGGCATAAGGAGTTTGTGAGTTGCTATAGATAAAGATCATACTAGATAACTTGAGAATAAAATATGAAGCACCTATGAAGCTGTTTTATGACAACAAATCAACCATTAACATTGCGCATAATCTAGTTCAACATGATAGGACAAAGCACATTGAGATAGACCGGCACTTTATCAAGGAAAAATTAGATAGTGGGCTCATAGCCACAGCATACGTCCCTTCAAAACATCAATTAGCAAATGTATTAACTAAGAGACTACCCACAGAGCACTTTCAATATCTTACTGGTATGCTGGGAATGATAGATATCCATTCACCAACTTGAGAGGGAGTGTTGGACTTTATTGTACAGATTTATTTTTTTTATTGTACAAATTTATTATTGTACAAATTTATTTTCTTTATTGTACAGATTTATTCCCTTATTTCTGTTATTAGGGTAGATTTGATTATTATATTATGACATATTTGTTTCCTATAATTTAACTTTATTTTAGGTAAGTTATTATTGTTATAAGTCTATATAATATAAATCACATCTATACAATATTATCAAAAAATAATATTTAGAAATATTATATCTCTTTCAAGTGGTTCAATGTGAAATAACCAAGTGAGAAGATGACGCTGGGTTGGATACTCTTGAAAGTGCAAGACAGACATAAGAGAAGAAAAACCAAAAATTTCTCAGTGTTTTGCAAATATCATTGAAATAATATCATTTAATTGGAGGACTAAAAGCTTGTTTGGGAAAGATTAATTCTTTCCCATTCAGCTATTTTTAGAGGATTAAACTGTTTTGTGAAATAACTATTATGTTTAGGTAAAAAGATTATTTTTTAAAAAAGTTTTTTACACCAATTTCAAATTTGTTTTGTGAAAACTACTTTCGATTATGTGAAAAAAATTTCGATTATTCATTCTTTCCATTCCCCCCCACCCCAAATAGCGTTAGCAACTTTCCGTTTTTGAAATTATGGTCAATTATTCACAGGTTGACATGTAGGGTGCAACATATCTAATAAACATATATAATTATTTATTTAATTAATATTCATTATTTATTTACATTATTTTTTTGTTAATTTTTTGTTAAAAAATTAAATATTTTAACAAATTTTAATGTTAAAAAGAAAACATAAATATTATTAATATAAACAAATAACTTTATACCTTTTTTCGTAATTTATTATGTAAAAGTGATTTTTTTACACCATTTAAATGAAATAAACTATTTTAAAATCATTTTTCAGCAAACAGACCCAAACAAAAAAAGATTCTAATTATAATCGATTATTACAATAATCTATTATACAAAATCGATTATCAGTATAATTTTTTTTCAACTTTTCCAAACACACTCTAAGAGCTTGTTTGGTAAAGATTAATTCTTTCTCATTCAACTATTTTTTTGAAAAAAAATTATTTTATAAAAAATCAGTTATGTTTGGGTATCTAGATTAATTTGTAAAAAAACTTTTATTTTCATAAAAAACTATTTTAGCACAAGCTCATAGTATGAACTGTTTTCATAAAAAGCTTTTATTTTTAGATAGATGTTTTTAACTATGCTTTAATGAGAGAAACATTTTCTATAATGATCCCAATAACTCTCCATCAAATATTATAAACAAAATAACTTTATACTTCTTTTCATAATTTATTATATAAAAATAATTTTTTCACACCATTCAAATAAAATAGATTATTTTAAAATTATTTTTCAACAAATATATTCAAACAAAAATAAATTTGATTATAATTGATTTTTACAATAATCAATTATACATATAATTAATTATCAATATAATTTATTTTTTTAATTTTTTCAAACACACTCTAAGTTTGTAAAATATTTATGCTAACCTGTTCAGGAATTTGCAGGTAACACATCTCCACCTTTTAATTTTTTAAATTATTAATCAATAGTTTCAGATTTGTGAGCATCCATGGTCCATCTTATGGGGAGGGCACATCTACAGCAGGGGAAGGGTCAAAAAAAGGTTGGATTGAACTTGGTGAATCTTTGGAATTTGGAATATGCAAGTTATGTTAAGGAGTGTGTAACTCTATCTAACTAACA